>CM073574.1:150622776-151822776 GCA_037074715.1 Magnolia kwangsiensis | reverse complement strand
CGAAAAAATATATGAACGGCATGGATGAAAAGCAAACATCAAGGTGGGGCCTACATAACCATTGGCTGGTGGCAGGCGGAGTACCCAGTCCATTTCTTTGAAAAAAAGGATATTTTTATCGTGAAATTTTAAATTCGTACGTACTGTCTAAGTTGCAAAACAAAGTTTGTATTTCTCCGTAAAAACAGTTGGCTAAAAGGTGGGATCCACGGTCCTAAATTTCTCAAACGTTAATAAAGCAGCTGTTGTGATGTACACGAGACAATCCGCTCCTGATTGGTCCGTATCATCACTCACGTGTCAGTAACGCAGCATTAAATGCTGTGTGCGATGACATAGCACGATCATAATTCAAGGTTGATGTGCTGACGTTAGTATAAGTTACTGTTACATAAAATATGTTACAGGTAAACATGCCGCCAATTTGAAAAGACCGTCACGACGCTTTAGCCAAACAACCAAAAAAAGAAGACATTCAAATATTAAGTGATCTAAATTGCAAAAGGTAGCGAGGGATTCAACATCTATCATTTAATATGGTAATTGTTTATCTTCTTCATCTGGGTTAATATGATATTTATTTTTCTTCTCCATCTGAGTTAATATAACCTTATGAACAGATTTGTTAGAAAATAAACGTTATGGAGAGCCCTATTAAAGTTTATATTTTGAATCATTATAATATTTGTTTTTCTTCTTGATTTAGGTTAATATGGCCTTATAAATAAATTGAATGGAAAATAGAAGTTACAATAAGCTTTATAAATATTTTAATGGCGAGAATCATTATTTCACTCCTTATTATAGTGTTGATCACTTAAATTTTGAATATTACTTATTTTTAGGCTCATAATCTAAAATGATTATGAGAATGAACAATATAAATATATCATTATGGAGCCCATATAACTTTGATCTCCTTTCAACCGTTTGTATAGCTTGAATCTCAAGTAGCATGAGAGCTAGTCTTTGCACCACACGTGAGTATACCAGCTAGGTCGGTGGTGCATGGTACAACAGGAAGTGGTGGCTGGTGTATCATACACCACGTACATGGCTAATGTGTGTGAAATCGTATTGGGTGCTGAGTTACTCAGTATGCTCCTATCATATCTGGTAAAATCTGTTGGGCGACCATGAATGCAAGTGGTTTAATTTTGCAGCATATTCATTTTTTAAATCATTTTAGGTCACTTTTTAAATCATTTTAGGAGTTGATTTCAAAATTTATGCATATCCTTTGTTTTTTTAACTCATTATAGAAGTTGATCTCAAAATTTATGCATATCTAAATCTCAAATGGGCCATACCACATGAAAAAGTAGAGGTATTGATTTCCACCGTTAAAAACTTTGAAAGGCTCCCAGTGATATTTATTTTTCATCTAAACTATTCAAAAGATCAAACAGTCATGGATGAATGGAAAACAAGAATATCAACTTTATATAAAACTTCAGGAAATTTATGACGGTGCAACCCATTTATAGCCCATTTATGGGACTAAGCCCACCTTATTTTACCTTGCAAAAATAAGCCCTGAATGTACGGATGACATGCCAAAGGTCGAAAATGCCTTTGCTATTTCCTTCAAGTGGATCGGTGGTGCTTGAAGACAAGCGCTGACACTCCTTGAACTCCGAGTTGTACGAACGGTTCAAAAGATATCAAAGGTACATGGCCCAATAGTTACGTATTTATTATATCCACAATTTTCATCCATATTTCGAGATCATTTGAAAGCATTATCAAATAAAAATAAAAAATCATATCCAAAGATCACCTGGACCACACCACAAAGAGTAACAGGAAAATTGATTTTCATCGTTAAAAATTTTGTAGGGCCTACCATAATATTTATTTTTCATTCAATCTATTCATAAGGTCACAAAAACCCGGATGAAGAGGAAAAATAAATTTTATAATAATCCAAAACTTCTATGACCCGTAAAAGGGTTTCAATGGTAGATGTTCAATCTTCCACAGCCTTTTACAGTGTGGTCCACTTGATAGCTAGATTTGTCTTATTTTTTGTTTCAACCCTTAATATGAGTTCGTCAAATAGATGGACGGTTTGGATATAACATATACCTCATAATAGGACCCCAAAAAAGCAGTGAGGATTACAACAGTAAAAAATAAAATAATAATAAATAAATAGAACAGGAACTTATATCTACGGTATTTTCTATAGCTACGGATTATAACCATAGCCATAGTCGTAGCCCCTGCGGTTTCGATATGTCCTTTTATATGTATCGAAGGTCTTTCGATATGTATTTTGATATGTATCGAAGGTCTTTCGATTAATCGAAAAAGGTCCAGAACTGTTCAGCGATTTTGCCTCAAAAATCCTGTAATTTTTGATACATATCGAAGAGTATTTGATATGTATCGAAGGTGATTTGACCAATAGCTACAGATTATAACCGTAGCCATAAATGTAGTCTGTGCCAGTTTATGAAATTTTTTTATTTTTATTTTTTATTTTTTTACATGGAGAAATTTATTCTACCTACAATTTTCTCTAATACATATTTATATAAATATGTATATATAAGCATATAAAAAATTTTCTCTCTTTTTTTTTTTTCATTTATTTCTTTATTAATTTAACAAGAATATCTTCTAAACCAAAATTAGTTACTTCACGTACCCTATATGATTTTGGGGTAGGAGAAGCTATTTTAGCCAACCAACCTGGTTATTTTTTAAGATTCCATCAAATCTATGGTCGAAAATCCATTTCATTAACTTTGCGGTCAATTTCAATCAGTTCGCGCTCAATTTCATTCATTTCAATTACTTCATGATCAATTTCATGCATTTCACAGTTAATCGCAGCGATTTCGTTTTGATTCATGGTCATTTTCATGCATTTCACGATCAATTCCCTTCACTTCACGGTCATTTCATGGTCAATCGCTTCACTTCACGGTCATTACCATGCATACCACTGTCATTCCCTCCCATTCCATGTTGATTCACGCTCATTTCGGCGCATTTCACGGTCCAATCGCCTCACTTCACGGTCATTTCCATGCATATCACGGTCATTCCCGCCTATTCCGTGTTAACTCACGGTCATTTCCATGCATATCACGGTCATTCCCGCCTATTCCGTGTTGACTCACGGTCATTTCGGCACATTTCACGATCATGCCCTTTCACTTCACGGTCATTTTCATGCATTTCACGGTCCAATCGATTTACTACATGGTCATTTTCATGCATATCACAGTCGTTCCCACCTATTCCGTGTTGATTCACGGTCCTTTCGGCGCATTTCACGGTCATGGCCCTTCACTTCACGATCATTTTCACGCATTTCGCGGTACAATCGCCTCACTTCACGGTCATTTCCATGCATATCACGGTCATTTTTGCCTATTCTGTGTTAATTCACAGTCATTTCGACGCATTTCACGTCATGCCCCTTCACTTCACGGTCATTTCCGTGCATTTCGCGGTCCAATCACTTCACTTCACGGTCATTTTCATGCATACCACGGTCATTCTCGCCCATTCCATGTTGATTCATGGTCATTTCAGCGCATTTCACAATCATGCCCCTTCACTTCATGGTCATTTCCGCGCATTTCACGATCCAATCGCCTCACTTCACAGTCATTTCCATGCATATTACAGTCATTCCCGCCTATTCCATGTTGATTCACGGTCATTACGGTGCATTTCACTTTCATGCCCCTTCACTTCACGGTCATTTTCACAGATTTTACGGTCTAATCGCTTCACTTCACGGTCATTTTCATGCATACCACGATCATTCCCGCCTATTCCGTGTTGATTCACGGTCATTTTGACGCATTTCACGATTATGCCCCATCACTTCACGGTCATTTCCGCGCATTTCACGGTCCAATCGCCTCACTTCGCGGTCATTCCCGCCTATTCCATGTTGATTTTCATAGCCATTTCGGTGCATTACACAGTCATGACCCTTCACTTCACGGTCATTTCTGCGCATTTCACGGTCCAATCGCTTCACTTCACGGTCATTTCCATGCATATCACGGTCATTTTCGCCTATTCCGTGTTGATTCAAGGTCATTTCAGCGCATTTCATGGTTCATGCCCCTTCACTACACGGTCATCTCCGCGCATTTTGCGGTCTATTCGCTTCACTTCACGGTCATTTCCATGCATACCACGGTCATTCTCGCCCATTTCGTGTTGATTGACGGTCATTTCGGTGCATTTCATGGTCATGCCCCTTCACTTCATGGTCATTTCCGCGCATTTCATGTTCCAATCGCCTCACTTCATGGTCATTTCCATGCATATCACGGACATTTCTGCCTATTCCGTGTTGATTCACGGTCATTTAGGCGCATTTCATGGTCATTCCCCTTCACTTCACGGTCATTTTCATGCATACCACGGTCATTTTCGCCTATTCTGTGTTGATTCATGGTCATTTTGGCGCATTTCACGGTTATGCCCCTTCACTTCACGGTCATTTCCGTGCATTTCGCAGTGCAATCGCTTCACTTCACTGTCATTTTCATGCATACCACGATCATTCCCGCCTATTCCATGTTGATTCACGGTCATTTTGGCGCATTTCACGATTATGCCCCTTCAATTCACGGTCATTTCCGCACATTTTACGGTTCAATCACCTCACTTCACGGTCATTTCCATGCATATCACAGTCATTCCCGCCTATTCCGTGTTGATTCACGGTCATTTCAGCACATTTCACGGTCATGACCCTTACTTCACGGTCATTTTTGCACATTTCACGGTCCAATCGCTTCACTTCACGGTCATTTCCATGCATATCATGGTCAGTCCCGCCTATTCCATGTTGATTCACGGTCCTTTCGGCGCTTTTCACGGTCATGCCCCTTCACTTCACGGTCATTTCCGTGCATTTTATGGTACAATCGCCTCACTTCACGGTCATTTCCACGCATTTCATGGCCCAATCGCCTCACTTCACAGTCATTTCCATGCATATCACGGTCATTCTCGGTTATTCCGTGTTGATTCATGGTCATTTCAGCACATTTCACGG
Organism: Magnolia kwangsiensis; assembly: GCA_037074715.1. NCBI lineage: Eukaryota > Viridiplantae > Streptophyta > Magnoliopsida > Magnoliales > Magnoliaceae > Magnolia > Magnolia kwangsiensis. Next base: position 151,817,738 of record CM073574.1, on the reverse strand, counting down.
TGATGACCCTTACTTCACGGTCATTTCTGCGTATTTCACGATACAATCGCTTCACTTCACGGTCATTTCCATGCATATTACGGTCATTCCCGCCTATTCCGTGTTGATTCACGGTCCTTTCGGCGCATTTCACCGTCATGCCCCTTCACTTCATGGTCATTTTCATGCATTTTACGGTACAATCGCCTCACTTCACGGTCATTTCCATGCATATCACGGTCAATCTCACCTATTCCGTGTTAATTCACGGTCATTTCGGCACATTTCACGGTCATGCCCCTTCACTTCACGGTCAGTTTTGCGCATTTCACGGTCCAATGGCTTCACTTCACGGTCATTTCCATGCATACCACGGTCATTCCCGCCTATTCCGTGTTGATTCACGGTCATTTCGGCGCATTTCACGGTCATGAACCTTTACTTCACGGTCATTTTCGCATATTTCACGGTCCAATCGCCTCACTTCATGGTCATTTCCATGCATATCACGATCATTCCCGCCTATTTCGTGTTGATTCACGGTCATTTCGGCGCATTTCATGGTCATGCCCCTTCACTTCACGGTCATTTCCGCACAGTTCACGGTCCAATCGCTTCACTTCACGGTTAGTTCCATGCATACCACGGTCTTTTCCGCCTATTCTGTGTTAATTCACGCTCATTTTAACGCATTTCACAGTCATGCCCCTTCACTTCACGGTCATTTTCGCGCATTTCACGGTCCAATCGCCTCGCTTCACGGTCATTTCCTTGCATACCATGGTCATTCGCACCTATTCCGTGTTGATTCACGGTCATTTCGGCGCATTTCACGGTCATGTTCCTTCACTTCATGGTCATTTCCTCGCATTTCACGGTCCATTCGACTCACTTCACGGTCATTACCTTGCATATCATGGTCATTCCTGCCTATTCCGTGTTGATTCACGATCATTTTGGCGTATTTCATGGTCACGCCCCTTCACTTCACGGTCATTTTCGTGCATTTCATGGTCCATTCATCAAGCTTCGCACTCATTTCCATACATATCATGGTTATTCCCAACGATTTCGTGTTGATTTACGGTCATTTTGGCTCATTTCACGGTCATGCCCCTTCACTTCACGGTCATTTATGCGCATTTTAAGGTCCAATCGCCTCACTTCACGATCAGTTTCATGCATACCACGGTCATTCCTGGTGATTCCGTGTTGATTCACGGTCCTTTTGATGCATTTCACGGTCATGCCCCCTTCACTTCACGGTTATTTTCGCGCATTTCACGGTCCAATTGTCATGCCCCAAACTCAGAAACTGGGCTCACAAAATTTCCTATCACCGAATCCGGTGCCGACAACCTCCGTAGAACCTCATTCTCGGCTCCTATCTCCCATTCTCCAGGTTCCGATCCTGGGATGCTACGAGGAGAATTTTCAACGTCAGTTTGATTCGTAATAAGCATAACCAAAGGCATAACCCACAAACAACAACCAAGAATTCCATTATATTTCTACTATGATCAAAAACTTTACAAGTACAATGATGATAGACCAAAAACTCTAGAGTAATCTGCCACGTGCTCAAGCCTCAGCGCTGCTGCGCCCCAACATCACCTGCACGCAACGGTCGTGCATAAGCTTACAGAAAAGCTTAGAGGGTGGTGAAAGTGTGTGTGCAAGGTAGTAATATGATCTTGCAATATCAGAGTAATGTGGAATATGCAGATGGATCCATAATATCATGAGTCGTTCCAAGGCTATGCGATGCAAGATGCAAGTCAAGCATACAATCCTCATCTAAGTCCACATGTCAATACAGCTCAACTTTGGGATATCACCGGGGTCTAGTACACTCTAAACCAGATTGTCGCCACATCGCACGCAATAAGGTAAGTGGAAGAGACCTCACTATCCGTCTGCCAATATTGGGCACGACTCGTCGATAGTGGACCCATTCCTCGAGCTGGTCAAACTCAGCCTAACATTGCCCCCTACACTCGGGCGGGTAAGATCGCACCCCCTTCCAACTGACCACGATACAGTGGAGAGCGTAGCCATCTGGTAATCGGCACTCGACGCTCATCTACCCACTCGATCTAGACGTTGGAGCAACCTCTTGGTACCATAAGGGTATAGGGACTTTCACCCAGGGATATCTATAGCACCCCATATTGAACAAAATTTTCGGTATCCAATTCTGTCAACCACAATACGCCTGTGGAGGCTACGGCCCCAATGTCGCTAAGGAGTACAATAATCATGCCACACAAATGCGAAATGCATGAATCACGCTATCCAGTCATTCAACAAATCCTGCGCATTTCGTGCACTCATGTAGGGCAATACCGCCTAACCGGGAGCCCCTAAACAACCTGCCCGAAGGCATATGCTACGATCAGTCAATTTTCATGTAAATCATACATATGATGCGTATGATCATGAGTCGTGGAACTATACTAAACATGTTATAATGAGATGAACTATCCTTACAATGCAGATGGGCCTGGACGGCCTATACACAATAAGTACGGGCCTAGCAATGGGCCTTAAGGAGAGTCGTAATGTGGACATCCAACCAACATTACACTCACAATGTGGACGTCAAACCAACATTGCTCCCAAGGCACAATCTTTGTAAACATTGCTACTTAATCTGTGTTGGGATTATACATTGCAATGGACCTTAAGATCATCCCATTGGGCCTTACATATATATCAAATGGGTCATATCATATGGGCCTTCTCTTCATCAAATGGGCCACATAAATGGGCCGCACCAATGGGCCTTATGTGCATTGCAATGGGTCATAACCCGTAGGCCTTAGATTGCATCAAATGGGCCCAATCTCATGAGCCTTATACATATCAAATGAGCCTAATCCTGTAGGCCTTATATAGATCAAGTGGGCCTAAACCCATAGGCCTTATATAAATCAAATGGGCCTAATCCCAAGGGCCTTACATCCACATCAAAGTGGGCCCCAATGAATTATCACAAATACATTAAGACGGGCCTCAAAACATGCCAAGATGGGGTCCACCTGGACTATGGATTTAACTCATTCTTTATGCCCATGCCATAAAATGGGCTTTTAAAAGGATGGATGGATTGGATGCAACCCATACCTCATGGTGGGGGCCCACATGAAGGCCCACAATCATGTATATCATATGTAATATAATATACAACTATATATAATATAATATTATATAAATATAAATATACACATACACACACATACATTAGCCCACATGTGGGGGTAGGCCCCACCATTAGATCACACGTGAGACCCATAACTCTCTGGACGGTAAGAGACAGAGAGGGAGTGAGAGAGATATAGAGAGAGAATGAGAGATATAGAGAGAGAGAGAGAGTGAGGGCACGTGGCCCTTTTTTTTTTCTTTTTTTTTTCTTTTTCTTTTTCTTACATAACAGAGGTGGTCCCACGTAGGGCCCACCATATAGCAGATATATATAATATAATATAATATCTTTAATATATAACATGTATTATATTATATATAATATATAGGTTATATAACGCCCAGGCCGTCCAAAGGCCTGGACCATCACTTGCATTCAAGATGGGTTCCACACGTGGGGTGGGTCCCACATGGCATGCAGCATGGTGGGCCCACCAAATTGGACGGACGGTCATGGATGGGTTCCATGGACCCCATGACCTCAACGTTGAAACGAGGTATCTCCACTCAGACTACCAGTTGCACTATGGATCTGGGCGTGAAAATGGGCCCCACACTGACGGTGAGTCCCACCGTCCAAGTGTAATGGATGGTCAGGAAAAAAACACGTGCTCCATGGTGTGGCCTGCCAAACTGAATGACGGTGTGGGTGGGTCCCATGGACCCCACCGTCAGTTGGCACTTCACTGCTGCCACTACCATAGGGATGGATGCTAACACCTCACCATTAAAATGGGGTATCTTTTACACAGTCTACCCTGTGAGGCATGGGGGCCACCATTGAAATGAGATACCTCCATCACTCGGCCTGCCAGTAGACCATGGATTTAGGAGGAGGAGCCCACCTGATCGTGGCCCCACCGTTAGAGGTGATGGACGGTTTGGATGAACACACATCAAGGGGTGGCCCACTAAATGGATGATGGACAATGATGGGTCCCATGGACCCCACCGCTGTCCACACTCATGACAGAACACATTCAATGTTAGCCACCTCCACAGGACCGATACCAAGGCATCAAGTGTTGCAACGAGGCATCTTTCACACGGTCAGCCACCTGAGTCATGGACTGGGTGGGTCATGCAGCCTGCCAGTTGAGTTGTGGGACTGGGTGTTACTAGCCAGTGTCCAGTCCTGACGCTGGACGCGGTCATAACACAACATCATAGTGGGTCCCACAGGAACGTGGCCCACCTAAGTTTTGAATCAAGCCGATACTTGTGTTCTCCTGTATCCAGGCCCACCCAAGGATGGACTACAAGGTGGCCCCTTGGATGGAATGGTGTGGATCATACATTGTAGTTAGGGGCCCACAACACATAAGAAAGTGAGAAAGAGACATCGATAAGGATGGAGGGGCCTCGCCACTATGGGCCCCTCTTGCTACAAAGCCTAAACCAAGGTGGGTCCCACCATAAGTGGGCCCTTACATCATAAAAATACAAGAAAATGAAGATCAAATGTAAGACCCGTATCCTAATCCGCACTGTTCCGTTGTTTCCCACGATCCTTCTCGTCAAATTTCGGCAATTCGCGACTTATAGTTGACGTTGCGCACGACCGTAAGTCGTATCCTATTCATTTGAGCCGGCTTAATCCGAGACTTATATCGTTGCGACCGCATCGTCGCCGCGGTTCCAACGCCGCAACTCACGCACCGATCCGATACCCAGACGATGAGATACGGACCCACGTTCAGTTCGAGCAGAAACACCGCGCGTTGCAAATCTCAAGGAATCTCTACAATATGTCCCATCAATCCCATCAATCAATCCCATCAATCACCTCTCATGTCAGGTACACCTACCCATGCTTCCTTTCTCCACAAGTCAAGCAACCACCTAAGTCAACTAACCTCTCACTTCACCCATCACTCACTTCACCCATCACTCACCTCACCCATCACTCACCTCACATCACTCCATCACTCTTACAACTCTCTCTCTCCCTCTCATTTCTCAACACTCCAAATCTCAAGCAAGAAAGCTCTCCCACGTCCAAGCCTTCCATGGAGAGAAAATGTGCATTTTGGTGGCTCACTTCCCATCTCCAAATCCCATCATCTTAGCCATCCATTTTCCATCTCCACCATCAAAGTGAAGCTTTAGGAGACCGGCATCTCAACGGACCAAGAAGATCAAGTGGTGGGTGTTTCTTTAGACTATTTTTTTTATGTTTTTAAGATGGGCCAAGTGAGGCCAACCGATCAATGGTTTGGATCTCACTTGGGACCCTAAGATGTGGCCAATGGCTCATCTTGATCATCAGGATCATTCCATGATGGGGCCATTCTCCATGGACCCCATCATGATGTTTACTTTCCTTGTATTGAGGAGGTCATCTAGACCGTCCATTTCTAGTGGAGTGGGATCTCCACCGTTGATCTTTTGTTGATGGTCCATATGCAAGGGGATCTTTGATGTATGATTGGATGATTGAAACGGAGGGCCCATAGTGCCGGGGTCCCTCCATCACGCGTGTCTCACTCTATTTCTCTCTCCCTCTCTTCTTTATTTATTTTTCTTGTATGTTAATGTAGCTATGTGGCCCACTTGAATTAGCCCCACCATGAAATATGTATTTTATCCAAACCGTCCATGGGTGGGGCCCATCTTAAATGTACATCCATTTGGGGTGGCCCACCTAATCAGGGCCCACCTTGAATGTATTTCATACAACCCAAAAAAAAAAAAAAAAAAGAGAAGACGTCCAGGCGCTGGACGTCACTGGAGAAAATAAAAAAATAAATAAATAAAGGCCAAAGGGGTGGGCCACTCGTACGGGGCCCACCTTGATGTATGTATACAATCCGTGCCATCCATCCTCTTCCCCAACTTATTTTAGGCGTTGAACCGAAATATGAGGAAGATCCAGATATCTAGTGGGCCATGGTGTTGAAAATACCATCAATACCATTGAAATCCTTCCAGATTTCTATTTACACGATGAAAGAGGCTCGATATTGGACTCGTTGGATTCGTTGTGGGTTGTAGAATCCAATGGCAGGAATGGATTCTTCAGACGTGGGCCCCACACGACAAAAACCCCGAAAAACAGGCTTTCAAAAAAAAAAAAAAAAAAAATTTGAGGCAGCAGAGGCTACTGCCTCTGCTCACGTCAGACGCCCCCAGCAGGCGGGCGGACAGACAGCGGATGCCAAGGGGGGTCCCACGGCTGATAGTGTGGGCCCCACCTTAATTTTTACTTACCATCCAATCTGTCCATAAGGTGGCCCACCCTCTGAGGTGGGCCCTCTCCAAAAACGAGGCACATCCAAAGCTCAGGCGGCCCACACCAGAAGAAACAGTGGTGATTAAATTCTACCATTGAAACCCTTTTCGGGTCCACACAAGTTTTGGATCAAGCTGAAATTTTTTTTCCCTATTCATTCAGGTCTGCATGACCTTATCAACGTATTGGATGGAAAATAAATATTATGGTGGGCCCCACATGGGACCCACAGTGATGTATGTGGCTACATTCCACCGTCCGCACGGACGGTGGAGCCCACTGTTACTGTGGTGCGTGTGTGTGTGTGCGCGTGTGTGAGTGTGTGTGTGTATGCAGGTGTGTGAGTGCACATGTGTGTATGCGTATGTGTACATATGTGTTGATATATATATATATATATATATATATATATATATATATATATATATATATATATATATATATATATATATATTATATTACATATATATATACTGTATTGTATATGTGTGATGGTGGGCCTCCCCCCCCCCACTATGATGCATGTGCTACATCCATACTGACCACCTATTTTGAGAGCTCATTCCATAATATGAGCTAAAAATGAGGCAGATCTATGTTTCAAATGGGCCCACTTTGGTGTGTGTTTAGTGCCCAAAAAATTTACTTAATTTTAGTCACTCATTGAGACCTACTTTGGTACATATCCAAAGCCTATGGGACTAAGCCCATTTGACATATGCAAGGTCCATGGGACTAAGCCCATTTGATACATAAAGAGCCCACGAGATTCAAGCCCATTTGATGTGCATGGGGCGCAAATGGAGCGGCCCCTTTGACATATTTAAAGCTCATGTGTGTAGGCCCATCTGATGTATTTCAAGGCCCATGGATCGTGGACCATTGTAATGTACATAAGGCTCATTGGCGAGGCCCATTAATGTAACCCATTTGATAAACGTAAGGCCCATGTGATACGGCCCATTTGATGTATCTAAGGCCATGGGTCGAGGCCTAACGAGATGACCTTAGGGTCCATTACAATGAGTGATCTCTCATGGTTCATGTAATGGTATATATGGCGGGTCGTGCCTAAGGAACAATGTTGGTTTGACGTCCACATTATATGTGCAATGTTGGTTAAATGTCCGCATTGTAACTCTCCTTAGGGCCCATTGATAGGCCCATACTCGTTGCTATCCATCGCCTTATAACATGCTTAGTATAATCTCATGATTCATGCCCATACGCATCATCTGTATGCTTGATATGAGTATTGACTGATCATAGCATACGCCATTAGGCAGACCATTTACGGGACTCGTTTTGAGATAGAGTGCCCCACATGATCGCGCAGTACGCGCTAGATTTCTGCATGATTTGACAGCGTGATTTATGCATCTCGCATACGTATGACTTAATCACTGCACGCCCTAGCGACATCAGGGCCGTGGCTCCACAGGTACATCGTGGATGGCCGTATTGGATACCGGAAATACTTATTTTAGCACTGTGGGCACTTAGGATGTCCTTGGGTGAAAGTTCCAGAACCTTTTTTGGTACCAGGAGATGCTCCAACGTCTAGACCGAGTGGATACACGAGCGCCCGAGTGCCGAATACCAGTAGGCCGCGTCTCCCACTGTGTCGTGGTCAGTTGGAAGGGGGTGTGGCCTTACCCGCCTGAGTGAGAGGGATATAAGCTAGGCTGAGTTTGACTAGCTCATAAATGAGTCCGCTATCGAGGAGCCGGGTAGGTATTGGCATACTACTGGTTAGGCGGATAGTGAGGTCTTATCCGCTTGCTTGACTGTGCAGCTAGGGAGGTGGCAGTCTCTGCGAAGTGTATTAGACCCCGGTGATATCCAGATAGGAACTGTACTGATATACGTACTTGAGGAGTACCGACTTGCTTGGATTGCATTTCGCATATGACATTCGGCTATATAGGCCTTGCATTGTATCGGTGTGGCCAATGACATTCATATCTCATCGCATAGCTTTGGCATGGTTGATTCTATGGACTTACCACATACTTTCGCATTGTTCTGATACTGTACACTTGGCGTTTGCCTTACGCACACACTTACACCACCCTCTAAGCTTTTGTAAGCTTATGCACGATAGTTGCGTGCAGATAGCGTTGGACGGCAGCAGCGCTGAGACAGGAGTGCATATCAGGACCTTTTGGAGCTTTTGATCACCTTGTATTTCCCTTTCTGCATTGTACTTAAAATTTTGTTATAGTGGATATGTGGTGATGTTGTTTTGTGACTTGGTTATGCTTATGGTTATGCTCCATTACAAAAAAAAAAAATTTATTCAGAAAATCCTCCTTGCAGGATCCCAGGATCGGAATCTGGCATTTGATTGTCAGGAGCCGAGAATGGGGCACTACGGAGGCTGTCGGCACCGGATTCGGCAATTGGGATTCATGTGAATCCGATTTTCAGATTTAGGGCATGACAGAAGTTGGTATCAGAGCATAACTTGGAAATACCTGAGGATCACATCACATATCTACTATAAATAGGTTTCGAGTCTAAATGATTTAGCGATTTTCTGACATAGACCTTTAATGTAAGTGCCTTCGAGAATTCTCAAGACTGATAGGCCATTATTCCTTCCTGTAGGAGACATTATGGCTAGAAGAACGACCCGAGAAAATCCCGCTCCACCATCTGCGACTCCCGCACCACCACTCGCAGCTCCGGCTTTACCACCTACTACTCCTACTCCACCACCAGATAGTCCTGCCTTTGAGCCTGAGGATGCCACTCATTTTCTGAGACCGGTGTGGATCTGACCGTACTTGTGAGTGCTACTCAGTTGCAGCAGATGTTGCAGGCGATGACCGCCATTCTTCAGGGGCAGAGCAGGCGTCCCACAGTGTCACCAGCCGAGGCTGAACAGGAGCGTGCGAGCGCTCTTCTCAAGGATTTTCGACAATACGATCCCCCACGTTTTCGGGGTGAGTCAGACCCTACTGCTGCAGAGTTGTGGTGCTCCGAGGTGGAGAAGATATTCGACACCATGAGATGTACTACCCAGCAGCGAGTCCCATTAGCTGTATTCCTTCTGCAGGGCGAGGCTCAGTATTGGTGGGCATCTGTGGCCCGATCAGTAGCCGCCAATTTTGAGTGGACCTGGGAGGACTTTATAGACCGGTTTGACCGGAAGTTCTTTCCCGAGCATGTGCGACAGCAGCACGCACTAGAGTTTGAGACTTTGGTCCAGGGGGACATGTTTGTGTCCCAGTATGAGGCTCGGTTCGTCGCACTATCTAGATTCTCGACGTATCTTATTGATGATGAGGGGCAGAAGGCCCGCCGTTTTGAGAACAGCTTACGTCCTGCCCTCCGGAGCCGTGTGATCGGACACATGCTTCCGACATTTGAGGAGATAGTAGAGAGAGCCCTGATATATGAGACAGATTGGGCCAGTGTGCAGAGAGCCCGCGATCAGAGGGGAAATCAGAAGAGGAAGGCACCCTCTAGTAGTTCCCATCAGTAGCATCGTTTACAGCAGCGGCGCACGACCCGCCCAGCATTCCGAGCACCAGCAGTACCCCCAGCACCATCTTCGGGATCGTTTACAGGTACTTGCTTTGGGTGCGGTCGTACAGGGCATCGTAGGCACGAGTGTCCCCATCCGCAGCAGCAGCAGCAGCCGAGGGCACCACATCCACCTCCACGACAGCCACCACAGCAGCAACGACCACAACACCAGCCTCTTGTACATCCCCCACAGCAGCAGAGGCAGCAGGTTAGGCCCCCACAGCGACCACAGCAGCAGTAGAGACCTCAGAGGGGACCTGCACCTCCCCAGCAGGCTCAGGGAAGATTCTATGCCGCCCAGCAGGACCCTCAGTCATCAGGAGGGGTCGTCGAGGGTATTCTTCCTGTCTCTGCATGCATTGCACGTGTGCTATTTGATTCTGGTGCATCGCATTCATTTATCACCGATGATTTCTGTCGATCAACCGGTTTGCCGTTGGAGTCTGCCCGTGAGGATTTGGTAATATCGATGCCATTAGGGAAGACCGCAGTGTTGGGCCGATTTTGCGCGTCTTGTCCTATTTTGATTGGGGATATCTTCTTGCCTGCCGACCTATTTGTATTGCTGATGTCCGGTTTTGATGTTATCCTAGGCATGGACTGACTTGCCGAGTACTACGCCATATTAGACTGCTCTGCGAGGAGAGTCACGTTCTGCATACCCGGCGTGCCAGAGTTTCAGTTTGTTGCCGAGCCCAGAGGAGGGCAGCTTTCTTGCCTGTTATCGTGTGCCGTTGAGGAGCCAGCTATTTTGAGTATCGATCAGCTGCCGGTTGTTTATGGTTTTCCTGATGTGTTCTAGGAGATTCCGGGATTACCACCTCGTCGGCATACCGAGTTTCAGATTGATCTTGTGCCTAGTACTGCGCCTATTTCGAAGGCCCCGTATCGTATGACACCGTTGGAGTTACGGGAACTGCAGAAGCAGTTGGACGAGTTGCGCGAGCTAGGCTTTATTCGTCCGAGCAGTTCACCGTGGGGAGCACCAGTACTCTTCGTAAAGAAGAAGGATGGCTCGTTGAGGCTTTGCGTAGACTACCGCGAGCTCAACAAGGTCACGATCAAGAACAAGTACCCGCTTCCGAGGATCGATAACTTATTTGATCAGCTGCAGGAGGCGCAGTTCTTTTCAAAGATAGACTTGCGGTCCGGTTATCATCAGGTTCGGGTTCGAGATGAGGATATCCCGAAGACAGCCTTTAGGACGCGATACGGTCATTTTGAGTTCCAGGTCATGTCCTTCGGACTGACCAATGCGCCCGCAGTATTCATGCAGTTGATGAACGAGGTCTTCCATCCGTATCTTGATCAGTTTGTCGTGGTGTTTATTGACAACATCCTGATATATTCGAGGACTCGTGAGGAGCATGAGCGACATCTTGAGATTACATTGCAGACCCTCCGTGCACACCAGCTTTACGCGAAGCTAGAGAAGTGCGAGTTCTGGCAGGAGGAGGTGAAGTTCCTCGGCCATGTAGTGACGAGGCAGGGTGTCACTGTAGACCCCTCGAAGATTGATGCCGTGCGTCAGTGGGATCAGCCCACGAACGCATCCGAGATCCGCAGTTTTCTTGGTTTGGCGGGCTACTACCGACGTTTTATTGAGGGATTCTCTCGCATTGCAGCCCCGTTGACCAGGTTGACCCGGAAGGGTGCCGAGTTCATTTGGAGCGACGCTTGTGAACAGGCGTTTATGGAGTTAAAGGACCGCCTCACGTCCGCTCCAATCCTCACTCTTCCCTCTGGGAGTGATGGATTTGTTGTATTTACTGATGCCTCATGAGTTGGCTTAGGTGCTGTCCTGATGCAGCACGGGAAGCCGGTGGCTTATGCGTCCCGACAGCTCAAGGTCCATGAGCTGAACTACCCTACGCACGATCTGGAGCTGGCAGCGGTTGTCTTTGCACTGAAAGTGTGGAGACACTATCTCTATGGGGTGAGATTCGAGCTCTTTTCTGATCATAAGAGCTGGAAGTATTTGTTCTCTCAGTCCAAGCTGAATATGAGACAGAGGCGTTGGATGGAACTCCTGAAGGACTACGATTTTGATCTTCAGTATCACCCGGGCAAGGCGAACGTGGTGGCGGATGCCCTCAGTCGTCAGCCACGAGGCCTGGTGGCGCATATGATGATTCAGGTGTGGAGGATGCTCGAGGATATAGCAGAGTACGACTTTGAGTTTGGTCTGCAGTCATCTATCGTTCAGCTATCGAGCTTGTCAATTCAACCCTCTCTTGTCGCAAGGGTGATCGAGGCTCAGCAGACAGACGAGTCGTTACACAATTATCGAGCGGAGGCAGCATCTGAGAGTCAGACGGATTGGCAGATTGGTTCTGACGGTGGACTTCGCTTCAGAGGCCGATTGTGTGTCCCGGATATTCCTGATTTACACCGAGATCTTATGACCGAGGCACATCGATCGCGTTTCTCTATCCACCCTGGCTCGACGAAGATGTATCGCGATATGAGACGCCAGTATTTTTGGTCAGGGATGAAGCGCCAGATAGCCAGTTTTGTGGCCGAGTGTGACACCTGCCAGCGTGTCAAGGCCGATCACCAGAGACCCCCTGGCCTATTGCAGCCGCTGAGCGTCCCGATGTGGAAGTGGGAGCATATATCTACCGATTTTGTCTTGGGTTTGTCGAGGACTCAGCGCGGTCATGACGCCATCTGGGTTGTTGTGGACCGTCTAACGAAGTCGGCACATTTTTTTACGATTCGTGAGACTTGGCATACAGATCGGCTCGCCATGATGTTTATTGATGAGATCGTGAGATTGCATGGTGTTCCCGTCTCGATTGTTTCAAACCGAGATCCGAGGTTCACGTCTCAGTTTTGGAGGAGCTTCCAGAGAGCGATGGGTACTGATTTGCAGCTCAGCACCGCGTATCATCCGCAGACCGACGGTCAGACCGAGAGGGTCAACCAGATCCTTGAGGATATGCTTCGGGCTTGCGAGATTGATTTCGTGGGTAGTTGGGACGAGCACCTGCGATTGGCTGAGTTTGCGTACAACAACAGCTATCAGGCAACCATTGGCATGGTTCCTTTTGAGGCATTATATGGTAGACCGTGCAGATCTCCGAGTTGTTGGACCGAGGTTGGAGAGCGACGTCTCCTGGGTCCCGAGCTTGTGCTGCAGACATCAGAGGCTATCGACATCATCAGACAGAGGATGTGCACAGCTCAGCCGGCAGAAGAGTTTTGCTGACCGTCGGCGTCGTCCCTTGGAGTTTACCGTTGGGGACTATGTGTATCTCAAGGTCTCACCCATGAAGGGTGTAGTTCGTTTTGGGACGAAGGGCAAGCTTGCCCCGAGATTCATAGCACCTTTCGAGATCACTGGGCCCATTGGCACTGTGGCCTACCGGCTTGCCTTGCCATCGCAGTTGTCTGACGTCCACAACGTCTTCCATGTCTCTATATTGAGGAAGTGTGGGTCAGACGTCGTTCCTGTTATTGATTGGTAGCCGTTGGAGGTTCGTGAGGACGCTTCTTATATTGATCAGCCAGTTCGTATCCTCGATCGGAAGGAGCAGGTCCTCAGGACCAAGGTCATTCCCTTGGTGAAGGTGCAGTGGGGCCACCATAGTATGGATGAGGCGTCTTGGGAGCGCGAGGCAGAGATCCGCGAGCGTTATCCTCATCTTTTTGATGATTGATTGTATGATGTATTATGATGCTGGATTATATATGATGTTATGTTCCCTATTTCCTTTTTGAGTTATGGTTAGTTGCGATGGTAATGTAAATTTCGAGGATGAAATTTTTATTAGGTGGGGAGAGCTGTAAGACCCGTATCCTAATCCGCACCGTTCCGTTGTTTCCCACGATCCTTCTCGTCAAATTTCGGCAATCCGTGACTTATAGTTGACGTTGTGCACGACCGTAAGTCGTATCCTATTCATTTGAGCCGGCTTAATCCGAGACTTGTATCGTTGCGACCGCATCGTCGCCGCGGTTCCAACGCCGCAACTCACGCACCGATCCGATACCCAGACGATGAGATACGGACCCACGTTCAGTTCGAGCAGAAACACCGCGCGTTGCAAATCCCAAGGAATCTCTACAATATGTCACATCAATCCCATCAATCACCTCTCATGTCAAGTACACCCACTCATGCTTCCTTTCTCCACAAGTCAAGCAACCACCTAAGTCAACTAACCTCTCACTTCACCCATCACTCACCTCACCCATCACTCACCTCACATCACACCATCACTCTTACAACTCTCTCTCTCCCTCTCATTTCTCAACACTCCAAATCTCAAGCAAGAAAGCTCTCTCACGTCCAAGCCTTCCATGGAGAGAAAATGTGCATTTTGGTGGCCCACTTCCCATCTCCAAATCCCATCATCTTAGCCATCCATTTCCCATCTCCACCATCAAAGTGAAGCTTTAGGATACCGGCATCTCAACGGACCAAGAAGATCAAGTGGTGGGTGTTTCTTTAGACTATTTTTTTTATGTTTTTAAGATGGGCCAAGTGAGGCCAACCGATCAATGGTTTGGATCTCACTTGGGACCCTAAGATGTGGCCAATGGCTCATCTTGATCATCAGGATCATTCCATGATGGGGCCATTCTCCATGGACCCCATCATGATGTTTACTTTCCATATATTGAGGAGGTCATCTAGACCGTCCATTTCTAGTGGAGTGGGATCTTCACCGTTGATCTTTTGTTGATGGTCCATATGCAAGGGGACCTTTGATGTATGATTGGATGATTGAAACGGAGGGCCCATAGTGCCGAGGTCCCTCCATCACACGTGTCTCACTCTATTTCTCTCTCCCTCTCTTCTTTATTTATTTTTCTTGTATGTTAATATAGCTATGTGGTCCACTTGAATTAGCCCCACCATGAAATATGTATTTTATCCAAACCATCCATGGGTGGGGCCCATCTTAAATGTACATCCATTTGGGCTGGCCCACCTAATCAGGGCCCACCTTGAATGTATTTCATACAACCCCAAAAAAAAAATTTAATAAAAATAAAAATAAAAATAGAGAAGACGTACAGGCGCTGGACGTCACTGGAGAAAACAAAAAAAAATAAATAAATGAAGGCCAAAGGGGTGGGCCACTCGTACGGGGCCCACCTTGATGTATGTATACAATCCGTGCCATCCATCCTCTTCCCCAACTTATTTTAGGCGTTGAACCGAAAGATGAGGAAGATCCGGATATCTAATGGGCCATGGTGTTGAAAATACCATCAATACCATTAAAATCCTTCCAGATTTCTATTTACACGATGAAAGAGGCTCGATATTGGACTCGTTGGATTCGTTGTGGGTTGTATAATCCAATGGCAGGAGTGGATTCTTCAGACGTGGGCCCCACACGACAAAAACCCCAAAAAATGGGTTTTCAAAAAAAAAAAAAAAAAATTTGAGGCAGCAGAGGCTACTGCCTCTGCTCACGTCAGACGCCCCCAGCGGGCGGGCGGACAGCGGACGCCAAGGGGGGTCCCACGGCTGATAGTGTGGGCCCCACCTTAATGTTTACTTACCATCCGATCTGTCCATAAGGTGGCCCACCCTCTGAGGTGGGCCCTCTCCAAAAACGAGGCACATCCAAAGCTCAGGCGGCCCACACCACAAGAAACAGTGGTGATTAAATTCTACCATTGAAACCCTTTTGGGGTCCACACAAGTTTTGGATCAAGCTGAAATTTGTTTTCCCTATTCATTCAGGTCTGCATGACCTTATCAACGTATTGGATGGAAAATAAATATTATGGTGGGCCCCACATGGGACCCACAGTGATGTATGTGGCTACATTCCACCGTCCGCACGGACGGTGGAGCCCACTGTTACTGTGGTGCGTGTGTGTGTGTGTGCGTGTGTGAGTGTGTGTGTGTATGCAGGTGTGTGAGTGCACGTGTGTGTATGCGTGTGTGTGCATATGTGTTGATAAATATATATATATATATATATATATATATATATATATATATATATATATATATTGTATTGTATATGTGTGATGGTGGGCCTCCATGTGGACCCCCCCCCCCCCCCCCCACACTATGATGCATGTGCTACATCCATACTGACCACCTATTTTGAGAGCTCATTCCATAATATGAGCTAAAAATGAGGCAGATCTATGTTTCAAATGGGCCCACCTTGGTGTGTGTTTAGTGCCCAAAAAATTTACTTAATTTTGGTCACTCATTGAGACCTACTTTGGTACATATCCAAAGCCTATGGGACTAAGCCCATTTGACATATGCAAGGTCCATGGGACTAAGCCCATTTGATACATAAAGAGCCCACGAGATTCAAGCCCATTTGATGTGCATGGGGCGCAAATGGAGCGGCCCCTTTGACATATTTAAAGCTCATGTGTGTAGGCCCATCTGATGTATTTCAAGGCCCATGGATCGTGGACCATTGCAATGTACATAAGGCTCATTGGCGAGGCCCATTAATGTAACCCATTTGATAAACGTAAGGCCCATGTGGTACGGCCCATTTGATGTATCTAAGGCCATGGGTCGAGGCCTAACGAGATGACCTTAGGGTCCATTACAATGAGTGATCTCTCATGGTTCATGTAATGGTATATATGGCGGGTCGTGCCTAAGGAACAATGTTGGTTTGACATCCACATTATATGTGCAATGTTGGTTAAATGTCCGCATTGTAACTCTCCTTAGGGCCCATTGATAGGCCCATACTCGTTGCTATCCATCGCCTTATAACATGATTAGTATAATCTCATGATTCATGCCCATACGCATCATCTGTATTCTTGATATGAGTATTGACCGATCATAGCATACACCATTGGGCAGACCATTTACGGGACTCGTTTTGAGATAGAGTGCCCCACATGATCGTGCAGTACGCGCTGGATTTCTGCATGATTTGACAGCGTGATTCATGCATCTCGCATACGTATGACTTGATCACTGCACGCCCTAGCGACATCAGGGCCGTGGCTCCACAGGTACATCGTGGATGGCCGTATTGGATACCGAAAATACTTATTCTAGCACTGTGGGCACTTAGGATGTCCTTGGGTGAAAGTCCCAAAACCTTTTTTAGTACCAGGAGATGCTCCAACGTCTAGACCGAGTGGATACACGAGCGCCCGAGTGCCGAATACCAGTAGGCCGCGTCTCCCACTGTGTCGTGGTCGGTTGGAAGGGGATGTGGCCTTACCCGCCTGAGTGAGAGGGATATAAGCTAGGCTGAGTTTAACTAGCTCGCAGATGAGTCCGCTATCGACGAGCCGGGTAAGTATTGGCATACTACTGGTCAGGCGGATAGTGAGGTCTTATCCGCTTGCTTGACTGTGCAGCTAGGGAGGTGGCAGTCTCTGCGAAGTGTATTAGACCCCGGTGATATCTAGAGAGGAACTGTACTGATATACGTACTTGAGGAGTACCGACTTGCTTGGATTGCATTTCGCATATGACATTCGGCTATATAGGCCTTGCATTGTATCGGTGTGGCCGATGATATTCATATCTCATCGCATAGCTTTGGCATGGTTGATTCTATGGACTTACCACATACTTTCGTATTGTTCTGATACTGTACACTTGGCGTTTGCCTTACGCACACACTTACACCACCTTCTAAGCTTTTGTAAGCTTATGCACGATAGTTTCGTGCAGGTAGCGTTGGACGGCAGCAGCGCTGAGACAGGAGTGCATATCAGGACCTCTTGGAGCTTTTGATCACCTTGTATTTTTCTTTCTGCATTGTACTTAAAATTTTGTTATAGTGGATATGTGGTGATGTTGTTTTGTGACTTGGTTATGCTTGTGGTTATGCTCCATTACAAAAAAAAAAAAAATCATTCTGAAAATCCTCCTTGCAGGATCCCAGGATCGAAATCTGGCATTTGATTATCAGGAGCCGAGAATGGGGCACTACGGAGGCTGTCGGCACCGGATTCGGCAATCGGGATTCATGTGAATCCGATTTTCAGATTTGGGGCGTGACATCAAAGATCACCCACCAGTTTCTTCTTGCACCCTTGGCCTCCTTAGCTCCTTAGCGTCGATTCCAACGGAGGAGATGAGAAATGGATGGCTAGGATGGGAGATCTTGGGATGGAGAGGTGGGCCACACTTGGAGTTTTGAAAAGGGAGGGAGAGACTCATACGTATGGGCGGTTTGGTTGCTTGAAAATGAGTTTGAAATGAGAAAGAGAGAGAGAGTTGTAAAGGGAGAGAGAGATGGGTGATGGATGGATGTGGTGAGTGATGGGTGTGTAAGAAAACCATGACTTTTGTGGCATTTGTGTAAGAAAGGCATGGGAGTGTAAGAGAACTTTTGATTTTTGAGGCATTTGTGTAAGAAAAGTATGGGCATGGAGGACTTTTGTGGCTTGCTTGGGAAAGGGTAAAAGTGATGTGTACTTGACATGTACTTGACATGTGATGGATTGATTGATTGATTGATTGATGGGATTGATGGGATTGATGTGATACATTATGGAGATTCTTTTGGGTTTCGCAACGTGCAGCATTTTTCTCGCACCGAACGTTGGCCCACATCTCTTGATCAGGATATCGCCTCAGTGCGCAAGTCAAGGCGTTAGAATCACAGCGACGACGCGGTCGCTAGGGTACGGGTCTCGGGTTGAGTCGACTCGGGTTGACAGCATATGAATCAGGGTTGTCCATAAATAACGGTTAAGGGTCGAAAGTTACCGAAATTCGATCGGTAAGACCGCGAAAGTCTATGGAATGGTACGGAATAAGATACGGGTCTTACACCAATCGCCTCACTTCACAGTCATTTCTTATAAGACCCATATCCTATTCTGTACTGTTCCGTCGACTACTGCGATTCTTTCCGTCAAATTTCGACAATCCGTGACCAGTAATCGATGTTTGATCATGACCCTAAGTCTTTTCTCGTAGATTTAAGTCGGCTTAATCTAAGACTTGCACCATTATGACCGCACAGTCACCGCGGTTCCAACGCCGTGACTCGCGTACCAATCCGACACCCTGATTAAGAGATGTGGGTCGACGTTTATTTCGAAGAAAATGTCTCTCGTTTGCAATCCTAAGAGAATCTTTACAACATGTCAAATCAATCTCATCAATCACCTCCCATGTCAAGTACAAAGCACCCATGCTTCCTTTCTCCACAAGTTAAGCAAATCCAAAAGTCAACCAATCCATCACCTCGCCCATCACTCACATCCATCAACCATCTCCCATCACTTTTCCTTACAACTACCTCTCTCTCACTCTTTCTCTTCACATTTTCCAAGCATTTCCCAAGCAACCAAGGGTGCACACGTCCAAGCTCCTCCATGAGAGAAATGTGAGTTGTGTGGTCCACCTTTCCCTTCCCAAAAACCTCCATCTTAGCGATCCATTTTTCATCTTCCACCATCAAAGAGAAGCACAAGGAGATAAGCTTTCCAACAGACCGAGAAGATCGATAGGTGGGTGCTTTAATAAGGTAGTTTTTTATGTTTTTAAGATGGGCCAAGTGAGGCCTACCAATCAATGGTATAGAACTCACTTTGGACCCTAAATATGGCAGATGGCTCATCTTGATCATCAATATCATTCCATGATGGGGCCATTCTCCATGTACCCCATCATGATGTTTACCTTCTTAGCTTGTATATAGGTCATCTAGACCGTCTATTTTCATAGAGAAGGGATCTCCACCGTTAGATTTCAATTTTTTTTAGGTCCACATGTTATGGGATCCACTTGGTTTATGTTGTACATCATGGAAGGGAGGGCCTATAGTGCCAGGGTCCCTCCATCACGTGTGTCCCACTCCCACTCTTTTTCTCTCTCTCCCTCTCTTTTTATATATATTTTTTTTATGATGATGATGAGGTTGTGTGGCCCACTTGAATGGACCCCACCATGAAGAATGTCACGCCCCAAACTCAAAAATCGGGCTCATAAAATTTTCAATCATTGAATTCGGCGCCGACAGCCTCCGTAGTACTCCATTCTCGGCTCCCGGCACCCATATACTAGGTTCCGATCCTGGGATGCTACAAGGAGGATTTTTAATATCTATTTGACTTGTAATGAGTATAACATAAGCATAACCCACGAACAATAACCACAAGAATAACACTACAAAATTCACTATGATCAAAAACTTTTGAGTACAATGCGTCTGAAGGGAAATACAAGATAATATAAGTACGGGAACTCCAAAAGCTCGGCTGCACACTCCAACGTCGGCGAGACTAAGACTGCGTCCTAGCGTCACCTGCACGCATCAATCGTGCATAAGCTTATAAAAAGCTTAGAGGGTGGTGTAAGTGTGTATGCAATATAAGTGTGCTCAGAATGTAAGGTCAGAGTAATGCGGAATCATGCTGATGAATACATGAATACAGTCATCTGTACCAAGGCTATGCGGTGCAAGATATGAATGCTATCGGCCATATCGAGACCATGTGATACAAGATGCAACTCAAGCATGTCAATCTTCATCATATATCAGTACAGTTCTCATTTTGGATAATCACCGGGGTTCAGTACACTCCAAATGGCACTGCCGCTCTCCTAGCCGTACAATCCAAGTGAGCATAAGAAACCTCACTATCCGCCTAGCCAATAGTCTGCCAATACCTATCCGGCACGTCGATAGCGGACCCATTCACGACCTGGTCAAACTCAGCTTAGTATTGCCCCTACCCTCGGGCGAGTAAGGCCACACCCCTTTCCAACCGACCACGACACAGTGGGAGACGCGACCTCCTGGTATTCGGCCCTCGTGCGCTCTTATATCCACTCGGTCTAGACGTTGGAGTCATCCTCTGGTACCATCGGGTTCAGGGACTTTCACCCAGGGACATCTATGACGCCCCAATTGTTTAGAACAAGGTTTCCGGTATCCAACCAGCCACCCATGGTATGTCTGTGGAGGCTATGGCCCTGATGTCGCTAGGGCATATCACAACCAAACGTATTCAAGTGTATGTATCACACTATCAGTCATGCAACCATCCTGCGTGAAGCATACGCTCATATAGGGCAACCCCGCCTATCAAGGAGCCCATAAACAATCTGCCCGAAGGCATATGCTATGATCAGTCACTACTTATCTCAAGCATACATATGATGCGTATGATTATGAATAATAGGACAGTACTAACCTTATGATATGATAGTGGTCTCTGCTTAAAACGAAGGTGGGCCTAAATGGTCTGTAGACTACAAATACAGGTCTATCAATGGGCCTTAGGAAAAGTGATAATGCGAACATTTAACCGACATCATCCATACAATGTGGACATCAAACCATCATTGTTCCCAAGGCTCGGCTCGCCTCAATAAATTATGGCGGAATCACACATTGCAGTGTACCTTAGGTACATCTCATTAGGCCTCAAATACATCAAATGGGCCGTATCTCATGGGCCATACATTAATCAAGTGGGCCATCTCAATAAGCCTTACCAATGGGCCTTAGGTACTTTGCAATGGGTCATAACCCATGGGCCTTACATACATCACAATGGCCTCACGATATGGGCCTTATAAACATTAAGGTGGGCCTCAACAACGGATTACAAATATATTAAGATGGGCCTAATCACATGTAAGGATAGGCCTAAATACATTAGCCCACATATATATCGAAGTGGGCCTCATGTGAGGCTCGCCATAATGTTTATTTTCGTCCCAATCTAGGGCCCAATATAATGTTTATTTTCCATCCAAACTGTCCATAGGGTCACATGGGCCTAGGACCCACTGAAATGTCTTATTTGCAATCCAATCTATTCATAAGGTCACGTGGACTAGGGTAGGGCCCACTATAATATTTATTTTTCCAACCAACCTGTTGGTGAGAGCACATGAACCAGGGGCCCACCTCAAGGTTTATTTTCATCCGGGCCCACCACCATGTTTATTTCCCACGCAACCCGTGGATAGGGTCACTAGCCAATGGGGCCCTCTGCAATATTTATTTACCACCCAACCTGTTTGTAAGACCACATGGTCAGGGGCTAACAGTGATGTGGTCCACCAATCTAGTCCACTCATAATGCGAGTCCCACCTGGATGAGGGTCCAGACCAAGTTTCAGCTGCATCCAAAAGTCAGGTAGGCCCCACCAAGTGCTTTTGTATGTCTTAGGCATGTCTTCACATGATTTTGGATGGTATGGCCCACCTGAGATCCGTATACGGCTGATATTTGGCAGGGGTGTCACTGCCCTATGGGGCCACCGAATGAATGGGGAGGATGTTCGAAACGCATCATGTGGGATCCACAGCTGGGGCCGTGAGCCCCAGCCAGGCAGTCCGCCCGCCAGCGCTGGACGTTGGGCGTCCTGGCACGGCAGCAATAGCTGCTGCATTCTATTTTTTTTATTTTTTATTCTTTTTTTTTAAATGGGGCCCACATTAAGATAATCCAACCCATCTATTGTGTGTGTCCCATATGGTGGACCGTCCAGTCCAAATTTAGGATGCATCTAAATTTCAGGTAGGTCCCACCAAGTGATTTTATATATTCAGGCATGTCTCCACGTGTTTTTAGATGGTATGGCCCACCTGAGAGTCGGATTGGTCCCAAATTTTGGCTCAACGCCTAAAATGACCTGAAAAAGTGAATGAACGGCATGGATTGAACATATACCTCATGGGTGGGGCCTACATAAGGGGCCCACCCCAACTTTAAAATATCACTTTTTTTTTGTTAGCTGATAGTACACACCCATGCCCGTACACACACTTCATGCTAGCCAGCCTCACGTCCAGCGTCCTGAACGCTGGACAACGTGGATAGACACATGAATCATGGTGGGTCCCACATGTACGTGGCCCACCATGCAAGTATATTTATATATATATACATATATATATTAATATAATATGAATATATTACATATAATTTAGTCTAAGGGTGGGGTTTTCCCAAAATGTGATGGGCCACACCATCAGATGGATGGAGTAGATTTATCATGAATCGGTGGGGCCCACTTCATTTTAGGGGAAGGATAAGGAGAGAAAAAGAGAGAGAGAGAGAGAGAGAGAGAGAGAGAGAGAGAGAGAACAAGAGATGATGATGGTGGGGCCCCGCCAATATGAGCCCCACATGATACAAATTATATATCAAAAATGGGTCCCAACAACAAGTGATCCCTAAAAAAGTAATTTAACGGTGGATCACCCACCTCTTGGCTTCCTTCTTGCTCCCCTAGCTTCCTTAGCTCCTTGCCTTCGGGTTTGACGGCGGTAGATGATGAATGAACGGTTGAGATGTGAGATGAGAGAGTAGGGAAGGTGGGCCACACTTGGCATTTGGGAGAGGGAGAGAGGGCTTGGACGTTGGAATGGTTGCTTGAGAGAGAGATTTCTCTTTTTTGAAAAGGGAGAAGTGGAGCATTTAATGGGTGAAAGGGATGGAGGGAATGGTGGTGTAAGGAAGGATGATGTGGAGGCATGGTTGGGTTTGAAAATTTAGAAAAGAAGAATGGTGAGGGGAGAGAGAGAGTTGACTTTTGAAAAGGGAGGAATGGGTTGCATGTACACATGGTATGGTGTGTACTTGACATGATATGATGGGACATATCGTAGAGATTCCCTCGTAATTCACAACGCGCGGTGTTTCTTCAGAACGGACACAGACTGTCATCTTCCAGCTTGGGTATCGGCTCGGTGCGTGAGTCGCGGCGACGGCGCGGTCGCTAAGGTATAGGTTTTGGGTCAAGTCGTCTCTGATATGCGGGACTCGACTTTGATTCGAGCGTAAATGTTAAATACAGGTCGAGGATTGCTGGAATTCGACCAGAAGGATCGCGAAAGCCAACGGAATGGTACGGTTTAGGATACGGGTCTTACAAAGAAAGTATTTTATCCAAGCCATCTATGAGTGGAGCCCACCTTATATGTATTGTACCCACACCACCTACCATTTGGTGGCCCACCTAAACAGGGCCCACCTTGTGTGTGTGTTAGGCCCACACTGTCCAACGTCCAAGGACGCTGGGTGTGCTTGGAAAACACAAATATCAGCTTGCCAAGCTAATAGGTGTGGCCCACTTGAGTAGGCCCCATCTTGATGAATGTATTCAATCCACACCGTCCATCCCTTTACTCAGAATATTTTAGGCGTTGAGCCAAAATATGGGGCTGATCCAATTTTCTGGAGAGTAATACTTTAGGAAACAGCGATTTCCATCTTTGAAATCTTCCCTGATATTTCTATGCACCAAAAAGATACTCAATATTGGGCTTGTTGGATCTATTATGAGCTGTCGAATCCAATGGCTGGAGTGGATTCACTTGGAACGGGCCCCACACATGAAAAACCTTAAAATTTTAAGTTTTCAAAAAAAAAGAAAAAGAAAAAGAGCAACAACTGCATTGTTGCTGCTGTTGCTATTAAGGAGAGGACGCACAGGCGTCCTGTGCTGCGGGTGGACGCCAAGGAACCCACGACCCCAGCCGTGGGCCCCACCATGATGTATGTTTAGTATTCACTCCGTCCATATGGTGGACCCCTACCTTAAGCAAGCCCCCTCCAAAGATCGGGCTGATCCAAGGCTCAAGTGGCCCACATCAGAGAAAACAGTAGGATTAAAGGTCTGTCATTGAAACCCTTTTTTAGGGCCACTAAAGTTTTGGATCCGGATGAAATTTATTTTTCCTACTCAGCCAGGTCCGTACGACCATATCAACGGTTGGATGGAAGATAAACGTTATGGTGGGCCCCACATGGAGCCCATAGTGATGTGCGTGTCTTATTCCCACCGTCCAGCGGACGGTGAAGCCCATAGGTGCATACGTGCTGGACGATGGAAGCCCACTATGATATATGTGTTCCGGTCACACCGTCCAGCAGATGGTGGGACCCCCCTATGTGTGTTGTATTCATGCGGTCCATCTATATAAGCCCACCATGATGCATATGTTGCATCCAAACCGTCTATCCATTTTCAAAAATCATTTTATGGCAGATCTAAAGTTCAAGTGGACCCCACTATTATAAGTAATGGTCAATGACACCTACTGTTTAAAAAAAATCTCTAAGGCCATAGTAACTTCCCATTAAGTTGATAATTATTTCTCACTTCATCTATCACTATATTAATTTAAGAATAGGTTGGATGGGAAACATATTTATGGTGGGCCTTAGGAATTTTAATGGTGGAAATCATTACCATCACTTGTGTTTGGCGTGGCCCATTTTGTATGCATGGGGCCCAATTAGTGTGGCCCATTTAATACATATATAAGGCCCATGGGATTAGGCCCATTTTGATATATTCCAAGGCCCATGGTTTAAGGCCCATTGTGATGTATTAGGGCCCAAGGGTTGAGGCCCACTATGTTGTATTAGGGCCTGTGGGTTAAGGCCCATTGTGATGTACTCTAAGGCCCATGGGTTATGGCCCATTGCAATGTACATAAGGCCCATTGGTGCGACCCATGGATGTGGCCCACTTGATAAATAGAAGGCCCATGTGATGCGGCCCATTTGATGTATCTGAGGCCCATGGGTCGAGGCCCAATAAGCGGTATATAGGTCCATTGCAGTGTGTGATTTCACCGTAGTTTATATACTGATGTTTATGGCAGGCTATGCCTTGGGAACAGTGTTGGTTTGACGTCTACGTTGTAAGGTAATGTTGGTTAAATGTTCGCATTACGAATCTCCCTAGGGCCCACTGATAGGCACATAATTGTTGATAATTCATCACTTTATAACATGCTTAGTATAACTCCATGTTTCATGCCCATACGCATCATATGTATGTTTGATATGAGGAATGTTTGATCATAGCATAAGCCGCTGGGCTGAGACATTTACGAGACTCCTTATGAGACGGAATGCCCCCACATGAGTGCATGGTACGCGCAGGATTGTTGCATGACTTGAGATGTGACTCATGCATTCCGCATATGTGTGACTTGATCACTGCACACCCTAGCGACATCAGGGCCGTAGCCTCCACAGGCACATCGTGGATGGTCGTATCGGATACCGAAAATACTTGGTTCTAGTACTGTGGGCACTTAGGATGTCCTTGGGTGAAAGTCCCAGAACCTTGTTGGTATCAGGAGATGCTCCAAAGTCTAAACCGAGTGGATACATGAGCGCCCGAGTACCGAATACCAGTAGGCCGCGTCTCGTACTGTGTCGTGATCGGTTGGAAGGGGGTGTGGCCTTATCCGCCTGAGTGAGGGGGTTATAAGTTAGGCTGAGTTTGACCAGCTAGCAAATGAGTCCACTATTGGAGAGCCGGGTAGGTATTGGCAGACTACCGGTCAGGCAGATAGTAAGGTCTATTCCATTTGCCTAGCTGTGCAGCTAGGGTGAGGCAGTCAGTGTGAGTTTATTAGACCCCGGTGATATCCAAAGAGGAACTGTACTGATCTGTGTACTTGATGAGTACCGACTTGCTTGGATTGCATTTTGCATGTGACATTCGGCTATGTAAGCCTTGCATTTGCATCGGTGTGGCCGATAGCATTCATGTCTCACATCGCATGGCCTTAGTATGGCCGATAGCATTCATGCCTTGCATCACATAGCATTGGTATGACTGGTTGTATTCATGGACTTACCGTATATTTCTACATTACTCTGATATTGTATACTTGACACTTGCCTTGCGCACACACTTACACCACCCTCTAAGCTTTTATAAGCTTATGCACGATAGTTGCGTGCAGGTAGCGTTAAACAGCAGCAGCGCTGAGGCAGGAGTGCGCATCTGGCTATTTTAGAATTTTTGTTCATCTTGTATTTCCCTTTTCGTATTGTACTTAAAGTTTTTGATATAGTGGATATGTAGTGCTGTTTTGTAACTTGGTTATGCTTGTGGTTATACTCCATTACAAAAAAAAAAATCATTCTGAAAATCCTCCTTGTAAGATTCCAGAATAGAAATTTGGCATATGATTGCCAGGAGGTGAGAATGGGGCACTACGAAAGCTGTCGGCACCGGATTCGGCGATCGGAATTCCTGTGAATTCAATTTTTTGGTTTGGGACGTGACATTTCTGCCTATTCTGTGGTTGTTGTATGATCTAAAGGAGCAACAAGCATGGTTACAAATCGCCTGACTTCACGGTCATCGAAGATTCGATATATCGTAAACCATTCAATATATATGCACATACAAATCGAAGTTTAATTGATATATCGAATCTTCGATATATCAACGGAGTATCAATATTATCGATAATTCATTTCAGAAGAGCAGTGTGTTTCTGGACAATTGAGGAATATTTTCGATATATCGAAATTTAGTTGATATATCTTCTTCTTTGATATATCGAAATGTTGTCGATATTATCAATAATTCCTTTTAAAAAAGTATTTTGTCTCTAGACATTTTCTAACCATTTTCGATAAATCGAAATATAGTCGATATATTGACACATGACATCAATTTCAAGGCGATGTATCGTTCCATTGTAACGATGACTTAGTTCAATAACATCAACTAGAGTTCGATGTTATCGACAACTTAAGCCCGATGTAATCGATTAGAGTTCAAGGCGATGTATCATACTTTAATTTTTTCCGTACAAAAATTCAGTGGATTCTATTTTTATAATCGAGTGTCTTTCGATTAATATCGAAATTTCTTCCTTCAATTTATCGAAACTATCTCGATATAATCAGAAAATTATTTTAAAACATCATTTTGTCTCTGGACAGTTTTGGACTAATTTCGATATATCGTCTGACATTCGATATATTGAAATGCAGCAAATGTCGATATATTTTATACTGTTCGATATATCGAAGGGTAATTTTTACTCTTTTTTCTAATTTTTTTTTTTTTAGGTTAGCTTGTTAGTACACACCCATGTCAGTACACACTCCATGTTATCTACCCTCACTATAGATTGATACGAAGATCTTAAATCGTGTAAATGAACAAAAGTTCTTTAGAGACTTGTGGACCTTTTTTGATATATCTAATCCTACCTTGTCACACTCTTTCATCCATTAACATCTCTTGTACCCCCATCTATATGTAAACCGGGCTCCTTGCTAGGCAGATGGTGGCGTACCTTCTCCTCCTGAAATCCTTCACTAGAACATGATGACAACCCTTTATCTTTGAATCGATGGAGTAACATACCCTCCAGTACATTACCATTTCCTTCTGCCCCTTCAGAAAATCAAGACTCTTGATTAGTGGAATAACATACCCTCTAAATTACTACCATCTCCTCTCCCTTCATGCAAATAGAGATTCTCAGTTGGAAGATGGTGGCCAACCTCCTCCACCAGATGATATTGAAAAATGACGATCGATGATATTGAAAAATGACGATCGATGAGTTCCATCGTGCTTTTAAGATATCGAACGGTCTCTGAATTACGCAATTAATCGTGAATTGAATTGACCATGAAATGCATAGAAATGACCGTGAAGTGAAGGGAATTGACCATGAAATGCATGGAAATGACCGTGAATCAACACGGAATTGTTTGGAATGACCGTGAAATGCATAGAAATAACCGTGAAGTGAAGAGATTGGACCGCGAAATGCACTGAAATGACTGTGAAGTGAAGGGGTATGACCATGAAATACGCCGAAATGACCGTGAATCAACATGGAATAAGGGGGAATGACGGTCATATGCGCCGAAATGACCGTGAAGTGAAGTGATTATGCCACGAAATGACTATGAAGTGAAGGGGCATGATCGTGAAATGCGCCGAAATGACCATGAATCAATACCGAATAGGCGGAAATGACCGTGATTTCCATGCGTATCACGATCATTCCTGCCTACTCCGTGTTGATTCACGGTCATTTCGATGCATTTCACGATCATGCCCCTTCACTTCACGGTCATTTCCGCACATTTTACGGTCCGATCGCTACACTTCACGGTCATTTTCATGCATATCACGGTCATTCCTGCCTATTTCGTGTTGATTCATGGTCATTTCAGCGCATTTCACGGTCATGCCCCTTCACTTCAGGTCATTTCCACGCATTTCACGGCCCAATCGCCTCACTTCAAGGTCATTTCCATGCATATCACGGTCATTCCCGCCTATTCCATGTTGATTCACGATCATTTCAGCGCATTTCACGGTCATGCCCCTTCACTTCACGGTCATTTCGACACATTTCATGGTGACCGTGAAATGCACCGTGAAATGTGTCAAAATGACTGTGATATGCATGGAAATGACTTTGAAGTGTAGCGATTGGACCATGAAATGCGTGGAAATGACTGTGAAGTGAAGGGGCATGACCGTGAAATGCGTCGAAATGACCGTGATATGCATGGAAATCACAGTCATTCCCGCCTATTCTGTATTGATTCACGGTCATTTCGGTGCATTTCACGGTCATACCCCTTCACTTCACGGTCATTTCTGCACATTTCATGGTCCAATCGCCTCACTTCACAGTCATTTCCATGCATATCATGGTCATTCCCGCCCATTCCATGTTGATTCACGGTCATTTCGGCGCATTGCACAGTCATGCCCCTTCACTTCATGGTCATTTCCACGCATTTCATGGTCCAATCGCTACACTTCACCGTGAAATGCATCGAAATGATCATGAATCTACATGAAATAGGCGGGAATGACCGTGAAATGCATGGAAATGACTGTGAAGTGAAGCGAATTGACCGTGAAATGCATGGAAATGACCGTGAAGTGAAGGGAATTAACCGTGAAATGCATGGAAATGACTGTGAATCAAAACGGAATCGCTGGGATTGACCGTGAAATGTATGAAAATGACCGTGAAGTAAAGCGAATTAATCGTGAAATGCATGGAAATGACCGTGAAGTGAAAGGAATTGACCATGAAATGCATGAAAATGACCGTGAAGTGAAGCGAATTGACCGTGAAATGCATGGAAATGACCGTGAAGTGAAGGGAATTGACTGTGAAATGCATGAAAATGACCGTGAAGTGAAGCGAATTGACCGTGAAATGCATAGTAATGACCGTGAAGTAAAGGGAATTGACCATGAAATGCATGAAAATGACCGTGAATCAAAACGGAATCATCGGGATTGACCATGAAATGCATGGAAATGACCGTGAAGTGAAGTGAATTGACCGTGAAATGCATGGAAATGACTGTGAAGTGAAGGGAATTAACCGTGAAATGCATGGAAATGACCGTGAATCAAAATGGAATTGTTGGGATTAACCGTGAAATGCATGAAAATGACCGTGAAGTGAAGCAAATTGACCGTAAAATGCATGGAAATGACCATGAAGTGAAGGGAATTGACTGTGAAATGCATGAAAATGACCGTGAATCAAAACGGAATCGTTGAGATTGACCGTGAAATGCATGGAAATGACCGTGAAGTCAAGAAAATTGATCGTGAAGTGAAGGGAATTGATCGTGAAATACATGGAAATAACCATAAATCAAAACAGAATCGCCGGGATTGACCGTGAAATGCATGAAAATGACCGTGAAGTAAATGAAATGAATGAAATTGACCGCGAACTGATTGAAATTGACCGCAAAGTGAATGAAATGGATTTTCAACCATCGACTTGATGGAATCTTGGAAAATGACTAGGTTAGTTGGCTAAAGTAGCTTCTCCTACTCCAAAATTATATAGGGTACATCAAGTAACTAATTTTGGTTTAGAAGATATTCTTGTTAAAGGAATAAAGAAAGAAATGAAAAAAGAGAGAATTTTATATATATGCTTATATATATATATATATATATATATATATATATATGTATTAGAGAAAATTATAGGTAAAATACAATTCACCAGGTAAAAAATTAAAAAATTGCATAGACTTTTACGGACTGCAGTTATGGCTATGGCTATAATCCGTAGCTATATCTTCAATAATATCAAATACACTTCAATTTGCATCGAAAATTACAGAATTTTTTATGTAAAGTCGTCAGGCAGGACCTTTTTTAATTAATCAAAAGACCTTTGATACATGGCAAAGGACAATTTGAAAAAACATGGGCGACAGTTATGGCTACGGATTCCGTAGCCATAGATTCCGGGTTTTTTTTTTTTCCTGTTCTAAACCCCATCGCCATTGTGGGTCCTTTTTATGAGGTATGTGTTATATCCAAACCGTCCATCTATTTTGTGAACTCGTAATAAATCTTGAGAAGACAGATTTAGCTATCAAGTGGACCACACTATGAAGTGGAGGATTGAACGTCCACCGTTGAAATCCTTTTAGGGGTCACAGAAGTTTTGGACCATTATGAAATTTATTTTTTCTCTTCATTTAGGTATATATGACCTTATGAATAGATTAGATGGAAAATAAATGTTATGGTGGGTCCTACAAAAGTTTCTAACTGTGAAAATCAATTTTCTGCTGCTTTTTATGGTCTGGTCCAGTTGATATTTAGATATGATTTTTTTTTTTTTTTTTAAGATAATGCTCCGAAATGATCTCAAAATATGGATGAACGTTGTGGACCCATGTAACGTTGATCTCTTTTGAACCGTTCGTATAACTCGGAGTTCGAGGAGCGTCAGCGCTCGACGCTCGTCTTCGAGTAGCGGCCGATCCGCTTGAAGGAAAAAGCAGGGGGCATTTTCGACCTTTGGGAAGGCGTCCGTACAACTGTTGCTTATTCTTTGCACGGTAAAATGGGGTGGGTTTAGTCTCGTCAATGGGCCATAAATGGGTCGTACAGTCGTAAATTTCTCTAAAACTTCTTTGGCCCGAAAAATTTTCAACTGTGGATGTTCAATTCACACTATTTCTAATCTGCACTTTAGGATTTATTACAATCCATTTTTTGCATATAGCCCTAAAATTAGTTTTTAAAAAAGATAAACGGAGCGGATAAAATGCATGAATGAAAGTTGGGCCCACAGAATTCGCTCCATACGCTTACCGTACCGAGTTAGTACGCAATCCGCTTGTACGTGTCCGCGAAGACTAGCACTGACGCTCCACAAGCTTCCAGCAGTACCGACGGTTGAAAGAGATCAAAGTTGTATATGCCCGACAATGATATATTTATTATATCTCCACTGTTCATCCGATCGGTGAGATCATTTTAGAACACGATCTAAAAAATGAGTTATATTCAAATATCCAGTGGACCACACCACAAATAGTAGTGCCGTTAAAACATTTGTAGGGCACACCATAATATTTATTTTCCATTCAATCCGTTTATAAGGTCACACACATCTAGATGAAGAAGAAAAACAAATATCATATGGATCCAAAACATCTGTGACCCCAAAAGGCTTTGAATGGGAGACGTTTAATTCTGTACTTTTTTTTATAATGTGGTCAACTTGATCATTGGATTCATCTTATTTTTCAGTTCAAGCATTATAACGAGCTCACCAAATGGAAAGATGGTTTGGATATAACACATAACTCCTGGTGGGATCCACATAACTTAGTGACGTAAACATTCTAGCCAGTTCGGTGGTGTATGGTACAACAGTCAATCCGCTTCGCATGTGTCTCGCGGGCGCGGATTAGGTACTACCCTCGCCCGTTCAGAGCTCGGGGCAGGCGGAGTCTTCAAGGGGCCACTGAGCCGCCATCATGATGTATGGATTTTATCCACACCGTCCATCCATTTTCTCATACCATTTTAGATATCCAGTTAT
The DNA here is from genome assembly GCA_037074715.1 of Magnolia kwangsiensis. Taxonomy (NCBI): domain Eukaryota; kingdom Viridiplantae; phylum Streptophyta; class Magnoliopsida; order Magnoliales; family Magnoliaceae; genus Magnolia; species Magnolia kwangsiensis. Next base: position 151,785,224 of record CM073574.1, on the reverse strand, counting down.
AAATAAAACATTTTGAAGCTCAACTGGACCACACCACAGGAAGCAGCGGTGCTTAGGACGCCCACCATTGAAACCTTCTTAGAGCCCACCATGTTGTTTATTTTCAATCCAACCTGTTGATATTGTCGTATGCACACGGTTGAATTGAAAAAGAAAATAATCATCATGATTCAAAACTTCCGTGGTCCTTTATAAGTTTTCAACGGTAGGAATTTAATATCCATTGTGTCGTCCATCTGAGCTCGGATCTTCCTTTTTATGTTTTCACAAACTAAAATCAATTGGAAAAATGGATGGACGGTGTGGATGGAATCCATACATCACATCGGCCCCTCGGAGCCTAGCCTATCCCGAGGTGGGTGCAGTCCCTAATCCGCGCCCGTGCCTCGCTTCTAGAAATCGGCTGGTCCATTTAGAGTTTTTTTTATTCAGATGCGTTAGGGTGGTTATTAGAGTGCCACGTCTTCTTATAATGGACGTTGGATTAGTTGGTAGAGGCAGTGCTTTGGCTACGCGCAATGTGGTTATTAGAGTGCCACGTGTTCTTATATTGGACGTTGGATTAGTTGGTAGAGGCAGTGCTTTGGCTACGCGCAATGATAGGAAGCGGATTGGCTGGTGTGCCACAAACCACCCACCTGGCTGGTGGGTTGATGTGACCAAGTCCTGTGGGTCCCATCATAAGGTATGTGCTATATCCAAACCGTCCATCCATTTAGCAAGAACCTAAAATTATAACAGATACAAAAACTCAAGTGAACGACTGTGCAAAAAGCAGTGGGGATTTGAATGTCTACCGTTAAAACCATTTTTAGGGTTTTTATTTCAACATAATATTTGTTTTTCCTTTTCATCCAGGTGATGGCGAAGAGATGTGGGTATTAGACCTCATGGAAGGTGGAAATCATTGTCCCCACCGTGATTTGTGGTGTTATGCACTTGAGGTTCGAAGATGACTCTTTTTTTCTTTTTTTTTTCTTCTTTTTTTTTTTAAAATTTTTTATTGTTCATGTTCTAAAATGGTCTTGCCAAATAGATGAACAGTGTGGATATTATAAATACATCATTTTGGAGCCATATGGATATTATAAATACACCATTTTGAAGCCATGTTTGATCTCCTTTGAACCGTTCGCACACCCCAGAGTTCTAGGATAGTCCGCAATGGTGGTCAGTGGTACACCAGCCAATCTGCTTTCGCAATGGTAGTGGACACCGACTATGTGGTTGTTGTAAAAATATTGATTTTATAAAAATATTTTAAATAAAAAATTATATATAATATAATATATAAAAAGTGTTTAGAAAATATCTTTTTGTAAGTTTTTGAAAATAGTCCCACAATGGAAAAAGATAAGAAGAAAAAATAGTTTAAATGATAATGGTGGAGTACTATAATATTTGCTTACCTAGTCCGTAGACTATGGGACTTGCGTGTTCTAGTGCAAAAGCAGGGGCTCGGGCTCGAGCTCACTGCGAGGGCATGGGCATGTGAAGCAGTGTGGCAGTGTGGTAGAGGGTCACTCCCTTCGCGAACCAGAGCGAGACGTGTGCGACTTACTGGCTAAGGCAGATGGCTGGGTGAAGGAAAACTAGAGGACTGAGAGAAAGGTCCTCCAGTAAATATAGAGAGGCTGAAAAGAACTGTTGCAGCAGAAACTGTACCAGTTGTGTCATTAGTGCAGGGCCCAGCTGTAACTGCTGCATGGTTAGCCCAACAGCTAGAAAACGGCTAGCAGCTGTCTCACAATAGTCAGTATGCAGCAGCTTTATGGCCCATGCACAACAATCAGAAAATGGCCATAAAACGGCTAGTTTTCTCCAACAGCCAGAAAACGGTCATGGAATTTATTTTCCTGGACCATAACCCCCAGCCACTATAGCCTATAAAAGGAGGACCTGGTTGGGTTTCCAAACAATCTCACAACCCAATCCAGCACCAACATACGAATTTGAAACAGCTCACTACTCCTCTCTTTATACTCCAGTAATTCCAGCAAGATAGCAACGGTTAAACCCTTTGCAAGAAAAACAGACCAACGGTGTGGTCTAGAACGGTTCAACAGAACCAGTAGTTGAAGACTGGACCAATACAGTGGTCTAAAACATTTTCTTCTTCTTTTCTTTCTTCTGAAATTTTTTCCATTCATTGTATTTCTATCAGACTGTGTAACAGAGTTCCATTAGTGGGCCTTCGTGTTTGCTGAACGCAGACCCACATCAGGCTCGTCGTATCCTAGAAGCTATTTGCCTGTAACCTATCAGCATACTCAACTTTCTTGAGTAGGGACAAATAACGCTTTAAGGACAGCGTTTCAGACGTGCTTCAGCCTGTCTAAATTTTTATAGCATTTGCAATTTTCGATTTCCACATTATACAAAAATTATATTAATCTGTATAAAATTTAAGATGGAAGCCAACAGCGTTTCATCCATCAAGTTAATGAATCATGACTTGATACATCTTAATCGGTTCGATGGAACCAATTTTACAAGATGACAAGACAAGCTGAAATTTCTCCTGACGGCGCTGAAGATCTACTACATACTAGATCCAAATCTACAAGCGCTACCTGAAGCAACCGACAACGACACACCTGAATAGGTGTCTGCACGTGTCAAACGAGCCGAAGAAGAACTCTTGTGTCGTGGACACATTCTGAACGCTCTCTCCGACCGCCTGTACGATCTGTACCAACAGATATCATCAGCAAAGGAAATCTGGGCCGCAATGGAGTTCAAGTGTAAGGCTCAAGAAGAAGGGACCAACAAATTTCTCATCGCCAAGTATTTTGACTTCAGCATGGTAAATAATAAACCGCTGCTGCCCCAAATCCAAGAACTGCAGCTAATAGTTAACAAAATCAAAGCGATAAAAATTGATCTTCCTGAATCATTCCAAGTCAGGGTTATAATCGCTAAATTGTCACCGATGTGGAAAGACTATAGAAAGAAGTTGCTGCATAAAACCGAAGACTACACACTGGAACAAATCCAGAAACACCTAAGGATTGAGGAAGAATCTCGTAACGGCGACAAAAAGAATGATAACGGGAATGCCTCGTCCAAGGTACATGCAGTAGAAAACACCAATAACAAAATTTTCGAGAAGAACGATTCCCTTAAACCCAATAAAGGAAAATTCAAGAAAAACGTCCAGAAGAAGAACGAAAAATTCAAAGGCCCATGCCATGTCTGTGGGAAAACCGGGCACTATGCTCGAGTGTGCTGATATAGCAAATCTAAAAAAGAGGCAAGTGTAGTAGAAGAAGGCGATATCGTGGCTATGATCACTGAGGTGAATACCATCCAAGGCAAAGTTCCAGGCTGGTGGTATGATACTGCCGCTACAGTATATGTGTGCTACGACAAATCAGCCTTCAAAACCTATGAGGAATTGACCGATGGTCAAGAAGTCCAAATGGGTAATGAAGTCCAATCGAATGTCGTCGGCAAAGGAACTATCGAACTGATATTCACTTCTGGGAAGAAAGTGATTCTGACTAATGTACTGCACGTCCCAGACATGAGGCGAAACTTAGTTTCTGGGGATCTTCTGGGAAAACCAGGAATAAGGGTACTGTACGAGTCAGGAAAACTGATTCTGTCCAAGAATGAGAATTTTGTTGGAAAGGGATATGCTTGTAACGGGATGGTTAAGTTTTCTCTGAATGAAAATAGCACTTCTGCGTATATGGTTGAATCTGCTGGACTGTGGCATGATAGACTAGCCCATATAGGGTATAGTACCTTGAAGTTCATGGCTAAGAATGGTTTAATCTCATACACAGATAATGAAACTGATAAATGTGAAGTGTGCATACGATCTAAAAAACGAAAAAGCCTTTTCCAAGTGTTGAAAGATTATCTCAAATTTTGGATCTTGTGCACAGTGATATCTGTGAGTTAAACGGCATTCTTACTCGTGGAGGTAAACGATACTTCATAACCTTTATAGATGATTGCTCTAGATATGTGTATGTTTATCTATTAAAGAGCAAAGATGAAGCATTGAACATGTTTAAGATATATAAAGCAAAAATAGAGAATCAACTAAGTAAGAAGATAAAAATTCTCCATAACGATAGAGGAGGAGAATACTTCTCGAATGAATTCGATAACTTATGTGAAGAACATGGACTGGTTCATCAATGTACAACTCCATACACACATCAAAAAAATGGAATAGCTGAAAGGAAGAATAGAACATTAGTTGAAATGGTCAACTCAATGCTAATAAGAACAAAGTTGTCACTAAGTCTATGGGGTGAGGCACTGCTTGCAGCATGCCATATAATAAACAGAATTCCGTCTAAAAAATATAAAATATCTCCATATGAAATATGAAGAGATAGAAAACCTAACATGGGATATCTTAAAGTATGGGGGTGTCTTGCATATTGCAGAACTCCTGATCCAAAAAGAACTAAGTTAGGACCAAGAGCTATTAAGTGCGCCTTTGTAAGGTATGCACAAAATAGTAAAGCTTATAGACTTCTAGACATGGAGTCTAATACAATTATAGAATCAAGAGACGTTGAATTCTTTGAGAACTCACTATCCTTGGAGTCAAAGGATAATGAAATCCAAACTCCTAATAGAGAACCAGATAGCACAGCTCCACATATAGTGGAAGCTCCTATTGAATCCCGTAAGAGTCAAAGAACAAGAATAGAGAAGAGTCTTAGAGATGACTACATAGACTCACAACGCATCATTTTCCATCTGATAAAAGCAGATAGAGAAAATGTTATAAGAAAAATACCTATAGTAATGACTATAGAAGATGATCCTAAAACATATAAGGAAGCTGTATCCTCTAGAGACTCAGCTTTTTGGAAAGAAGCTATAAATGATGAAATGGAATCCATACTATCAAATCAAACATGGGAACTAGTAAACTTACCTCCAGGTTCTAGACTTATAGGTTGTAAGTGGGTATTTAGGAAGAAATATCACACTGATGGGACTATCCAAACCTTTAAAACTCGACTAGTAGCTAAGGGTTTTAGACAAAAAGAAGGGATAGACTACTTTGATACATACTCACCTGTAGCTAGGATAACATCCATTAGGATATTATTTGCGCTAGCTTCCATACATCATCTTCACATCCACCAAATGGATGTAAAGACCGCATTCCTGAATGGTGACCTCAATGAGGAGGTATACATGGAACAACCTAAAGGTTTCATTCTACCAGAAAATGAAAACAAAGTATGTAGATTAGTCAAATCATTATATGGATTAAAACAAGCACCTAAACAATGGCATGAGAAGTTTGATTCCAAAATACTATCTCATGGTTTTATGCATAATGTAGCTGACAAATGCATATATTTTAAAGTAGATGGTAATTATATCGTTATTATCTATTGTATGTTGATGACATGTTAATAATAAGTAATAAAATGGAAGGTATGACTGAAACAAAGAGGTTTCTTTTTTCCGTATTTAAAATGAAGGATCTTCGACAAGTTGATATCACCCTAGGTATCACAGTTAAAAAATATTGTGGGGGTTATACTTTGTGTCAATCTCATTATATTGAGAAGATACTAAATAAGTTTAACCATCTAAATATAAAGAAAGAAAAAACCCCATTTGATCCAAGTATCAAACTAAAAGAAAATACTGAAAGAACTGTTGCACAATTTGAATATGCGAGTGCTATAGGAAGTCTTATGTATGCTATGCAATGCACTAGACCTAATATCGCATATGATGTGAGTAAACTTAGTAGGTTTACTAGTAACCCCAGTAATGAACACTAGAATGCAATTAGTAGAGTCATTGGTTACTTAAAGCAACCAAAGACTTAGGACTATTTTATTCAGAGTTTCCTACCATATTGGAAGGATATACCGATGCGAGCTGGATATCGAGTGTTGGGGACAACAAGTCTACTAAAGGGTGGGTATTCACCCTAGGAGGTGCTGCTGTATCTTGGGGATCCAAGAAACAGACTTGCATAACGCACTCGACATGGAGTCTGAATTTATAGCCCTAGCTGCAATAGGCAAAGAGGCTGAGTGGCTAAGGGATCTTCTATTAGAAATTTCTTTTTGTGTAAAGCCTATATCGGCTGTGTCACTACATTGTGATAGTGAAGCCACATTAGCTAGAGCCTATAGCAGCACTTATAATGGTAAGTCTAGACATATTAGTCTTCGACATGATTATGTCAGACAATTGATTCAATATGGAATCATTGTTATTTTCTATGTGAAAACAAGCAATAACCTGTCAGATCCTTTCACTAAACCTCTATCCAAAGAGGTACTAAAGGCTACATCTAAAGGGATGGGGTTGAAACTCTTCAACCAAAGTTCCACCAGTGATGGTAACCCAACCTAAAGTCAGAAAATTTCTAATATTGGGTTTAATGGGTAAGAACAAGTCACTGATATGTGGAAAGTTTTCAGCACTAAATTATATAACCTCATCCATAATAGATAAGTGCTAAGCGTTACGAAAGAGGGTTGAGACTTAGAACTCTTAATGAAATCCAGTCTTTAGGACAAGTGTCTTATAGTAACGGAGACACTGGAAGGATTTCACCTATATGAACGTAGAGATGGTGCCGTCTTTCATGAGAGCTAGGAGTTTTCTCTCGGGATCGTTCATGAATTAGGATAAGCACATGGTCATTAATTGTGCTGAGAAAGATTGTGGGAACTCTAAAAACACATAGCGAATTTGTGTGTGGTTTCTCCGACTCTGTTATCTACAAATAATTGGTTCAAAGCTGCGGCTATCAGTCATTTCGATAGAGTTTTGAGATACTTACACTAAGAGAAGATTAAAATCGAAAGATATCTTTCTTTTTGCATATAAGCTGATTATTCTAGTAGAAATGTTTAACCGGAAAAAAAATTTTATTTTATAAAAATCAAGTGGGGGATTGTTATAAAAATATTAATTTTATAAAAATATTTTAAATAAAAAAATATATATAATATAATATATAAAAAGTGTTTGGAAAATACCGTTTTGTAGGTTTTTGGGAATAGTCTCACATTGAAAAAAGAGAAGAAGAAAAAATGGTTTAAATGATAATGGTGGAGTACTATAATATTTGCTTACCTAGTCCGTGGACTATGGGACTTGCGTGTTCCAGTACGAAGCACTGGAACACCGCACACGGGCACGCGCTCGTGCTCGGGCTCGGGCTCGGGCACGGGCTCGGTCTCGGTCTCGGTCTCGGTCTCAGTTACGGTCACGATCACGGTCACGGGCTCGGTGCGAGGGCGTGGGCATGTGAGGGAGTGTGGTTGTAGAGGCGATAGTGGCGCACTTTGCACTTCGCACGTGCGCATCGTGTCGCAGAGGGTCGCTCCCTTCGCGAACCGGAGCGAAACGTGTGCAAGTCGCTGTGCCACTAACTGGCTAAGGCAGATGGCTGGGTGAAGGAAAAGTAGAGGACTGAGGGAGAGGTCCTCCAGTAAATATAGAGAGGCTGAAAAGAGTTGTTGCAGCAGAAACTGTAACAGCTGTGCCATTAGTGTAGGGTCCAGCTGTAACTGCTGCATGGCTAGCCCAACAGCTAGAAAACGGCTAGCAGCTGTCTCACAACACTCAGCATGCAGCAGCTTTATGGCCCATGCACAACAGTTAGAAAACGGCCATAAAACGGCTAGTTTTCTCCAACAACCAGAAAACGGTCATGGGATTTATTTCCCTGGACTATAACTCCCAGCCACCATAGCCTATAAAAGGAGGACCTGGTTGGGTTTCCAAACAATCTCACAACCCAATCCAACACCACCATACGAATTTGAGACAGCTCACTACTCTTCTCTCTATACTCCAGTAATTCCAGCAAGATAGTAACGGTTAAACCCTTTGCAAGAAGAACAGACCAACGGTGTGGTCTAGAACGGTTCAACAGAACCAGTAGCTGAAGACTTGACCAGTGCAGTGGTCTAAAACATTTTCTTCTTCTTTTCTTTCTTCTGAAATTTTTTCCATTCATTGTATTTCTGTCAGACCGTGTAACAGAGTTCCATTAGTGGGCCTTCGTGTTTGCTGAACGCAGACCCACATCAGGCTCGTCGTATCTTATAAGCTATTTTCCTGTAACCTATCAGTATACTCAACTTACCTGAGTAGGGGTAAATAACGCTTTAAGGACAGCGTTTCAGACGTGCTTCAGCCTATCCAAATTTTTATAGCATTTGCGATTTTCGGTTTTCACATTATATAGAAATTATATTAATCTGTATAAAATTTCCAACAGTGCTGACACAGTGACATTGTTGGTTAGAGGTGAACACAAGTCAAACCGATGCCAGCTTGGCATAGCTCGATATGGCTCGGCCACTAGCTAACCCTAGCTTGAACTCGGCTCGGCTCAATTCACGAGCTTGACTAGCCAACTCAGCTCGGTTTGAGCTGAGTTCAAGCCAAGATTGAACCTCTATGTGCATCTTTAATTTCTCATAAAATGTAAAGTAGTATCATAAGTTTCCAGGTATTTCATCCAAAAATCGGTAGGCAACATAAAAATCAAGATACAAGAATATTTGTTTCATATCTATACTTTCCTTACTACTAGCTGACACTTCGTTGAGTCATTTCATCAAACACTTGTTGAACAACATCAATATCAAAATAACCAAGTCACTCTATTGTTCAATCCAAGTTCACTTCAAATTAGGGTTTGATCGAGTTGAGTCGAGCTCGGGCAAGTACAATCACGGTTTGAAATTTTTTAAAGCTTAAAAAATCAGCTCAACCCGGCTTGAACTCAATTTCACTTTTTCAAGTCTATAGATGAGTAGCTGCTACTCACAGCTTTATGTGGGCCCACCATGATGTGTGTATTTTATTTAAGCCGTGTATTTATTTTGCCAAATCTTAGGTGGTACACATTACAGGAAAACAGTGGTGATTAAACACCTAATGTCAAGAACTTTCTAAAGCCCCTGTAATGTTTATTTGCCATCCAACCTATTCATCCAAAGCTTTTGTGCTCCGGGATGTTTTTAACGGTGGGTGTTCAATCACGGTTGATGCCTATAGTGTAGTCCACCTGAGAAATATAGCTGCCTCATTTTTTAGCTCATGCCCAACATGAGCTGGGATGAACGGCATGGATAAAAGCATAAAGCACAAAATTCATAGTGGGGCCCGCAGATCACAGTCTAGTAGGCCGTGTCAATATGCAACCCATGTTCAATTTTAGCTGGATCAAAGTGGGCCATCAGTAGCTTTATTTACGGAGGAAAAGAAATTAATTAGCTATAAGAAGAAAAAATAGTTAGAAGTCTAATAAACTCGATTTCCAAGCATAAAATTGTGTTATTTTTCTTTTTTGACAAGTCTACTTTTGGTTCAAGCCCAAGTTGCGTTTTTAATTTTTAATTTTAACTTTAATTGTTTGAACGTGAGCTGTAATGGTTTTGTCCTGTTTTTGGAGGGGCCTTTTCCATGGTCTTTTCCACTGTCAAAGTGCAGGAAATGTCATATCACTGAATTCCAGACGCCATGGCCGTGTGTAGCTCGTAAAAAGTGGGAAGCGGATGGGCTGGTGTGCCACACACCACTGAGGCGGTGTGTTCACGCTACTAAGTTCCGTGGGGCCCACTGTAAGGTATGTGTTATATCCAAACCGTATGTCTATATAGCGAGATTGTTGTAAGACATGAGTTCAAACATAGGACAGATCCAAAGATCAACTGGACCACACTACAAAAAGTAGGGAGGGATTGAATATCTTCCATTGAAATCTTCTTGGGGTCATGGAAGTTTTGGATCAGTCGGATATTTATTTTTTCTCTACATCAGGGTCAGTGTGACCTTATGAGTAAATTGGATGGAAAATAAACGTTATGACGGGCCTTATGAGTGTTTTAATGATGGGAATCAATATCCTCGCTTTATTTGTGATGTGGTTTACTTTATCTTGAAATATATATCATTTTTGTGATCGTGTGTTAGTGCACTGATTTGTGCATCTTGTTTGTCAATCATATGAATTCATGTGTTATGTAGTTGGTTGAGTCCTTAAAAGTTAAAAATTGAAGACACAAGAGGACGAGAGCATCAAGGAGAAAAGAACGAGCACATGAGGTGCATTGGTGACCCCAACCCTTAACTCAAAACAATTCTTGAACATCTATATGATTTTTAACCTTATACGTAAACCTTATTAATCATCTCTTAGTTAATGAGTTTTATTGAAATATGATGAGATAAGTTATAGACGTTCCCATGTTGTTGAAAACTGAAACTGCCCAAATCAACAGCCTTGGAAGTGTGCTCAAGTAAAGCTCTCGAGTCGATCAACCGAACATGGCCTTAAAACGTCCAACAAGCTCGATCCCTCTCGATCGATCGAGTTTAATCGATCAAACATGAACAAAACAATTCAGCGAGTTCTCTCAGTGTAGCTCGATCAATTGAGGGCCAGGCTCGATTGATCAAGCCTAGCTATTAGAGATTCGTTGAAGTACTTTTCTATATATATATATATATATATATATATATATATATATATATATATATATATATATATATATATATATATATATTACATTCGAATCTTTAAGCAAATAATGAATTTTGGTATTTTGAAGACTTTAATATATTTTAAGCTTTACCAAACTTCCTAAATTCTATCCCATTGAGATTCATGTTTTCTTCTTAGTGATTATTCATTCTAATGAGCATTACATGCTCCTCTATAAGAAGATCATAATCTTAAGCTTTCTATAGAGTTTAGATACCGATTGTATTAGTAAATTATAGTGTCTATCAATCTCTAGAGTCTCCATCAAGTAGAATCTCCTAGGAATTCAACTTTCCATTAGTTGTAAGAAATTCTACCCAACCTCTCATCACCTTGATCACCGCAAATGAGCATTGCATGTATGTCATTTGATCTTGGGGTTGAAGCCTTAGTAGAGCATCGGCATCATGATCGAGGGAGTGAAGGGAAACTAATTGAAACACAGGAGAGCATCAATCAATTGATCAATCAACCCAAGACGGTGCATCAAAGGGGCTCAAACCGACAAATAAGTGTTATTGAGTGAGTTCATGTACACACCTTGCTTGTGTAGAATTAAGTACAAAGTTTGAATTGCAAAACTTAATCAGGTTCTTGTGTAGGACATTCATTCTTATGTAAGACATAAATCAAAGTTCTTGTGTAAGCCACTGGACACGGGTGTATATATATTAATCTCTGAGGAAGCCTCTAATGGAAGTAAATGTAGATCATTAGACTAGGACTGAGATTGTTGGTTAGCCGATAGAAAAGCAACTCAAGTTTCTTATAGAAGCTTCCAATGAGAGTGTATGCTAGAATCCTTGTATAAGGTTATAAAGGTTAAAGATGAAACTAATTCAAAACCTCCAATAGTGAAATCTGGTACACTTATAGGTTGAGTGTGTCCAACAGGAGTGAAATGGGGAAACCGAACCAGTATATGTAAATGCTATCTTATCTACCTCCTAGGTTTGTCAAATTTTGTAGTACCAAAACCTCTTGGAATCTATATCTTGTTTAACTCTTATTGTAAGATCAACTTCATGTCATCCTTGCCAATCTTGTCTGCATTCAAGTACAAGATCAAGAAGTTCAAGGACAAGTTAAAGAAGTTCAAATACAAGATTAAGAAGTTCAAGTACAACATCAAGAAGTTCAAGTACAATCATAAAGAAGTTCAAGACAAGATCAAGAGATTCAAGAACAAGATCAAGAAGTTCAAGTACTAGATCAAGTCTTAAAGCTTCAACTACTTTAAGAGAATGATATGTGATGTTTCAATCTCACAAATTAGGTTTGTTTGACCCTAAATTGACCTTAGGATTGGTCATACAATTTGCATTTATATCATAGGTCATTTGATAGTTTTATAGGTCATTTTTCGACTAGTCCTAGTCATGGTTTGACTAGTCCAGATACTGGCTCGACCAGTCCAAGAATTTTCTTGACTAGTCTAAGGTTGTTATGGATTTTTTTAAAATTTTCTGTTGGATCCTCGACCAGTCCTGAAGACTGCTCGACTAGTTAAGTGAACAGTGCTTGACCCGTCGTGAAGGCTCGACTCAAAGTCCAGTAAGCATTTCTAGTCTCACTCGACCAGTTGAGAAAGCCACTTGACCATTCGAGTAACGATCTTATCTTATCACACCAGAAATTTTAAAATGTTGTTGGTCCTTCAACTAGTCGAACCGACCACTGGGCCAGTCGAGCGAACAGTTTTTTACCTATAAATTGAGGACGATTTTCAGAGTTTGATAACTCATTCCAAAGATATTAAAGTCACACCTCTGAGAACTCAGTCTCTATTATTGTGGAGCTATTGTGAGGTGTTTCTAAATTATTTTTATAACTTTTTGGTTATTCAATTCTTTGATCTCTTGATTCCATTTTATTTGATATTAAAAGGAATTTTTGAATTTAACCCTTTGTGAGATCCAAGTAGTTTAAGGTTGGATTTAAATTAAAATTCATTTAGACCTATCACCCTATTATTTGAGAGATTGAACATTGAACATTAAATATTCTACGTCTCCAAAGAAGCGGTTCTACCGGGCTACAACGAAGTACTTTCTTCAGATAAGTATAATTTTAATTTTTTGTATTTGGTTTGTAAGATTGTCAGAAAATCTTTCATTTTTTGTTTTGACTGAGATATCCAAAAAATCTCAATGAGTGGGGTTTTTAATTGTGGCAGCCCTTTGAAAACACAATTGTGAAGGTTTTAGGTGAACCTTGTAAAACTTATTTCATAGTGAAAGCCAATATCCCATGGGTGAGGATATTAGGAGTGGAGTACTTATGTGGCTATTTTCTAACAGTTGGTGTACACACAAGCAAACTACTATAATTGTTGGAGTTATGGTGAATGTTTATTATTGTGCATTTGTAGTGAATGATTGTAATTTATTTTCTGCACATGTGGTGAATGTTGTAATAACAGTAAATATTTATTTCTATTTTTTTCTTTATTCCTTTGTATTGGTTTGAGACTTTGATACACAGACCGTTCTAGAAATCAAGTTATCCTACCATAAGCCTTTGGTTTTTAGTGTAAGGTTGTCCTTAGAACAACATTTGTATCAATCTCTCAATACTTGTGCATTTGATATTGCTATTTATTTCTGCTATTTGAATTTGATAAGTGTTATCTTTCTCTATTTCTTTCTTAATTCCGCATTTAAATTTTAATTTGGTCTAATCTTATTCATCCCCTCCCCCCCCCTCCCCCTCTAGGACTCTTAGCTCGGCCTTTTCAAGTGGTATCAAAGTATAATAGCTCATTTATTTGGATTTATGTCATAAGTTAACCGATCTGAGCTTATATCATGTCAAATTTTGATAGCCTTTCAATTACTAGGCCACTGCTATTTGATGGCTCCAATTATGCCTATTGGAAAGCCAGGATGGGAATTTTTTTAAGGTCTATCGATGAAAATGTGTGGCGATCCACAATAACTAGGTGGAACCCACCTACCATTGAAGTTCTAGGCATTGATTGTGTTAAAACTCTTAAGGTTGCACCTTATAATACTTGGACTACTCTTCAGAAAAATTGAGGCAGTGTCAATGCCAGTGCTTTAAATACAATTACTTGTGCACTATCACCAGATGAATTCAAAATGATTATATCTTGTAATACTACAAAACAAGCTTAGGATATTTTAGAAATGACACACGAGGGTACGACTACTGTCACGAAATTTAAACTTCAAATCATCACCACTAGGTTTGAGGAAATACGTATGGAAGAAAGTGAAACATTCATAGACTTCTATACTAAGTTAAATGAGATAGTCAAATCAATGTGGGGTCTTGGAGATAGCATCCTAGAAAGTAAAGTCTGTGCAAAGATATTGTGCTCATTGCCTGAAAGGTTCAATTCAAAAGTCACTGCCATTTAAGAACTTCGTGATACGGATAACATGCAAGTTGAAGAACTTGTTGATTCTTTATAAACCTACGAGTTAAATTTTAATGCTCCTAAAGGTAAATCCATAGCCCTAAAATCTTCTAAAGGTATTTCTCATAATTCTAATAATTCTGATTGTGAAAATTCAGAGGATGATATGACACTTTTAGCTAAGAAGTTTTATAAAATTTTCAAAAGCAAAAAGGGAGTTGATTTTTAAAAACCCTCCGAGAAAAAAAATGGTAGATCTAAAACTTGAAAATCACTTAAAGACAACCAATGTTTCAACTGCCATGAATATGGCCATTTGGTAAATAAATGTTCAAAGAAGGACAAACCTAAAAGGAAAGGTATGTTTGCTACATGGGATGAATCATCCTGCTCTGAGGCTTCTTCTAAGTCAGATTATTTTGAATCTGAGTCTACTGATGAGGTTAAGGCCTTAATGACTCTAGCCAGTGTCACTTCCTCAGAAAGTTGTGATTCAACTTACGATGAAAATCTGAGAAGTAATCCTGAAAATGATGAAGATTTACAAGATGCTTACAATGCCCTATACAGGGAGAGTTACAAGATAGTTGTAAAATTAAAACTTCAAAAAGAAAAGTTTTTAAAGCTAAAAGAAAATTTGGATACTCTAGTTTTAGAAAAATCGCATCTATCTGTTTGTTTTAAAAAAACTAAGTACAATTTAGATTTCAAAACATCTCAAATTGAAAATCTCAAATCTGAAAATGAAAAACTAAAAGTAGAAGTCTCTTCTCTCTTGAGTATGAAGGATACTTGGAGGTATGCCCAGGGTGATACTAAACTAGAAAGACTCCTAACCGGATCAAAGAAATGTGGGGATCGATCTAGTCTAGGCTACGATAAATATATCCCTCCTAAAAGTAAGCCTACTCCTCCTAAGTTTATTAAAAGGGAATCCTCTAACTCAAAAGGGAAAAGTCTAAATAAAAATAGTTATAAAAATTCTAAAACTTTTCAGGCCATGAAACCTAAAAGCAATCATATCATGTATAGAAATTAGGATCTTGATCCCTTGGCCGAGAAAATTGTCGATTTACTGAAGGAGCTTCTAAAATCCAACTCGAATGGTAGAATATATAACAAGTATAAGAATAAAAAAAATCAACAATGTTTCAAAACTCAAAACTGTAATGAAATGGGTCCCTAAGGTTACTTGTTTGGTTGCTCACACTTCCTTCAAGGCTTCAAGTCAATCAAAGTGGTACCTAAACAGTGGATGCTCTAGACATATAACAGGTGACAAAGATTTGTTCACCAATCTCAAAGATATGGCTGATGGTTCAGTCACTTTCGGTGATGGTAGCAAATGCAGAATTGTTGACCAAGGTACGGTTCAACTCTTTAATCTTCCACCATTTGAGAATGTCTTGTTTGTAGAAGGTCTTAAGCATAATCTCTTAAGTATATTATAAATCTGTGATAATAAACATAGCGTCAAATTCAACAATCAAGGGTGTGAAATTTCTAACGAGAATGGTTTTGTGATATTGACTGGTCGCAGAACTTCTGAGAACTGTTATATAGTTAGTAACTCAAGCTCGTCTACGTTATCGTGCTATATGGTCCAAACCAATGAATCCGATCTATGGCATAAACGCCCAGGACATGTATGCTATCATAATCTCTATAGACTGAGCAAAGGTGAAGTAATACGTGGCCTACATAAGTTAAAGAAAATGGATAAAATCTGTGGCGATTGTCAGATTGGAAAACAAACTAGAAGTTCTCACAAGAAAGTGAACTCTAATGCTACATCCAAACCTCTTGAGCTCCCCTACATGGATCTAGTTGGACCTACTAGAATGGAGAATCGAGGTGGTAAAAAATATATTCTGATAATAGTAAATGATTTTATCAAGTTTACATGGGTAGTTTTCATGAGAGAGAAATCTAAAACTCTCGATGAAGTGAAAATGGTACTCAAGCATATCCAAACTGAGAAGGAATTACTTGTTATTAAAATACGAAGTGATCATGGTTTCGAATTTGATAATAACAGCTTTGAAAAGTTCTATAGCGATCACGAAATATCACATGAATTTTCTACTCCTAAAACACCTCAACAGAATGGGGTTGTTGAAAGAAAAAATCATGTACTTTAAGAGATGGATAATATTATGTTAAATAGCATGAAACTTCTTAAAAATCTTTGGGCTAAAGGTGTGAACATTGCTTGCTATATTATTAATCGTGTATATAATAGAAAATCTAATAATAAGACTGCATATGAACTGTGGTTCAATAAGAAATCAACAGTCAAATATTTTCGAGTTTTTGGTAGCAAATGTTATATTATACGTGATCGAAAAAATTTAAAAAAATTCGACAATAAAAATAATGAAGGTATTTTCCTAGGATATGCTCTAAATAGTCGAGCGTATCGTGTTCTCAATAAGAGGACCGGTGTAATTCAGGAATCCATTAATGTTGTCATAGATGATCATTTGAATATATCTGTCTCTACTTTAGAAGATAATGAAGTCCCATTATTTGATAAACTAAACTCTTCATCTAGTCAAAATAATGACACTGAACTGCGATCAGTTAAAGACCATCCAACTGATCAAATACTTGAAAATCCTCTCACTAGTATGTGCACTCGTAAACAACTTGAAAATATATGTAACTGTGTACTTCACTTCCCAGATTGAACTGGCCAATGTAAAAGAAGCACTTGCTGATGAGAACTGAATTATAGCTATGCAAGATGAACTTAATCAATTTGTTCGAAACGATGTATGTTATTTAGTTCTTAAACCTGATGATAAACATATAATTGGAACCAAGTAGATATTTAAAAATAAGTCTGATCAATTAGGTAACATTATAAGAAATAAGGCGAGACTAGTACAAGGGTACACTGAAATAGAAGGCATCGATTATGATAAAACCTTTGCCCCGGTAGCTCGTCTTGAATCTATCAGACTTCATATTCATTGCATGTTACAAAAATTTTAAAATTTATCAAATAGATGTCAAGAGTGCATTCTTGAATGGTAATCTACATGAGGAAGTATATGTATAACAGCCTAAGGGTTTTGAAAACCCTAAACATAGTAACCATATTTATCACCTAAAAAAGGCACTCTATTGTTTAAAACAAGCTCCCAAGGTAAGGTATGAAAAATTGACTAAGTTTCTACTAAGTCATAATTTTGTAATGGGGAGTGTTGATAAGACACTATTTGTAAAGAAATACAATGATCACATTCTAATAGTGCAGATATATGTTGATGACATTATCTATGGATTTACATGTTTTAACATGTCTGTTGAGTTTGCAGATTTAATGAAGTCCAAGTTTGAAATGAGCATGGTAGGAGAATTGAACTATTTTTTAGGTCTGCAAGTGAAACAGCTTGTTAATGGATATTTATATCTCAAACTAAGTATGCTTTAAACTTGCTGAAAAGTTTGGATTTGAGAGGGGTAAGAACTTCGATACTCCTATGAATACAACACTTAAACTCTCTAAGGATTTAATAGATAAAAGTGTACATCTTAAGTTGTATTGCAGCATGATAGGTAGTTTATTATATTTAACTACGAGCCGACCTGATATTGCATTCAGCGTAGGAATTTGTGCTAGATATCAATCAAACCCTAAAAAGTCCCACCTGATTATTGTAAAGTGCATTTTAAGATATGTCATAAGTTCAGTCACACTTTGCCTTTGGTATTCTCATGATACTAATGTTCAATTAGCTGGTTATTCAGATGTTGATTGGGCTGGTAATATTGATGAGCGCAAGTCTACCAGCGGTGGATATTTTTATGTCAGGAACTGCCTAGTTTCTTGGCATAATAAGAAACAGAGTTCTATATCTCTTTCCATAGCTAAGGCTGAGTATATTGCTGCCGGTAATTCTTGTACCCAACTCGTGTGGATGAAGAGAATGTTAAGTGATTATGGATTTACGTAAGATACTATGGTTTTGTATTGTAACAATTCTAGCACAATTAACATTTCTAAAAATCCAATTCAGTATTCACGAACTAAGCATATTAACATTAGATATCATTATATTCATTAATTGGTAGAAGACAAGATTATTTCTATGAATTATATTCATATTGAAAATCAACTTACAGACATATTTACAAAATCGTTTGACAGAAAAAGGTTTGCTAAGTTGAAATTGGATATGGGTATGTACAATATGAATTGAAATGTTTATATCTATTTATAATATATTACATGTTTTTATTTTATTTATTTTTTTAAAAAATAAATTTGAAATATAGTGAAAATTGTTAAATTTTTGTGGTGCATGACCAGTCAAGTACACACTCAACCAGTCGTGACACGACCGGTCGAGTATGTACTTGACCAGTTGACCCACTCGAGTTTGGAGGTTTTTATTACCTAAAAAGCATCATTTTTTCATTTACTTCATCTTCCCTAACCAACCCTACCACGATCGGTCGAACCCACCTTTGATTCCTCTATGGTTAGTGCATCATTTTCGATTTTCATATAGATTTGAGTTCTTTGCTCTTCCATTTCCTTATTTTTGTTATTTATTTTAAGGTTTATGGTGCTTTGTTAGGTTTTCTAGCTAAAAATCTGATTTTCTTAAAACCCTTCTTTCATTTCATACATTTCTTGTATTCCTTGTCTTTCTTGTTGCAATGAAAAGTAGATATAAGAGGAAAGGTTCACGTGGTCCTTCTTCTCGTTCCGCTCCAATCACTGTGTGTTATCTTCGGTCACCCGATGAAGATCCCGAGTATGTACGGGATATTCGATTACGCAATGTGATTGTTGAATGGACGGTCAATTCTGATTATTTAGCACCTTTTGGCATTGTTCCTCTCCTTTAATATATAGGATAGGATAACATTTTAAATTGGGGTAGTCTGGCATACCGTTTCATTACGTAGGCCATGTATGCTTGCATAACTGACTTCTCTTCTGAGAATCTAATGTTTACAATTACTATTAGAAAAAGTCCTATTGATGTGGACCATCATTTAATATCTGGATTGATGGATCTTCTAGTTAATGATGATGGTATTCCCATTTCTACTCTTGTACCAAAACCATCTGAATTTGAGAAAAGATTGCTAAGTAGAGTGTTATGTAACATGAATGCAGAATGGAGTTCAGGGAATGCTTTCAGTTCTCGCATTCTTCACTCTATTGTTATTGGTGTCTCTGTGTGTCTTCCATCACTTATCTGTTACATCATGATTCAATTTCATCTTCATCCAGGTCATAGTGACATTCGATTTGCTTATCTTATGACTGTCTTAGCCACCCATAGTTTAGTGGCTATGCCTGTTGGAGAAGCTCTCATTAACCATCTTCCCTTCAACAACTCAAACATAAATAAGATGAATTTGAGGTTGGCTCCATGCCAAGTTGATGTGGGTGTTGGAGGAGCAGCTGAAGCAACTGAAGAGGAGGATGTTTTGCCTTCATATGTGTCAATATGGATGACATATTTGATGAGATTGAATCAGACTCTGCAGCTGATCCTAATTTTCAGCCGTCTAATTTTGATGAACGTTTGCGTTCCTTTGAGGAAAAGGTAGAGGGTATGCATGTGTCTCAAGAAACTCAATTTAAATACATGCGTAAATATCTTAAGTGCATTAACAAGGGACTACATCAATAGATCCTTTCATACCTACTCCTTCCTCTGGTTCAGATTAGTGTTGAATTTCTGATTTGTAATAACTTTTATATTTGGATTTCTCTTAACTCTATATGCTTAGACATGTTTTCTTGTTATTGTGGACATGTTTTAATAGTTATCTTGACAACGTTTATGTTCTCTTAAACTTACTTCTTACTCCCATTATTTATTGCTCTTATTCTACTCTTATATTTCCATCATTTATATGTTCTTTCTATTGTTATATTGTGACAAAAAGGGAAAGAATTTGTATTGGCATGTCTATTTAATGAATGATTATGGAGTTTTATGGAATGGAATATGTGGAGAAGTGGTTCTGTATTTGTTCACATCTTCTCTTCTCTTGGATTCTGTGGAGTAATGTATTAAGGGGGAGTATTGGTTTGCTAATTTTTGCTAACCAGTTTTTAACTGGTGCATGATTCTTTATTGATCTAACTGGTGCATGATTCTTAGTTTTGATCTGTTTTGTCAAGAATTTGACAAAGGGAGAGATTGTAAATGCTATCTTATCTAGCTCTTAGGTTTGTCAAATTTTGTAGTGCCAAAATCTCTTAAAATCTGTATCTTATTTAACTCTTATTGTAAGATCAACTTCATGTCATCCTTGTCAATCTTGTCTACATTCAGGTACAAGATCAAGAAGTTTAAATACAAGATCAAGAAGTTCAAGTACAACATTAATAAGTTCAAGTACAAACATCAAGAAGTTCAAGTATAA
Source organism: Magnolia kwangsiensis (assembly GCA_037074715.1). Lineage (NCBI taxonomy): Eukaryota > Viridiplantae > Streptophyta > Magnoliopsida > Magnoliales > Magnoliaceae > Magnolia > Magnolia kwangsiensis. The sequence continues at coordinate 151,764,927 of CM073574.1, read as the reverse complement.
GATCAAGAGGTTCAAGAACATCATCAAGAAGTTTAAGTACAAACATCAAGTCTTCAAGATTCAACTACTTCAAGAGAATGATATGTAATGTTTCAATCTCACAAATAAGATTTGTTTGACCCTACATTGACCTTGGATAGGTCATACAATTTGCATTTATATCATAAGTCATTTGATAATTTTATAGGTCATGGTTCGACTAGTCCTAGTCATGGTTCGACTAATCCAGACACTGCCTTGACCAATCTAAGAATTTTCTCGACCAGTCTAAGGTTGTTGTGAATTTGTGGATTTTTTAAAATTTTCTGTTGGATCCTCGACTAGTACTAGAGACTACTCGACCAGTTGAGTGAACAGTGTTCGACCGGTCGTACAGGCTCGACTCAAAGTCCAACAAGCATTTCTAGTCCCACTCAACCAGTCGAGTGCAGGGATCGACTAGTCGAGCAGGCCACTCAACTAGTCGAGCAAGCCACTCGACCAGTCGAGTAACGATCTTATCTTATCGCGTCAGAAATTTTGAAATGTTATTGATCCTTCAACCAGTCAAACCGACCACTGGGCCAGTCGAGCGAATAGTATTTTTACCTATAAATTGAGGACGATTATCAGAGTTTGATAACTCATTCCAAAGATATTAAAGTCACATCTTTAAGAACTCAGTCCCCATTATTGTGAAGCTATTGTGAGGTATTTCTAAATTATTTTTATAATTTTTTGGTTATTCAATTCTTTGATCTCTTAATTCCATTTTATTTGATATTAAAATGGATTTTTAAATTTAACCCTTTGTGAGATCCAATAAGTTGAATGTAAAGTAGCCTAAGGTTGGATTTAAATTAAAATTCATTTAGACTTAGAACCCTATCATTTGAGAGATTGAACATTGAACATTCTACGTCTCCAAAGAAGCGATTCTACCGAGTTACAACGAAGTACTTTCTTCAAATAAGTATAATTTCAATTTTCTGTATTTGGTTTTAAGATTGATAGAAAATCTTTAATTTTTGGTTTTGACTGAGATATCCAGAAAATCTCAGTGAGTGGGGTTTTTAATTGTGGTAACCCTTTAAAAATACAATTTTTAAGGTTTTGGATGAACCTTGGAAAGCCTATTTCATAGTGAAAGCCAATATCCCGTGAGTGAGGATATTGGGAGTGGAGTAGTTGTGTGGCTATTTTCTAACAGTTGGTGTACACAAGCGAACCACTATAATTGTTGGAGTTATAGTAAATGTTTATTATTGTGCATTTGTAGTGAATGATTGTAATTTATTTTCTGCACATGTAGTGAATGTTGTAATAATAATAGATATTTATTTCTATTTTATTCTTTATTCCTCTGTATTGGTTTGGGACTTTGATACATAGACCGTTCTAGAAATCAGGTTGTCTTATCATAAGCCTTTAGTTTTTTGTGTAAGGTTGTCCTTATAACAACATATATATCAACCTCTCAACACTTGTGCATTTGATGTTGTTATTTATTTCTGCTATTTGAATTTGATAAGTGTTATCTTTCTCTATTTCTTTCTTAATTTCACATTTACATTTTAATTTGGCATAGTCCTATTCATCCCCCCCCCCCCCCCCCCCCCCCCCCCCCCCCTCTCTAGGACTCTTAGCTCGGCCTTTTCACTATACATGCTTGAGTTAGGGATTGTCATTTGAGCACTTATTTCATTATGCTTACGTAATTGATTGATGAATTATATGTATGCATGATTAAATGAATGCTAAGAGTTAATAGGTAGCACATCCCACACACACATGTATACTATCTTATATGGTCGCTTCATTAGAATATGATTTGTAGTCTAGGTAATTTGACCTACTATTGCCTTGGAAGCTTTAGTATTAGATTCATTTATTTAACTTGAATGGTATATTAGTTTAAATAAGTAATTGTCGTATAATAGGCATAAATTTTATTTTGTCATATCACCCCCCGAAGACATAACATTCATTCCTTAGCTTCGCCAAGCTTCCACGCATAACCTATGGTATCTTACACTACACGTAATTTCTTTTAGTATCAAAATGATTAACTCTTTAAGGGCTTAACCGCCTTGAGTTGATTAAACAGACTTAAAAATAATGTCTACCCAAGAGGGGTGTGTCGTCACATGACCATCATATTTTGATGAGTTTAACTACGCCTATTAGAAGGCTAAGATGAGTATCTTTTTAAGATCCATTGACCATATAGTTTAGGTAATTATTGAAAAAGGATGGATAATGCACATAAAACAAGTTATGGTTGATGGTAGAACCATTAGCGCTCTTAAAGATAAATCCAAGTAGAGTGCCGATGAGAGAGGGCGGTATACTTATGATGTCAAAGCTCTCGATATTATTTACCATTTGGTTTCCCTCGATGATTTTAAATGCATTTACACATGTGAAACCAAAAAAAAAGTATGAGACATATTGGAAGTCTCCCATGAGAGAACTAGTATAATAAAAAGTTTGAAACTTCAGCTCTTAATGACCCGATTTGAAAAAAATTTGAATGTAAGAGTCTGAAACTTTCATGAAATTTTACTCTAAACTGAATGATATTTACAATTTCATGTGGGGTTAAGGAAAGAAGATTCTAGAATGGCATATATATAAGAAAATACTTAAATCCCTAATGGATATGTTCACTTCCAAGATAACCTCAATAGAAAAGTATATAAACATATATGAGATGAAAGTAGAAAAATTCTTAGGTTCCGTACAAACATATGAACTGCACTTTAAAATCCTATCTAGTGTAAAGAAATTAGCCGTCCTGAAAACATCATATAAGCATTCACATAGACATAAGATTGTTAAATATGAAGTGATAATGATGATAAGAATGATGAGAAATTATCTAAAAAAATTTAAGAAATTCTTCAAGTTTAGTAGAGAGAAGAGTTGTGACAAGAAGGATGAGATATTTGAGAATCGTAAAGACAAATATGTTAAACCACCTAAGTAACTTCAATGTTATGACTATACGAGTTATTGACATTATTACTGCTAATTACTCTAGTAAAGTAAGATCTAAAGGCGAGGTTATGGCATCAACATGGGATGATACAGAGAAGTCCGAATCCGCTTCAGAAGACTTCTTTAGTGTTAAAGACCTTAGTCACTTGCATGTCTTAACGGCCTACACCACAGTATCCCTCCTTATAGTCTTGGGAGGCCATAACACCTTAAGAAGGTGACTGATCAAACCCAATGATTAACAACCCCAAGTTCAGGGCTACGACGTAGTAATAACTCGGTGAGACCAAAGTTAACCTAGAGGGATATTGGCGAGAATACAATAAAACTAGTCTAAAGCTAATGGTTTGTCTGGATTTTTAATCTAACAGAGTAGAAATGTTTTAAAACAAATAATAAAAAAGACTAAGGATATAGGAATCCCCAATCAATAGAACTTAAACTTAATTCATTTTTTCGAGTTGATAACTTAACTAAAACTAGATTTCAATCCATTCTAGGCAGAAGATAAAATAATAGAATCAATCACAACATCCAATATAGATTAGAATGATGATAGGGTTGATCTCTCATGAAGGTCTAGGTAATCAATCGTAGGGAATCAAAAGCATCTAATATACCCAGATGTGACAATAGATCAATTAATTTTATAGATTGATTCCTTCTCTAATCTAGGAATTCAATTACATCCAACCACAATTTAACATAAAATCTTAAATTTTAATTGAAAAATAAATTTAATATCAAATATCTATTAAAAAGTTCATTTAGTAACCTTATCTAAGAGATTAGTCAAGCCTGACTAACATCTTAAACAAAAATAAAAGGAAAGCATGAAAAACAAAGTAGAATCGAAGGATTAAAGTAGAAGGACAGCTCTATAAAATCTCCACTGCCTCTAGGTCTCTCTCTTAAGCCTTAATTCGTACGTAGGATAGTCTAGAAAATCTCCTTAAATAGGAAAAATCTGCACTGATTTTGAATCGACTTCAAAATTCTACACTTCGGTGGCACTGGCGATAACCTTTGGTTTCAGCTGAATTTTCTCAGAATTTATCTGGAGTCTTTATCTCCTCTAGGTTATACTGAACTCTCCTTTGATCGTGCCTAACAGTTGAGCTAAATTAATTAAGAAAATCATTATTTCTCGTTGGACTATTTTTTGCACCTTCGAGATACCAATTGGGTGGCTGCATGATTGGTGTGGTTGTCAACATACCCTTTAACTTTGTAAAAGCCTATTGGCATAAGTCAGTTCACTCAAATGGGACATCTTTTTTAAGGAGGTTACTCAATGGTTTAAAATTTTGATTGAAATCCTCAATAAACTTCCTATAAAATCTCATATGACTAAGAAAATAACAAATGTCTCCTATGCTATTAAAAGCCAGCAAATTAGCAATCAAGTCTATTTTGGCCTTGTCCACTCCAATTCCATTGAAGGAGATCACTTGTCCAAGGATAATTCCTTTTTGAACCATTAAGTGGCACTTCTACCAATTTAAAACAATATTTTTCTCTTCACACCTTATCAAAACTAATTTCAAGTGCTCACGGCATTCATCAAATGTAGTACAAAAAATGGAGGAGTCATTCATGAACACTTTCAGAAAATATTCAACAATATTTAAAAATAATAATAATAAGCATGCATCTCTAGAATGTTGCAGGAGCATTATATAACCCAAATGACATCTTTCGATAAGCAAGGGTTCCAATGGGGCATGTAAATATGGCCTTCTCCTGATATTCAGGGGTATCTTAATCAAATTGTAGCTCGAGTACCCGTCTAAGAAGCAATACTAAGAATGATCGGCCAACTTTTTCAAAAATTGATTAATAAAAGGTAAGGGAAAGTGGTCTTTCCTTGTGACTATATTCAACTTCATATAGTCAATGTATATTCTCCAACCAATGGTAACTCTAGTTGCATGACTTCAATGTTGTCTTTTGCTACGATGGTAATTCTGGACGTCTTGGGCACCACCTGAGTTAGACTCACCCACTGACTATTAAATATAGGGTAGATGATACCCCACATCCAACAGTTTCAACACCTCCATCTCAACCGCATCTCTCATATTTAGACTTAATCAGCGTTGTGATTGCCTCGATGTTTTGGCCTTTTCATCTACGTGTATTCGGTTAAGTGCAAATCAGTGGATTTATTCCCTTGAGATTCATAATAGTCCATCATATGGCACTCTTGTGATTCTTAAGAGTCGCAATCAGCTTGCTCTCTTACTCATCATCCAAGTGGAAAGAAATCGCTACAGGATATATGTCTCCTTAACCTAAATAAGCACATTTCAGCTCAGAAAGTAATAGTTTTAGGTCAAGTTTCAGTGCCTTGATGCTAGACAGTAGAGCCTTTGAATCCATGAGGGATAATTTTTCAAAGCATGACCTCCATTGGTTAGTTTTAAGTACTAACTCAGAATATAACAAAGCGCTCATTATATCCAATATCATGTGATCATTGAAATCCATAAAGTGAGCAAGACAGACTTCTAAAGGGTCAAAGATTATAGTCAAATATCAGCTCATCCTCCACAAGTGTGTCGATCATGTTTAACTCGTGAATCTCATCAGCATCCTCTGGGTGTTTGCACATTGAACACATTCGCCTCCAATGTCGTGTTCCCAAACGACAGTTCATTACACCATTCTAGCAATTAATTATTACATTTGAAGTGGCCAAGAATGGGTGTCCTAGAATTATCGGAATTTGAGTGTTGGTGTTTATAACCGGTTGTGTGTCTAAGAAAATAAAGTCTATCGGGTAATAGAACTTATGAACTTGGACTAACACATCCTCAATTATCTTCCTCAGTATACGAATAGATCGATCAACAAGTTATAAGGTTGTCTTAGTGGGTTTTAATTCACCAAGACTCAATTGTTCGTACACTAAGGAATGAGGTTAACACTTGCCCTCAAGTTTAGCAAGGCATGTTCAATCTGAAATTTTCCTATGATACATGAGATTGTAGGGCTACCTGAGTCTTTATATTTGGGGAGTGTTTTGTTTGATAATCACACTCACTTATTCCATTAAAAAGAGTTTCTTTTATATATTTAATTTTAGTTTAACTATGCAAAGGTCCTTAAAGAATTTGGCATAGTATTGAATTTTCTTAATTGCATCCAACAAGGGAATATTAATTTTGACTTGTTAAAAGAACTCTAAGATGTCCTGATTCTCAGATGGGTGTTTTGATTAGATGAGGCATTGGGAAAATGGAGTGATGGGCTTGTACTCATGCACTGGCTCTTCGTCCTGTGGAATAGGACTAAGTCTATCATAATCCTGAGATTTATCCGAATCCTTTGGCATGTTAGCCTTCATCGGGATAATCTTATCAATTTTCTTTCCACATCTAAGAGTGGTGATGAACTTAGCCTGTTCTACATGTGTATTAGGAGGATTTGAATCTCTCACTTCGTATTGTCCTTTTAGGTTAAGCTGAGGTCGGGCTAGAAAGGTCCATTTTTCCCTAATAGTCAAGTGTGATTCAATCTTCAAAACTGACATTTTAAAATCATTTATGGCCTGCATTGTGTTTTGGTTTAATTACATTTTCTCTTACATGAATTATTGCAATGTGTTTTAAAGGGTCGTCTTTTGCGGTTGCACTTGTGATGCACTTTAAGGTGCAGTGGGAGGACATTGGGAAGTGTGCTTACATTAGTGGTTCGGCCATTTTTCCAACTGAAGTTGGAATGATTTCTCTAGTTAGAATTATACGTGTTAGAATTCGACGCACTGAATGGGCATTGGTAAGCATTTATGGCATTTACTTGAACTTGTAACACATCTTGAAAAGCTGAAATCATGAGACAATCCTTTATAAGGTATGCATCACTCTTGCATATGCTACAAACACTCTCAACAACCGCACTGGTGGGTTGAGTCGCTTCCACCTTCATTTGTTCCATGGCCTCAACCTTTCAAGTGAGACTCACAATCTTAGCATTCACATTGTTCTCCTCCTTGAGGATGTAAATTTTTTCTTTCTCTTTAGGGGTAGACTTGAAATTACCTGACTTGTTGGAGGTGTCTCATGATTATAAATTTTCAACCAACCTATCAAAGTAATCCCATGCCTCTTCTGGGTCTTTGGTCATGAACTCACAATTGCACACCATCTCAACAAATCAACTCATGTTTGAGTTCAGTCCATCATAGAAGAAACTAATTACTCATCAATTTCATAACAGTGGGGTGTACATGTAAATAAAAGTTCCTTTAATTTCTCCCAACATTAAAAGAATGTTTTGTCTTCCTTTGGGAGAAATTCATGATGGCAAAACTTAAGATGTTGGTTTTATAAAGTGGGGGAAAAAAAAAAGGATTTGCTTAAATATTTTAAAAGTATGGGTTTATCCAAGAATAATATCATAGAGAGAGTTATATGGGAAAATTACTTTTACTTTTACCATTCATTTAATAGTCATTAAATGGTTGGCATCAATGAAGATTTTAGAGACTAGACGGTAATTGTGAATTGACGCTACCCGCAGCGAGGTGGCTAATGGACGATGCTCCGTGGGACCCATCGTGATGTATATGTTTTATTTGCGCCATCCATCTATTTTTCCATATCATTTCAGGCATGAGACCAAAAATGGAGCAGATCCAAATCAATTATCATTATTTTTTTTTTTGTGGTGTGGTCCACATGAGATTTGGATCTACTTTATTTTTGGGATCATGCCCCTAAAATAATCTCGAAAAATAGATGGACGGGCTGGATAAATGATATACATCAGGCTAGGGCCAAAGAGTATCGTATAGTAGCTACCGGCTATTGATAGCGTCGGCAGGAAATATGCGTCCTTAGATGCCCCTCTTTAATGTAACAGGACGTACAATTTTGTATGATCTAGATAGTTGTCCATCGATGCCACATGATCATGAACCAATACTCAACCGTATGGTAGTCAACCGTATGGTGAGCTTTAGAGGTGAGTAAGATCTGACCCAACTCGTCGGATCCGCCTTGACCGAACCGATCGAATCCAATTCGACTCAAACCGAAAGCCAGGGTCGGGTCGGATTAAGTAGACCCACTTGGATTCGACACCAACCCAAGTCGAGTTTGGGTCATGTAGCAACTCAATCCAATCCAATCCGAAATCTGATCTGATTGGATCCGGTTCAATCGGAACTGAAATCGGGTAGTATAAAGTCAAATTTTATTCTCTTTTTTACATTTACCCTCCTTCTACCCGAACCCTAACCTTACCCGAGCCGGCGCCACCAGATGAACTTATGCGACACCGCAACCTGTGCCGACGCCGCCAAATGAACCTATGCGGCACCGCAGCCCAAGCTGACTTCCTCTCCTTCCCTCCTTTCTCTCCTCCTTTCTCTTCCGATTTTCTTCATCTCCTTTTTTCTCTCCTCCTTTCTCTCTCGATTTCCCTTATGTTTCCTTCCTAGCACCAGTGTCTCCTTCCTAGCACCAGAGTCTCCGGATCGGCTTGACTCAACCCAGTCCGAATCGACCGGATAGACTCAACTTGATCTGACTCGGTTTTCTTAACTGAGTCGAACTTGGTTCATGTCAAGCCAGCAAGGAATCGGTTTGAATCGAGTCAGCCCTGCTAAACTCAGTGCCGAATCGGATCGAGTTCGGGTTAGGTACTGGTAAAAACCTAATGGAGTCAAGTTGGACGTAATCCGGTCTGACTCAACTCGATGCCCACCTCTAGTGAGCTTACTGCAAATACTTTTATAGGCCCATCATGAAATGTGGGGTGCATCTAAACCTTGAATCAAGCATGTCTCACAGTTTTTTTTTTTTTTTTGTTTTTTTTTCAAAAAAGGACACGCTAACTATCAATGCGATCCAAAACTTAGGCAGGCTACATCATAGAAAACAATATAAATACATCTCCGGACCTCCAATTCAAGTGGTGTCGCCCACCTGAGTTTTCGATTGGCCTGATTTCTCAAGTGTCCCTTCACCTCTCGTGAGGTGCACCTAATGAACGGATTGGATGGCATATGAACACCACCGTGGGCTTAAAACACAATTTGAAATATTTCTAAGATGGGCATCTTCCCTACACGAGTTCGCTGCACACGTACATAAGATAAGCTCACATCCAACCAGTTGCACCACTAATCTTCCATCCACTTATGTGTGCATCATGCAATTTTGGCACCACCCTGACGATCCACCTTATCAAAATTGCATTAATCCACTCATTAAGTGGTCCTGATCTACATTTTTATACTATTATTAGTGGCCGTCAATTGTTTTCTAAGATGAGGGCCAATGAATCAAGTTGATTTTAAGTACTAGATGATCCTCCCTCTCATGGTGGGTCCAACCCATTTGGGATGGATGTTGCATGCACATGAAAATACACTTGGGTAGTAACATATGGTAAAGGCGGTTGGGCGTGAGCACCTATGCGTGAATATGGAGAGTATTACTATCTCCACCATCATGGGAGGTCAACACCGTCCCAAAAGCTTCAAGGCTTTATTTGAATTTGGGGCAAACTAGGGAAGCATTTAATTTACTTCATTTATTTGTTATTGTCTTTTCCACCTCAATAAGAAACTTAAATATTTTATTTTTATAAAGTTAAATGGTGGTAAAAAAGTTCCCATCTTATATGACATTTTAAATTAGAAAAAATTAAAAATCAATGGAAAAGAGATGTCCTCGGCCGAATTGCCGTCCAGGCACTTTCAAATACAAAGTCAATACATTTTCTAGGACTTTTACTTTTGTCACAATTTTTCTTTTCCTTGTATTTCCTAGTTTACCGCTAATCCAAATAGACCCTAAATGGATGGCCAATCATCAATCTGAACCGTCCAATCATTCCCACGAATAGAAGCAAGCCATGGTATAAAAATAAAAAAATCACACCAAGTAGATGATCCTAAAAATGTGATGTTGCATGGAAAATGGACGAGATTGACTGGAAAATAAAGTAGGTCCAATCATTATCTTGAAACATCCGTTTGATGTATCCATTTTTGTTGTGTTTATTATGATTCTAAGTAACACATTTATTTGGTTATTCTAACCATTTTATTTATGGCTCATAAAAAATGACTGACTACGGCAAATTTGATAAATTGGCCACAATTGGCCACATTCGAAGGTTTAGGATATTTGATTTTATTTTTGCACCATGTATTGGTCCCAATGGTACTACAGAGTGAAACGTCCTGTATGATGATAGGGATCCATGTCATGTTTTGGTATAGGGGTTCCGTGCCAAATACATGTCATATCTAAGTAGAGCATAATCAAACCATCTAACTCATAAGGCCCACTAATGGGCAATGCCCAAGCACAATTTAATGATAAAAGGCCAATTGCAAATTCAATTATAAATGTTCTATTCACTGTACACCTCTTTCCAGGCTGCAGGAAAAATTATTGGCAATTTTTGGGAGTGATGCTAGCCCTATAACTAAAAATCATGAAAATGAAACCTCTATTTTTTTAAAAAAAAATGCAAATACATGGCAAAAGAGCTTCAGTTTGCAACTTTTGGAAATTCCACTTTAAGGTAGAATTTCCAAAATCATAAATGAGAAACTGTCACATTGGGCACTGTATGGCAACCGTCCTACATTTTCTTCAAGTGTATCCGCTTCAGTGGAGCATCCGGGCCATGAAAATGGCAGTTCTTACCATGAAGATCAACTGGAAGAAAAATCGAAACAATCCACTCATTCATCCTGCTCTGTAGATTTTGATTGTGTAACCTCCCTGATGAATTGACCATACTGGTTTTTGCCTAGTTTGATCTTTGTGACACGTCCCACCATTTGCATGGGCAAGGATCATACAAGCGACACATTGTTGGGGAAGAAAGTCATGTATGCTAAAGTTACCATACATCATTGTATGTGAACATTTCCCACCAGAGATTTTCTTCACATGAAACTGCCATTGAGCTAAAAATGCAGCCTGAAATCATGAACTTCAGAAGTCTTACAAAGTATAAAAGACGATAAGTGCACAAAATACTGCTGAAGATCTTGTTTCCAGTTTAATATTATACCCCACATGCTTGCATTTACAGATGGTCTTCAAAACAAATGAAGAGATGAAAACAGAAGGTATTTTCCCCACGATTATTAACTCAATGGTTGAATGGGGTTCCAGAAATAAAAAGGGGGGGGGGGGAACAAAAATAAAAGAAAATAACAAAACTTAAATTTACAGATTTGCTGCGGTTGTTTATTAGATTATCGCAATCCTTTATCGTATGTGCAAGGCAATTGAAGGAAGAAAAAAAAAAATTTGTTTTGCCACCTCCAAAATATAATTTAGGTCAAATTCTGCTCAGGCATGACTCTGCTGGAAGGGCGATGGAATGGCCATCATCGGTCCGAATGAGCGGCTGTCGAGTATGTTATTAGGTTGCAGAGTAGCAATGGTAAATCCAGCAGACTGGGGGGCCGCAATTGGTGGCCGTGAGACTTGACTGCAAAATAGTAAAGGAATCAGTGATGATTTGTATTTTAGTCAAAAAGGTTGCCATTGTTATATTATCACAACATTGGATTTTAGGTATGCTAGTGCGGACGATAATCATGCACAAGTTTGAAGTTGGTGGTGGACTTGTACAAGATCCAGATCCTGCTTACCTCACAGCCCAAAATTCAGGCCAATAGGAATTTCTAGGATCAGAACAGGGCACAAAATGTAGTGGTTGATTTGTTCCCAACTAATCAATTAGGGTTGTCCAGCCAGCCTTATTTATTGGACTTTACACAATCACGGAGCGGCCTGCAACTCAAAATGGCCTCGATCTTCAATACGTCTGCCATGACTCCCAATGGAAACTCATGTGCATCTTAGCATTTCGCCATGCAATTATCTAGTAGTAGAAATATGGAAAAGAAAATATAATAACTGAACAGTTTGGGAATTTGAGATTCTCACCTATCCACCATATACGATGATGAGAAGGAAGACTTAACCGGAACATCATTTCCTCTGGGATTGGGAGATAATAGGGGCCAAAAAACTGTGATACAAAACATTTCGTGACATTTTGCAGCAGTATAACCACATCTACACAAATACACATAAGATCTGCATGCACAAAGATGGTGCATCTAGTGTGACAATTATCACCAAGATTTTGAAAATCCCACGATAATATCACAATAATAATAATTAATACACTAAAAGATATTATCGCAACATTATCAAAATAATGGCAGATTTTAAAATAGCGATATTATGGCAAAAAATAGTAAAAACATTATAAGGAATTATTATAAAAACATTATTTAAATTTTAATTTATTTGTTAGTAATTTTAAATAGATTTATTTTCAGTGTATTTTCGAACAATATTCTGAGAAAAACCTCTAAATTTTGAAAATCACCTAAGAAATTGCCGTAAACAAGATTTCTGTCACTATAGGTGCATCAGTATGCATCGTTTCACTGGAAAAAAGCATTGTTAATACCAAAAGCACGAGATATCAGTTCCCAAAAACCAACGTCATTGGCAGCTTTTCAATCTCCTACAACATCATCACATCATCATAGCTTTTCTCCAGCCAGTGTTGTCAAAATCCTACGATTTACGATATATGATTTTAGTCAAATCTTAAGCAAAATGATTTGAATCCCAACCTTGAATCTCTTTTTGTATGAACACTACGATTATATGATTTGAATCCTATGATATAGGATTCAAATTATACTTGTTCTCTTATATTTTAAGCTTCACTTGGCTTTCATTTCATGTTTTGAAATTGGTGGGTGCTTTACGAATCAATTTTAGTCAAATCTTAAGCAAAGCGATTTGAATCCCAACCTTGAATCCCTTTTTGTATGAATCCTACAATTAATGATTTGAATCCTACAATTTATGATTCGAATCCCGATTTACGATTCAAATTATATTTGTTCTCTTTTATTTTAAGCTTTACTTGGCTTTCATTTTATGTTTTTAAATTGGTGGGTGCTTTAAGAATCATATAGAGAAGGTAAATTATTTTATTTGTTCTTTGTAAGAGATTAAATGATATATATTCTCTTCAACGTTAAATCATGTAGCTTTTTTTTGTGATTTCTTACTTCTTAACTAGTCGAAACTCCAAATTGATGTACGACTTGCCTGTAATATTATTATGAATGGTTACGATCATGATGACTTATGTGCATTATGGAAAGATATTTCAAAATCAAAATGTCTTTTTTCATTGGTCTACAATATCAAAGGCCACTTTTCCACTGTGATTCTACATTCTAGAAAGGTAAAAAGAACATAAATTATTAATGGACCCATGTATTTTTTTTAAAGGTAAATTTCTTGAAAGATAAAAATAACGGAATAAGATTCCTTTCACACTATCATGACATGGTATTACTTGGTGCACATTGATGGCAAGAGGAAGACTGACGAGTTTAAAATAAATAAATAAATCTGATTTATTTATGTTTTTCAATTTTTTAAGGAAAAAAATATTACGATTTATGATACGATTTGCAATTTGATACAATTTGACCCCTAGTATGATTTGCAATACGATGATGATTCAACAATGCTCCCCGTAATTTGGGGTTGGCTTTAGAGATTGCAGATTGGCAGAAGATCTATGGTCAGCTTCCCACCAGATGACCTTCCTCTTTAACCCAACCATGGCACAGGCACATCGACCTCTTGCAACAAAATACCAACGAATGGACAAGATGAGAGTTACCTCTTTCCCTTGGATGGTCCTGAAACCCGGAGCAGAACAGTATTTCCTGTTACACATGATAGCAAATTGTCAAAACGAGCAACTACTAGTCACTTGCATCCACAAACACGCACGCACGCACACACCCATCCACACATGCATGCACCCACACACACACACACACACCCCTCCACCCACGAACGCACGCCCACACACGCACCCCACCCCCACGGCCCCACCCACCCACCAACATACATGCAGCGCATGCACACCCACCCACACACATCTTACCAGGGATGTCAATGGGCTGGGCCCAGCCAAGCAAAATCAAAATTTTCAATAGGCCTGGCCTGTAGCCCAGCCCGAATGGTTCAAAATCTGGGCTGAAGCCAACCCCAAGCCCAGCCCATTGACAGCCCTATGTAGCGCACACATGTTTGTACAATGTATAAACATTTGTAAACACTGCCCATATAACATGCCTATATTACTACATGCCGGATGCCCATACAAGCTACACCCAACTAGTAACTCACCTCTCGCGCATTTTGGGAGACTTGATGGACCACCTCTGAAGGAAAAGAAACTTTATCAGAGAGCTCAAATTTTCCAAGGGCATCCAGATAAGATCAAAAACAGATTCCTCAAAAAGACGCCAGTACAGTTTGTGCTAGGACAAATTGATGGGCCAATTTGTGGCACCACTGCATGACCTACAGGCCACTGCATGACCTACAGGCCACTCATCAGGTGGTAGAAAGTGAGCAAGCCCTGGCAGGCCTGTCTGCTCACATGGGTCAAAAGCTCAACCCAATATAAATTTAAATTTGCAAAGCAACATACTCCACTTTTTTCTTGTACTCTGAAAATAACCATGAAAGTCTGCATATTCTGGTTTTCTTAACTATTGAACACTTGGGTGAAACTGCATTATTACCTAAGTTAGAAACACTGGGTTTCACTGCCAGAGTTAAGCCAAGAAAGCAGTCATCTGATTCGGTGCCAAAATCCCACAGATTCAACTCAAGCTTTGGCTTTGATCCTGCTGCAGTCAGGAAATCACACGATGAGCTGAATAGAATATCTGATGCATTTTGAAAACAGTGGTTCATGCACTTGAGGTGCAAAATTCAAGAATCATAGACGTTGGTCATGCCTGTTGACTCACCAGTATGATTTGGCATGGTTCGCTGGAAAGGATCCTGAAGTGGACAAGAAATCCATGATCCCACCTGTTCCAGGGGTGAACATTAGAGAGAAATCTCCATCAAGCAAAGCTTAAGAGTAAAATGGGGAAAAAAATATATTACATGGAAGAAGGGATGTTGTAGTGCTTGTTCTGCAGTTGGCCTCCTTTGTGGGTCCCAGGAGCACAGTTGCTATAAGAAGTTCCATCCCATGGGCATTAACATATGAAAAGAATCCATATAACCACTCAAAAATCACCACAATTGACACTAATTTACAAAAAAGGGATACAGATGAATCAGCAAGACCTACCGCAATCAAATCAATTGCTTCTAAGCTGGCATTTGGAATGATATCAGAAAGATTGGCTGGCATGACCTGTAAGTTTGAAAAAAAAAAAAAAAAGGGATGATGAAGGATGGATCAATGAAGAGAACCCATTTAATGATGACAGGAAAATAACAGCTTACCTCTGAAAACCTAAAATTGAGTAAGCGTGAAAGGTTCATCCCTTCAGGCCATGTAGTATAATCAGGCGTACCAAGGACACAACATATTTTGTATATTTGATCTGTTTCACTGCATGGAAAAGGAAAACAGTCACAAAAGCTGAATGCTCGCAAAGGGAAGCCAATATGATATCATGAACTTTCTGCCAGGGATTAAGGATTTTGGGCCCAGGGAGATGGATTCTTACCTTTCTCCAGGAAAAAGAGGACACAGCGTGAAAAGCTCAGCTAGTATTGCACCAACAGCCCACATATCTGCAAAAACATCCAATTATTACTCATCTATCCATGAGGCAAAGGCAACAAAAATTAGGGAAAAAAAAATTAATACTAAATAAAATAATATAGAAACATGAAGAATTTCTTGACCTATAATATAAACTAAATGCTATAGGTGTACCAAGTTAATAGTACAAACTACAAACTTCTTTTTTGGGGTGCCTGTTGATAAGGATGTCTTAAGCATCAAGTACACTTTTTTTAATTGTTTACTAATGTCTCAGACATTTTGATGGAAGAGGTATTACATGAAATTGGTTCGGATATAGCCGGCTGTAACTACCAAGGCCCATCGTTGGTTGGTGGTAATGATTTCAGTATCTATAGCATCGGCCAATACTACTGATATCACATGTGGGTGATGTGAAACCGAGCTTAAGTTCACTTTCTTCCCCATATCATGGGGATATTTGGGAAATATCGCAATGTATTGACAATATATCGACACATTGCAATATTTTGAAAATATCATAAGTATAAACTCTTGTGTATCACCAATACCAACGATATGTTTTGTTGATACCATCTCAGCCCCCTTTGCCAAAAGTTTGGAAAATTTCACCAAAATTCCCACAAATCCATTTTTTTTGTGAATTTTTTTTGCTTTGGTTACCTTCCTAAGGTGCTTTCAATCACTCCTTTTCGATTGTTTGGAGACAAAGGAATTTTTTTTATTTTTTTATTTTATTTTAATTTTTTTTTGAAAGATGAATTCATTAAGAAGAAAAAAAAAAAAGGGAAAACACAAAGGAAAACAGCCTGCTGAGAGGGCAGGCAGCAACTACACTCCTAAGAAGAAAAAATCACAACCAAAAAGACCCTTGACATTTTTAGCCCACTCGATCATGAACCGTTTAGCCTTTGACGCAACCATCCCAGCATGATTGAAGGAATTCCTGAAGCATCTATTGTTTCGTTCTCCCCAAACAGACCACCAGACAGCGAGAATGGCCATTCTCCAAATAGTTGTCTTCACTTTTCCTAATTTCACTCCATGCCACGCCTGAAGAAGCTGGTTCACCTCGCTCGGAAAACACCAGTATAAGTTGAACCACAGCAGAAATCGGCCCAAATGGACTGAATGAAAGAACAGTGCAGGAGCAAGTGATCAACAGACTCTTCAGCCCACATACAACAAAGGCAAATGTTGGGCAGAATCATCCCTTTCCTCCTCAGGTTATCGACAGTTAGGATTCTTTTTTTTCCAACCAGCCAACCGAAAGCGAGAACTTTTGGGGAAGCTGGGTATTTCCAGAGGAAAGAAATATTTGCCTTGGGGATGGGCTGCTGCAAGTGCATCTGATCATATAGGGATCGAACAGAAAAGGAAGAGGATTTATCAGGTCTCCAAAAGATGTCCTCAGACGAAGGGGAAGGGGCAGCTGCATATATCCTCTCCAGAAGGCCCGCAAATTCTAGAATCTCCCAATCTTGGAGGCCCCTCCTACATTGCACGTTCCAGACAATTTTCCTAGCAATAACTGCATAATGATCAGCAACAAACGAATCTTTAGAAGAGGCTAGAAGGTACATATGAGGGAAAGGAATCTTTAGCGGTTGATCCCCTATCCAAATTTCATCCCAAGACCGAATCTTGGCACCATTTCCGAGCATGAAACCAACAGCTAGGAGGACCTCCTTTTTCATTTTCATAATATCTATCCAAATGTGCGACGCCTTGTAGAGGGATGAATCCGCAGACCACCACCCGCCAGAAGATGTTCCATATTTAGCCGTGATGATGGAATTCCAGAGATTCCCTTGTTCCACCCCTTGCCTCCAGATCCTCTTCCCGAGAAGAGCTTTATTCATTGCTTTGAGCTCTTTGATCCCGGCTCCTCCTTTAGACAAATGGAGGCACACCTCCGACCAATTTAGGAGATGAAACTTCTTCCTATCTTCCTTACCGCACCAAAGGAAGTCCCGCCTCATTTTATCCATAATCGCTATCACTGATGCCGGACATTTGAGAAGAGACAAAGTATATAGGGAGGTTTGAGAGGGCAGCTTTGATTAAGGTGAGGCGGCCACCTAAAGAGAGGTAACGACTTTTCCATCTCGCCAGGTACATCTGAAATCTGAGAATAACTTTATCCCAAACAGTTTTGGAAGGATTTCCAATGCTTAACGAAAGGCCTACAAATGAAGACGGAAGGGAGGCAGCGGCACACCCAAAAGCTTGGGCCAAAAATTCAACCTCTGCTCTTTTCATATTGATCCCAATAATTTTTTATTTCTCCAAGTTTACCTTCAAACCAGAAACCGCTTGGAAGCAACGGATAGTGGTTCGAAGGTTTTCCACGTTTTCGATCGAGGCGTCGGAGAATATAAGGGTGTCATCAGCATACTGAATGTTTGAGATCGGCCTTGGCATGCCTTTGATTTTAATCCCGCTGAAGATGCCTTCCTCTTGACCTTTAAGGAGCATTCTAGACAGGGCCTCCCCCACTATAAGAAATAAGAAAAGGGAGAGGGGGTCTCCCTGCCTCAAACCTCTCGAGCTTCTAAAAAACCCCTTAGGGGAGCCATTGAGAAGAACGGAAAAGTGGGGCGAGCTAACACATTCTCCCATCCAGACTCTCCATTTATCTCCAAACCACATAGAATTAACAAATACTGCAAGAAGTCCTAGTCTACATGATCGTAGGCCTTTTCAATGTCCAATTTACATATAATGTGCTTTTGACCAGATCTGGAACTCGCATCCAAACTTTCATTAGCACTGAGAGCTGCGTCAACAATCTGTCTGCCAGCAATAAAAGCACTCTGATTTTCGGAAATCAGCTTCCCCATTATCTTATAAGGCCCCCCTAATAAGCTGATCAGCCTAAAATCTTTGGGAGAGGCTGCGCTAGGCAATTTCGGAATTAGAGCTATGAATGTGGTCCCTAGGCTAGTAGAGATTCCGTTCCTTTTGTGGAAGTCGTTTAAAAATTCCGTAATATCTGATTGGATCACCTCCCAAAAATGAGAGAAAAAGGAGATCGGGAAACCGTCCGGACCTGGGGCCTTGTCGGCACCTAAAGAGACAATTGCCTGTTTGATCTCTTCCCTGAAAAAAGGAGCTTCCAACATTTCTACCTCCTCCTCTGTAATTTTGTTGAACTGGATACCATCCAATCTAGGCCTGCTCCACTCTTCTCCTTTGAGAAGGGAGGTATAAAAGGAAACCATCTCGTCGGCTATCACATCTTTGTCTTCTATTCGAACCCTGCCCACCAAAATACCGCTGATTTTGTTGTTTCTCGCATGCATACTTGCCATGAAGTGGAAAAAACGCGTATTCCTGTCACCTTCTTTTATCCAGACGAAACGAGATTTTTGCTTCCAAGATATCTCTTTTTCGAGGGCCCTTCTAGCAATGGATTGAAGCAAATGAACTCTTCTAGCCTGAGTTTTGAAAGACAACATTTCTACCTCTGCCTGCACGTCTATATCTGACAATTCAACTAACAGCAAGTCTGATTCCTGCTCCTGCTTTGCAACTCACTCCTGCGCCATTGCTTTGACTTTGACTTCAACTTCTTCAACTTGGAAGACAACCTGAAATCGGCAGTACCTTCTACCTGGAAACCGGTCCACCAGTTTGCTATCATTTTCAAAAACCCTTCAATATTGAGCCAAGAAATGTCAAAACGGAAAGGTTTGGGACCCCAATTTTGCTCTTCCATGTCTAAAGAGATGGGGCAGTGGTCCGACGTGGTCCTGGGAAGAACAGATCGGGAGGATAGGGGAAATTGGTCTAGCCACTGAGAAGAAATAAGGAACCTGTCCAGCCTGCACGTCGTTAGAGCCACTCTGCCGTTGGACCAGGTAAACCTGGCCCCAAGAAGAGGGAGATCCACCAATTCCTCCTCTTCTATCCAGCGAGAAAACGATTTCATAGTTGTTGTAACTGACTGACCATGCGATTTCTCATTAGCATCCCTGATTATGTTAAAATCCCCTACTATGCAGCACGCACCTGAGAACTTCTTTTTGGAGGCTGAGAGCTCCTCCCAGAACAATTTCCTGTCCCCTTCCTAAAGGGGCCCGTAAACTGAGGAGAAAAGACATATAAAACCTGAAGAGATGTGCTGTAACACAGCTGAGACCGAGAAACTGCCAGTCCAACTGCTAAGAAGCTGCCAATTAGACGACTTCCAAGCAAGCAGAATACCTCCTGCACTACCTTTGGAATCAAGCGCCACCCAATTCGCATCTGTAGCCTTCCAGAGAGTACCCATCAGCCTGGCATCGAGACTGTTGCTCTTGGTTTCCTGAAAACAAATAATATCTGACTTATACCTATCAGTGGTGTCTTTTATTATCCGTCTTTTGTGTTTGGACCCCACACCCCTCACATTCCAAGAAATCAGCTTCATTTAGGAATAGAGCTCCCCCGAGTTCCCTGGGCCGAGCCCCTTTTCAAAAGAATTTCTGAATTTCGCTGCCCTATCGCCAGACTTTGCAATTCCCTGTTGGCACGAGGAGTTGATCAACGGCCCCTGGGAGATTTCTGGACGACAAGAGGTCGCTGGCTTCAACACACTGGAATAGCGCTAAAACGTCCTCCGGGCAATCACCAAAAGATAGCCCGAGTTTCCTACCCACGTGTCCCATTGTATCTCCAAGCCATATCTTTTTGTGGATCTTCTCTAGGAGATATGTTCTTTCCAATTCTATCTTCAGATGAGAAGCTTTTTCTACTATAACTAACTCTACTCCGGCGCGAGTCTAAAGGGGTTCTGCTTCTAAGACCTTTAGGTCAAGATGCTCTTGGAATAGGTCGAGCATACCTTGATCTGACCAGTCGCCAACCGATAAAGGGGGAGAAGAGCGCACCGAGGACAACGATGGCGGGTTTTCTGAGAGTAAAGAGCCCTGATCGACCTCTAAGCTGACGAAATCAGAGAGTGTGGCAGTAGAAACAAAATCGGTGAGTTTTTTCAAATATCAACAGTTTTTTCTTGATTAAATCACTTGGAATCAGTGAAAAGAAGTTCATGATCCATGATTTTACATGTTCTGAATGACCTAGCATGCCTTTTAGCCTTCGATTTTCAAATTTGGGAAAATTGGGAGAAATCCGATTTTCGATTTTGGCCTTCAATTTTCGACTTTGATAAATGTCTTCTGTGATCTATAAATTATATATGAACTGATTGTGAATATAATTGCATCACTTATGTCAAACGGCGCATAGGTTAGGGCCCTATACAAAGGAAACTTATTATGTATAGTTTTTTTTGTGATCTTTTGAGTTCTAAGTGTATAATAATGTCTTTTCTAACATCCCTTGAAGTTTCAATGAAACACTCGACCAATTTCCCAATGTTGCCAAAAAAAAGCAATACATTACACAATACTTGAGAAATTTCCTGTGCAAATCCCAATATGTTTCTGTATACCAAGGGTGCGACACATGCGTCGATACCAATACTGAAGACACTGGTTGGTGGAAAAAATTTTGTCCAATATCAAATGAGTATTTCAATGGACAGTGGTTAGAGTCTGCAAATGAACATGAAGTAGTGAACATATTTATATACTTAATCAAGATAACTGGGATGCAGCTTCCATAAAGACTGAACAGAAACAGATCACGCAAAATGATGCAGCCCAAATAGATGGTCAGATGGCCCTAAAAGTGGCACACAATATCATGTGTGAAGAAATAAAGGAATAGGGATTGAAAACATTAAAAGGGCCAGATTATCATTGTCATTATCATCAATAAGGGGTCCAAATTGGTTGTGCAGCAGATAATCATTATCATCAATAAGGGCCCCAAATTGGTTGTGGCAGATCATCACTGTTGCCATCGTCGTCGTCAATAAGGATCCCCCCATATTGGTTGTGCAATATAGATATGAAAGGGGAAAACAGGAAGAACAACACAAGTTTTTGTGGTCTTTTGGTAAACAAGTTTTTGTGGTCTTTTGGTAACATCCACTTCACAATTCACTGACATCTTTTATTTCAACGGCAATTGTGCTGATATCATCTTGACATTGAGCTGATATCACCCAAGAAACTTTAGCATTATTGCTTAAGAAGGTTACACTAGAGGCATGTAAGGGACATTTACATAGAGGAGGCCACCACCAACTGTTGGCCCTGGAGGGGCTCCAGGCCCAAATTTTGAACTGCAGGTTTCAGAACTATCAGGCTAGAGACCCATTCAAATTTGTCATTTGCTCAACACAGGCCTATCCTGTTGCCAGCTGTATGTTTAGTCTAGTAACATAGGATGTTTAGGGGCTGCTTAGTTGAATGGCATAGAGCCAAGTTTGGCTGGTTTTGGAAACCAATATATGGGTCCACATGTACCCATATTAGAAGACGGCTTAAGGCAGGTTTATAAACTTCACTCTCCAAAATCTGGAATCAGACCAAATCTGGAGTTTTCACTGTCAAATACCTCTATACTGTTCTCTCTGGTGCTAGGTCCTCTTCCTCTTCCTGCTGTCATACAGGGTCGGTATGGGTTGACTGTATCCCCCCATGGTGGCTGCTTTTGGATGGCTTGCTTGTAGGAACAGAATCCTAACTATTGATAACCTCAAAAAGTGAGGGATGATGCTGCCGAATGTGTGTCCCTTGTGTCTCAAGGAGGAGTCCGTCGATCATTTATTTATCCACTGTCCCTTCGCCATGGATATTTGGTGGAGCGTCCTCCATCTCACAGATATCTCTTGGGGAATGCCCCTTTCTCTGGATCAGCTCGTTTGAATGTGGCATGCGGATCAGGGTGAAATTTGGGCAGAAGAAAGTGGCAGTCCATCTTGATGGCTGTTCTTTGGGCTGTGTAGGCTGAAAGGAACAATCATGTTTTCATAAATCTCAATGTTTCCTCGACTGTGGTTTTTTATAAAGTGTTGGTTATGTTTCATGATTGGACTCCTTGAGGTTAGGGGAGTTTGCGTGTTTGGAGCGTGGGAGGATTTTTATTATTTTTTTTTTTTTTGTACGGTTGTTTGGGTGGCCTTTGCTGCCATCTCTAATAAATTCTTATCTTTCTAAAATAAAAATAAAAAATTTAATTAATTAATTTTTAAAAAAAAAAACACTAACAATGAGGCACTTTAAGATTCATGGTAGGAACAATTGACTGCTGACATTTAACGTCTGAGAATTAATGTAGGATTTTCACTGTTTTGAAAATCAGCCTGCCCACTATGTCAACATTTTCTTAACTATCCGCGTGGCTTTTCACAGCATCCCTTGTTTAAGATTTTCCCTGAATGGAGGCAGACAATTCTATATCTTAAAACAAATACTTGAGGAACACATGAAATGAAAAGGAAATAGTATATATCATACCAATTGCTGGGGTGTACGATGAAGACTGCAACAAAACTTCTGGTGCTCGATACCTTGCACACATAGCGAAGCAAAACTTACAAAAAGCTATAGAATGACACATTGAAAACTTGTAACTTTTTTCAATAAGCACAGAAGATATAAGAAAAGAAATGATCTGATATAACTAAGCGGACTCACCACCGTGTAGAAACATAATCAGTATAAGGAGGTCTGGATGTCACTTCTCTTGCCAGTCCAAAATCAGCAATTTTAATAACGTCTCCCGTCACCAGCAGATTCTCTTGATAGAGACAAAGGATACTCAGCCATAAACTAGTACATTCTAATCTCTCTCATATTAAGATATAGAGAAAGGTTTTCTGCATGAACCAAAAACCACTAAATTCCAATATGGGGCATGGAAATACCAGGTTTTAAGTCCCGATGGAAGTAACCATTTCTATGCATGTAGGCAAGCCCTTGCAATACTTGAGACATAAGGCTCCGTATCTCTGCCTCTGAAAAAGGGCTTTGACGGTCTCTCATGATCTGATATAGATTATATTCCTGGGTACATTTAATGCCAGAAACAATAACAATCAAATCTGTTAATTCATCCAGAACTCAAAACGGTAGGCTTTTTTTAGAAGCCTCTAAAGCTAATATGAAACCATTTCCAACAATGTCACATGACAAAATCATACGCCTAACCAAAAATTTTGATTTGAACAAAAAGACAAGACCATAGAGAAGTTCTATAGTATCTCAGGCTTGTGTGCAGGACTTAAATCAGTAATCTGCATTTCTCGTTGGCTACATGGGTAATTGTTTCCACCGATTCCTTGAACTGGCATGAATCAACGTAATTTTAGTGTTAATGGTAAGGTGTTAGCGACTTCCACAACAATGGGATGCAAGTACAACAGTTGGCAGAGGATTAGACTTTCAATAAGAAAGTGGGGTTAGACACGAAATTCACAATCATAACAAAAACCAGAAGGGCCTATTATAAAGTCTATAGGTGTCAATGTGTGAGATAACCAAGGATGTGGCTTTGACAAATTCAAACATCAAGGTTCAAGACCGTCTAATAGTTTACAAAAGAACCAAATCTGAGCAATGCTTCAAGCAAGTTAGATAAGCAAAATCACAGTAATGACCATAGGAGGCAGAAAAAATCAAGGAAAAGTTTACAAATCTGGCATGGTAAATGTCAACTATCCACACATGGGGACACTTCCATACACAAGTAAATATTCTTTAGTTACAAATAAATTGATAAATAAAGTCAAAAAGAAAACAAATCCATGAAAATACCCAAAAAAAAACAAAAACAAAAACAAAGGCAATTAGGAAAGGACAATTACATAGTTCCCAATCACTAGAAATCCAACCTAATAAACAATTGATGATGGGCCAGAAATCCAAACTAGAAGAATCCCTAATCAAAGTTCACAGGTATTGGCAATATTGTCAATAACATCCCCAATAGTGGCGATAATAACCCAACACCAAGGAAACATCTGTAAGTAGGCGAAAATTGACAGAAATTTGAGACATTTTCCAAAACCCTAAAAAATCTCTTCTTCTTCGTCTTCTTCTTCTTTTTGAATTTTGTTCCTAAAGCGATTTCGATCACTCTTGGTTTTTATTGAATAAGAATCTGGATTTGGATAGAAATCTCGACTCAAAACCAAGATGGGCCGGAACTCAAAGGTGACAAAAGGTCCATAGAAACTTTTTTTTTTTTTCAAACGTTGCCATGGATTGCAATGGAAATTCATGTCTATGCATGATTCTTATGCATTGACATGGATCTGTGGTGAAAAAACTAACATTTAAGTGAAAATTGAAGGAAATTGGGAATGTCCTAATTTTTCCATTTTTTATATTGGAAAATGTATTCTTCGCTGTTGACTAATGTGGAAATTTTATATATTAATGAGTGTTGGCCAATCTATTGTTTGACTTCAAATTTTATTTATTTATTTTACACTAATTTTTTCGACAACACATGGTTAAGCCCATATAAAATGGAAACTTATTATGTATAGTTGTTTTTTTTTCAATATTTTGATTCCTACATGCATAAACAATAAACTTGTGTCTTTTAACATCTCCTAAAGTTTCACTGAAAATTCCTCTTTTTCCCAACATTTCCCCAATGTTTCCCTAAGACAGCAATATTTGTACGAGTATCGGCGATAATGTCAGCAATACCGACACAGAAGCGGATTGCGTCCTACCCCGCCCGTCTCTAGCCAAGAACAGGCAGATCTGTGTGGGGGCCCACTGTGATGTCATCTCTTTTCTCAGATCATTTTAAGGTATGAGCCCAAAAATGAGGCAGATCCAACGCTCAAGTGGACCACACCAAATAGTAAGCTTAAGTTGCATTAAATGCTAGTCATCTTGTGTTGGATTAAATGCCAAGGAGTCATCTGTCGTGTGATCCACTTGAGCGTTGGATCTGCCTCATTTCTGGGCTCATACCTTAAAATGATCTGAGAAAAGGGATGGACAGGATGGATAAACATATACATCACAGTGGGCCCCCACACAGATCTGCCCGTTCCTGGCTAGAGACGGGTGGGGGTAGGACGCAATTCACTTCCTACCGACACATGTTTCTGTATCCCCAATCATTGATACATTAACGATACCAATACTTTGAACACTGCATCCAGGCATGTTAGAGTGTCCCCACCTGTCATCAAGCAAAAACCCAAAAAGACTTTTTCGTTGATTAGTGAGTTTTTGAACCATTGTTCCTCTCTCTCTCTCTCTCTCTCTCTCTCTCTCTCTCTCTCTCTCTCTCTCTCTCTCTCTCTCTCTCTCTCTCCTTTTTTTTTTTTTTTTGAGAAGCCCAATGGACTAGAAATCACTACTTACAGGGGTCAGTTGGGGCAATGGATTTTTTTTTTTTTTAAGGTCAGTTGAGGCAATGGATAGGATGGTCATATACAAATACAGGGCTTAAGCGCCCTTAACGAGAGTATATGCAATACAATTAGCCTCACTAGGATCATGAGTAAACAATTTTCTGAAGGGCAAGATTTAGACAAATTGCATCATTAATTAAATATTAATTTGGTCATGAAAACTGATAAAATCTACATTTGCTTGCAATTTTCCATTTGTTTGATTTCCCTGCATTCCACTGCTGACATTAATACTATGCAAGGAGTACAAATTAGAAATTAAGTTTTGGCATAACCAATACAATGAATCAGTACTTCCATAAGAAAAAGAAAATGAATACAAAAACTCTAAATTCCTCACCATGTATTCAAATATGAAGAAAAGCTCATGGTTTTCCCTAACGACCTCCTTCAACTTGACAATGTTGGGATGATTCAATTTACGAAGGGACTGCAAAATAAACAATGTATGTTTAGATTAATTGCAGAAGAAACATTGTATTATATTAATTTAAGAACAAGGGAAGGAACACCAGGTCTGCAGAGCTATTGGTAAAGCCTGCATTCTGTTACCAAGGGCCTATTTGGAGTTGCTTCTGGCAACTGCATAACTGATTCTCAGGAAATAATTCTTTGGAATTGTTTCTTGAGAATTGCTTGTGTGAACAAGTATGCATGTTTGGTAAACATGCATAAGGAAAACAATATCCCCACAAAGGTTTCAATGGTGAGCATTGAATCCTCAGTGTTTCCTATGGCATGGCCCACTAAGTCTTAGATCTACCTCATTTTTGGAGACTAACATGATATGGTGAAAGCGGATGGACAAAGAGGATGACGCATGGTCATCGCAGTGGGCCCCACAGTGCATGCAGGGGGTGGGGGTTTGTTGTTATAGGAAAGCCGCGTCCATCCGGCTTCTCTAGATATGAAATCTGTTAAGCCCATGTGCGTGTGCAATGCAACTCATGTACTTGCCTAACTTTTTCCATCATGGGACGTAGGTCAAACATCCAATCCATTCATTAGAAAGGCACCACTATATTGATGCTCTAGCCCAAGAATTAGATTGATCCACTGGTCGGGTTGGCCGCAGTTCGCAAAACGGGATGCTCGCCAAATTCTCATGTTGTACTTAATTACAATTATGAGAGCGAAGTTTGAGTATGAAATGCCATCACCCAAAAGTTATTCAATAGTATTCCACTCGTACCATACATTCTCAATACGTTTGATGTATAGCCAAGGTATAGCGTATCGGTATCGGTGGGCGTAACGGTGCCCACCGTTACCTATACGGATACGCCCCATATCAGCCGATACAGGGCCGTAACGGTGCAATTTTATTTTATTTTTTGTCAAAAAATTATGGAAAAATATTCATTAAATCTGGAATATTCTAAATATTCCAAATATGCATTCATTTATAATTTGGAACATATTTATGGTGGAGTAACAATCCACTCTTTGGTGAGAAGTTGTATCGGACTGCCTGATGAATTTATGAACTTGACAACCTAGTAATGGCTATAGATCTTTTATATTTAATTATCTAACTATATAATATCAATATGAATTAATTAGAATGAATCTAATACCAAAATATCTCATATTTGTAAGTATTGGTGTAATACATACCTTGTGACTTGTGTACATTTTATTTCAACATACAATCTAGTAACTTTTATGTCCAATTATATAATTCATATATCTAACAAATTAATATAATTTTTCCCAATAAATCTTAAGAAAAAATTTGAAATTATATTCGAGTAAATAGTGTTGTCGATTTGGAGCAGATTTGGTGGACTATTTGATGCCCCAAATCAACGTTAAATTCATGCAATCTATTGGCACTTATCTCACTAATGGATTGGTGGATATTTATTAAACAGTGAAGAATGAAAATTATCAAATGATCCTATTTCAGAAAAACAAGTGTTTGCAAATTGACGGTGAAAATCATTTAAATAATTTAATTTTGGAATTGTGACATGGCAACAATAGTGCCATAATTTAATTTATTAATTTTGAGTTAATGTATGCCTCATGCACAATTTTTACAGCCATGTACATAGGGCCCACCACGATGTATGTATTGTATATTAATGACATCCATCCGTTTTATCAAATCATTTTAAGGCATGGTCCAAAAATGAGGTAGATCCATATCTAAGGTGGACCACACAGTAGGGATTGAATTCCCACAATTAAAACTTCTATTATTATTATCATTATTATTATTATTTGAAAGTTACTGATTGTATTAATAAAGAGAGAAAAACAAAAGGCGTAGGGCGACACCGCCGAGAGAGCGGCTCCTTCAACTACGCACCTAAGAAAAGCAAATTACAACTATTTAACTTATCAAAATTCACCGCCCATTCAACTACTAACAACCTAGCTCTAGTAGCAACTTGTTCCGCCGATTTTGAAGTCCCATTGAAACATCTACCATTTCTCTCTTCCCAAACTGCCCACCAGACTGCAAGGAAAGCCATTCTCCACAGCTTTGTCCTTCTTTTACCCAACGATGAGCCATGTCAGGCCTTTAAAAAGTTACCTGTGGAATTAGGGGCAGCCCATGCCGTATCAAAGTGAGATAGGATATCCGTCCAGATGCAGAAGACGAAGATGAACAGATGGCCCAACGATTCGTCACTAGACATACAGCATAAGCAAATATTTGTAATGATCATCCCTCTTTTCCTCAAATTATCTACCGTCAGAACTCTATTCTTGGCCACTAGCCAGGCAAACCCCACAATCTTTGGGGAAGCTTGGTACTTCCAAACCTTGTCAGTGTGAATCTCTTCTTCCTTTGCAGCTACTTTTTCGATATGCCTATAGAAAGATTTAACCGAGAAGATCCTTGATTTATGACTTGTGTTATTATTTTATTTTTTTATTTTTAAGCTGCAACTTGTGTTTTCCTTGATCCAGGTCCACGCAACCTTATCAGTAGTTTCGACGGTAAATAAACATTACAATGGGCCATAATAAGTTTTTAACAGTGGGCATTCAATCCTACTGTGCGGTCCACTTAAGATCTGGATCTGCATCATTTTAGGGACCATGCCTTGAAATGATCAAGAAAAACTGATGGGTAGCATGGATATATAATACAACACATAAATCAAGGTGGGCCACATGCACTAAAATAATGCAGGTGCACAGTGGGCATTCAATCCTACTGTGCGGTCCACTTGAGATCTGGATCTGCTTTAATTTAGGGACCATATCTTGAAATGATCAGGAAAAATTGATGGGTGGCATGGATATATAATACAATACATAAATCAAGGTGGGCCGCATGCACTAAAACAGTGCAAGTGCACTAAGCGGCGTGTGCCGCAGACCACTTAAAAAAATAAGGTGCGTGGCTGTTCCTGTTCATTTTTTTCGAGACCGAGAGAGGGAGAGAGAAATAAGAGGGAAAAAGAAAAAAAGAGAGGGAAATAAAGCGAAAATGAGAGAGAACGAGAAAACGAGAGGGAAAGAAAGGGAAAAAGAGAGAAGGAGAAAATGAGAGGGGGAGACGCACCAAGGCCGCAGCCGCAGCCCGAGAAGAAGAAGGAGAAGAAGAGGAAGCAGAAGAAGAAGAAAAAGATTTTATTTTATTTTTTTAAGGTACGTTTTTTTTCTTTTTTCATTTTTTCCTATTTTCTTTAGGCCCCTAACAATTGTTAGGGTACCATAATGGCTGTTATGGACTGTAATGGCCACGGCCCCATAACGCGTAATGGTCACGGCCATTACCATTACGTATCGGCCGTTACGGCCGATACGTAACCGTTTTTGAACACCTTGTGTATAGCTCTAAAAAGCTTGGCTTAAGTTTTCTAACCTATCCATTTGTTTCCAATATTAGTACCCACGTTTTGAGTGGACCAGATTAATTTTAGGGAAAAAATGGTCAGACCAACTGATGGATTGAATTGCTCTCAGACCTACGTACCATGATGGCACATGAGTGTAGGTGTATGGGTCTACACTCATGTGCAACTAACAAACCTTTCAACAAGGGAGGTCTTCAATCTTATGAATGCTTTACACAAGTTAGTAGAAGTGGAAACAACTATAGGAAACAGGGCCTATGCGTGAAAAAAATGCAAATTTGGAAATTTGTTGTTCTAAAATTGATTAATGAAGTGGGGTAACCAAACACACCAAAAGTCTAAAATTTTGATTTTCAATTTTTATTTTTATTTTTATTTTAAAAAAAAAAAAAAAATGCTTTTTCTAGCAAAGCCTAACAGCACCTAAGAAATAAAATAAAAATGGCATCCAGCATGAGTAACATACCTTGACTTCACGCAGATTCATGCACTCTTCCCAAGAGTAAAACTTTCTCTTCATTTTCTTGATAGCAACCTATGATCAATATCCAAGATGTCAACTTCCAACCTTTTGTCATGATTAAAAAAGAAAGAAAAATCCCTCCAACCTTTGGAAGGAATGGAATTTCAATGATAGCTAGCAGTTAGGAGGTGGCATAACCAATTTAAACATAGAGAATCACATAAATGTTAAGTAGAGAGAAATCTACAAAATATCATATCATTCACCATGTTTGCCTATACGATTCAATAATTGTTTCATGATTATTACTAACCAATATTAAATATTATCACTTCAAATATTATATATGCATGAATCGTTAATACAATATAGAGCACAATCATATGGTATACTTTCAAGGTATTATACATGATGGGATAGAAAGCTTGTACAATGCAGTTTCTGTTTTGATTTTGTGCAAGTGGGGGCATCATCACTTCAAATATTATATATGCATGAATCATTAATAAAATATAGAGCACAGTCATATGGTATACTTTCAAGGTATTATACATGCTGGGACAGAAAGCTTGTGCAACGGAGTTTCTGTTTTGATTTTGTGTAAGTGAGGACGAGTGGGATACATGGTTCTCATCCAAACTATTGAAATTATAGGTCCCACCATGTATGGTCATGCACCATATATCCCCTGGATTGGTAGACTCCTAACCATTCAATAGGTGGTCAACAGATGGGTGATTAAGAGAGATTATACAACAATGGGTGCATTCAACCTAGAAAAAGTACAAATTTTATACAGCTAGGATCTTCATCTGGGGGGTTTTTGATCCATCACCCTTTGATGGTAAGGTCTGCCATACCAAGCAAGGATCATTGAGCACTGGGCCCAGGTGGTACAATCCCAAAACCCTGCAGCACTGCATCTCTTTTCAGCCTGATCATTGTATAAACCTCCATAATTCACAGAAAAGATACAAAACCATCATAATTATGCACTTTATAGAAGAACATGGTCATAACAAGGGCACAAATGTCATGTACACATGAAACAATTTCACCTACAATGATGATGGTTAACTTGATGCATCATGTACACACCACGCGTCATGGAGGAAAACTGTCAATACATCTCTCTTGAGTGCCTACATGTAATACTTGATTTGAAGTTGCTCCCAGCATGCCAACATGCATCCATTGAATTTCACCACCAATTTTACCCTTCAATCATCACTAATTTCCATATAAACAGAGAACCTACCTACCACCACTAACCAATCCAATCAAGGAATTCCTCAATTTGGACTTTTCAATTTGAGTAAATCCGCTTTTTGATGGCTAAATCAAATTTTTATTAAAGGATAAAGATATAGAACAGGCAAAGGGCTCAATAGCAGAGGCCCCAATCAACTCTGAACAAGACACTGGAAGCCAAAGAAAAATCAGCGCCACGCTGATATTCTATCTTCAATCATTCCATGTGAAGAATAGGACAGAGAGCACCCTTCTTGGAAGGTCAATCCCGCTCATCACTGCCTCTCTAAGCACATGCACAAAGTGCACTAATGATCACATAGATTGAAAACTTCCTTCCACAGATCAGCCAACCCTCCATGGGCTCACTTTAGACTTAGCCAATGAAATTTCATTGAGTGAATCCCCTTCAACCAGGACAAGTTTGAACTGCAATGCCACTTTGATGGCTTGCAACAAGGCAGGGACTTCCGCAACACTGGAGTCCTTCAGGAAAATCCACTTTAACTTGAAACTCTCAAGCACAGCCCACTCTGTGATCACCACCCACCAGTCCACATTGATGACCATGTGGTTGGTGCTCAATTTCCTCCTCACTACTCGACTCACCAAAGAGAGTTGTTCCCAGACATGGAGGTTGATGGGGTGGACAAAGGTTCACAATCGAATCACCAGAGCCATGCAAGGTATCATGCCCATGTTTCTAACTGACTGCCCCAACAAAGTCCAAATCTCATTAGTAGGTCACTGAAGCTGTTGAAATTACATTAGTGTCACGTGCTACTGGAATACTCCCATGATCACCATCTTGGGGATGAGTCACTCTTCCAGCTCCATTTCCATCTTGGTCACCGTTTGAATTGCTGTGGAAAACTTTCCAGATTGATTTGGATCAAATCCGACCATTGGATCTATGTACAAATACCTCTGGATCAACTAAAGTCTACAAGTAATTGTGGCCCTAAGATATTGAAAGAAACTGCTCTGGTACCACTTGACACAGTACACAATTTAGTGGGAAAGATAATGGAGATTTAGTGAAAGACAAATCAAAGAGATCGATAAAATACATGGTATACTTAACTATATCTCTAGAGATAAACAACAAGAACAAAAAACACTCATAAAAAATAAAAAATAAAAAATAAAAATAAAAATAAACTCTTCATCCCTTCATACGTAAGCTTTTATAAGAAGCCCTTACAATACAAATAAAAAAAGGCAAGTCTAATGAGGACTCTTGAGTCAACAAATCAAAGTGACTGCTAAATAACCAACTATAGAAACAAAAGAAATTATTCAACAAACCCTATTTATGTGAGTAAAAGTTCCTACAATTTCTCTAAAACCAACTCATAATGAGTCCTATAGTACTATGCCCCTCCACGCATGCACACTCTCCCATGAAACCGTTTACGGGGGTTTGAGACTCACATGGCTGGAAACTCACCCATCTTATCTCCTCCATGTGTGTATTTCTCCATTGCATGGCATTGGCCCTCATGCACAAAAGAATCTTAACAATGGAGACGTCCCATAAGGCTTCAATGCTTATGACTAGAGATGGGCATCAAGTCGAGTCGGACCGAGTTAGGGCTGACCAGACTCGATCCGGTTTTGAAATAGACCTGACCCGAACTCGACCTGACTCAATACCGAGTCTAGCATGCCTGACCCAATTCGAGCCTAGCCTAGACTAATCCGGACCAAGTCCGACCTGGTCACAAGTACCGAGTCGGGTTGACTCGGCACCGAGTCAGGTCGAGTGGAGATGGGTATCCACAGGCTGAAATCACAACTCAAAACCTAAGTGAACCTGCCAGAATTGTAGCCTCTCCATCAGCTACACGGCATCTCAAATCTAAAACGTCAAACTATATATATATATATATATATATATATATATATATATATATATATATATATATATATATATATATATATATATATCTGTGTGCGCGCGCGCGAGAATCGAGTTTCGAATCAAGTCAAGTCAGTACCAACTTGGATATCGGGTCGAGTCGAACTCAAACTCGACTTGGTTTGAGTTCGGATTGGACGAAGTCTACTCAGTTCGGATCGACCCACCCACTCAGTTCGGATCGAGTTGGGTCTGAACAAGTCGGATGAGTCGAGTTTTGCCTGCCCAACTCTACTTGTGACATCACCCTTTTCGAGGGATTTGATTTTATGCAACTATAGCAGTGGGCCAACCAATCCAATATGACATTGGATCCCCTATCAATAGACCTTGATGGTTTATTATATTTTATTTTCTACAAAAAATGTTAGACACAGAAGCACGCACACACGCACAAATATATACATATGGCCTCTTCAAAAATGCATTCTGAGTTAATCAGAATACACTCACACAAGTATACACGAGATCTGGACCTTTCGTCTGTTGGGGGCCTAACATGGCGGAGGATATCAAAAAAATTGAACTAGTCAAGTGATTTTTTTTTATGATGACAGGGTGTCCCCGCCCCTTTTTAAGGCGAGACTATTCCCTGTGAATGCACACGATCACCACCAAACCATGTGCATCGAGTAAAGCACGGGGAGGGGAAATGAACTCGCGTCTATGGGGAGCAAAACTAGTCAAGTGATTCTAGCCAACCATTGAGGATTCTTTTACAAATGGGTGGCCATAAAAAGGTCCAACCAATAGTCGAGCATTCAATGGACAAAAATTCTCTACTGATGGCTAAGATCATCTAAATGGTGATTTTCACAACAGGCATATCAAGTTCTAAGCAAAGCACAATAGATGAATCATCTGGATCCCTTACATGTGTCCCACATGTAAATTGAGTGCTTGATAACTGACTTATATACATTTAGAATTGGATACTTTCTTAAATAATTAGGAGTTTGGTTAGAGTAACAATTGCTGGATGAGTCTCTTGATAATCACTCCTTTGGCTTGCCAACCAAAAAGAATTAGGTAAACGAAATCAAAGTTTTTGTGTCGCTTTTTCTATCAAGTGCATGGTTTGAATTTTATGAAGCAATGGGAAGAAAAATACTAAGAAGGTCATTGTAAGAGGTCTATAAAGATAAGGACATGTAACACAAAACACAAATCAATGACAACTGCTGGGAGTCCAGCTAGAAGTTACACACGTGGGAAGGATAAAAATGTAGAAAAACTTTGGAAATAAAAAAGTTTGTGGATAAAAAATGGGGGACAGATTTTTACTTTTGTTCTCTCAAACCAACCCCCCCCCCCCCCCTTTTTTTTTGGCAATGGTGAGCTAAAAATTATTTTTAGTAATCTGTTATAAAAATTCCATGCCATGATATGGCAGCACTAGTTTTGTGCCTGGGCTCAGTTGGCCTTGCCTCTATGACCTCAGATTGACAGTCATTGATGCGAGTTCCAACTTAACAGCTTATGTAAGGTTGTTGGAACCTCCATTTCCTAAGTTAACACAACTCAACTGTAATGGGTGTGATGGAGACATCAGGGACCTACTCGGGTGTACCAGAGACGGAGGCGACCACCCACATCAACGCAGTTTTTTTATGGATGGAAAATGAGTTCCAGATAGGGCCCGCTGAGCCATTTTGAAGACCCCACATGCATTGGACATGAATTAGAAAGACCCTACTTTGAGATGATGCATGTGGGCTACTTAGGAGACCATTTTAGTAATGGGATTTTTATTCTATGTCAATCTGACCATTGGATCTTGTCAATCAAGCCATCGGGCCACCAAATCTTCCAGATATAGCCCCTTGGACTTTGATCTT
Organism: Magnolia kwangsiensis; assembly: GCA_037074715.1. Taxonomy (NCBI): domain Eukaryota; kingdom Viridiplantae; phylum Streptophyta; class Magnoliopsida; order Magnoliales; family Magnoliaceae; genus Magnolia; species Magnolia kwangsiensis. The sequence continues at coordinate 151,729,766 of CM073574.1, read as the reverse complement.
GTTTCCTTTATATTTTTTTTTATTTTTAGAATTTATTTGATAGATGATATTGATAATAAGTGTTTTAGTTTTCTTATTTTGGATGACGGGTCATTTCACTTGAGTGGCATAGTTGTAATTATTCCGAATTTTTAATTATAAAAGCACAAGGGGGGTGGACGTCCAACCCTAGTGGAGTTATTGAGAAGAAAATAGAGAGAAGCTCTCGTGTGAAGGAATTTTCCTCCTTGTGTTTTAGGATTTGTGAGAAACTCTCCCTTCCAATTGAATTGTGGAAAAGTAGAGGCTTGTTTGATAGTAGATTTCCCAAGGTGCGTCCTTCCTCTTTCTCTTCTTCAAAAGGTATTCTTCTTCTTCTCTTGTCTTCCTCATTTCCCTTCCATTACAACCTTCTAAACTCATCAAAACTCTGCTAAATCCTCCCTCTCGTTCTTCCCCTTTACCTAGCCACATGTGGACCCGCACGTGCACACGCACGCACGCACGCATGTGCATTCATACCGGCAGCCATGTGTGGGCTCCCGTTTGGGGTTTTCCCTCTTTGATTTCCCTCCAAAACTCCATAATCCCTAGATCCTTTGAATCCCTAGAAACCCTATTCTTAAATCTCCATCCATGAATAAAAAACCCTAATGAAAATCTGAATTTTTTTTGAAACTTTCCCCAAATTAGAATTTTGCTTGCATCATCGTCTATCCATGTGGTTGTTGGACTACTCGTGATAGATTAGAAGTCCCTACTTCCAAGTGGAGCACTCTTGAATTATTTTATATTTTCGTGCACCACGTATATGATAACATATGACCTTCATGTTATAAATTTGAATTTCCGAATCTATTATGTGGCTATGTTTTATTTTACAAGTTGATTGCTGAAATTAATGTGTAAATTGATCTCTCATCTTGCATCCTAGGGTAGTTTTCATTATCCTACATGAGGGTGGCTTCATACCAGATATCTCATATTAATGCATCTGATTTTTACACCTTTGCATGTGCAATGAGAAGCAAAACAGCCTATCCCCTACAAGGTTAGTATTGGTTGATCTAGCAGCATAGTTTGGAGCCAGGAGTTGAAGTTTATTTAAATAACCTAAAGTGAAGACTAATGACATCAGTAAGGTCAATAAAATTTTCCATTCCTTGAAGAATTGTTGTTTTCCTTAAAGAATTTTCATATTAAAGTGTATTTGATGGTCACTCAGGATAGGGAAGTGAGCCACTTATCTAATAGGTTGGTAAACTATGAAATTTTTACAAGAACACAAAATTCTCTTCTATAGATATGCATGCATATAATACTCTAGTGTCAACAATATGTAACTCAAATATATGCAGAGTCCGTGGATCTCCATGTATCTGCTGTGTTTGGATGCTAAGGAGCCCGTGGATCACATCTTCATTCACTCTTCCTTCTCCAGGGGTGGTGTGGTCTGGCATCCTACAGTCTGCAAGTATTTCCTAGGTGATGCCTTCTTTGAAAGATAGTATTTTCTGTGTCAAACATTTTGGGTGGGGGGAGCGCTGGGCTTTTGGGTCCTGTCGATGGAGACTTGCGCTGCTGGATATTATCTAGACAATCTGGTTGGAAGGGAATAATCGTGTTTTCCAGAATCTGAGTAGCCCAGTGAATGGAGTTCTTAAACAGGTCCTCTTTGATTTCTGGGTGCAGAATTGCGGATTGTATTCTTCCTTTTCTGTTTTGTGTTCTTGTGTTTTTGTTGTTTTCTCTTTCTTTTGGCCTTAATAAAATTACATCATCTTCCAATATAATATATATATATAGATATATAACTCAAATGTAATGTAGACGGAGAACATATATTATCTCATGAGGCAATAAACAGATTACAAGGAATCTAATTTTACTCAAGAAGAAAATATATAATAATAATTTTCAAATACATTTTATGCTCAGTTATAGACAGGCCTATTGACAATTAATCTTAACTTGGACCCTTAGTGTCGAGCAGCATGATAATTCCTAGTAAACATCCAGCACAGACAGCACTGAGTAAATCTTAACTTTTTAGCCCTTAGGGTACATTAAGAAAGGTTTAGCCAAAAGCCCCTCCATATACAAACCTTATCTGAAATCAACTAGAAATTAGGCCACAGTTTTATGTCCAACTGCCACCCAGTATAAGCCTTCAAAAGTTTCTCATAAGGGACGTTATTACTTACAATCTCATTGGCTTCTAGATTGACTGCCTTATACACGCTTCCACAAGTTCCATCTCCAAGCTCTCTCATAGCTTTGTATCTGCAGCCCAATTGCACACTAAGAAGCACACTTCAAACCCGCATCAATGCAAAGGTGAGAAAGTTATGGAATATGAGAAATTTTCCCAACAATGCAACAACTCACCTTTCCATTGTTAGAGTTGTACCCAGTGATAAGGTTAGTGGTGTCCCAATGAACTTTGAAAAAAGGCTTCTACACTGACATTGCAGTGTCTTTCAGTTTCACTTGCTTGTAAGTAGAGATTACTGGTGAATGGTGGTATGAAATACAAAATGTTGTGAAAAGCCCACTTCTCATGATATGAGTGACTAAGCATCACCCAGAAGATGATCGACATGCTTAAGTGCAGCCTCTATTAGCTGCAATCAACAAATATCATCTAAAAACAACCAATGGTGTTTCTGGCAGCTCTGGCACAACTCCAGCTGGAGAACTGTCAAACTGAATCTGAAGAAAATCCCAAACAGTGATGAACGTCTGCTCCATTTACCACAGATATTACCCAGCTGTCAGAAACTGGGGCAACTTAGCTGGAAATGAGGAAAAAGAATCAGTAGAAATCCAAGTTGAAAGCTTCAGTAAATGAAGAGTAGGACGTAACAACAGAAAGCAGGTGTAACAAGTCGTCTTTGGTAAATAAGAAACAATAAGCCCAGTTCTGCATTGACAATTCAGATCTAAACAACCAAGAGCATACAAATTTTGCTTTGGATCATTCAAAAATAATATTCAACCACCCCTTCATGTTTGAAACACTCATTACAAGGAATGGAACAAAATCGCTCGGATAACTGTTTGAATCATGGTATGAGAACTCGAATCAAGTCAACCATATTTTGAGCTCACTTCACCAAAACTAAATCTGAAAGCAAATATGCACATCTCAACTTACAGAGATTTCAACAAGTCTTGTCTTTTCTAAGAAAGACTCATTCTCGAACATAAAGAAAAGATTTCTTCGCAAACAAAAGAAACAAAAGGGGGGCTTCCCTATTTTTCCTTTTCTTAAAATTTTTATTATATTTTAGAATTTGGTCTTGATACTCAAGATCTTATCAAGATTCTTTCTAGTCACGTTGAGTCAATTTTCAAATTGAGTCATGTTTTTGGTTTTTAAAAGCATGGTTTGAGTAGAGTAAATTTTCTCTTTTCTTTCATTCTTTTATCATAGAAGCATATAATAAAATAACTTAATTTATTATCCTTTTACCATAGACTTCAAGCTGGGTGGAAGAAATGGAGATGTGCCTCTAGAGTTTTATGTGATTATCATGTACAACTCAAACCGAAAGGAAACTTTATAGCATAGCTATAAGACCAGCCATGCTTTATGGAGCAGAATGTTGGGCAGTTAAGGAACAACATGCCGTATAAGATCAGTGTAGCTGAAAAGGAGGATGTTGAGATGGACGAGTGGCAAGATGAGGAAGGATAAAATTAGAATGAATGCATTCGAGGGAATTAGGAGCAACACCATTAGGTAATAAGATGAGCAAAAGTAAACTTAGATGGTTTTGGTCATGTGCAATGGAGACCAAGAACCACGCCAGTTAGGAGTTAGTTGGTACAAGTTGAAGGGTCTAAAATGGCAGGGGTAAAGCCCAAAAGGACATGGATGGATTAAGAAAAGACATGATGACCTATGGCCTAACTGAAGGTGTGGCCCCTGATAGCAGAATGGCGAAACCAGATTCATGTAGCTGACCCTAATTAATTGGAATAAGGCTTAGACGATGATGATGATGAAATAATTATCCTTATGTTTCATCTCCCTTGGATAGGTTTTATAGGGATTTTACGAGTTTCCCGAAAAATTCAGGGGATGTTTGAAATATAATATTTCTAGTGAACCATAGCAATCTTTCCTTTAAAAGGATTGTTCATTCAGGGGCACAATCTTTCCTAATTGTATTACCCACCTTGTCAATATCCTTGTCAGCTGGAGATTCAATTCAGAATGCAACTTTTATTGGTGTGTTTTGATGTATTGAAATAGACATTTCGACTGGGATTGATACCTGCAAATGCTTACATAAAACAGATAGCATGTTTGTTTCTATACATAAAACAGATAGCCCACTTGTTTCCACTCGGAGTGAAAACAAGCAGAAATCTTTCTTCCTTTTTTTCTTTTTTTTTCCTTTTTGAAAAGTAAAAAACCATGGAATAGTTTAGGCCCAAATAAGTATTGAATCGATAATGCAGGACCCATGCCCCTACAACATGTTCTCCATCAGGGTAGGAAACTTCCCTTGGCAGCTGGTTGAAGCTCATTTCTAGAGGTAGTTGCAGGGTTACCACCAAGGTGTTCCGTAACGGTATCGGTGGGTGAAACGGTGCCCACCATTACCGATACGGATACACCCCCTATCAACCGATATGGGGCCATAACGGCCGATACGGGGTGTGTAACAATGCAATTTTTTTGGGGGGGGTCAAAAAATTATGGAAAAATATCCATTAAATCCGGAATATTCTAAATATTCCAAATATGCATTCATTTATAATTTGGAACATGTTTATGGTGGTGTAACGGTCCACTCTTTGGTGAGAATGCTATATCAGGTTGTCTGATGGATTTATGAACCTGGCAACCTGGAATTAATTGCAAACCTTTTATATTTAGCTTTCTAACTATATAATATCTATATAAATTTACTATAATGAATGTCATACCAAAACATCTTATATTTTCATGTTTTCCTTTTATTTATAGTATTAGTGCATTGCATACTTTGCGACTCACATGCATTTTATTTCAATATATAGAGTTTAGGGACTTTTGTATCCTATTATGTAATTCATATACCTAACAATTTGATATCATTTTACCCCATAAATCTTTTTTTAAAAATTAAAATTAAATTGAGGTAAATAGTGTTGTCGATTCGGGGTTGGTTTGGGGACCATTTGATGCCCCAAACTAGCCTCAAATTAATGCAATCTATTGGCACTTTTCCCACTAATGGATTGGTGGACATTTATTGGATAGTGAAAAATGAAAAATATCAAATGGTCTTATTTCAAAAAACAAGTGTCCGCAAACTAATGGTGAAAATTGTAAGAATTATTTAATTTTGGGATTGTGACTTAGCAACAATAGTCCCAAAATTTAATTGGTTAATTTTGAGTTAATATATACGTCATGTGTAAATTTTTAGGGTCATGTACTGGGGTCCACTCGATTATGTATTATATATCCATGTCATCCATCCGTTTTGGCAACTCATTTAAGGGCATTGGAAAAAAATTAAGGTAAATCCAGATCTCAGGTGGACCACTAGTGGGCCAGGCGGGCCACCTTGATGTATTTGTATATCAATGCCATCAATCTATTTTGCCAACTCATTTTAAGGCATGGTCCAAAAATTTTCAGTGGACCACTAGTGAGTATCCATTTAAAAGTGGGGCCCACCTCAATGCATTTGTTGTATATCCATGTGGGCCATCCTTTTTGCCAACTTATTTTAGGGCCTGGTCCAAAAAATGAGGCTGATCCAAATCTTAGGTGAACCACAAAATAAGGATTTAATTCCCACCATTAAAAATTTCATAAGACATTTTTTTTTTGGATCAAGCTACTATTTGTGTTCTCCCTTCATCAAGGTCGAAGTCTATGTGACCTTATCAACAGGTTTGATGGAAAATAAACATTAGAGCGGATGGCATGGATATACTACACATAAATCAAGGTGGGGCCCAAGTAACAAAACAGTGCACGTGCACTGTTCAACGTGCACCGTAGAACATGTTAAAAAAGAAATTTGAAGTCCATTCCTTTTTTCGATACCGAAATGAAAAAGAAGAGAGAGAGAGAGAGTGAGAGAGAGAGAGAGAGAAAGAGAGAGAAGAAGAAAAAGAAGAAGGGTCGTAGCCTCAGCAGCCCGAGAAGAAGAAGACGAAGAAGGAGAAGAAGAAGAAAACAAAGAAAAAAAAAAGTATGTTTTTTTTTCTTTTTTTTTTCCTATTTTCTTTATACCCATAACAGTTGTTACGGTACCGTAAGGGCTGTTATGGAATGTAACGGCCATTACGAGCACAAAAAAGAAGGGGTAGCCGTTACAACCCTGTAACGCGTAACGGTGTCAACCGTCGGCCAAAATGTAACCGATTTTAAATACCTTGGTTACCACGCGAATTTATCTGAATACTAAGCACCATGTAATCTATGATTTTCTAGATTAACCAAAGTGATAGAGTATTCAATGAAGGTATTTGCATTCCTTGGACTAGGGTTGAATTAAAGGCCTACCATAGTCTACAATACCAATTGACGTGTTATTTTTTAACTTGTTTAACCTAATCAAATGGTTAAAGGACAATGCACTACCTTGGTGATGGCATCCCATTTCTGGAAGACCAACACTTTTTCCCTTCAATCTTTGTGGCCTAATTCAACATTCTCATTACAGAGAAAATCTAAGAGCTTTTTTATTCTTTTGATAGGTAACTGAAAATTTATTTTTTATAAAAAAATGCAAGAAAATGGGAAAAGAAAACAACATAGCCGAAAGGCTAGAACAAAAAAAGAAAGATCAGCAGACTGTGCTGCTTGAACATAAGGAGCCCACACCAAAACAGCGCAATTGACAGAGTGAATTACCCTATCAACTGAAGAGCTGTGTTTTGGAAATGCAGACTGCTATGGTCCTTCCATATGAACCAGAATATTCCCATATTAACAAGAAGCCAAACTGCTTTCCAAGACTTGCCTACACCCAGCAAAACCCACAAGAGGAGGTCCAATGAATTCCGCGCTTCTTATATGGTAGAATTTCTTATAGAAATGGATCTTATTTTACTAGCCTTGAAGTTTGGTTCTTACTAAAAGCACCTGAAATTCATCCGATAGAGACTGATGAGAGGAAACTGAAAAACCCCAAATTTCTGTATTAACTGGAAGCCTGAATGACTTGGCATTCGCTACCTCCCTCATAGGGGCCTTTGGTATTATGGCTCTCAGCCCTTTGTTTTCATCTTTCATCATCATCATAACCACCACAGAAAACCTTGCCCCACCATTATATCCCATTTATTTTAGTAAAATCTTGTTTTTGCAATATCATACAAAAAGAAATCAAACAAACCACCTTATGCTTCTCAGCCACATTATTTCAACAAGAAGCATTCAGGAAAAAAAAAAATTTCTAACAAAAACCCTCCAAATACATCAAATGCAGCTCAAATGATCCGAGATAATGGATTAGGTGGCTTACTGTTATTCAAAAGTCGGGGATGATTACGTGTGGAACATAATCTGTTGAAGAAATCTTAACGATTGGGAGATTGAGGAGTTTGCGACTCTTCAACATCGCATCATCATCTGTTAGCCCGACCAGACGAGTGAAGACAGATTAGTATGGAGGCGCGATAGGTCAGTTCCATTCTCGGTTAAGTCTTTATACTTTTATATAGACTCAAACTTTACAGCAGTGGTTAAGGACATGATAGGGAAAGTGTGGAAATTCAAAATCCCCCCAAAGATTGCAGCTTTCGGCTGGCTTGTTGCAAAGAAGAGAGTGTTGACCAGTGATAACTTGAGGAAGAGGGGAATGACGATCACAAACATTTGCCTCTGCTGCATGGCTTCTGAGGAATCGATGGATCATTTGTTCGTTCATTGCCCTTTCACAGTTCAGGTGTGGTCAGTTATTCTCAGATCCTTCAACATTGCCTGGTGTTCCCCAAACTCAGCCGATGGTCTGTTTCAAGCTTGGCTTGGTCCAAAACTCGGGAAACAAAGAACCACACTTTGGAGAATGTGCCTGATGGCTGTTTGGTGGTCTGTTTGGGAAGAAAGAAAAGGGAGATGTTTCAACTTACAATGGCATATCAAAATCGGCGGATTCAACTGCTCAGAAAGTTCAGCAGTATCTCGCAGATTGGGCCTCTAATTTAGTATATGTTAAGGAATGTATTTTGCTTTCTATCAGAGGTCTTCCCTTCCGCTAACTCAGCGGGAGGATCCTCCTTCTCTGTAATCTGTTTTTATTAATATAGCTTCTGTTATCTTAAATATTTATATATATAAAGATAATTAATAGATTAGAAAATGACTTGAAATTAGGTTATGAACGCTTTTTGAATTGGAAACAATTGTGCGCATATCTAGTACTAGAGAAATTCAACAAGTTCTCCAAATTTGTAACTGGCAGGCTGAGAAATAATTTTTTTAAGAAACAGGGAAGAGATTTATATTTTTGGTCTGGAGCAAGTCTAGGATTTTGGTCTAAGAATTATCTCAACATCACAAGGTGCATTCCTAAGAGCAAGACATGAGATATGGCACTAGTTGCTTCTGAACGCATATGACCAAGGAACTCTCCTCCACCATGCAACAGACTTTCTATACCTCTCTCAACTTTTTCATTATTCTATTAAATGAAGTGGTACTTGCAGCAAATTCTTTATGGTTTTTTTTTTTTAATGGCACCAAACATGTTTCTTTGAGCTGTTACAGTCAAGACATAACGGCAAGGAACCAAATGCTTCATTCACGAGCAGTCACTATCAAGAAATGAATCAAACTGCTATAAAATGATTACGTAAGCAACCTTGTAAACTCATAACAAATTCAAGAGAACTTGGTTCCCCAGTAAACAATCCTCAGGCAGAAGGCAAATTAATGCATTGACCGATACAGAGCTGAATAATACATAGAACAATAACCTATAGACATCTCGGAAGTAACATCTCTCCAACAAACAATGCCTCAACAATTCCAATCCCTGTCTCATTTCTAACAATAGAACATATTTAATAACATAATATAGATGTCTTTTCTTCTTTTTCTTTGTCTTTTTTCTTTTTTGACAATGAACATCATAGATATCAAATTCTAACCCAAATGAGAATGAACCTCATAGTTATATCAAATACACACCTCTATCACCAAATCCACATATCAAACTATTTAATTTTACATCCAAGATTAAGTCTTGGTATTGAAGCACATATCACAGCCCCCAAAACAACGCTGTTACATGTCAGACAATACACACCATGTATCATCGGTAGCTAAATGAAATTGGGATGGTTTAGTGATGCATTGGCAGTAGATGCAAATATTGAACCATGTCAGGGACCAAAAATCTGACATGTATGTATCGTATCATCCGAGATATCAAAGACCAATATGGAACCGACATCCTCAATAAGCAAGTTCTGTAAGAAAAATCAAAAGTAGCACATCTAAAGACATGCTTTCACAAATGACAAGTGTTAAATTGTAATCTGCAGAGACGCTAACTTGTCTAAATGATCAAACAATCATCAACTATTAATTGGAGGAATGATCACATACAAAAGCTTACCACACTACACTGTTTTCCACACCAACATGTCACATGTGTAAGAGATCTCAGCCATGCAATAGTTTAGGCCTATGTGCAGATCACCTGGAGCAAAAATCAAGCTGATCATTCCTTGGGTCGTGAACATCAGAAGATCTGACCCAACATATAGGTGTGGCCCAACTGATGAATGGATCAGCGATTTTCACGGAAGGTCCCACCAGTTGCAAGGCTCGGATCTCTTGCACATGCGACACATTGGCAGGAAAAATTGAATCACGGTGAGCATAGCATACTATGTTCCTCCATTAATTGATCCGAATTCGTCGTCAGACACAGACATGGAACTGTCCTTCCAACTTCTAAAGACCATAGACATGGCAAATGTGGACGAGATCCTGACCACTCATCGGGTGGTCATGGCCCTATGCGTACAGGGTTCATAACTGAAAACCCAAGGTGGTCATGGCCCTATATGTGAAGGGTCCATAACTCAACCCACATTGACCGGACAAACCCTAACCATCGGAATGGCAACCTACAAATGTGCATTAAAAGATTAACAAAAAGCAAAAAGAAGTAACGGCCCGCTTTCTTCAAAGGGCAAAGTTCTTCCATTGGAGGGTTAGGATTAGCCGTCTAGTGTAAGCTTATAGATATGGAACATCAGCCCACCATATGAACAAGCTGATCTCATATACCCTATGCCCACATGACACGTACGGTTCTCAAATACCGGCACGATTGTATACTTGACAGACACATGCACTTTCTACCTTGCTCATATCATAAAAATCAGCCCTTGAGAGCGAAAGCTGCATCGAAAACTCACACGATTTCAGAAAAATTAAAAAAAAAAAAATCACTTCACCATATGAACAAGCTGATCTCATATACCCTACGCCCACATGACACGTACGGTTCTCAAATACCGGCACGATTGTATACTTGACAGACACATGCACTTTCTACCTTGCTCATATCATAAAAATCAGCCCTTGAGAGCGAAAGCTGCATCGAAAACTCACACGATTTCAGAAAAATTAAAAAAAAAAAAAAATCACTTCACCATATGAACAAGCTGATCTCATATACCCTACGCCCACATGACACGTACGGTTCTCAAATACCGGCACGATTGTATACTTGACAGACACATGCACTTTCTACCTTGCTCATATCATAAAAATCAGCCCTTGAGAGCGAAAGCTGTATCGAAAACTCACACAATTAAAAATTAAAAATTAAAAAAAAAAATAAAAAATCACTTCAATCGGGCGATCGTTCCCAATTCACACACACACAAAAAAAAAAAAAGGAATTCGAGCTACAGAAATCAGGAACCCATCGAAAAAAAAAAAACCCTAATCAAATCACAGAAGGAAAAGACCCTAAAAAGAATGATATAGATTAGCGAATCGGAGATAGAACCAATAAAAACAATAGGAATCCAAGACGCAGAATTCAAGAAAAAGAAAAGACGTAAAAAAAAAAAAAGGGAAATGGCGATGAGACTTACCGTCCACAAGATCGCTCATCAAACGATCAACGGAGAGATCGCGACCGTTGGAAGCGATCGGAGGAGGAAAGGAAAGAGGGTTTTCGATCAGCAATGCAGAGAGGGATTGGAGAGAAAAGGCTGCGAGAAATCGATTTCTGATGTCGCCATGAGAAAGGATTTGAAGGGAGACGGGGAAGAAAACAATGAAGAGAGAATCAGGGGAGGGAAGAAGGAAAAGGAGAGGATCACTACAGATTACCATAATTTAAAGCATAATTACTGAAATCGCCCTCACGTTTTACAAGAATTACGAGAATGGCAACTTAAATGACGAAAGTAACCTCAGGGCCTGAGGTTGCGAATAGTTCACGCAGTGAGAAGCTGTGTGGGGCTCACAGATATTCCCATCGCAAATCCACTCTGTACATCAGTTTTGCAAGACCACGATAGAATAGTAATCGAGAAATCAGACATATCCAAAGCTCATGTTGGCCCACAACAAGAAACAATAGGATCAGAGACGATCACCGTTGAAACCTTCCTCCAACCATGATGTTCATATGCTATCTAAACCGTTTGTGTGGTTATCACCACTCAGATAACCTGTAGGAACAACTATCATCCTCATACAAAATTTTTGTGGCACCGGCAAAGTTTCCAACGGTAGGTGTTCAATCCCTGCAGCTTCATGTGGTGTGGCCCATTTGAGTTTTGGATATGTTTCAATTTTTGAATCAACTCCTATCATTGCCTTGCAAAACTGATGAACGGAGAAGATTTGTGACAGGAATTTCTGTGGACCCCACACAGCTTCCGACCCTAACACAGGAAACCCAAATGACGTTGGTTATACAAACACGGGTTTTTAGAAGTCGCGCAGGCCCTTTGGGTCGAGTGTTGGCTCAACCTAAGCGCAACCCAACGTGAAGAGGAAGCAACCCGCAGTCTTCCGCACTTGACCTAATCAGACCCAAATACATGTGATTTTTCCCAATAGAACTTAACCCAACTTGAATTTGCTCAACTCAAATCCAACCCAACTCCAAATTAGGTTAGTGTTCTTTACCCCGAACCCAACCCAAGGATATTGACAACCAACACAAACCTAAGTTGAATTTGTCTAGTTTAAGTTGACCTAAACCAAAATTGCAGCCCTAATGTTTATTTTGTAAGAGTGGATGTGAAGGGTTGCATGGCTTTTTTTGGCTTGCATGATGATGTGATGGGCCACACAGGTAAAAGAGTTGATGTGATGTATCATGGTCTTTTTAACTTGGGCAACTTGCGCTGCATGTCAATGGTTAAGAAGAGAAGTACAACGTTGGTTTATGTTCAGCCATAAATGAACCAGGATGGTTGCGGGATTTTGGGCCATGCAATAAAAGTTGTGTTTATAGGCTGTATAGTAAAAGCTCCTATATTTTAAAATATTTTTCTTCGAATGGTATAATGTTTGTAAAATACTCTAATATGTATTTAATTAAAAGTAAATGATAAAACTTGTAATTACTAAATTTTAATAATAACTCTATACATAAAATACCCATCTACTGTTAGGTCTTCGAAATTTTATATATATATATTAGGGAAAAGGGACTATGCGCTCGAGCTCACATCTTCGTCCATGTGATCGAGTTGTGTGGGCCCCACCATGATGCGTTTTGAACATCTACTCCATTAGTCAGATGCATCATTCCATCATGGACATAGGTCTCAAAAATTAAGTCAATCCGTGACTTGTGTGGGCCACACCACATACAGAAGTGGAGAGGGGCCGTGCACCATTAAAACATTCATAATCATTTTTTGGGTCCCACCTAGATGTAGTTTGCAAATCCAGCCCATCCATTATGTGTGTCCCACTAGGATTAGGGGTCATACCGAGTTTCAGTAGCATTAAAAACTCAGGTGGGCCCCACCAAGTGCTTATATATGTTTTAACGGTGTCTTCACATGATTTTAGGTATTATGGCCCACCTGAGTTCCGTTTACGGCTAATTTTTGGGATATCCCATAATTTAAAGGATACCCATCAAATGCACGGTGTTGATGGTCGACACGCATCATGGTAGGGCCCATACAGCTCGACCTCACGATAAGCTTATCGTGAGCTCAAGCACATAGTACCTTTTCCTATATATATATATATATATATATATATATATATATATATATATATATATATATATATATATATATATATATCATCTTACTTCATCCAAAACACATCATTTGTCAAGCATGATGCAAGAAAATGGTAAATAGAGCTCTCTAATATACCAAAACAACCGTTCTATAACTCATAGCAAATGGTTCACACATAGGCTAATCTTTCATATCTTGAATAGAGCATGCAAGTGGTCCATTAAGTATGCTATTTATCCATTTTTCATATTCACGAGCACAAATGACCTCAATGTTAATATATTATACATGCCAAAAACATGCGCAATCATGGTACACGGATACAAGATCTTATCCGTCCATCAAGTCCACTGCAAATGTGAAGATATATTTGCCCAAAAATCATGCTAGTCTTAGGTAAAATATTACTTATAAAAGAAATAAATGGGTAAAACATTATATTGCATCCCAAATGAAATGGTTGTTATTGGGTTTGTGCCCTAAAAACCTAATTAATGCCTTAAACTCTCATGAATATTGTTTCAACAAGTGTAACATGAACTACGTGTACATCCCTAAACATCAAGGTTGCACTAATATGTGCATTATAATTGACTTTGTGATTGAAGTTCTTCATGAGTATTGTATCATGTCTTGCACATATGATTATGCCAGTGTTGATTAAGAGATATGACCTTGATTTCCTTATCCATGAAAATGTTATTCAAAACCATCACATCTTTGGTGTTAGTACATGAGTAGAGTTGTCATGTGACTGATAACTTGTATTAAGTGGTGTTTTTCATCCCGAGCGATTTGATTTTTTTACTCACGGTAGTATAGGCATGTATGTATATTCAATATAGTTAGGGTGGATACTGAACTATGATATTATATACATGAGGAATCCTCATAAGTCTCATGTAAGAAGCATACACTCGTAAATACCATATCTAAATGTCCTTAGACCTAAGGGTTAGTCATATGTACTCAAGATAACATGAGCATATAATTAGGTTAGTGTAGTGGAAAGTGTAGGGTATAAATAGTCAAACAAAATAAATATACAGTATGCAATCTTGTTGTATCTATTGCTTCACTATAAAAGATAACTTAGGTTGACAGACTTAGTTAGCTGCGAGTTCAAGTATATTGTTTTAGGTTAGAGGTTTTGATTTAAAGATTTTTTTAAAATAAAACAATGTTGATTTATATTTTAAATACATGTTTTCTTTAGGTAGTCATCTGTCAAAATCCAAATGTCGATTTTCGTGATCACCAAGCATGATCATGTTTGGGACAGGCCCACATGATGGTAAAATGATGATAATATAGAAAATTGTAAGATGGTGTGCATACTAAGGTGTGTAGTTCATGTGTGCGAAGACATTCCAAGTGCCAAGTGATAGACGATGCTCACATGCAATTTAAGTGAGAAAGCCTACTAGCCAAAGCCCATGTGAAACTCTATACACAGCAAGCATCCTAGGGGTCTCACTAGGCCGCCTAACAAAAGATATCATTTTACCTGATTAATCTATCCAACACGAGAAAATCATATACAAATATGAGATTTTTGCCAAATTCAAAAATTTCTACCCAATTGTCTAATTACCCGACTTCTAATCGGATCCGATATGGATGTTTCCATATCCATATATGCGTATTCGATTATTCAAGGTCATTGTCATAATTTACCTAGGGATTAAGATTGTTAGCTAAAATATTAAATACTAAAATGTGATATATTATATTCTTCGATGTTGATTGATGTAAATGTAGATAATGAAGTTAATGTGGTCACCATTATTATTGATTGATTTTTTCTTTTATCAAAACCAATAAATTTTTATTTGATGCTTTTTTATTTTTAGCTTAACATTAATTAATTATGTTATGAGGAAGTAATTATTTTTATTACTAATTTAATAGGTGTTTATCTATGGCAAAAATATTATTTTTTTCTATTTTTATTTGCTTATAATTTTATTAGGTAATTAAGTTATTCAAAAAAAAATAAATAAATATTAGTTGGATATTCGATTACCTGACTTATATCCAACTTTATTGTTTGTATCTTTCTTATATATGACTTCTTTTAGTTAGTATTTGAATCTATATTTGTTGAAAATCGGATATGGACATTACGGTGTCTAACCCATTTACAGCCCTAGGTCTCACACTCAAGACCTAGAAATCTCCCCCCGACTTCTTTAGATAATATTTGAATATGTATTTGTCAAATAACAGACATGGACATTATGGTATCCAACTCATTTATAGCCTTAAGTCTCACTCCCCTATTGAGCACCAAATATTGCACATTTATCTATTATTTTGTATTGCTTTTCCTTGAAAATCTATGTCAATATGACCCGATTAGACTAATTTTCAATGTGCAGAAGGATTTTGAAGTCTAAGAGAAAATGGAGCTGAAAAATAGAGAGTTAAAGCCCAAGATCAAGTGATGAAGAATTCCAGCTTAGAAGATCATGAATAAGCAATAATTTTAGGGAGAAAGAAGATCAAAGATCAAGTGCAAATAAAGTCAAAGAAAAATAATAATTTTCGATGCATCGACCAGATATTCAATTTGATCGATAGGTCATTGATTGATTGAGAGAAGAATTGAGAAAATCAGGATTTTCGGTTAAACTCTCTGGACTATTTTTGACACTTTCGATTGATCAAAAGTGTGTATTCAATCAATTGAGAATTGTCTGATTTTTTAATATTACTTGTTGGATAGTTTTAGACGATTTTGATCGATTGGGGGTTAGAGTTTTAATCGATCGATGTTTCTCGACTGATTTCGATCGATTGATGGTACACATAAGTGTGAAAGTTCACAAATTTCTTAAGCCGGTGGGATTTTTCCTATTTAAGAAAGGGTTTTATACGAGTTTAGAGAACGTCTTAGTGTTTTGTGAGAGAAAAAACTAGGGCAAAGCTTCATTAGTGCGTTCCTTATTCGATTTCTTCTTCCTCTATTATATATATATATATATATATATATATATATATATATATATATATATATATATATATATATATATATATATATATATATTTGTTAGCTATACTGATGGGGACATCACACGCACATGCAAGCCCCCCCTACATACGTACGTAAGGAGGAGGAGGACCCCACCATTGATTTGAATTGATGACGATATCCAGAGAAGGTCTCCTAGTTAGAAGACTGCATTTTGGTTCGTTAGAGTGGACCCGATAATCATGTGAATCCTACCATGGGCTCTCATGATCGTGGCCCACTATTCCAATTAATCAAGTACTTTGGGTTTTGCTTATTATTGTTATTAGAAATATCATGGACAGTCTAGATTGCTTTGATTAGTTGTTATTTTTATTTACTTCATCTCCAAGTAATAGGTTGCGCACATGGTGCGAGTTTTGGGGTATAGGGTTTCATTATAAATACCTTTGTAGTTTTTTTTCTCATTGAAGATTAATAAAATTTCTGTATTTTTTTTCTGTTCCTTTGAATTTGTAAGTTGCGAAGATCCAAATGGATGTAAAACCCTCCCTTCTACCGTGATGCGAAGCCACACCTATCCCAAATCGCCCCATCTCCTACCTTCCATATTTACCTCTTCCTACATCTACGCTTCAAATCCACCCTCTATTGCAACCGCTTTTCTCTCTACAACAGATTTTCGGAATCTGGCCCTTTAGGGAGGCTAAAACTTTGGCGAAGTACCACGCATAGACCGTGCATCGAATCGGGTTGAAATTTAAGAGTTTTATAGCCCACCCCTGGACGACTAGCTCCATGGAAGGAGATTTTGGGTTCGTGGGCTTACACACATGTGGGTGGGATCACACGTACGTGCGTTTAGGTCGTCGTTGTTGTCCACGCAAGTGGTGCTTCTCTGGTTCGTGTCACTCCTCTCTTTCACTCCTCTTTCACCCAAATCCTCAATCCTAACCCTAAATTATTCAAATCTCCAATTTTATGCTCTTTCTTTGACTTAGGGTTCTCCGAATTAAAATTTGTGAATCCCTTAGATTAGGAAATTATTTTTGTGCATGTGTAGATGAATTTACCCTCATTTGATTATTGTTTGGTCTATAATTTTGATCGATCCGGCCCCACCATATGTAGGCGTGGATCCGCATAAGATTTTCCTTGATTGAGTACTTGAACTTTTATGTGGGATGTAAAATTTTGTGTAACTGTTTCTGAATTAGTGTGATCTAAAGCCTGAAAATCTTGCACATAATATTTGAATTTTATGTCCTGCATCAAATTTGGTATCAGAGCTTAGGGTTATTGTAGGGGAATGCATTGCATGTTTAGGGTTTAGTTTATTTATGTCCATTATGCATCAAGTATCATCATGTACAACTGTTTAGAGGTCCATAATTCCTGAAATAAGCTGCTAAATTTTTTGCTATCAAAAAATCCTCATATCTCTTTGCTGGATTTTCTGTTAACAAATTCTTTGGGCAGATAGGTTACCGAAAATTGAGTAGTATTATGTCATTTCCCCCATATAGAGTCATAGGAACATTTAGTCCCATCTAGGTGCATATAGTCGTAGTAGAAGGTCCTTAAGTTGAGTTAGTAGTTGTATGCCCACACGTATGGGCCGTGGTTTTGGCTTACACCCTACACTAAATATAGAGCAATTGCAAGAGTCAATGAACAAAACGACCTGACAGTTTGAGTCTTTGGGTAGGCGCTTGAAACAACATATGGACTAACGCTTTGAGCAGCTTAATGTGCGCATTTCCCAACTAAAAACCTCCACCTGGGCAAACCTCACCATTGGGGAAGATGCCCACATCTCAGGCAGGTGATTAGGATATTAGACCAAGGAATTGGTCATTTGCGCACCCGTACACCCACCCCACAAGGGATATCATGATCATTATGACCCAATTGCATGACTCCTTAAGGGAGTTAGAGTAGATGTTCCTACGTTTGATGGCCACTTAGACCCTAAAGCCTTTTTATACTGGATGACAGATATGGACCACTATTTTGAGTGGTATGACATGTCGGATGCTCATCGAGTTCGATTCGCTAAGATGAAGCTTGTGGGTCAAGCAAAGAGGTTCTGGGCTATTGGAGAACAAAAGAAGAAAGAGTGAGGGAGCTCCTAATAGTCCATTGGAGAGAATTGAAAGAAATTCTTAAGGAAAAATACCTCCCTTTTTCTCACCACTTAAGGTAGGTTGAGGAATGGCAGTCTCTTCGATAAGGTTCCATGATTGTTACTGAATATATTGAGAAATTCGAAGAGTACTTGACCCGTTGTGAAATTGATGAGGACCCCGCACTAACCCTTGCTCGATCTAAGATGGGTCTCCGTTCTGACATTATGAGAGAGTTGCTCGCTAAGGACATAGAAACTCTTAAACAGATGTATCAAGTAGTATTAGAGGTCGAGCAATACCCCAAAGCATCTGTGGGAAGGCAGTTTAACTTTCGCGATTCTAGTGTTAAGGCCAACCCTTCTGGGGCTAAACCTAACGCTAGATACTAAAACAAACCTTCTCACAGTTCTTAATCTAGGCCCAAGGATGATAAGGGTAAAGAGATTGTCAGGTCTAGCTCGCATGGAAGTGGGACAACTAGGTGTTTTAGGTGTTAGAGGTTTGGTTACTTTGTCCACTAGTACGATACGAAAGAGGGCACCAAGATGCTCCTTATTGATGGGCAAGTAAAAATAGTATTCCCATAAAGTGATGGTGAAGAAGAAGAATATAAGCTAGTAGAAAGCCCTAGTGATGAAGAAGAGGGAGCACATGAGTCTATGACCATCGCAGTTATGCATTACGCCTTTGCTCAACCAAGAACACCGACTATTGGCACCGCAACACGATCTTCTATACTTATGTAAAATGTGGAGAAAAGAGCTATAAGATGATCATGGATAGTGGTAGTTGTGCTAACGTGACATCGACTAGCACTGTGAGCCATTTGTACTTGAAGCTTGAAGCCCATCCTCAACCATATAGAGTGTCCTGAGTTTATGAAACTTCTATTCCAATCTCACACAGTTTCTTGTTCCTATTCAGTTTGGATCATATAAAGACACTTTAGTATGATGTTGTTCCATGGATGTTGGTTATATCATTCTGGGTAGACCTTAGCTCATGACAGGGATGTCACCATATTTGGTCGTTCAAATATGTGTACATTTTGATTTGAGGGCAAAAAAGTCAAGCTAAATCCACTTCCATTCAAGAACACGATTGGAAAGGAGGCCACTACACAAAGTAGTGTGAGCAGCTCAAAAGAATTGAAGGAGTTGAAGTCCAAGTCCAAACCTCTCTATATGCTAAATGCCAAAGATTTTGAGTGAGAAACAAACGCAGACCCGATGGTATACGCCCTTGTAGCTAGGGAAAGTGTACAAAAGGCCAGTGTAGAGTTACCCACTGAGGCCATTCAGGTAGTGCATGAGTTTCGTGATGTCTTTCCTGATGATCTACCGAATGACCTTCTCCCTATGAGGGATATACAACATGCAATTGATCTAGTCCCTGGGGCGACTCTACCAAATCTCCTTCATTACAGAATAAACCCAAAGGAGCATACAGAGTTGAAGAGGCAGATTGATGAGCTCCTAGGAAAGGGTTTCATTCGAGAGAGCATGAGCCCGATGCCGTGCCCGCCCTTTTTACACCTAAGAAGGATGACACATGGAGGATGTGTGCTGATAGTAGGGTCATCAATAAAATCACAGTCAAATATTGGTTTCTCATATAGTGTCTTGATGACATGTTAGATATGATGGCCAATGTTACTATCTTCTCAAAAATTGACATCAAAAGTGGTTATCACCAAATCTGTGTATGCCCTAGTGATGAGTGGAAGACGGCCTTCAAGACAAACGATGATCTATACGAGTGGTTAGTTATACCTTTTGGGCTAACTAACGCCCCAAGCAGTTTCATGCATGTGATGACCCAAGTGTTGAGGCCCTTCATGGAGAAGTTCATGGTCATATACTTGATGATATCTTGATTTATAGTATGACCAAGGAATAACACCTCAACCATTTGAGGAAGGTTTGTGGGATCCTTAAAGTTGAGAAATTGTACGCCAACCTAAAGAAGTGTGCATTTTTATCAGTAGTGTTATCTTCTTAGATTTTGTTGTGTTAGCTGAGAGCATATTAGCTGATCTCGAGAAGGTCAAGGCCATAATCAATTGGCTTGAACTTTGCAATATTCATAAGGTGCGCAGCTTTCATGGCTTAGCCACCTTCTATAGGTAGTTTATTCGAGGCTTCAGTTCCATTATGGCTCCCATCACGGATTGCGTAAAAAAATGGAGAGTTTCAATGGACAAAGGCAGCCTCGAAGGCTTTCAAGAAGATAAAGGTCAAGATGACCGAAGCTCCAGTCACGTGACTTTCGGATTTTTCTCTCCAGTCACGCGACTTCTGAATTTTTTAAAAGCTTTTGAAGTCGTATGTGATGCGTCAGGAGTGGGCATAAGAGGAATACTTAGTCAGGAAGGGCACCCTGTCGACTTTTTTAGTGAGAAACTGAATGAGGTGAAACAAAAATATTCCACCTATGATAAAGAGTTCTATGTAGTAGTGCAATAATCATTGTGTCATTAGCGTCATTACCTATTGCCACAAGAATTCATCTTATTACCATATCACGAGGCTTTGAGATATCTGAACTTTCAGAAGAAATTAAACCCTAGGCACAACAAGTGAATTCAATTCCTTCAAGAGTACACTTTTGTGCTTAAGCACAAGGCCGGTGTAGAGAATAAGTCTGCCGATGCATTAAGTCGTCGAGTCGCGTTACTCAATTTCATGAGTGTTAAAGTCACGGGCCTCGAGCGTATCAAAGAAGATTATTATGAGTGTCCAGATTTTGGAGTTGTGTACACATCATTGTTAGAGAGTCCGTCAGGAGCTAGAAGTAAGTTGTAACGCCCTGAAAGTCAGGGGTCACGCATACGCTTGACTCCCGAGTTTCTAAGTGTCTTTTATAACCGATTTCGTTAATATGCATTTAATTCAGTTTAGTTGCGCAAATCTGAAAATTCCTGGAATATGAAGCATCATCACACAAGTCTACTGAAATGAAAGAGACAAACATATATATATATACATGTCCAAAAGAATAAAGGGGATCGCACGTAGCATTACCTAACAAAATCACAAAAGAATAGTGTCCAAAAGAATAGAGCCGAGCCCACTGCTTAGTGATCCAATCCCACCCCTCAAGATGGCCAAGAACCGTCCATCAATTGGAAGTAGGACAGCTCGTCCTCCTCCTCGTAGTTCGCCTCACGAGGCTCCTCCTGCCCTGAGTCACCTGTATCTATGAACGGGTCTGGTTAGTGTTTTAAAACAGTCCCAGAGTGGGAGTGAATGATCAACTCAGTGGGTGCTATTAATCTTAAGTTATAACAGGCATCAATTATAGTATGAATTTAATAAAACGCAGCCAATCATCAACACCTAGCAACTCTTATTAAAATGTATGCATGCCCTCGCCATAACGCTCCCTCGAGTGACTCCATCTAACGATCGCGTATGTCAACACTCCCTCAGAGCGACCTCGACTTCCGAGTCGCCACCCTAACTAATGCGATGCAATGCGATCGTGTTAGCCGAGTTATTAGTTAAGTCCATTCATCCATTAGGTTGAAAAATTTGATACAGCTAACGTATCAATACCCTAAATTGGTTACAAGGCCAAGGCCCCCAACGCGTGAGGTCGAGACCCCGCGGTCCGTGATCCCGTCGGGTTCCTCATCCCCGACTTCAAGCACATGAGGAGTGCTGAGAGAAAGGGATCGCTCGCGGTCACTACGAGGAGGCGCGACACCCCAGCGTAGGTCGACAGCTTGGACACAGTGTC
This sequence comes from Magnolia kwangsiensis, assembly GCA_037074715.1. Lineage (NCBI taxonomy): Eukaryota > Viridiplantae > Streptophyta > Magnoliopsida > Magnoliales > Magnoliaceae > Magnolia > Magnolia kwangsiensis. Next base: position 151,707,740 of record CM073574.1, on the reverse strand, counting down.
CCATTCCATCATGCTTGGCTCACGAGACTGTGGACCAGTTGCAATCGATTATTGGTGGGTCACTACGGTTGCAGGGTGTTTCAGGTTTCATACATGTGTGAGTAAATAGGATTAACAATCAAGGTTGGTCAGATATTGGGTTAGACCACAAGAGTCAGGCGAGTGTGAGGCGAGTGACCTCGGCCACAAGGGACCCATGCAGTCGAACTACAACCACCCGAACACACCTGCCCAAAGCCACGGGTCTAGCCCTAGCATAGTCCTACCGGTGGGACTACCGTCTCTCCTCATGCTCCTGACCAACCTAAGAGTGTGAAGGTGATCTCTAACATGCCAACTATTCAGATTATCAACTACATAACAATACCATATTTTCATGCATCTCAACCATAAAAATAAATACTCCTACCAAGCAAGTAAACATTATTAATAACAAGGTGCGTGTGAGTGTGTGGGTTTGTGAGGAAATTAAGCACTTCCTCCAACTTAAGAACTCATATGCAAAAGGGTAGTAAATCATACACATAATGAAACACCACATATGAGGAAAAAAGATCAAACAAACATGAGCATACAATCATCCATACATCATATCATAAAAAAGGTAAGATCAACATCAATTTAAGAACTAATATGCAACCCTATACAATTCCAACAAAATACAATTCCTAGGGTTTCTCTAGATTCTTCAAACATAGTATCCAAGCAATCAAAATCATTAAACTCATATTAAAATTGGTGCTAGGCCACCTAAGAGCAATAGTTCACACCTATGGATCGTTGGAGATTTGGAAAACGTCCTAGAAAAGAGAGCTTTGAGGTCGATCGGCCGAAATCTCTAAAATGAGTTCTTGCATGTGAGAAATTCATGTCAATCCTTTCTCAATACATGAGTTTCAAGAAAAAGAGGTGAAGGATCTTACCAAGACATCCCACGGATGATTGTTGAGGTTATGGTGGAGAGTTCCCTTTGGAGAAAGGATAGAGAGTTGAAAGGGTTGAATCCCTTGGGCCCCACCTTGATCTAAGGTTCACCTTGCCCCTCCTCACTCTCTCTTTCTTCTCTCTTTACTCTCTTGCTCTCCCTTCTCTCTCTTTGGTGGCTGTGGTAAAGGGAAAGTTATGAGAGAGCAAGGGCTTCATTCCTTAGACTTGGGCCATTTGGCCTTAAGTTTTCTCAAATACCCAAAATAGCCTTCTAAGACTCACTATTGGTGTAGGGGCGGCCCTAACACCCCTAAGCCTCCAAAATTGGTATAAAGGTGTTCATGACCTGATGAGGGGTCATGCAAAGTTTGAGGATAAATGGATCAATAAATGTGGGGTTTGATCCTATGGTTTCGATCTTCGTATGGCCCTGTGGTGACCATTCCCATTGTTGAGGCAGTTCTGGTGTCCCCTATCCATGAAACTTAAAGGGTAGGTGGTCCATGGCCCAATGAAGGGCTATGCAAAATTTAGAAACTATCAGATGTGGGGCTTGGTCGTACGAGTCTGATTTGTGATCAACGATCGTTGTGCCACGATCGGGTCCCAGATTTGGTGGATGGGTGTAGGACATTACATTAGATGTTCACCATAAATTTTAAAGAAATCTGATGGCTGAAAAGCTTGGAGTCTCAGTTTCACTTATCAGTGCCAGATTTTAACTTTGGCCTTAGGTGAGTTGACAAGTGCTGTTGGAACGGCTCAGATAATTAACTTTTGGGTGTCCAATGGGTTCGTGGTTCAGGAGGGACCACAAGCTCAGTGAGATTTATGATTCCCTAAAGTTTCATAATTTTTCGACGTTCCAACATCGCGGTATAGCTCGTACGGGTTAACATTAAGTGTATCCAGTCATTTGGCTTGGCGGCCCGCACTAAGCCCTATCATGATCTATAAGGTCCACTCTAATGGGCTAATCCTTGGTTAATTAACTTGTGGTACCCCACCGTGGATGATTTAAATGAATGGTCTTGCTGCAAATCCTATGTGGATGCCCCAGGACACTATACTGGTTGGATGAGACGTTACATGAGTACTTGATTTTAGATGGATATTTGTTTAGGAGTGACCGCTTGTGCATACCTCGTACCTCCCTTCACGATTTTCTTGTCTAGGAGTTACATTCAGGATGGGTCGTGGGTCGTTTCGGTCGAGACAAGACCATTGTCCTAGTGGAGGATAAGTTTCATTGGCCAAGCCTCAAGTGAGACGTGACCAAAATTATAGGGAAATGTCGTACTTGTCAACTGACAAAGAAGAAAAAGTAAGATACAGGATTAAACACACCTTTTTCGATTCCATTCATCTCTTGGTAGGACATTAGTATGGAATTCATGCTTAGACTCCCCAAGACTATTCGGAAACACGATTTCATATTTGTTGTTATGGGTTATTTTTTTAAAATGCCCACTTTATTCCTTGTTTTAAGACCTCCGATGCGTCTCACGTTGCCAAACTATTCTTTAGTGAGGTCGTCAAACTGCATAGGTTACCAAAAACTATAGTGTCTGACCGTGATGTACAATTTATGAGTTACTTTTGGAAGACACTACGGCACATGATGAATACCAGGCTCCAATTTTCTTACGCCGACCACCCTCAAACCGATGGTCAAACTAAGGTGGTCAATATGAGCCTAGGGAGTTTGCTCAAATGTTTTATGGGGGAGCACATTAGGACGTGGGACACTGTACTACCTATAGCCGAGTTTGCGTTTAATAGTTCTATCAATAAGTCCACAGGTCTAAGTCCTTTTGAAGTCGTTACTGGTTATAAGCCTACGAAGCCTATTGATCTTGTGCCTATGTCACTGTCTCATAGGCCATCAGAGTCTATAGAGTCCTTTGCGCATCACATTCATTCATTGCATCAAGAAATCAGACGAAAGATCACTACTAATAATGAAGATTACAAATTTTCTGCAGACCAACATAAACATTTCAAGGAATTCAATGTAGGGGATTCTGTGATGGTCTGCATTAGGCCCAAGTGATACCCTCAGGGGGCCGTTCGTAAATTACATGTGCGTAGCGCAGGACCCTTCAAAATTATAAAAAGAAACAGTCTCAATGCATATGTGGTATATCTTCCACCTTCTATGGAAATTAGTTTCACATTCAATGTAAAGGATCTAATTACTTTTCAGGGGACCACTGATACTTTGTCTGGCCCTTCGCCCACAATCCTGATTCTTCATACCTGTCTTTTGAACCATGGCCTCTTCGCGACCCTTCTTCCCAGCCTCTACCTCCCATACCTACTCTTCTCACACCTAGAGAGGAAATAGAAGATATTCTGTACCATCAGATAGTATCAATGTCGGACGGTGGGTTTCAGAAGTACCTGGTTAAGTAGAAGTTATGCCCAGCTTTAGATAGTATGTGGCTCACTAAGGAGGAGCTTTAGAGACTTAATCCTGATATCTTAGAGCAGTTTAGGAGTTTTGTTTCGCCAGTGGCGAAATCTTTGCAGTCGGGAAGAGTTGATGGGAACATCACGCATACACACACACCCCCTACGCATGTATGTAAAGAGGAGGGCCCCACCATCGATCTGGATTAATAACGACATCTAGAGGGGGCCTCCTAGTTGGAGGACTGTATTTTTATTCGTTAGAGTGGACCCGATAGTCAAGTGAATCCCATAATGGGTTCTCATGATCGTGGCCCACTATTCCAATTAATCTAGTACTTTAGGTTTTACTTATTATTGTTATTAGAAATACATGAAGGTTTAGATTACTTTAATTAGTGATGAGGGTCGAATATTGCATATTAGACCCTGATTATTACCTAATTTTACCAACATAATAATGCTTAACGGATTATTTTAATCATGTTTTTGTTGTAGGGTGTAATCAGGAGCGTTGACTAAAAAAGAGTACCAAACGCGTAGATTTGACGCTCCGAAGTCATCAAAGGGACGGACTCCAGAGGACCAAGATTAACGGATTTATATACCATGGATCCAAGAAAATCAAGCCGTTCACATCAAAAAGGCCCGAGAATGGTTCAAAATGCAAGATCATAGGATTCCCGCCATCCATTCAGCCCGAAATTTCATACATAGCGTAGGGGCCATAAATTAACCATACATGTCAAATTTCAGCCCTCGGATCACTATGAAAGTGCCCCAATTGACAAATCAACCCATAAACCATTGATTCTGGGCCCACATACAATCTGGATGTGCCTCAACTTTGATCTCAACCCCTTAAATGGGGAGACAAAATGAATGGATGGATTGGATTTCTTAGAAACATCGCAGTAGACCCCACATGTACAGCGTGTGTACATAGAGTACACATGCCCGCGCCACACCGGAATCGAGAGACGGGTCAGCAGGCGTTGACCCGCATCTTCTTCTTAAAAATGAAAACTTCTATTTCCTATTGCATAATGGACAGACGTTGTCTGTTTTGCGGAAGCCAGTGGGCCACCTCTATCATATGTACGGATGATCCAAGCTATCCATCTTGTAGAAGGGTTCGTAAACATCAAAACCATGCTGACTTTTGATACCCATGCATACACACATGCGCGATACAGAGGCCAGAAGCAGACACTGAAAGGAGTGGATTGCTTCTCTGTGCCATGTCAATGGACATTCAAAAAGATCTTAGCGTGATTGCTTCTCTGGGCGATGTCAATGGACATTCAAAACCGACTATGTCCAACTGAAATTTTGAGAGGAATGTAATGAATGGAGTGATTCTATAGACACTGAAAGGAGTGGGCCCCACCGACAGCCAGCGTGAGAAGCACTGGCTCTGTTTCGCACGTCCATGAGTTCCGAGAAATTCGGGCAGTTGTGGCCCATTGTCTTCGATCAGACGGATAATCCAAACCATCTATCGTGTACCTCATCTAAAAACACCCTAAGGGACGTTGATTTTTTTGAAACGAAGCAAGGGGAAGTGGGCTGTGTTCTGTTCATCTTGTCAGCTACGTAAAGAAGTTCAGCGTGCTGTGCATAAAGAGCTCCAAACGGACTTCTCCACCGCCTCTCCCTCCAGCTGACTCTTCCTTGCTTATAAAAGAGAGGAGAAAAACAAGAATAGGGGAGAGCAGATCCAAAGCCAAGGAGAGAGAGAGAGAGAGAGAGAGAGAGAGAGAGGAAAGAGAAGAAAGCATAGAATGAGAGAGGGAGTAGAGTGTTTCTCTTTTAATTTTTTTTATTTCTCTTTTATTTATTTTATTTTTGTTTAAGGGACTTAGCCTAATCATGTTGCTAGGCTAAACTCTTTAGCTAGAGCTGAGATGAAGCCCCTAATTTGAATAACTCTTGTCATGTGTTGATTTTATCTGGATTTGATTGATTTGTTTCTTTCTCTAGTGTGCTTAACTAAAAACTCCATACTTCTCCATTCTATGAGCTTAACCAAAGTTTAGATGTGGATGTTGTTTGGAATCTTATTCTAGGTGCTTATGTCTAACCATAAACAGGTTTCCTATAGAGAAAGAAATAGGAATCTACATCTCTTCATGCCAAACCATGGATGAAAAGATGTGATCCTTATGCTTTAGGGGATTATACATTCTGTGTGCCCGACCAAGGACATAGAGTGTGCTTTATTTATTAAATTTATATCAATTTGAATCAAGGTGAATTAACAGGTAAAACAAGGGTCAGGATAATTAGGGGTGGATTCAAAAGTCCTAGTATTCTTCTTGATTGAATTTTCTTATTGCTCTCAGTTATTTTTCATAGATTTGTGTTAGTATTTTGCTAAATTAGTTATTGGATTACTGAAGAAGAATCGTAAATTTTGAATTGTGACAACCAGTCATCGTGGGAACGATCTCGTAATACGTATCGTATCTACATCTGATTTATATACTTGCGAATTTAAAATCATTTAAATCAGATTGGTTTAAATAAAACATCAAGTTTTTGGCGCCGTTGCCGGGGACTGTTTCGGCCCAATTAGATTTAGGATTCTTTCTTATCATAATTCATAGCCTTAGGATTTTTCTAGCATTATTTTAGGAAATTTAATTTATTTTTATTTTTATTTTTTATTACAGGAATTGAGGAAGGAAGCTGCAAAATAAAATTGTCTTCAAAAGGAGGAGCTCCCAAATCTTCGGTCATCGATCATCTCCTTTTTCGGGTTCTTTTTTCCAATTCTTATTTACATAGTTTTATATTATTTTTAAGAATTCATAATTTTTAGTTCTAGTTTTATTTCTCTTAAGTTACATCTTAGTTTAGTTTTCTTTCTTACATTGCAATAACATAGTTTATGCTAGGACGTAGATCTCTGAACATTGAACTAGCACCTTTTGATCTTGAAATAGAAAGAACCTTTCGTACAAGATTTTAAAACATCCTATTTGAAATGGCGGATGAAAATGGAATTAAAGCACTTAGAGATTATTCAGCTTCTGTCCAATTTAATGCACCTTCATGCATAGTGTTGCCAGTCACCATGGCAACACACTTTGAGCTTAAACTTGGGGTCATATAGTTGTTGCCCTCCTTCTATGGTTTAGTTAAGGAGGATCCATATTATCATATGAAAGAATTCCTAAACATTTGCTCTACCTTTAGGTTCCAAAACTTTTCAGATGATTTGATCCGTTTGCGCCTTTTTCCTTTTTCTTTGAAGGATAAGGTAAAAGCATGGTTGAATTCTTTAGAAGTTGGGCCTATCACTACATAAGATCAACTGTCTAAGAAGTTATTAAAAAAGTTCTTCCCTGTTCACAAAACTAATGCTCTCCGTAAAGAAATTACTAATTTCACACAAAAAGAGGGTGAGCGCTTTCATGAATGTTGGGAAAGATGGAGGGACTTACTTCTTAAATGTCCACACCATGGTTTTAAGAAGTGGCAACAAGTTCAATACTTCTATGACGGTTTGACACCCTAAAACCGTCGCATGGTTGATGCCACCAATGGAAGGTCATTCATGACCAAAAGTGATGTCGAAGCATGAAATTTCTTTAAAAATTAGTTGTTATTTTTGTTTACTTCGCCTCTAAGTAATAGGTTGCACACATGGTGTGTGTTTTGAGGTATAGAGTTTTATTATAAATAGGCACCCCTTGTAGTCTTTTTTCTCATTGAAGATTAATAAAATTTCTATATTTTTTCTGCTCTTCTAAATTTCTGAATTGTGGAGATCCTTGGATGTGAAACTCTCCCTTCCTCGAAAGGCTGAATACCATGGTGCGAAGCCACACCTATCCCAAATCACTTCATCTCCTACCTTCCATATTCACATCTTCCTATAGTCATATATGCTTCAAATCCACCCTCTATTGCAGTCGCTTTTCTCTCTACAACAGATTTTCAGAATCTAGCCCTACAGGGGGGCTAAAACTTCGGTGCACTACGCACAGATCATGCATCAGATCGGGTTAAAATTAGGAGGTTTTGTAGCCCACCCTTGGTTGACCAGCCCCAAGGAGGGGGATTTTGGGTTCATGGGCCCCATACAAGTGGCAGCGAGATCACACGCACATGTGTCTAGGCTGTCACTGCTATCCACGCGTGTGATGTTTTTTTGGTTCGTCTCTCTTCTCTTTTTCACTCCTCTTTCACCCAAATCCCTAACCCTAACCCTAAATTATTTAAATATCCAATTTTATGTCATTTCTTCAACCTTAAGGTTCCTCGAATTGAAATCCGTGAATCCCTTAGATTAGAGAATTATTTCTGTGCATGTGTGGATGAATTTACCCTTCTTTAATTATTATTTGGTTTATAATTTTGATTGATCTGGCCCTAACATGTGTAGGCCTGGATCCGCATAAAATTCTCCTTGATTGAGTGCTTGAACTTTTGTGTGGCTTGAAAATCTTGCACATTATACTTGAATTTCATGTCCTGCATCATATACTTAGCTAATCTCTTAACTAAGGCTAATGGGAAAAACTTTTGGTTAATTTTTTATGTTTTAATTTATTTGATTCAATACATTGGTTTGAATGATGATATTTAATACAATTGATTTGAATTTTACTTTAGAATCTTTTAAGTTGGATAATTATTGACCCATTATGAACTCTGAGTACATTGGATGCTTATAATTGCAATTAATTGGCTAGATTAGAGAAGGTATTAATTTGTAAAACTCACCAATCTATTATCGACTCAGGGTACAGTAGATGCTTAGAATTCTCTGTGATCAATTACTGAGTACTTCATGAGATAATTATTCAATTGAGATTCATATATTGTTGAAAATTTTGAATTTTGAATTAATTGTTTTATCTTCTTATTTGAAGGAATCCTTGTTTAATTCCAATTAAGTTATTAAAGTTAAATCGATAAACTAGGCACTGTGAATTGATTAGAAGTAGATTCTTGGACCCTTGGTTGCTTTTAATTATTGTTTCTACAACTCTTTTATTCAATAGATTAAAAACTCAAAATTCTCTTTAGTTCTAGAAGTGTTCTTAACCAAAATCAGTCCATGAGGATCAACTTCGGATTTACTGAGTATATACTTCTTCTTATCTCTCTTTATATTCTCTCTCTCTCTCTCTCTCTCTCTCTCTCTCTCTCTCTCTCTCTCTGAATAAGAATTAGGGTTCCTAAAAGGTATGCGAGTATAAAAATTTGAAATGTTTAACTTTTGGAGGTTGAAGCTCTTAAATAAGAATTGTAGCTTGAAGATTAAGGTGTAGAAAATTGTCCTTTACCAAAGAGATGTTCTAAAATAAACCTTATTTTTCTTTCTTTTTCTCTTATATTGAATTGATGTACCCAATCCTTTATATAAGTAGTGTATAATTGTTCATGGGTTGAAAACCCAACAAAAGTAGTAATATAGCATTTGGTTTTAGAGTACAAGTAAATTAATGGGAGAATTTATGTATTCTCATTTAAAGTTTTAAAGCTTTAATGCTAAACTTTTTTATTCTTATAAAAGCTTTTATCATTACTTTATATTTTTCATTTTCTTATTTTATAAGTGGTAAAGAATGCATGTTTCTATTTTGGAATATATTTCTTCTTCTTCTTCTTGTAATTGGAATGTTAATCCTCATGTGTTGTAATTGGTTTTGAAACCTACTATAGAGGATGGATTTTCATGTTTAGAATTTTGGAAGAAGATCCAAATCTAAAAGATATAATGTAGAGCGGGCCATAGACATATTCTTGATACAACTGGACTAAAAGAAGCCTCAATGAAAGTGAACATGGTCTGTCATATTTGGGCTCAGTCCTACATAGGGCATGATGTAACTGGGCCCCAGGCATGTCTGGATCAAAGAAATTTATTTCGGATAGGGAGAATTTGTCATTTAAAGTCTGGATAATAAATCAGTCATAACCTTTAATTCAGGTGTTGTTAAGGAACGCATAAACTATTGATCTTTATGTAACGATGCTTCTGGGGTCATCTTGATCTAAAGAGTGGGTTGACGACAATAGTTTTGTGAAAAACGTACAACTTGAAGATAAAAATTGTGATTTTAGGAAAACATTACTATTTTTAGCAAATTCTAGTTTTGTATTATCTCATTCGTTTTAGAGTTTTAGATTTTCATTTTCTTAAATTGTTCCTAATCATGTTAGGAATCCTCCAGTTAGATTAATTTAGGACTTTTTATTTTTGAAAAAAATTATCATTTAGAGTAATTTCTATTCTAGTTGAATTATAACTTCTATTATGGTTTGAGTCTTTCATATAAGTGGTGTTGTCGAACATTCCAAATTGATTTATTAAATAATACAATTTTAATTTTAATTTTATTTTCTTTTATCTTATGAATTCAAGGTTTTGCTTACTTGAGGAAGACGATGATCTTCTTATCATTACTTCATGCCCTTCCCTATGTCAAGATGGGTTCTCACATTCACCTATAAGTGAAGATGTTTGGACGTCCCTGGGGTATCTATCTGGACGTCCCCGGAGTATCTAAACCCTAGTGATGCCCATGGATGTTGACTTGATCTAATGATGTGGAAGCCTATCCTGGTGTCCCCCTCATGTTAATGCTCCTTATGTGAATGATATGAAAAGAATGACATGCTTAAGGTTCTTGTTTTGAAAAAAAATATCTAGAATTAGAAAATTTTGTTTTCGCTAATATTGAGATGTCCTTGGTATAATAAAAGGATAATACCTTTTTTGAAAAATATCATATTTATGATTAGTGTCTAAAATGGTAAATATTGAAACATGGAAAATTCTAAATTTGGATTATTTTTTTTTTGAAATCGAGCTTCTTTGGTAAAATCCTCAAACTAACATAACACGGGTCTTTATGAGTCAAATTGTGCAAAAAAAAAAAAAAAAAAAAATCAAAAATTCTTTATCTACAATGAAGATGATTCCATAAAAAAATAGATTATTTGATATCCATTTTTTTGTCTCAAAATCTTAATGGATGCACAAAACATTCAATATCTTCGGAAAGAGATTTTGACTAGATCTGATTGAGTTAAAATTTCATCTAAAATTCTAATTAAATATCAGGATAATGTGGTTAAAATTTTATGTGATGATTGAAATATGGTTTTTAGAAATCTAGCAACTCTCCCTTCTATCTAAATAACTACTTTAGATAATGAAAAATGTACTCGTGTAACTCAAATTGAGTTAAAATTTTATGGATATTTTTCTTAGTGATAGTAATTGTTGTGTAATTTTTTTAGACAAATCAAATCATCAAAATTTCTTTTTTAAAATTTTAGATAGACCATAAGTTTGCAAATTCTACTTATTAAACTCGGACTAATTTAAAATTTTTAAAGTCACTCTTGATCACAATGAGAAAATTATATCTAAAATTTTATATTGATATTTAAGATGTAGAAGTCAAATTGCTTGAATTTTTAGTGTTTTCACATCTAAAAATGCATAAAGTTGGATTATTTTTTTTTTAAAAGCATAAATTATATTGTTCATTGGGTAGGTGGTGCATTTGAGAATTAATGAATTGAAAAAAAAAAAAAAAATTAACCATGAAAGGGATTTTGCAAGAATGATGGGTTTTAAACTTGAGGACAATAAGCCCTTGTTTTTAAAGATGGTAAAGAGAAGTATAAACTCATCTTAAAAATATGAGGAAATTATTTAAGATATGGAAATGATTCTACTAATCAAAAAGTGACAAAAAGGAATAAGATAGTAATAAATGAGAAGTCACTATTTTTACGATGAAAAAGAAAACACTTTGCTTAGAATTGAAAAGTGAAACTTGTTTATTGAAGTAAATTTTGTCGCTAAGAATCCAAAACAAAGAGGATGGTTTAATAATAAGTGGGATATTTAAGCAATAATTATAATTGTACTACGTGATAATTTTTATGTCCTTACTATAGAATTAGTTTTCAAGAATATTACACTAGGTTTGTAATAGAATCTACTGTTGATGCTAATTCGGTTTCTAAGTTTGATGACATTTGGATTGTATAATGGTTGATTACATGAAGGACTACATTATTAATTCTGTTTTAATCATATGAAAGGTAATGAAAGTAATTTTCTACACATGCATATGTGCAATCAAAATCAAGTTATCATAGCAACTGATAATACAAATGCATATTGTAAAGCATGTTAATGATGCTGAAGTCACCGTAAGGCTTGTATTGATCCCTTATTAGGCATGACAAAAAAAAGACATTATTTTTCCCTTAAATAACTATGAAATTATTTATATTAGAAAAATAGAACGTAGTATGCAATGGAGAAAAGAAGAAATTGAAATTAAAAATATTAGATCTTGCGAATTTTAAGTTTTAACTTGAATAGTCAATATGTCAAGACACGTTTTGTAACACCCTATACTTTTCAGTACTACAGTGTTACCATGTAATCTAATCTAGTATGAATACAAACTTAACCTACTTAGATATTCACGTTCATTACGGTTTAAATTCGACCATTGAAAGCAGTCCGCACCTATATATCAAGCTATCCATCCGTTAATCTTCAAGACAGACCATCACGTCGTCAGAAAAACCTATCCTTAGGGTTCTAATTTCATTCATAAACAAATCTAACCGACCATTGTAGATTAAAAGTTAGGGATCACAAGATCCACTGTTCATCAAGCCCGCAACTTCTTGTGGGATGATTCAACACTTACATGGTATAACCACCCAATCCTAAAAGAAACAGTTAGAGTTCATCCATGTTAGCTTGGGGACACTTGGAAGCATTGATGATAATATTAAGAAACATTAGGTGTGCTTAGGATCAATTTTGGAATTATCCGATCATCAAATTGGTCATCCAATTTAGAATATGTAAAATGTAATAATTATTATATATATATATATATATATATATATATATATATATATATATATATATATATATATATATATATATATATATATATATATATAAATACATATAAAACTTAGTATATATATTAGGGGTGCACACGGGTTGGTTCGGTGCGGTTCTGGGGTGAAACCAGGACCGAACCATTCCTAACAATTCTACCATTTTAAGATCCGGAACCGAACCGTTAGTACCCTGGGACCAAACCGGAACCGGACCGTGAAAACCGGTTCGGTTCCATAGTTTTGGCCTTACCGGGAAAATCCAAAAAAAAAAAAAAAAAAACCCCTCGTCTGCACGTTATGTTTCATGACTTTATTTTATCAACTAAATTGAGCCCTCGCCTCTCTAGGTTGGTCCACCTCTCTATAAAAGAAAATCCTTACCTGCGGAAGCAGATTGAGGACTGAGTAAATTTAATCTGTGGTGTCCACTCTGATTTTATGTATTTTATCCACTCCCACTATCCATTTTAATAGCTAAGATTGAGCCCAACGAACTTTTTTTTCCTGGGCTCAACCTACTAATACCAAATACACCATGGAAGAGGGGAATTGGCCAAAGTCCCTCTCACTACGGTTTTTGAAGTCGCCTTGAATTTCAATATTAGCCATGCCTTCTTCAAGAGAGAGAGAGAGAGAGAGAGAGAGAGAGAGAGAGAGAGAGAGAGAGAGAGAGAGAAATACTATCTAAGAGAGTTCTGCACATGTGTGGCCCACTAATAGAGATGAAAATGATGATTTAAAACGTGGGCTTAGCCTCAAAAAATTGTCCATCTAAATTGTCATGCGGCATAACTGAAGCACATGGCAATACCAGGTCATTGTATCATTTCTTAACATAGCCCAAAAACAATTGTGTTGCTTAATTGACCTTACAAACAGCAATTTACAATATTCACCAAAAAATCAACTACGCCCATTCACATATCACTGCCACAAGAGGAGTACTGATCCAATAAACAGAAAGGTCTCAGCATCAATCCTGCAAAGAAGAAGGGCAAAAAGAAAATTAATTGGCATAAATGAGTTTGTAAATTTGGCTATCTAAGATAAAGAGTGGAAATTGACAACTAATCATAGTTATCAACAACCAGAAGTGCAGCAAAGAACATTCTCATTTTTCACTTTTGGCAGTGCCAACCCTACAAATTGTTAATTGGTGCACTTCGGGGACGGATCTGCACTATCCAGACAATGGAACAATTCTTGGATAAAGAGTAGCCTGAAAAGCATGCTCACTGGAAGTTCATAACTATCCAACCCATCTCCATTTTCCATAGCCAAGATAAGTTTACACAAATGGTCCAAAAGACAATCTACATATCCACCAGTTACAAATGCAAACCACTTAAATACAATTGATCCATCATTGAGGTGGCCTCTAGTGGGTGCTTCCAAATGAGCATTTGAGAGACTGATTCAAATACTCAACAACAATAATCTACACAATCAAACTCCATTTAGGCTGTGCTTTTTTGGATATTTTGGCCTAAAAATCAGGTTGTTTCACTTGTCAGGTGTGCTATAGCATACGAAACAAATGAATGGCAAGCAAGAAATAGTTTTGGGCCTCTGTTTGGCCAGCTTGAGGAATGAAATGGCCTGATTTTTAACCAGAAGATCTAAACAATACGGCCCACCTAATGGTTGGATCTCTCATATGAATCAGTTTCCAAATGGCCTGAGTTCATCATCTACTTTCCAAATCATGTTTCAATACACTGAAAAAAATAGTATTGAATTTCTTTCTTGTAATATTTGTGAAGCATTTAAAGAGTTGTTCGGAGGTAGATGTTTTTTCATGTAGGATGAAGAGCTGAATTATGGTAAAAGGCGGTTGTTTCAGAGAAGGGAGCATTATCTTTCAAGGCTTATTGAAAATTTTGAATTTAAGAGGGCCTTCTACTCTTCTTCCTCCATTTCTTGCAAGTTCTGTGGAATCGATCTGTCTGGTTAACCCAAATTGTATGGAGGCAGATTGTAAATCTTTTGGGTCTGTGTATCTTCTTTTCTTTTTTTGTTAAATTGAAAATCATTACATACCCACTTTAGAATAGAAAAGTGCAGCAACACATCAGAAAAGTGTAGCAACACATCAGCAATCTCACATCTTTGAATAGAAAAGTACAGAAACACATCCAAAATAGTATTTTAAGGAACTAAAAAATAGTCAATATTTTGTTTCACATCTTTTAAGGAACGCATCCAAAATAATTTTTTAAGGAACTACCTGTTTTGATTAGATCCTTTTTGGACGTACCTGAAAACAGACATTAATTAATTGGTTTTGCTTTTTAGCAGTATGGGAATCAAAAACGGGGTTAGGCAAGTTTCTTTTTTCTTACAATCTCTACCTCTAATCTTAGCAACACATCAGCAATCTCACATCTTTGAATAGAAAAGTGCAGCAACACATCAAAAATAGTAATAGTAAGATAATGCAAGCTAAGGAGAGAGGAAGAACTCACAATACTAAAAAATAGTCAATATTGCTCGATGCATAAATCCAAGTAAACTCGATATGAAAGTCCTCAAATAGAAGATAAGGCTGCAAAAATATAATAATTTATTAAAATAAAAAAGAACACAATAACTAGAAGAAAATTATATGTAAATTATATGATAAAATTATATTGATCAAATGAATATTTACCTGATTCAAGAGCTTCAATTTCAGCCATATTTTCTTCAACTTGAATTGGGAGAGGTGAAGCATGTAGCTAATCTTGTGTGCAAATTAAGCATTCCACAAGCTTAAGGGTAAGAAAACTACGAAATTGATCTAGAACACGACCTTCAGTACTAAAAGCTGATTCAGAAGCAACGGTAGATACAGGAATGACTAAAATATCCCCTGCAACTTAAGAAAGAATTCTATACTTTAACTTATTCACCTTCCACCTATTCAAAATTTTAAAGTTTGGATCATCCTTTTCATAAGATTCCTCTAAGTATTTGTCCACTTCAGACTTGACTCCATTACTCTCTTCTTCTTCCAAATATTTTTGAAACTTTGATTTGAAAGAAATTAATTGATCACTTGACAACTAATTGATTAGTCGACATCCATGTCAAAAACAATTAGACTTGAAGAAGAATTAACTGACTGAAACTTTTAATACTCATCATAAATATGATTGAATGCCTCTCTTATCTTCTTAGTGAGCTCAATCACCATGGCAGGTTCGTAAACTTCAGAATAACAAAACTTCACATATTTCAATTTATAACGAGGATCCAATACAATAGCAGTCAATAACATCATATTCATCTTTTCAATATTTTCCTAATACTTCTCAAATTTAATCTTCATTTTCTTAGCTATGGTATTTAAAGTAGAATCCATCCTGATTGACCATTCGGATAAGAAAATTTTAATGACACAAACTTCATGAAAATATGAATTAGAAGTGACATATAAAGAACCAAACAAGCGAATAGTTGCATCATAGAATTTCTGCAAAAAATTGTAAAAACTCGAGTATCATCCTAATCACTAGTGGTAGGAGGTCCATCATGAAGTTCTATGGTGAAATGTGGATCTTCCTCTTCTAATCTCTCAAATGATTTTTGAAACTTTGTTGTAACATCTAGCATGAGATATGTGGAGTTCCACCTAGTTTGAACATCTAGGCACAAAGAACTTTTATATGTTATCCTCTCTTTCTTTACACATGCCTTGAAGCATTGTTCTCTTTAAGGAGAACTCCTAACATACCTCACTGTCCCACGAATTCAAGTTAATGAATCATTTAATTCAATTAACCCATCTTTCATAATTAAATTAATAATATGTACACAACACCTCATGTGAAAGAATTAGCCGCCTAAAATGAAAGTATTACTCTTCGTAGACGTCTTTCTGTTTATATATGAAATAGCAACATCATTAAAACTTGCATTATCCACAGTAAGTGTGCATAATTTCTCTATACCTCATTCCATCAAACATACCTCCACCGCTCGACCAATTTCTAAACCTTTGTGACTAGAAATCACACAAAAGTTTAAAATTCTTTTATACAATTTCCAGTCTTTAATAAAATGAGCTGTAAGACACATGTAAGAAAGATTTTACACTGAGGTCTATGAATCTGTAGTGAGACAAATTCTTTGATTTGAGTTTACTAATAAATCCTTCAATTTTTTTTCTCACTCACATATAATATCATACAATCCCTTACCATTGTAGTATGTGACAATATCTTGAAATTAGGTTGCATCATGCTACAAAAGTAACAAAATCCTTCATGCTCAACAAACTTAAAAGATAACTCATCTATAATTATCATTTTTGTAAGTATTTCTCTATATAGATCTTGGTCAAATTTTCAAACACCAATGGTACTACCACCATCTTCTGTTATTGAATGCATTGACAAAATTTTCTGCTTCTTGTCTTTATTTTGGAAATTCTTAGGGCACTTTGATATATGTTTTCTCAAAGTGTTAGTCTCATTCTCACTCTACCATGCATAGGATGAATTACAGTAGTTACATCTAGCCCCTTTTCATTTTTTCATCCCCGTCATTTACAATTTTGGTAAAATGATCCCAAACGTCAGATTTATGACCCTTGTATTTAGGAAGACATACCTTTGCATGAAATGAAGAATTAGTAATAGAGAGCTCCTGAGGATTATTTGTCTCTCCAGTACTTGACATCTAATAAGAATTAAAATAGAAAAAAATAGAAAAAATCAATAAAACACCTAACATTCAATAAAACATTTATAAAAAATTAATAACACTGATAATTAGTAATTACCATCATAGAAAATGATGATGAAGCCATTGTTGAAGTTCGGATCGAGATTTGAACCATTCGAGGCGAGAGAGGGATGGTTAGATTGGACGTGAAATCTGCAATACACTTTAATGTCATAATGTGCTCTTCTTTACCCACAATTTATTGCAATTGAAATATGCATTTTTTAAATTCATATTTAATCATGAGTTCTGACCGAAAAATAAAAGGGCGAGGACTCGAGCATCTTTTCCATAAGAGAAACATTAATATTCTGATAGAATGTGATGGATTATACGCAGGCTAGTTTCCATACACGTATTTCAAATTAATTATCATCCTATTCAAATGCAATATAAACAAACAAAATATATTTATTTGATTACCTACCTACAAATTTGTGAATATTTATTGGACAGACAAATTACAAATATCCAATGGTCTTATTTAACAAGTATCTGGCATTCAGAGATGATTCTAAATCTAATTTTTATGGGGTGTGAACATTCAAAGTTGATGGATGAGTTAACACCTCTACCGCTAGCTTTGGGTCTTAGAATCTGCAACCCAAGATCTATTCCATGCCCAGTTCAATCACGTCTAAAATGATTCGATGCCTAGCTGTGTTGGGTCGGACTCGGAGATTCAGATGAGTTTTTATTACTAACTTTACATATAATAATACAATTGAAATTTTAGGACTATTAATAATACAAATAATAAGATAAAATACTTAAAATAGCCAAAAACCGACAACAAATCATCTAAAGCACACTGTTTTAATACCCTGGTTCTCATAACAAAGGTTTAGTATTCCAAACACACCCCACCCACCTTAATATTTGATTTGAAAAATGCTTGATGGGGCAAGTTACTTGGCTGAGTCATTGCAAGTTGCATTGAGTTGACCTGACCGACCTTACTCTCTCTAAAACTTGGCTGAGTCATGCTCAAAACTATCTGAATTTTGAGTAAGTCAACAAGTTTTAGAGCATGTGAAGAACTGCCATCACTTTTTTCTTTCTTTTTTGCCTTTCCCCATCTCTTCTTTAGTTAATACTACATTGTTTTTAAGAATGCCAATGCATCACAATAGAATATTGTACCAAGGAATGGCTACTTAAATGAGATTTTCTGCTCTGTTTGTGAGCATGGTTGGAGAAGTATGCTGAGTGTCCAAAGTTCTTCGTTGGTGTTTGGCAGTTTGGCGTTTGGCTTGCACCATACAAATTTCAAAACGAGGGCTGGAATTTAGACAGTCCAGCCTCCCATTTTATCTGTATGGAGGAGGTGATTTGTTGTAACAGACCGTATATTATCACAGGAACAGAATGGGAGGGCGAGAGAGAGAGAGAGAGTTACAGAGAGGGAGGGCGCCGCACGATGATTGGGCAAGGACTGGCCTGATTGGGCAGGAGCCTAAGCCGCATGATGCATAGTGATTGGGCAGGGACTGCCAGTGATTGGGCAGGGGCTTGGGCTACCGGTGATTGGGTAGGGACTGCTGGACTGGCCTGATTTACCAAATAGAGACGAGAGAGAGAGAGAGGAGGAGGAGGAGGGGCAGGAAGGGGCGACAGCAGTGGGCTAGATAGTAGAGAGTAGGGACTCCAGAGACCTTTAGGGTTTTTTTTTTTTAAATTATAGTAAAGGCATGGTTCGACGGTCTGGATTGATGGTTCGGGTAACAGTTCGGATCTACGGTTCGGGTCACGGTTCGGATCAATGGTTTGGTTCAGTTCTACACAACCTTAAATTGGAACCGATCCGTATCCAACAGTTCTCTAAAATTTGAAACCAGAACCGGAACTGGTGTTATCTAGAACTGGACCAAACCGGATCGATCCAACGATTCCGATCCGATTCCACGATTCTACCGATTCGATGTGCACCCCTAATATATATGTTATACAATCTAACTATTTAACAATCATTTATAATAAATACTATAATACAACATAAATATATACACTATGAAATGTTATTTATACACTTCATAAATATTTAAAATTTCATATTAAAATGATATATAATTATAATCCATATTATAATTATACACTTGTGACATCATTTATATGAATTACAATCATAAAGTTTATATTACGTAACTTAATAAAATTTATAATAAATAACATATTTTAAATAATTTAACATTTTATATAAAATTAAAACATAAAACATATATAACTACACAAATAATATATATTAATCTTTGTTTCTTTTCACTAATATTCATATAATTTATATGTATTAACAATCTGTGATAATATAAATTATATATAACAAATTACATTATTACTTGTTATTAATACAAAATAATGATAGTAGTAGATGGTAATAGTAATAAGATTAATATTAATATTAGTAATTTGTTAGTAATTTATGATGGAATGACCCATTAGGATCTTTTAACCGTTGCCATACAATTTCGAGATGATCCGACCATTAAATTGACGAGAATCCACCAATATAACTCAAATCAAGTTGTGGGCCCCACGTAGGCCTTAGATCTGCCTGATCTTCAATCTAGGGCCCTGATTAGGAACCCTGAGATCGAATGGATGGAGTGGATTTCACCAGAACATCACGATGGACCCCACATCGGTGGTGCGCATGCACTGGAGGTGTGTACACCCAGCGTGCATTAGAAGCGGAGCCGGGTCAAACATAGTTTAACCCGACAAATTTTTGAAATGGGTAGGTTTTTGTAACGCCCTAACTTTTCAGGACCCGAGTATATGACCCGTGTCCCAAAAATCCAAGTGTTAACCTTAAAAGATGGTCAAATTCGAGTGTATATTTTTTTTCTTCATTCAGAGTAAGCAGATGAGCATAGTATGGACAAATCGACATAAATGAAAATTTCATTTACATTTGAAATATACAAGAAGCTGCCAATAATAACTTATACAAATAAATGTCCCAAACTTACAATTTCAAGTGAAATGATGTTACATGTAACAAAAACAAAATATAATAAATCTGGAACTGTAAACCATGTAGCAACTCTTGACAATACAATCATGCATCTTCAACAGTGATATTCTGCTCCTCATCAATCTGAACCTGTAATTCAATTAAGCCACATGTGCTACCTGTACAGTTATATATTTGATGGATGAGTGGTCAACTCAATGTGAATTCCCCTCAAGATTACACAACAACGCATTAGGTGAGCATAGTTATAAAGCAAAGCATACAAAATAATAAATGATGCAAGTCTTATTATGTGTATGGATGCGTGAATACAATCATCACCCCGGGGATGCTCATCTGTGCGGACAGTGGGCTTATCACTCATGCAATCATCGACCTGAGAAAAACATCCAGTGGGCCATCATCGACCTGGGAAAAGCATCCAGTCGGACAAATACATACATCATATACGATAACAATAGATGTTGGTCTGTGCCATGTATGCATGTTTGGCCAACCCATTATTAGTCCAATTACAACCTGTCATTTTAAATAAGTTCAAAGGTCACTATGAGGGCTCGTCACCAGTGTAGGCTGACAGCTCGAGCATAGGTCCCATACCACTATCGCCGGCTCATAAGACTACCATCTTAGGATGTTTAATGAAAACCCGTCGACTAGTGGCTAATCATATTACGGTATATGGGGCTTACCATCGCATGATTGTACAGTATAAAACATCGAACCTATATAAGGAAAATACCAAAACAAAGCCACGGATGACCAATATCCAAATAAACCACATAGGGCAATTCTCAAAATAGGCCACATAGGGCGAGTATCGAAACCATGCGATAAAAACTATCCTTAAAAACCATTGGACACAACAACCCTAGATGGTACGCCTACATCAATGGTTAATTTAAACCACCATTCAATAACCACTAAGCCGAAGGTCCATTACGATCACAACCAGTTGGGTTAAATTCCAAGTATGGGTGTACATGTATAAGTGGGGGTTTCCCATTGATATACCAGTTTAAGTTCCATAAGAAATCCACAACTAATTCATAAGTATAAATAAATATGCAGGATAAACATTTAGCATGTAATGTAGCAATTCAATTCTAACAATTAACACATGTGACTATGAAATAGAAATATCAATTATAACTTAAAGTAAAAACTATAACTTAAGCTAATGGGAAAATGGAAAGCTCAAGGGAAAGAATCATCACCTTATACTTTGAATCGTCTACCCGTGTTGCTAAAGAGTGCATGTTTCCTTAGAATCAAACCCTATCATGAATTATAAAGTTACACAGTTAGATCCAAACTTACATAATATTTAGGGTTCGGGTTTTATCCTAGGGTTTGGGTTACCTAAGTTTCAGGGTTTCACTCTAGGAGTTGGACTAGGACTTATGTGTAGCTCAAACACAATGTCATGATATGGTTAGTTACAATTTAATGTTAATGATATAATCAATATTTGTGACCATGGTAATACTAAGCATTATAATGTAGTAGTGTAGTCTACTTTGTTTTTTTGATAATATCTTCAGGTGATGGATACTACACTAATGTCATTAACGGTAATTTATTTATAATGACTAACATTAGTGCAAACAGTGCATTGATGTAGATCTAGGTTTTCATCCTAGAGTTCAATCCTAGACTTGGATCATAGAGTTGAACGTTAATTGATGTAAGGTTAACCGTGACGTTAGTAATATTAATAATTGTAAAACCGCTATTAATATTAGCAATGTAATCAATATTAGGTACATGATAATAATAATCGTCATGATGACAGTAAATATTTTAATTTACCATTAGTGATAATATTTAAGAGAAATAAATAGAACACTACTATATGATAATTGCAACTTTGTTTATACTAACTAGTTCTGACATGAATAACTTACTAATAGCTAATCATTATTAATATTAATAACCCTAATAATAACAATGGCAATGATACATTAAAATGGGTCTAGTGTGGATTTGAAGGGTCCCAAGAATAAGGTTATTTGAGCTCGCATTAGAGTCAACAGGCCCATCAAATTCTGTCCCAACAAGTGGCCTCCATTGGGCCGAAATTTCCGAACACCATGGTCCTAACTGAGCCTAACTTTGGCTAGGTCTGGCCCAACACCTTGCTACCCATAGATGGCCTAAAGTCTGGGCTAGGCTGGACTGTTGTAAGCTTAGCCGTAGCCACCCTTTGTTGCCGCAAAATCTGGGCTGGGCTCGGCCTAGGCTTGTGGTCCCAAAGGTGGCCCACAAAGAAAGTGCAGCCCACTGCTCAACCCAGAACGTGGCTGGGCTTGGTCCAGACCACAACCCAAGTTATGGGCTACACTCGGCCCATCTTTCAGCACAGTTCGATGGTTGGGACCTAGCAACAACGTGCGTTGATAGCCAAAAATGGGCTGGGTTGGACTGATCTGGCCCAGCAGTTGTTGTCCCAACTGTGGTCCAAATGTGGCCCACAACATTGCTTGGTGTGGCCTGCTGAAATCTATGGTGTGGTCCACTACGCGTGCATCTTGGTTGCACCCTGCTCGACTCTCTCTCCATCCCTTCTTCTCTCTTTCTTTTTATTTCTTAAGGGTCCAGAGGTTATTGGACTTACCTTAAGTGCAGTCCGACTCAACAGACTCAATAGACTCGACAGCTCGGTTCGTGTTTCGGTGCAGAGCAGTGAGGCAGCCGCACGCCCCTTCTTCTTCTTCTTCTTTCTTTCCTCTTCTTCCTATCTCTCTCCCCCTTTTTCTTTTTTGTTTCTTTATTTCTTTCCTTCTTCGATCTTCATAGACCACATCAGAGATGGCCACCTATTACTTTCCTGAGACTAAAGGTTACAACAGGAGCTAATCGGCTGAGCTTCCAACAGGAAAAATGACTCGCCATTAATGGCAGACCGTAAACGTCTGCATTTTCTTTCAAAACAGTGCCTAAGGGTGATGTAAACAGGCTTATGGGAGCTTGGGAAATCAATGGATCAAAGCTTCATGGAAGTTCTCATGGTGGGTTCGATGGGAGAAGTTTCTGGCTCAATTTTGAAACGAAACAGGAAGAACTAGTGCAACTGTTATTTTTCTCCCAGAAACCAGGGTTTTTCTATGCATAAAAGCCTATGAATGGATGGCTAGGACTAACTGGCTTAACATCCACCATTCAAATGCTACTGACAAAACCAGAAACCGACCGCCGATTTCTCTTTACCGCAGATGGGAGAACTCGAAGGTGGTTTGTAGTGGATGGTAGGGATTTGCCTGAATGGAAGGCTGAGATTGGAGGGAAGACCGCTCACGCGGATTGCCAACCTGGCAATAGCAGGTTTCCATTTTTGGAAAGCATTTATGCTTTCTGATCCTATCTACGGCGATCCTCGTGTGTATGTAGGTGCATTCCAGCAAGTGAGACTACCTAGGGTTCATTCAGGACTGTCATTCGGTCGCGATGTACGGTCCATATTCCCCAAATGGATGGTGTAATGGGCCATTAATCGAGGGCAACAGCCATTGTCCGTTAATGTTGTTGCAGCGTAGGAGATAGGAAGGAAAAGAGGAGAATTTCCTCTTTTGGGGGGGAGGCATCGGGTCAAACTCGATTTGACCAAGCCTCTTGCTCCCGTGCACCGCATGTGCACACTTACCATGGTACACATGCGATCAATAGTGGGGTCCACAATGATTTTGGACGAAATCTACTCCACCCATTCGGTTTAGGGGGTCCCCATCAAGTCATCTAACAAAACACTAGGTGGATCCCAAGTTTAGGTGGGTCATGCACGTAGACATGGTTCTTTAGCTGCAGATCTTCATCGATCCGATGGCCAGGTTTACCTAAATTTAAACATCGACAGTCAAAAGACCCTTAGGGATCATGCGGTGCATTCAGGACCATCTGTTATTACTCAATGTCTTTGTACATTATATATATACACACACACACACACATAATTATTATATGAGTATACATAATTATTTACTTATTTATATACTTATTCATTCATTCTCATTAGTAGTAGTATTTTATGTAGGACTCGCCTTTGATCAGGGTCATCAGCGGTTCAAGTCACGTCTTGTTAAGTCATGTGTCCAAATCTTGGGCATGGCTACTACTCAATTAGTTTATGGTTTATTTTACAACCTGACGGTCGAGTTGTGCAAATTGATCGTTATATAGTTCATTGGAATGTTGTGATTGATCCTAGTCTATCCAAGGAGTCCTAATGTATATGTATGGTCTACCTAATGTCGCAAATGAATGGCTTGGTTGTATGGGTCAAGTAATGGATTCCAGCATTGAGTGGCATGGCCTAACAAATGGTGGATCTAAGGATTCCAGGTATGATGCTTGATAATGGACGGTTTGATCTGTTTATTAAAGCAGTTGATCTATCAGAATGGTTGGAATCCTAAGAATAGAGTTAATTGATGATGTAGTGGTCTATCTTTAGAATTAATGGATGGACGACCTAATTATGTATATGGATTACTTTCAACAATCGGATTTAGGCTAGGATGCATGTGAATATTTTCTTAAGTTAGGCTTTCATTTATTCTAAATCTTGGTTATACAGTAACACCTGAGTACTAAAAAGTACAGGGTGTTACAGTTTCTCCCTCCTTCCCGCTTACGACTTGTTTTTCTTCCTTTTTGATCGAGAAGTGGCCCACCATCTCGTCCCAGTTGGAGGATTCAAACTGTCCATCTGATAAAGCGTCCATGCCTGACCAAAACCTCGCCTATTTCACACAATGACAAGCACACACGTGGGTACGAACTCAGGTGCAAACTAATTGTGTGTTGTAGGTTTTTCTAAAAACAGAAACTTCTATTTCTCCATCCGTATGCTTGCTAGGCGATCCGTGTGAGAGGAGGAATCCTCCAATCCCAGCCCTTCACTAAGACAGATCCCAACTGTCTGTTCGTTGCTCGCGTGCTAGGGTTTTCTGTGGAAAACCGACGCCAAAACCACCATTACACTAGCTGTTTCAGGAAAACCAGGCACTAGGATTAAATCTTGGCCTTTCATTCGCATCCAATGGACCTAAAGGTGTTGGAGTCCCTACAAGAAGGGAGAAAAACCATCTCTTCTCCTGTCGTTTATAAGAAACCCTAGAAAACGGTCGTTCTCCTTCTTCATGCTAACTCACCATGAAAACCGCTGTGAAGCTTCGATCCATCCATCATCCTAGCTCCATACGGTCCATATAGGCTGTTCAGAAGAAAGAAAATGGAGGAATAAGCCCTCATTGAGAAGATGCCATTAACGACCATCTTCTCCTCCACTGAGCTGCTGGGTGCCGCACTAACTGACCCGACCGAGTTCGGTTTGGGTTAGTGTTCTTGCTGACCAGGATTGGAAGAAGAAGAAAGGAGAGGAAGAGAGAAAGAAAGAGAGAAACCAGAGAAGGAGACGTCGATCAGAGCAGATTGTTTCGAGTTGCAGCGATAATAACTCATTTATATGAAAAATTGAGGTTGAAAACGAGCTGAGATGGTGGAGCAATTGTCCATTTATAAGCATGCCTGCAGTCTTCAGAGTACCAGCCTGGTTCTTCCAGCCCATCACCTCTGTCACGCCCCAAACCCCGAAATCGAATTCACAGGAATCCCGATCGCCGAATCCGGTGCCGACAGCCTCCGTAGTACCCCATTCTCGGCTCATAGCATTCATATGCCAGATTTCTGATCCTGGGATCATACAAGGAGGATTTTTTTTTGTACATTTAACTAGTAATAAGCATAACCACAAGTTTACCCAAATTATAAAGGCAACATCATCATCACATATCCATTAATATAATCATTTGAATACAATGCTGAAAGGAAAATATATATGTCAAAATCAAAGCTCCAGAAAATAGCTGCACGCTCCAAGCTCAATGCTGCTGCAACCTAACATCACCTGCACACATCTATCGTGCATAAGCTTATAGAAATCTTAGAGGGTGGTGTAAGTGTGTGCACGAGATAAGTGCCAAGTATTCAATGCAATATCATAATCATACAATACCGGAAAGCTATTAAGCCATAAACTATACAATGACTGAATAAGCAGAAACACTGATAAGAGCAGGAATTATCAGCGT
This sequence comes from Magnolia kwangsiensis, assembly GCA_037074715.1. Taxonomy (NCBI): domain Eukaryota; kingdom Viridiplantae; phylum Streptophyta; class Magnoliopsida; order Magnoliales; family Magnoliaceae; genus Magnolia; species Magnolia kwangsiensis. Next base: position 151,681,724 of record CM073574.1, on the reverse strand, counting down.
AAACAGAAATACTGACAAGATTATAATCATGCGATAACAGAATAAGCGGAAGTATGAACAAGTCCATAAGTTAATCAATATCATAATACGCAATATAGGACAGCTATGCAAATGATGAGTCATAGATAATCAAATGTCGAATGACAAGGATATAATGTAATACACAATTCAAAAGAGCTAACAAATATCATCACTCTCATTTAAGTCACAGGAATACAGAAACATAACAACCCACAATGCCATATGCCGAAGATGTAATGAAATATGTAGTATATGGTGCTAATGGAATGACCATGCTGGAGTGTGATGTCGGGATGATAGTACGTAGTATCGCAGGCTATGGGGTCCACCACAAGGAACCTCTATCCAAAACAGTCTCATACCTAAATTTGGATAGTTTGACTTAACGTGGTAAACTTCTGATCTCAGGTTAGTCGCGCGTCCAACCGAAATCCTTGCCATAACGAAGATACACAACAATTAGTTGCGCACCATCAGCCCGAGTGGATAGTGAATGGATGAATGAATGAGTATGCAACTCCTACTCAGTAGCCTTTCAGCACAAAAACCTGCCAACCGCTGGTAGCTCGTCCAGTGTGGTAGCTCGCCCAGGCCTTAGCCCCGCCCACATCACACCCACCCACCCACATCAGTGTCCTCCCATGTGCACCCACCCACATGCACAATAGTGACGGGGTGTCATAATATCATGTCAGTCCTCATATCAATATGGTTCCTCTCTGGAGAAATCACCGGAGTCCATTACACTTCACACCACCTGCCGCCCCAATCAAACGCATAACTGGATAAGTGGAAAAGACCTCACTATCTGCCTGTCAGTAGTCTGCCAATACCTACCCGGCTCACCGATAGTGGACCCATTCCTCGAGCTGGTTAAACTCAGCCTAGCCATGCCTACTCCCTCGGGCGGGTAAGGCCGCACCCCCTTCCAACCGACCACGACACAGTGAAGAGCACAACCATCTGATAATCGGCACTCAACGCTCATCTACCTACTCGGTCTATACGTTGGAGCATCCTCTAGAACCAAGAGAGTGTTTAGGGATTTTCACTCAGGGCCATCTATGGCGCCCCGATGCTCGAACAGATTTTCGGTGTCCCATCTGACCATCCACGATATGCCTGTGGAGGCTACGACCCTGATGTCACTAGGGCGTACAGTAATCACAACACAATGCAAGATGCATGAGTCATACAATCTAATCATGCATCAATCCTGCGCATGTCATGTGCTCATGTGAGATAATCTCCACCTATCAAGGAGTCTCACATCATCCTGCCCAATGACATATGCAATGGTCAATCACATCTCATAACAAACATGCAGATGATGCGAATGGACATGTATCATGATGTTATGATGTCACATACTCATAAACGGTATCAATAACCGACGTCGACAATGTGGACTTTTAACCAACATTGCCCCCAAGGAATGACCCACATAGAATCAAATATATAATGGGCACATGGCCTCACACAAGGGCCAAATATACGAAACAGGTGGGCCCTGGTCATGGGCCTAACACATTATAATGGGCCTTGCCCATAGGCCTCAAATACATCTAGATGGGTCGCACCCATGGGCCTCAGATATATCACAATGGGCCTCAAATATACTTCGCAGGTGAGTCACATACTTGGGTCTAATACACATCAGTATGGGCTACATCATATAGGCCTAATATACATCACTATGGCCACAACCCATGGGCTTTAAATACACAATATGTGGGCCCTACACATGGGCCTCAAATATATACCACGGGTGAGCCTCAATGGACGGGTCACCAATATAACAGGATGGGCCTAATGACATGGACCCCATAAATATATCGAATAGGCCGCACCAATTGGGCCTTACATACATTGCAATGGGCCATGACCCATGGGCCTTGCATACATCACAATGGGCCTTGCAACAATGGGCCTTATATATATTTAAGGTGTGCCTCAACAATGGGCCTCATACACATCAAGGTGGGCCTCAACAACGGGCCTCATACACATCAAGGTGGGCCTCAACGGGCCTCATACACATCAAGGTGAGCCTCAACAACGGGCCTCATACACAACAAGGTGAGCCTTAACAACGGGCCTCATACACATCAAGGTGGGCCTCAACAACGGGCCTGATACACATCAAGGTGGGCCTCAACAATGGGCCTCATATATAGCCTTAACAACATGCCACAAATATATCAAGATGAGCCTAATCAATCATATGGGCTAAATCAATCAAATGGTCGATACGAGCAGGCCAATCAAATGGACCGATACAAATGGGCTGTGCGTCATGAAGTTATACTAAGCATGTTATAAAGTAATGCCCTATCCTTACAACGCAGCTGGCCTAGACGGCTTGCATACAACAAGTACGGGCCTACCAATGGGCCCTAGGGAGAGTCGCAATGCGGACATTTAACCAACATTATACTCGCAATGTGGACGTCAAACCAACATTGCTCCCAAGGTGTAGCCCGTAGTGAATAACATTACGTAAACCAGGTTGGGATCACACATTGCAATGGACCTTAGGTACATCCCATTGGGCCTTAAATACATCAAATGGGCCATGTCATATGGGCCTTTTACTCATCAAATGGGCCGCACCAATGTGCCTTATGTGCATTGCAATGGGTCATAACTCGTGGGCCTTAGATTGCATCAAATGGTTCTCGACCCATGGGCCTTATACATATCAAATGGGCCTAATCCCATGGGCTTTAAAATACATCAAATGTGTCCAATCCCATGGACCTTGGAACACATCGAATGGGTCCACTCTATGGGCCTTAAAATACATCAAATGGGCCTAATCCCATGGGCCTTGGAACACATCAAATGGGTCCACTCTATGGGCCTTAAATAGTTCAACAACTAGCTACATTCATGAACCCAATTAAATTTAACTGTGGTGGGCCTCAAAAGTGCATTCATTAAGCCCAACATTTAAGGAACTAAAGGTATAAATTATTTTCTTTAAGATCTTTATAATATGGTGGGCCCCACTCCTCAAAATTTCAGCCCAAGGCCAGCATAATTATAACATGTTGCTGTCCTAAATTTGGGCACTCCATTGGAGTGGGTCCAAGGCCTCTAAAACTCTGAAAATTGAGGGCCAAGGTCCCTCATCATGCATATAATGAGAGGAAACCCAAAAAGGTGGCCCACCATCGGAAGAAATATGTTTGAATTATGATTTTTTATCAAGGCATATTGCTGGACTGCACAACAGAAAAAATCTGGGAGTCCAACCATCTTGGCCCATTCTTTTGGATACCCAAACGAGGTCACTTGAGGCCAAAATTTCACAGAGTGATACTTCCATAGGTGGGCCACACCGCCACAAAATTTCATAATTTTTAGATATCTTTAAATATTTTAATTAATTTAGACAAAACAGACTGTCCAGAAAAATCGGACAGACCTGGATGTCCCAACGTGGTGGGCCAGTCCAGCCCTCACCACGGTATATACAGGGGTCTATTGGCCCTGAAATTTGGTAGGTGGGTTCTAACATAAGTGGACCACACTCCTAAAGGACATTTGTAAATATTTTAATTCATTTACATAAATCAATCTGTCCTGAAAATCAGACTGATCAGGACACCATATTATAATGGGCCGGTCCCGCCATCACCATGGTGTGTACAAGCGTCCATTGGCCCCAAAATTTTGTACGTGGGTCCTATCATAAGTAGGCCACCCCCCTGAAAATTTTTATAATTTTTAAACACCCATAGGTATTTTAATAAATTTTAAAAATCCAACTGTCCATGGTGGAATGTTGCTGGAACATTACATAAAATCCAGACTGTCCACCTCACTTAGACCACACCTTTGGGATCCCAATGAAGGTCAGTTGGGGATGAAATTTGGGAGACATCAAGATGAGATCCTCACCTTTTAGAAAAGTATATTTAATAGGTATGAATAGTCCCCCAAACAGTCTCAAAATCTGGTCCAAAAATAACCAGAAAATTCTGAACAACAACATGTACTTAGATAAAATTTATTATATAAGTTAAATAAAAAGGGAAATACATTAATGGGCCACACACATCAGGAAATAAAATGAAGGGAAAGAGAGATAGAAGGACAATCCGGCCATAGGAAAAGGGGCTCTACCACTATTGAGCCCTCCCAAGATCAATCACACCCGCACATCATACCTAGATCTACATTTACAACATGGATCTTGCATATGCATGGCCTATAATTAAAATGCATGGTGAGGATATCATCCCTACCATGGTTATAAGGTCTAGATGACCCAAACATAATATGATATGAAATAAAACTACCATGATGAGGCCCATAGAGAAAGGCCCCATGCATGGATCATGCATGCATAAGGTAGGCCATTAGGCCACAACCATGGGATTGTGTGGGATCTCCACCATTGATTGGTGGGTCGTACACTTCCCTCATGAAAGAAAGAAAACATCTAGGCTATAAAAATTAGATTTTTTTACATCTAGAGGAGCACCCACCGTTCGATCTTCTTGCTCATATGAGTTCCTTAGCACCTTAGCTTTGATTCCAATGGAGAAGATGAGGAATGGATGGTTAGGATGGGAGATCATGGGGTAGGAGAGTGGGCCATACTTGAAGTTTTGAAAGAGAGGGAGAGGCTTGGAGAATTCTCATACGTATAAGATTCTCCTTAGATTTTTTTTGAGTTTGAAAATGAGAAAGAGAGAGAGAGAGAGAGAGAGTTGTAAAGAGAGAGAGAGATGAGTGATGGATGTGGTGAGTGATGGGTGTAAGAAAATTTTGACTTTTATGGCCATTTGTGTAAGAAAAGCATGGGTGGTGTAAGAACTTTTTAACTTTGAGGGCTTTTGGTGTAAGAGAGGTATGGGCTTGTAAGAGATTCTTGACTTTTGTAGTTGCTTGGGAATGGGTGAAAGATGATGTGTACTTGACATGTACTTGACACGTGATGGATTGATGGATTGATAGGATTGATGTGACACATCGTAGAGATTCTCTTGGGTTTCGCAACGCGCTGCATTTTCTTCACACCGAACGTTGGCCCACATCTCTTGAACAGGGTATCGCCTCGGCGCGCAAGTCGCGGCATTGGAACCGCAGTGACGACGCGGTCGCTATGGTAAAGGTCTTGGGTTGAGTCGATACAGGTTGACGGCATACGAATCAGGGTCGCATGCAAATATTGGTTAAGGGTCGAAGGTTGCCGAAATTCGACCAGTAAGACCGCAGAAGTCTATGGAATGGTACGGTCTAGGATACGGGGCTTACAACCTCAGACCCCACCCGCTTCAATAAATCCCATTTCAGAAGCTGCATATTGTGATATGGAGTCCTTGTCTTCTACTTTTGTTTCAGGCCGAGTAGAAGGCGAAGTGGAGAGGGATTCTACATATGGGTCTTGTGATTTCGATGGAATGGAGGATACTGATCATGGGAGACGTATTTATCGAGAGGTCCAACGTCAAAATTCTAAAGAAAATGAAGTGAAACTAAAGAAGATTTTACCGAACTTAGATGTCGAAGTTGGACCTTGTGCCCAGCTTGCTGCTCTCACGGAGCTCTATGACATCTTATCCTTATGCATGGATGACTATCCACTTGCCAATTTTCCTTTGACATCGTTCATTCTTAATCTTGTTAGGTTGGAAAAGCATGAAAGCAGTCCAGATATAATGCTTTTGGCCATCAGGGCTCTGAGTTACCTCTATGATATGTTTCTAAGATCGTCTGGGCTTTTTGTTTGATACAATGCAGTTCCTGCTCTTTGTGAATGATTAATGGTTATTGAATACTTAGATGTAGCAGAGCAGAGTTTATAAGCCTAGGGTTAGCAAGAATCGGTCCCAATCCACTCTACACCACCAATTTTACCAGATGCTACCCAGGTGTTGTTTACAGTAAGGAACAACCATTCCTTAAACAGGTATAACGTCTATAACGTCCCTGTAAACTCTATTTTAAACAACTCATTAACAAGTTGACTCGGTATTTGTTCACAAAAAAAAAAAAATCAGATTACAACTCAGTCAGCTATTGGAGGTTAGACTTGGGTTTCCATCTTATTGATAATGAAAGATAACTTCCACCCAGATATGAAGCTGAAAAGCTCACTAGCTTCAATTAAAATTTCTCCCAACTCAATCATGAGTTGACTCGTCCGGTTTCCCAACCGAGTCAACTCGGTGGCAACTCACTGTTGATTGTAATCTTCTATTTAGAAACTACTTGAAATTGTCTACCTTGAAAGACATGCCTTCCTTCAACAAGTCTTAACAAGTAGGTAGAAATTAAGGTTTATATGAATATTAAGCATAAATAGTCATGGTACACTATTTGCACTAATGTTAGTTTATTATAAACAAAATTACCATTAATGATATTAGTGTAGTATCCATCACTTGAAAATATTATCAGTAATAATAGATTACACTATTTTATTGCCATTGTAATACTTTGTATTACCATGGTCACAAATATTAGTTTTATCATTAACGTTAAACTGTAACTAACCATATTATTACATCATGTAAGCTACATATGAATTATAGTTCAACTCCTACAACTAAACCCTAAGGTGAAACCCTAAAACCTAAGTAATCAAAACCCTAGGTTAAGACCTTATCCCTAAATAGTGTGTAAGCTTAGATCTAATTGTACAACTTTACGATTGATGCTAGGAATTGATTCCAAGGGAACACACATTTCTTAACGATGGTGCAGGCGGTTCAAACATAAGGTGATGATTTCTTCCCCTTGAGCTTTCCATTTTCTCATTAGCTTAGGTGATAGTTTTTATTTTAATTTCGGTTGTTAATTAATATCTTAACCTTATCATCACATGTGTTAATGTTGGAAGTGAAATGTTAGATAAGATGCTTAATAATTATCCTGCATATTTTCTTATGCCTGTGGATTACTTGTGGATTGCTTATGGAACTTAAACCGGTACATCAGTTGGAAACCCCCACTTATAAACGCACACCCATACTTGAGATGTAACTTGATTGATTGAGATTGTAATGGACCTTCGACTTAGTGGTTATTGAATAGTGGTTTAAATTGATTATTGATGTGGGTCTGCTATCCAGGGGTTGCTAGGTCTACGTGGTTTTTGAGGATGGTCTTTTATCACATATTTTTGGTATTTGCCCGATGTGGCTTAGTTTTGATATTCGCCCTATGTGGCTTGTTTTGACATTTTTTCTATATGGGTTCGATATTTTATTTTGTGCAACCATGCAATGGTAAGCCCCATATGCTAAACATGATTGACCACTAGTCGATGTGTTCTATTAAGCAACTTAAGATGGGAGAATCTCATGAGTCGGGGATGGTGGTCATGGGACACTATGCCTGAGCTATCGGCCTACATTGGGTGACATCATTGTGAACTTTGAGCTTATTAAACTGGCTAGTTATAAATGGAATAATAACGGATGAGTTAATCATGCATTCATAGCATTCGGACGATGACGGGTGATTAATTCTGGATGCTATAGCATGTGCCTAATATGATTTATTTGGGGTATCATTTTGCTACCTCCCAGACCATTGACTATTGACCCACTTTCAGTGAGTTTGACACTATGCATGTACTATGTACTTTCACTGGTGACCGGCTACATTGATGAGTTTAACACTACGAATGTACTATGTACTTTTGCTGGTGACCGATCAAATTGCATGAGTTTTGCCTAAAAGCCATCTGGATGAGCATCCCCAGTTGATGTGCGCTCATGCATCCATGCATCTAAAAAGACTACATCATGTATTGCCTTGTTATGTTTTTTATAACGATGCTTATCTAATGCGGCGGTGTGTAATCTTGAAGGAAATTCACACTGAGCTGACCACTCATTCATTGAACATATAACCATATAGGTAACACAGGTGGCCTAGTTGATACTTATGTTCATATTAATGAGGAGAAGGGTGCAATCGTCAAGGATGCATGATTGTATTGCTAAGAGTTGCTACGTGATTTTATCGCTTAGTATTTGTTATAATATATTTTGTTTCATATGTGATGTTATCTCATTTTATAATTGTAGGTATTGAGACATTGGTTTGTATAAGTCATTATGGGCAACCTCTTGTATATTATAAATGTAAATAAAATTTTTTCCTTATGTTAATTTGTCCATTCTACTCTAAACTGATAACTCTGAAAGATAAAGAAAAAAAAATAGAATTTGGCTCTATGTATTTTAATACTCGGGTTTTTGGAAAACGAGTCATCTAGTTAAGTTCTAAAAACATGGGGTGTTACACATTTGTTGTCCTTTTTTTAGATATTCCAACAAGTGTAAAATTAAGTATAAGAGTTTGAATTGTCAAACCCAACTAGGTTCTTGTGTAGGGCCTAAATCAAATTCTTTGTATAGGTCATTGGACATGGGTGCATACGTGTTGGTCTCCATGGGAACCTTCGATGGGAGTAAACGTAGGTCCTTAAATTATGACCAAGATTGTTGCTTAGCCTATAGAAAACCAACTAAAATCTCCCGCGGAAGCCTCTTACAAAAATGTACATTAGTAAGTTCTTGTGTAGGACCAAGGTTAATTCATAGTGAGCCTATAGAAAACTATGTGAAGTCTATCGCGGGAGCTAGTCCTTGTATATAATTATAAAGGTTAAAGGTGAATTTGATTTAAAACCTCCGATAGTAAAATCTGGTACACTTATGGGTTGAGTGAGTCTGCCACATGTGGAGTAGGTAAACCAAATCACTATACATGCTTGTGTTTGTAATTGTTATTTGAGCACTTGTTTAATTATGCTTACGTGGTAAATGTTTAATTATATGTTTGCATGATTAGATGAATGCTACGTGTTAATAGTTAGCATATCCTACACACGATGTACGTTATCATGTTAATAAATTAGTTGCTTAATTGTTATATCCTATGAAGCCATGTAATTGGGCCATCTAATGACTTGAAAATCTTAGAATTTTGCATTGTTTAGTTTAAATTGCATATTAGTTTAAGTAGGTAATTGTATTTAAAATATATAATTTTTATTTGGTCTTAATTACCCCAATGGCTAGCGCTCTCATCTTTACACACTTGTGCCTCGTTTCCACGTGAGAAACTAGTGGAATTAGCTCTCCTCCCCCTCCATGGACCGAAATCCTCTCCAATTTTTTATATGCATTATATCCTACATGTAAATTCATACCTTTCATTAACAAATTACTATTGTTTTAACTAGACATGCAAACTACCTTTCCTATATCAAAAGAAAAAATAAAATAAAATTGCTATTAAAATCTCCTAGTTCTTATGGTGTGGCTCACTAATTGAGTTTACTTGTTTTTAGATTAGGTTGATTTTTATATTTTTCATTTGTTTTGGTGACCTATGCATGGTTATTGGGTTTGATATGGTTGCCTGTGCTTGGCCTACCTGTGGAGTGGATCTAGTTGATTTTTTCTCATGCCCTAAAATTGAGGACAAAGCCTATAGATGGAGTGGATTTTATGTATAAAATTTGGTGAGCTCCATAAAGCCGGGTGTTTTATGAGTTGTGTATAAAATAAGTGCAGAAGAGGATTTCCCTCTATATGGGAGGTGACTAGTGGCCCCAATATAATGTTTGTGAGAAATCCATCCCGTCTATCCATTATACCCGCTCATGTTAGGACATGAGCACAAAAAATTAGTAGATCCAAAACTCAAGTGGACGACGTGGCAGAAAACAATGGAAATGGAATGCCTACTATGGCAACCGTCCTAAGGTCCATCATAATGTTTATATGCCATCCAAATCATTCATAAGGTCGTTTCCCCATTGAGATTAGGGGTGTACACTGAGTTGAACCGAGTCGAGTTGGCCTCACTCGGCTCAGCCACTAGCTGACCCTAGCTCGAACTTGGCTCAGCTCGATCTTCGAGCTTGATTGGTTGGCTCGGCTTAGTTCGATTAGCAGCTTGGGCCAGTTCGAGCCAAAATCAAGCCTATACGGCATTTTCACAAACACATGTTGTGCACTTTTAATTTCTCACTGTGTAAAAAGCAATAGTCGTATACAAGTATTTTCATCAAACACCTTTTAGACAACATCAAAATTGAGAAAAAAAATGATATTTGTTTCTTATACATACCTTCCTTGCCACTAGCTGACACTTCGTTGAGTTATTTCATCAAATACTCGATGAGCAACATCAATATCAAAGTAATTGAGTCACTGAACTAGTTCGATTCAAGTTGGGGTTTGATTCGAGTTGAGTCGAGCTCAAGCAAGCTCGAATTCGGTTCAAAATTTTTTCAAGCTCAAACAAATCAGCTTGACTTGGCTCGAGTTGGGGTTTGAACCGAGTTGAATTGAGCTTTTTTGAGTCGATTCGAGCGAGCTAACCGAGCTAACTCGGTTCATGTATACTCTTAATTGGGATGAACTGAAAAAAAACAAGAATATTGGCCTGATCTGACACGCCCCAAACTCGGAAACCGGGCTCACAAAATTTCCGATCGCCGAATCCGACGCCGACAGCCTCCGTAGAACCTCATTCTCGGCTCCTAGCTCCCATTCGCCAGGTTCCGATCCTGGGATGCTACGAGGAGGATTTTAAATATCAGTTTGATTCGTATTAAGCATAACCAAAGGCATAACCCACAAACAACAACCAAGAAATCCATTACATTTCCACTATGATCAAAAACTTTACAAGTACAATGGGCATAAAGGGAAATACAAGGGTAAATAACAGAAAAACTCCAAAATGATCAGCAACGTGCTCCTGCCTCAACGCTGCTGCGATCCAACGTCACCTGCACGCAACGGTCGTGCATAAGCTTACAGAAAGCTTAGAGGGTGGTGAAAGTGTGTGCACAAGGTATAATATGAACATGCAATGTCAGAGTAATGCGGAATATGCAGATAGAACTATAATATCATGAGCCGTACCAAGGCTTATGCGATGCAAGACATGAATGGTATTGGCCACCCTAAGGCCATGCAATGTGCAATGCAACTCAAGCATACAGATCTTCATCAATGTCCACATATCAGTACAGCTCAAAGTATAAAATATCACCGGGGTCTAGTACACTCTAAACCAGATTGCCGCCACATCGCGCGCAATAAGGTAAGTGAAAGAGACCTCACTATCCGTCTGCCAATATCGGGCGCGACTCGTCGATAGCGGACCCATTCCTCGAGCTGGTCAAACTCAGCCTAGTATTGCCCTCTACACTCGGACGGGTAAGGCCGCACCCCCTTCCAACCGACCACGACACAGTGGAGAGCGTAACCGTCTGGTAATCGGCACTCAACGCTCATCTACCCACTCGGTCTAGACGTTGGAGCAACCTCTTGGTACCATAAGGGTTTAGGGACTTTCACCCAGGGATATCTATAGTACCCCATGTAGAACAAGATTTTCGGTATCCAATCCTGCCAACCACGATGCGTCTGTGGAGGCTACGGCCCTGATGTCGCTAGGGCGTACAATAAACATTTCACACAAATGCGGAATGCATGAATCACGCTATCCAGTCATGCAATCAATCCTGCGCATACCGTGCGCTCATGTAGGGCAATACCGCCTAACCGGGAGCCCATAAATAACCTGCCCGAAGGCAATGCTATAATCAGACAATTCTCACGTCAAGCATACATATGATGCGTATGATCATGAGTCATGAACTGGACTAAACATGTTATAACAAAATGAACTATTTACAATGCAGATGGACCTGGACGGCCTAAATACGATAAGTACAGCCCAGTAATGGACCCTAAGGAGAGTCGTAATGTGGACATCCAACCAACATTACACTCACAATGTGGACGTCAAACCAACATTGTTTCCCAGGTACGATCTTCTTAAAACACCGCTACAAAATCGGTATTGGGTTTACACATTGCAATGGACCTTATGTTCCTCCCACTGGGCCTTACATATATATCAAATGGGTCATAGCTTATGGGCCTTGTATTCGTCAGATGGGCTACATAAATGAGCCACACCAATGGGTCTTATGTGCATTGCAATGGGTCAAAACCCGTGGGCCTTGGATTGCATCAATTGGACCTAGTCATATGAGTCTAATATGTATCAAATGGGTCACACCAATTGGGCCCCCAAATGTATATCAAAAGGGCCTAATCCATAAGCTTGCATGCCTATCAAAGTGGGCCAAATCCCATGGCCCCTTTCTTAATCAAATGGGTGTAGTCCCATGGGTCTTACGGTATAACAAATGGGTCCACTTCCATGGGCTTTAAGAATGCAACAAATAGGTCCAATTTTATGGGCCTATAAGTACATCAAATGGACCTACATCCATGGGCTTAAAAGTGCAACAAGTGGGTCCAATTTCAATGGCCTTGGAATACATCAACAGGGCCTAGTCTCATGGACTTAGAACATAACAAGTGGGCTTAAACCCATAGGCCTTTTACAAGCAGATGGGCCTAGCCCATAGGCCTTTTGAAATTCACATGGGCCTAGCCCATAGGCCTGTTACAAATCAAATGGCCTAACCCATTTGAATGGCCCACCTAATCAATAACATCAAGCCTTAAAATAATCCCACCAAGTAGATGGACGGTCTGGATGCATTACACACATCATGGTGGGTCCCACTGTCCAGTGGGCAGTGCGGGTAAGGCACATACATCACTCAGGGCCCCACCGTCCGCTGGACGGTGGTCTTCTTTTACTTATTATTATTATTATATATATATATATATATATATATATATATATATATATATTTTATATATATAAATACATCATTGTGGGTCCCATGTGGGGCCCACCCAGTAATATCCATTCAACATCCAACCCATTCACAAGGTCCCTTGGACCTGGATGAAGGGAAAACATAATTTTCAGCTTGATCTAATACTCCTGTGGGACCAAAAACTTTTCAATGGTAAAAATTCAATTCACGCTGTTTACTGTGGTGTGGGCCACCTGAGTTTTGGATCTGACTCATTTTTGGAGGGGGGCCCGCCACTGGGGTGGCCCACCTCATGATCAGGGCGGATGACAAATAAACATTATGGTGGGGCCCACACGCAGGGCCGTGGGCCCCTGCTGGACGCCCGCCCGCTGGCTGGCAGCGCCCGCTGCCGTCAAACGGTGGCAGCGCTGCTGCCACTCTTTTTTTTTTTTTTTTTTTTGTGCTTTTTGAAAAAAAACAAAAGTGGGGCCACTGATGAGAAATCCACTCCGCCCTCTTGGTTCTAGGGCCCAAACAAGCCATACAAATCTCATCTTTAGCAATGATTTGGAGTGTAAAAACAACAAAATGGGCACTAATAGTCTTGGAAGAATAAAAGCACCATTTTCTCTGGTACGGCCCGCCTGATCATTGGATTGAACTCATACTTTGGCTCAACGCCTAAAATGATGAGGGAGAGAGGATGGACGGCTTGGATCAGAACAATACATCAGGATGGGGCCTATGCAAATGGGCCACCAAAAGTCCCCTTTTCTTCTTTCGTTTTCATTAAAACGTCCAGCGTCTGGGACGCTGGACGGTTTTAAAATTTTATTTTTATTTTTTTTTTCTTTTGGAAATGGTGGGCCTGATGAAGTGGACCACCACATGATGGGCGGCATGGGAATAACGTCTGAGGTGGGCCCCGCTTGAATAAAATAAATACATTAAGATGTGATCCATTCAAGTGGGCCACACCATCCTATTACAATAAAATAAAATAAAATAAAATAAAATAAAATAAAATAAAAGAGAGAGAGAGAGACATGGAGAGTGGGACACGGCTTGTGATGGAGGGACCCCGTCATTATGGGCCCTCCTTTAAAAGCAAATGATACAAAAAAAGGGTCCCTCAACACATGGGACCATCAAGATCGAGAATCAACGGTGGAGATCCTCTCTCCACCAAAATGGACGGTCTAGATGACCTTTCTTGAGGAAATAAACATCATGATGGGGTCCATGGAGAATGGCCCCATCATGGAACGATCATGATGATCCAAGTGGTCCATCGGCCACAAATAAGGGTCCCAAGTGAGATCCACACCATTGATCGGTGGGCCTCACTTGGTCTACCATAAAAATAAGAAAATCTACCCTATAGAAGCACCCACCGTCCGATCTTCTCGCTCCTAGGGGTTCCTTGGCACCTTGTCTTCAACTTCAATGGCTAAGATGAAGAATGGAGGGTTGAGATGGAAGATTTTGGGGTAGGAAGGTGGGCCACTTGGAGCTTAGGAGGCTTTGCAAAATTCCATACGTATGGAGTTTGGAAATCCTTCGTTGCTTTGGAATTTTTAGAATGAGAAAGAGAGAAAGAGAGAGAGTGATGTAAAGGGAGAGAGAGAGAGTGATGGATGGATGGGTGAGTGATGGTGGTGTAAGAGAAACTTGACTTTTGTGGCTTTTGTGTAAGAGAAGTATGAGATGTGAAGACTTTTGTGGTCTTTTGTGTAAGAAAGGTATGGGTTAGGAAGACTTTTGTGGTTGCTTGGAAAAATGGGTGAGAGTGATGTGTACTTGACATGTGATGGCTTGATGGGTGATTGATTGATGAGATTGATGTGATTGATGTGACACATCGTTGAGATTCCCTTGATTTTCGCAACGCGCGGCGTTTTCTCGCACCGAACGTTGGCCCATAACTCTTGATCAGGGTATCGCCTCGGCGCGCGAGTCGCGGTATCGGAACCGCAACGACGGCACGGTCGCTATGGTATAGATCTCGGGTTGAGTCGACTCGGGTTGTCGGCACATGAATCCGGGTCGCGCGTCGATATCGGTTAAGGGTCGAAAGTTGCCGGAATTCGACCGGTAAGACCGCGGAAGTGTACGGAAAGGTACGGACCAAGATACGGGTCTTACATGATCGAAAACTTTTTTGGTTCCATGAATGATTGAACAGTAGGCGTTCTCTCCCCCCTTGATTCTATGGTGTAGCTCGCACGGGTTTTGGATCTGCCTCATTTTTTGGGCATATGTCTTGACATAAATGATAATACCGATGGATGGAATGAATTTCTCACAAACATCATGCAAACCCATTTAGCATGTGTTTTACCTATGCTGTCCATCCACTTGTTTTGCCAGCTAATTTTAGAGTACAAGCCGAAAGGGGAAGCAAAGCACAAGTGGGCCACCCTATATAGGAAATAATGGTGTTTGAACGCCCACTGTTAAAAACTTATGGCCACAAAATTTTTACATCAAGCTAATATTTGTACTTTCCTTTGCCTTGGTCTATGTGACCTTATTATCTGGTTGGATGGCAAATAAACATTAGGGTGGAATTTTTGAATGTTTCAATTATTAATATGCTTTCCTTTGATATGGTTCACTTGAGCTTTGGATTAGCTTTATTTTTTAGTTCGTGTTTTAAAATGAGCTGACAAAATGAATGATTGGTGTGGATAAAACACATACACATGCGCAGCCCATGTGGGGGTGGCCCTTTTGACAAGGTCACGAAGACAGGTTGTGGAGTGAGGAGCTAGCGTGGTGTGGATTTTCCTTGAGGCAGACCATGATGTATGTGCTTTATCCATGCCATTCATCTATTTTGTTCATATGCTTTAATTTTGGACTCATAGGGTAAAATGAGCTGAGAAAACATATGGACGATAAAACACATACATGACAGTGGGCTGCACATGGAATTTATGCCAAGCTACATTAGAGTGAGCTACACACGACGAGCGCGACTTCACTGCGTACCTGTAACCAGCGAGGTAGGTGCGACCCTAACTATAATGGCCACCTTGATGTATGAAATGTATATCCACTGCTGCCTATCTATTTTTTAAAGCTTATTTTAGAGTCCCGTCCAAAAAGAAACAGTTACGAATTTTAGTTGGAGCTATTAACCAATAAAGGCTTTTGTGGACCACAAAAGTTTTGAATCCAGCTGATATTTATTCAATTTTCCTTTCATCCAGGTGGAGTTTTTAACGGTGGGAGTTGAAAGACCATTATTTCCTATGGTGTGGTCCACCTGAAAATTCCGCGTCCCACCCACTAGGCAATCCACTTCCTTGAGTCCCGCGATTTAGCGATTGGATGGCGTGCATTAATGCCACGTGGATTGTCACTTTGTGGAGTGCAGCCCGAAAGCTTGTGGCTTGATAGACCCGAAGGACATTTTCGTCACTTTAAAAGGGACGAGGAGAATTCGGTCATTTCAATCTTTGTCTTTGCCCTTCCGTTCTTTATCAAGAGTGGTTGGCTCGGAGGTTCGAAGTTCGAACCCATGGCCTTCGACGTCGGGAGGCTTGGATCGTCAACCAATGGAGAAGTGCATACACCATAGACTAGGTGTATATCTGGAGTGGAAAAGATCTCGTAACTCTCCCGATCACCCAAATTGGTAGTATTTCGTGAAGGTTGCCTCTCATGGTGCCTGAACAGGTTAATCATAACCGTTAATTCTGTGTCACATGCTATGGATTGCCTACATGCAACAACTTTTATATGATTGAGTAATTTTGTGGGCCCCACAATGGATTGTAAACAAACGATTAAAGTGAAAACACCTTAACTAGCTACAATTCCACATGTGTGCACCATACCGTAGTGGTCAGCTTTATAGGATCCGCCTGTTACTCTGAAATGTGAGTACGTAACAACTCACTGGGTTGATGCAACACATCCGCCTTTACTTAGCATCCGTACATGCTGATCCAGACCGTCCAAAAAATGGGCCCCGCAGTGGATGGGGTAGATGATCTTAACCATCTCACTTTCCTATTGAATTTGGACCACTGGAGTTCTCTTTTTTAGGAATTCTAGTATGCAGTTTGCTGCACAAAAGTTATACGCAGTTCTCTCCTGACAAAACACAAGGGGCAAACACGTCAGATGACTAGGACTCTAGTTCTGGTGGGCCAAATCAAAGGAACTGATCTGTGGTAGACATAAAGATCAGTGCCCGGTAGAAGGCAAATATTAAAATGGTCCACCTTCAGCCACAAAAGTCAAAGTCAGACTTGTTCAGTCACTGCAAGTTCTGGCCCATCACTCATCCAGGTAGTTGATCGTAAGATCAATGGTCCTGATTATTAGAAATATTTTCTGATTGTACCGTACAAAGGGAGATGCATAGAACTTTTATGCGGCGAGATGTGCCGGATCATTCCCCTTTATCTTTTCAGCTGAAATTAAAAAGTCAGGGGTGGGATACGTACACGCCACGTGTTTGACGGATGAGTGGGCGCAGTTTATTGTTGCGATAATGGCCCACCCCTTTGCGGAAAAATCTAAATATTTAAAGAGTAAACATATCGATGATAGGGAATACTACTTACCTAGAGCTGTACATGACTCGAGTTAGCCCGATCATCTTGCTTGGCTCGGATCAAAAAAGGTCAACTCACATCGGCTCGAAAATGGATTTGGACCGAGTTGAGCTGAATTTTGGAGTTTGCATGAATTTTGAGCCGAGTTCGAGTTAGCCTAAACTCGACTCGGATCAAACCTTAACTTGAAATGACTCGGTTCGAATGAACCAGCTTGGTGACTTGGTTATTTTAGTATTAATGCGGCTCGTCAAGTGTTTGATGAAATAACTCAACAATGCGTTATTTTGGATGCATGCATTCTCTGCGGGATGGCTGGTGGCGAGGAAGAAATTAATATGAAACAAATTACTATACAAAAAATTTTATATTATAAGGATGTCCTCATATCTTGATTTTGATACTGCTTGCATGTTTGATGAAATATATGTAAAGTGTTGTTATTATTTTGCATTTGGTGAGAAACTGAATATCCCACAAGCTTGAGCTTAACTTGAGCTGCTAATTGAACCGAGCCAAGCCAGTTTGGCTTATATTTATTTACATTCAACAGTCAATTTTTCCTTTGCAATATTAATTTTTTAAAACCTCTTACAAGTAAATGTGTCCTTTCAAATCTTTTATGTGAGTAGCCTGCTCTCAACTAGGGTTGCCAACAGGCTGGATTTGGAATAGGTCTGGGCCTGCATTTTGAATTGTTACAGGCAAAGCCATCGGCCATTCCTATTTAAAATTCTGTTTTTTTAAGGCACGAACCCGACCCCGTGACACTCTTTACTCTCACCTCTCATCCTCTTTGTTAGGCTTGCAGGAGTTATTACCGTAGAGCTTGTGCAACAAGGCTCCGTAGGACCCATTATTATAATTCTGTGACATCAACTTCGTGCATTTGTTGCATCGATTTTTGTTAGATTGTCATCCCCAAAATGAGATGGATTGGAAACTCAATTAGACCACAGCATAAGAAAAGCTGAAGATGCTTCTATTGTTGAAACTATTATACATCCTTCTCCCTTTTGCTTTTAGGCATCACGCACCTGCTCTTTTTCCTGCATCTTTTCCCTCCATTAGGCTCCCTTATTCTCTTTTCCCTTCTCTAGGTGTTTGTACCACATCTTGTGGCATAGAGCAGTTTTAGCCGTGAGATACATTAATAGGGGGGAAGCAGGAAGTAGATGAGGTGTTTTCGGTACCACCTTAGTAGGTGTTACCTTTACCGCGAGGCCTACCTTGATGATAGAGCTGTACATGAACGGAGTTAGCTCTGTTAACTCGCCTGACTCGACTCGAAAAAGCTTAGTTCAACTCAATCTGAAACTGAGTTCGAGCCGAGTTGAGCTAATTTTTGGAGCTTGAAATTTTCGAGCCGAGTTCGAACTTGTCCAAGCTCGAATCGACTTGGATTGAACCTCAACTCGAATTGAACTCGGATCAAATTAGTTTGGTGACTCGGTTATTTTGATATTGACGTTGCTCACCAAGTGTTTGATGAAATGACTCAACGAAGTATTGTTTCGGGTACATACATTCTCCGCATAATTGGCTGGTGGCGAGGAAGGTATGATACGAAACAAATCACTGTAAAAAAAAACTTTCATATGATAAAACTACCCTTGTATTTTGATTTTAATGTTGCTTATTAAGTGTTTGATGAAATACTTGTAAATTGCTTGCTCTGTTTTACACATTGTGATAAATTGAAGGTGCACTCTATGTGTTTGAGAAAATGTCGCACAAGATCGAACTTGGCTCAAATGGGCCCAA
The DNA here is from genome assembly GCA_037074715.1 of Magnolia kwangsiensis. Taxonomy (NCBI): domain Eukaryota; kingdom Viridiplantae; phylum Streptophyta; class Magnoliopsida; order Magnoliales; family Magnoliaceae; genus Magnolia; species Magnolia kwangsiensis. The sequence continues at coordinate 151,662,692 of CM073574.1, read as the reverse complement.
GCCGCTGACTGAACCGAGTCAAGTTGGCCAGTCAAGATCAAGGACTAAGCTGAGCCGAGTTCGAGCTAGGGTCAACTATAGTTGCTATGCCAAGCTCAACTTGGTTCAACTCGTGTATAACTTTACTTGATGAAGTGTGGTAAATCCACACAGTCCATTTGTTTTTCCAACCCACTTTAAGACGAGTTACAAAAAAATAAGTGAATCCAAATCTCAAGTGGACCACACCACAAGAACACAGTGGTGATTGAATTCCCACCATTAAAAATTCCCAAGGCCCACTGTAAGTAGATCCATAATGTTTATTTTCCATCCGACCTATTGATATGGTCAAATAGGTCAGGATTAAGAGAAAATACAAAGATCAGCTTAATCCGAAACTTTTGTAGCCTACGAAAAGTTTTTAATGGTCATTCACCACCTTTCCAAGTGAGATTTAGATCTACTTAAGTTTTGGGATAGCATGTTAGAAATTAATGGGTCACCATGACATTAGGGAAGCAGAGTAGACAGTTTGGATCAATTGGATTGTGATTGGGTGTGGCCCATGGAGGTGAGATGTGTACACCATATCAAGAACCTAAGGAGTACCATACATGTATGTTGGAATTGCGATGGATAATTTCTCTCTCTCGGGGTGGTGGAATAGAAAACCATGTGCAAGTCTTAATTAAATATGTACACGAGCCGAGCCGAACCTAATTCGACCTAAGTTTGGCTTGGCTTGTTTATGTGTGTTGAGGGTCAAATATTGCATATTAGACCCCAGATATTGTCTGGATTTACGAATATAATGCTGTCTAATGGCTCGTTTTCTCATTCTTATGTGGCAAAGTGATTTTATGAGCATGGATGGAAAAAAAACGTTAAAAGTTGAGATTTAACGATCTGATGACGCCAAAGTCAAGGGACACACTCCAGGGGACCAAGATTGACAAATATACACGGTCAGAAATCCGAGAAAAGTTAGAAATTGAAGCTCAAGTGGCCTGAAGGACGTCCAGAATGCAAGATCACGAGGTTCCCACCATCCGTTCGGCTCGAAACTTCATACGTCGCCTGAGGACCATAAATTAACCGTACATATAAAATTTCAGCCATTGAAGATCTCGGAAAGTGACCCAACTGACAGATCAGCCCATAAACCGTTGATTCTGGGCCCACCTGATATCTGGAACTGCCTCAAAATTATTATTGACGCCTTAAATGAGGAGTCAAAACAGATGGACGGTGCAGATTTCACTAAAACATTGCAATGGACCCTATATGAAATGAGTGTGTATAGTATACATGTGCACTCGCCGTGCACCAAAATTTTCAAAAGTCGGTCAGCGCGTTTCCGCCTGCAACTCAAAAAAAAAAAAAAAAAAAAAAAAACGTGCAGCGGACGCACGACGCTGGCCGTTTTTGCGATCAGTTGTGGGCCCCACACGTGCCCCATAAGCTCAATCCGATCCGTCCACCGTGTAGAGAGCTTCGAGCACTACAAAACCATGTTATCACTTTTTATCCATGCATGCACACGTGTGAGATACAGAGGCCACAAAAGGGCTGCTCGGTAGCGTTCAAAACTAATTCTTTTATGATTTCTTCTCTGGGACACGTCAATGGACGTTCAAAACCACCCATTCTTGACTGAAATTTCGTTCTGAATCCAATGGACGGGGTGGATTTTCCAGAAAATGCTTCTGTGGGGCCCACCGACCACAACAGCGAAATGGTGCGAAAGGTTTCGCACATCCGCGAAAACCGACTTTTTCGGACGGTTTTGGCCCACCATCTTTGATCATATGGCAGATCTGAACCGTCTATCATGTAGAGGACCCAAGAAAGTACTAAGGGACGGTGTTTTTTTGAAATTTGAGCAAGGAAAGTGGCGTGTTTCGAGGCACCGAACTTGGCTGCGAAAATTGCACTCCGTGTCCTGCTACAACTCTGTCACTGACTCCAGCCTTCCAGCAGCTATAAAAAGAGGTTTTTGGACGTGGGGAGCATTCATTCAAGGTCTTGGGAGGAAGAACAGAGGGCTCGAGCTTGGGTTTCAACGTGGGCAGAAGAGAGAGAGAGGAGCTTGGTTTTTTTCTTTCTCTTTTCTTTTCCTTTTCTTTTTCTCTTTATTTATTTGGATTGAGCCCATCCATGGCAGGCTAAATCCTCCTAGCTAGGGCTAGGAGGTGAAGCTTGTAGTGAGATGAGAGATTATATGCTTTTAATTTAATTTTAATTTTTGAATTGAAGTTGGTTTTAGTTTGATTTTAATGGAAATATTTTTGGTCTTTAATGGTCTGTTGTGACTGAAATTACAATGGGTCTGCAATGCTTTGAATATTTTCTTATCCCTTTTATGTTTATGACGTTAGGACGTCCCGTTGTTCACCATAGTCTCCTGGGCATGGTTGGATGACGGTACCCTTCTTAACCTTCATACATATGATTGGTTGGTAATTAGTTTAATTCTGTTGTTTGCCATAGTCTGTGGGCATGGTTTGGTGATGGAATCCATTCTAATTCATACACTTTTCATCTATTTGAAAACTAGATCAACGGCAGTTCAGTAATTTTCATAATTTTTGATGCAAGCATAAATTCTCTCTGATCTCTACAAGTGGATCCTCTGAATCCCTAGTTTTCCATCTCTGATTTGTTTCCCAAGTTTTAGATTAATTATTCTACAAGTATTTAACCATTGCTAATTGATTTAGAATTCATCTTAGCCTAGTTCTAGTTCTAGTTAATTTTAGATAACGTACAAGTTTCAGTCCCTTGGGATTCGACCTCGGTCTTACCGAGTTATTACTACATCACAACCCTGCACTTGGGGAGTGAACAAGTTTTTGGCGCCGTTGCCGGGGACTGTCGGCTACGTTTTTCTGAAATTAATTAGTTTTGAGATTAGTTTAAGATTAGATTTTCTTTAGAATTTTTAATTCTAGGTTTAGAAGTAGTTATTTTCCTTGTTAGAAATTTTTCCTAACGTTAGAAACTTACTATTCTTCATTCTATCTGATTTTTAGAACTAACCTAATTTTTTTTCTGTTTTGTAGGAAACTTCTAATTTAGTAAGCTCTTTCTAATTTCTCTTTCTTTAGAATTTCTTCTTTTTTTTTCTAAAAATTAGTTTACTCTTAATTAGGACTTTCTATTCTTAGAAACTAAGTTATTTTGTTTTGTTTTGCAGATTCTTAACCTAGGACTCCAAATTTGGTAACTTCTTTCCATCTTTCCCTTTTATTTTCTAGATTTCTTCTTCCTCTCTTAGGTTTAAGTTAGAAATTGAGGGCTGAGTGTGTTTTATGCCCCAGTGGGCACGCGACAACACTCGACGTCTCGAGACTGAAGGAGGATTAGTTGAGGGGTTGACTGTCCATCGCAGGACTAGACACCACTTGAATTCTCCTGAGTTAGAGGACGTTATGGCTGAAAATCAACCTCAAGCACTACCCCAACCAGGGGTTGAGGAAGTACATGATGAGAATGAGGTGCATCAGGCACCCCCGCCTCGTACTTTACGAGATTATTTACAACCGGCGGGGGTGAGTACGCCCTCATGCATGATTTTTCCTGAGAATACAGGACATATGGACATCAAGCCAGGGGTTATCCAACTCCTTCCTAAGTTCCATGGGCTTGAGTCTGAAGAACCATACTTGCATCTGAAAGAGTTCGATGAAATCATAGGCACCTTATACTTTCCTAATGTATCTGAGGATACTATTAGGCTGAAACTCTTTCCATTTTCCTTGAAAGAAAAAGCCAAGACGTGGTTACATTCACTGCGTCCTAGATCCATTGGCACATGGAATGATATGCAGAGGGAATTTATAAAGAAAATTTTCCCACATCATAAGACAATTACCCTCAGGAGAGCAATCATGAACTTTGCCCAAAAGGAAGATGAAACATTCTTCCAATGTTGGGAAAGGTTCAAGGATCTAGTTAATGCATGCCCACAACATGGCTTTGAAATATGGCGCATTACAAATTTTTTCTATGATGGGCTAACATCTTCCATGCGCCAAATGGTCGAGACAATGTGTAACGGAGAATTCATAAATAAAAATGTCGACGAGGTATGGGATTACCTCGATAGTCTCGCTGAAAAAACACAATCATGGGACTATTACCCAAGGACGAACACTACGTCTAGGCCGACTCATTCAAGGGAAAAAGGAGGAATATATCTCCTGAAAGAGGATAATGATCTAAATGCTAAGGTGGCCAATCTCACCAAAAAATTTGAGGCCATGGAAGGAAGGAAGGAAAAGGTTAATGAAAGTATTTGCGGCATCTGTGATTGCAACATTCATACTACTGAAAATTGTCCTTCAATACCTGCCTTTCGAGAAGTATTGAATGAACAATCTAATGCCGTAAATAACTATCAAAGACCTTTCAATGGACCACCCTCTAATACGTACAACCTTGGTTGGAAAAATCATCCAAATTTCAGTTGGAGGAATGGACCAACGGCTACACCTCAAGGTTTCTTAAACCAAAATCCAACTCAAGAGAAACCTCAAGAGGATTTGGTTCTAAAACATTTTCAAAAGCAAGAGCTTTTCAATCAGGGTATGATGCAAGCCTTTCAAGACCTTACGAAAGCAATACTTGAACTTAAGGCTGAAAATACGATTGGAAACAAGGGGAGCTTCCCAGCTCAACCTCTTCCCAATCCTAAACCGCATTATGGAGATAGTGATCCCAGCTCTTCAAATCAAATGGGGCACGCTAAATCCATCACCACTCTTAGGAGTGGGGAGGTTATTGATAAAACCCTTCCGGTTAGGCCCGAAAAGCCTCAAGAACCAGAAGAGGACAACAATGATGGATCTAGTGGCGCCCCACAAAAATTTGAACCGGAACCTCTAGAGAAGCCAGTTGCTCCGTTTCCCCAACGGTTGGTTGAACCAAAACGTCTATCTAACTCTCAGGATATCCTACAGGTGTTGAAACAAGTAAAAGTCAATATTCCTCTGCTTGATGTTGTAAAACAGATTCCTTTATATGCTAAATTTCTAAAGGACTTATGTACTACCAAACGACGGAAAAGTGTTCAAAAGAAAATCTCCTTGACTGAGAAAGTGAGTGCCGTCCTAAAACAAGATGTGCCGCAAAAATTCAAAGATCCCGGTTGCCCAACCATATCATGTGTAATCGGGAACTATCGAATTGATCACGCACTTCTTGACTTAGGAGCGAGCGTCAATCTAATTCCCTATTCGGTATACCAACAGTTAGGGTTGGGTGAATTAAAACCCACTCGAACCACACTACAACTTGCTGATCGTTCTGTTCGTATACCAAGAGGGATCATCGAGGATGTGTTGGTCCAGGTGGATAGATTCTACTACCCTGTTGATTTTATCATCTTGGACACCGAACCCATCAATGACACGAGCACTCAGATTCCCGTCATTCTTGGTCGCCCATTCCTGTCCACTTCAAATGCAATTATCAATTGCAGGAATGGTGTCATGACTATGTCCTTTGGAAATTTGACATTGGAATCGAATATCTTTTTCAATAACGGCAGCAACTCAGAGGATGATGACGATTTCCACGATGTTAACATGATTGATTCTTTTGTGGAAGATAGAACATCTCTCACCTTATCCTCTGATCCTCTAGAGACGTGCCTGGCCCACTCCCATGATCTTGATGATGATATAATTAGGGAGACGTGTGCCATGCTTGATACTGCACCGGTACTTGAAGTTAACCGGTGGAGGCCACACATTGAAGAATTGTCCCAAACTTATGTAGTGCCTCTACCGTCTAACCTCAAGCCACCGAAGCTTGACCTAAAACCTTTGCCCTCTGATTTAAAATATGTCTATTTAGGTCAAGATGAGACATACCCGGTGGTGATCTCTGCCCACCTGGAAAAAGAACAGGAGAGTATGCTGATATCTACTCTCATTGAGCATAAGGGAGCTCTTGGATGAACGATAGCGGACCTCAAAGGAATTAACCCATCGATTTGTACTCACCGCATATATCTTGAGGACAATGCAAAGGCTGTTCGGCAATCACAACGTAGACTAAATCCAAACATGAAGGAAGTGGTTAAGGCCGAGGTTCTCAAACTATTGGAAGTGGGGATCATTTACCCCATATCCGATAGTCAATGGGTGAGTCCAACTCAGGTGGTTCCTAAGAAGTCCGGGATAACCATCGTAGCCAATGCCAATAATGAACTCGTACCAACCAGAGTTACTACTGGTTGGAGAATGTGCATTGACTACAGGAAGCTGAATACCGTCACAAGGAAAGACCACTTTCCTTTGCCCTTCATTGATCAAATCCTAGAAAGGCTAGCTGGTCATTCCTATTATTGTTTCCTTGACGGGTATTCAGGTTATAATCAGATTGAAATCGCCCCTGAAGATCAGGAAAAGACCACATTTACATGTCCCTATGGCACCTTTGCTTATAGAAGGATGCCATTCGGGCTATGTAATGCCCCTGCGACCTTTCAGCGATGCATGACGAGTATCTTTTCTGACATGGTAGGGAAATATCTAGAGGTCTTCATGGACGATTTCTCTGTTTTTGGTTCATCTTTCAGCGAATGCTTAGCAAGTCTTAAATGTGTGCTGAAAAGATGTGAAGAAAAAAATTTGGTACTTAACTGGGAGAAGTGCCATTTTATGGTTCAAAAGGGAATTGTCCTTGGGCATATCATCTCGTCCAAAGGAATCGAGGTAGATAAGGCAAAAATCGATCTTATCTCTAACCTACCTCCACCCAAGAACATCAGAGATGTGCGATCCTTCTTAGGACACGCAGGCTTTTACAGACGATTCATAAAGGATTTTAGTCTCCTCTCTCGTCCTTTATGTAATCTTCTTCAAAAGGATACACCATACGAGTGGACTGAGCAGTGCCAAGAAGCTTTCACTAAGCTTAAGGGCATGCTAACCACTGCACCTATCATGCAGCCACCTGACTGGAGTCTTCCTTTTGAACTTATGTGCGACGCCTCTGATTATGCTCTTGGAGCGGTTCTAGGCCAGAGAAAAGATAAGCGGCCTTACGTTATTCACTACGCAAGTAGGACTCTAAATCCTGCCCAAGTGAACTACTCGACTACGGAAAAGGAACTCTTAGCCGTAGTGTTCGCTTTGGACAAATTTAGGTCTTACCTGATCGGATACAAGATCATCATTTACACAGATCACGCGGCACTTAAGTATCTTCTTTCTAAGAATGATTCTAAGCCCCGCCTAATACGATGGATCCTTCTACTCCAAGAATTTGATTTGGAAATTAAAGATAAAAAGGGAGTAGAGAACGTAGTGGCCGATCATCTTTCTCGCCTTAATACCTCTGATTCCCTTGAGGCGACCCATATTAATGACATGTTCCCTGATGAACAACTGTTTAGAGTCTCCCATTCACCTTGGTTCGCTGATATTGCTAATTATCTTGTTACAGGTGCCATACCGACACACTGGACGTCACAAGATAAGAAGAAATTCTTTACCAAGGTGCGTAACTTTTTCTGGGACGATCCATATTTGTTTAAATATTGCCCAGACCAAATCTTAAGGAGATGCGTACCAGACGATGAGCATCAGAGTGTCATCTCCTTCTGTCATTCACAAGCCTGTGGTGGTCACTTTTCTGCTAAAAAGACCACGGCCAAGATTTTACAGTGTGGCTTCTACTGGCCCACTATGTTCAGGGACACTCATGAGTTTTGCAAGGCTTGTGAGCGTTGTCAGAAATTGGGAGCATTGTCCCGTCGAAATATGATGCCCTTGAATCCCATCCTTATTATAGAAGCATTTGATTGTTGGGGCATTGATTTCATGGGACCATTCCCCCAATCATTTGGATATCTGTATATTTTGCTCGCCGTAGACTATGTCACTAAATGGGTCGAAGCAATTCCGTGCCGCAAAAATGACCATCGCACGGTCATTAAATTTTTGAAAGAAAATATCCTATCGCGGTTCGGAACACCTCGAGCCATCATTAGTGACGGGGGCTCACACTTCTGCAATAGACCATTTGAGAGCTTAATGAAGAAATACGGTATCTCTCATAAGGTGAGCACTCCATACCATCCACAGACAAGTGGACAAGCTGAGATTTCCAATAGAGAGATCAAACATATCCTAGAGAAAACGGTTAACCCTGATCGTAAGGACTGGTCAATCCGATTGACCGATGCCTTATGGGCGTACCGTACTGCTTTCAAAACTCCTATTGGAACATCTCCCTTTAGACTTGTCTATGGGAAAGCCTGTCACTTGCCGGTGGAATTGGAACATAAAGCATACTGGGCGATCAAAAATCTGAATTTCAATCTGGACAACGCTGGCTCGCTACGCAAACTTCAGTTAAATGAACTTGAAGAAATCCGGAACGATGCGTACGAAAACTCGAGAATTTACAAGGACAGGATGAAGGCGTTTCATGATCAACATATTCTACGGAAATCATTCACGCCAGGTCAGAAAGTCCTCTTGTATGACTCTCGACTACATCTCTTTCCGGGTAAGCTTCGATCTCGTTGGACCGGCCCTTACATTGTTGTTACTGCTTATCCTCATGGGGCCGTCGAGATAAGAGATCCCGACAATGGCAAGGAGTTTAAAGTAAATGGACATCGATTAAAGCCATTTGTTGAGACATTTGATTCAGAGGACATGTCCATGCCTCTGATTGCTCCTGTTTACCAGGACTGATCTCCTAGTCTGATGGAGGTATAGGTAGGTTTATCGCTTTCATAGGTTTAGGATAGTCACTTTCATAGGTTAGTTAGTTCAATGTTTGTGGGTAACATTACTGCAAACCCTCACGAGACTACAACTCGTCCACTAGGGGTAACCTAGGGGTTTAAAGGCCTGTTGCATACGCTAAATGCAATCGAGAGCACCTGCGAAAGTGGTATAGGTAGGATTTTATTTTTGTTATTTTTGTTCTGCTTTCTCTCTCATGCTGACAAGCTTCCATGCCGTGATCTATTGGAAACTCTCTTGATTCGTTATTCAGGTACTATCTTCCCATCACTTCTCATTTACTTTCGTTGTCCCATGTGCATTGCATGCTCATATCTTTTACATTGAGGACAATGTAGATTTTAGGTTGGGGGTGGGAGATTAGGTTTCCTAATCAGTATTTTCTTGGTCTTGAGCAACAATTGTGAAAAAAAATTTTGAATTTTTCTGAAAATTTTTATGAATTCGCAGTGATTTTGACAGATACCCCTAATTTAGATTTTCAAGGTACATAATGGTGGATTTATGACTCTTGGATTCCGGATCTGTTAGATTTCATAGTTAAGTGAATTATTAATCCATGATTAGAAGTTGTAAACATTGATTGAATCATGATTTCAGGACACGTCTTGCTGACACATTAAGATTTCAGTTCCATATCGAAGGATTAACTTGGTAATCACTAAGCACGAAGGGAACCAGTCTGAAATATCTTGCCATCAGGGTATAAAAATTGAACAGGTTGGGCAATTAATCTTCACTATGGGTTTGCTCCCTACAGGTGAAGGTTTGATTCCCCAAGGTTAAACATTCAAAAAAAAAAAAAAAAAAAAATTTTTAGGTAATTGGTCTTTTGCCATAGGTTTGCTCCCTATTGGTAAGGATTTGATTCCTCTTTTTGGCATGACTATTAATGAAAAAATAAAAAGTTGAAAAGATCAAAAGATGAAATTTATGAGGCAAGTTTGGTTATCATGAATTCTCTTGCTAGTTACCAATGAGATCCTGAAATAACAAATTCAATCTTAATATGATTAGCCGAGATTAGACTATACATCCATGGATCTCAATGTTTAAAATTTTTCTAATTGATGGATTGATACTTTACACTTGATTATGAAGTCTACCGTGCGCTTGAGTTCAGGAGAAAATAATGCCCAATATTCATGAATCGTAGAATTCTAATGACTGGATTATTTCTCAAAAATCATTCGGCTTTACAGAAATTTTCATATAAGTCTCAACTTATTTTTCGCATATTTTGCTCGGGACTAGCAAAATGCTAGTTGGGGGTTGTGTTGAGGGTCAAATATTGCATATTAGACCCCAGATATTGTCTGGATTTATGAATATAATGCTGTCTAATGGCTCGTTTTCTCATTCTTATGTGGCAAAGTGATTTTATGAGCATGGATGGAAAAAAAACGTTAAAAGTTGAGATTTAACGATCTGATGACGCCAAAGTCAAGGGACACACTCCAGGGGACCAAGATTGACAAATATACACGGTCAGAAATCCGAGAAAAGTTAGAAATTGAAGCTCAAGTGGCCTGAAGGACGTCCAGAATGCAAGATCACGAGGTTCCCACTATCCGTTCGGCTCGAAACTTCATACGTCGCCTGAGGACCATAAATTAACCGTACATATAAAATTTCAGCCATTGAAGATCTCGGAAAGTGCCCCAACTGACAGATCAGCCCATAAACCGTTGATTCTGGGCCCACCTGATATCTGGAACTGCCTCAAAATTATTATTGACGCCTTAAATGAGGAGTCAAAACAGATGGACGGTGCAGATTTCTCTAAAACATTGCAATGGACTCCATATGAAATGAGTGTGTACAGTATACATGTGCACTCGCCGTGCACCAAAATTTTCAAAAGTCGGTCAGCTACGCTGACCGACGTTTCCGTCTGCAACTCAAAAAAAAAAAAAAAAAAAAAAAAAAGTGCAGCGGACGCACGGCGCTGGCCGTTTTTGCGATCAATTGTGGGCCCCACACGTGCCCCATAAGCTCAATCCGATCCGTCCACCGTGTAGAGAGCTTCGAGCACTACAAAACCATGTTATCACTTTTTATCCATGCGTGCACACGTGTGAGATACAGAGGCCACAAAAGGGCTGCTCGGTAGCGTTCAAAACTGATTCTTTTGTGATTTCTTCTCTGGGACATGTCAATGGATGTTCAAAACCACCCATTCTTGACTGAAATTTCGTTCTGAATCCAATGGACGGGGTGGATTTTCCAGAAAATGCTTCTGTGGGGCTCACCGACCACAACAGCGAAATGGTGCGAAAGGTTTCGCACATCCGCGAAAACCGACTTTTCCGGACGGTTTTGGCCCACCATCTTTGATCATATGGCAGATCTGAACCGTCTATCATGTAGAGGACCCAAGAAAGTACTAAGGGACGGTGTTTTTTTAAAATTTGAGCAAGGAAAGTGGCGTGTTTCGAGGCACCGAACTTGGCTGCGAAAATTGCACTCCGTGTCCTGCTACAACTCTGTCACTGACTCCAGCCTTCCAGCAGCTATAAAAAGATGTTTTTGGACGTGGGGAGCATTCATTCAAGGTCTTGGGAGGAAGAACAGAGGGCTCGAGCTTGGGTTTCAACGTGGGCAGAAGAGAGAGAGAGGAGCTTGATTTTTTTCTTTCTCTTTTCTTTTCCTTTTCTTTTTCTCTTTATTTATTTGGATTGAGCCCATCCATGGCAGGCTAAATCCTCCTAGCTAGGGCTAGGAGGTGAAGCTTGTAGTGAGATGAGAGATTATATGCTTTTAATTTAATTTTAATTTTTGAATTGAAGTTGGTTTTAGTTTGATTTTAATGGAAATATTTTTGGTCTTTAATGGTCTGTTGTGACTGAAATTACAATGGGTCTGCAATGCTTTGAATATTTTCTTATCCCTTTTATGTTTATGACGTTAGGACGTCCCGTTGTTCACCATAGTCTCCTGGGCATGGTTGGATGACGGTACCCTTCTTAACCTTCATACATATGATTGGTTGGTAATTAGTTTAATTCTGTTGTTTGCCATAGTCTGTGGGCATGGTTTGGTGATGGAATCCATTCTAATTCATACACTTTTCATCTCTTTGAAAACTAGATCAACGGCAGTTCAGTAATTTTCATAATTTTTGATGCAAGCATAAATTCTCCCTGATCTCTACAAGTGGATCCTCTGAATCCCTAGTTTTCCATCTCTGATTTGTTTCCCAAGTTTTAGATTAATTATTCTACAAGTATTTAACCATTGCTAATTGATTTAGAATTCATCTTAGCCTAGTTCTAGTTCTAGTTAATTTTAGATAACGTACAAGTTTCAGTCCCTTGGGATTCGACCTCGGTCTTACCGAGTTATTACTACATCACAACCCTGCACTTGGGGAGTGAACAATGTGACACCCATGTTCGAGCTTTACACGAGTCAAGCTTCACGCTTATCCATACCATTCGAGCTTGGTTTGGTTTGGTTTGATCTAAATATCTAAATAAAGTTAAATTCGAACATGAGTCAATTCGTTTATTTTTGTTAAATCACTACTATGCCCTTTAATGTCGTCCATTGTAGGCTCAAATCTATCTTGCTTTTGGAATCATTTTTAAAAAATGATGTCGTAAACTGAATGGATGAAGTGAATAAAATATATACATCAAGGTAGGGTCCACACACCTTTTCCAACACGTCGAACTGAATTCAAGTCCGCTTGAAGGACTAGTTCCGTCTGAATTTTTCATTGCGGCCCATCTAATTGTATGTGTTGCATATCAGTGCAGCCGATCCGTTTTTCCATATCATTTTAGGACATGAGGCAGTTCGATATCTCAGATGGGCCATACCACAGGAATTAGTGATCATTGAATGACCACCATTACAACTTTCCCAGGGTCTACTGTAATATTTATCCACCCTCCAAACTACTGGTAATGCCACATAGACATGGATAAAGGTGGCCGACCATGAAATAATTTATGTGGGCCACAAAAGTTTTGAATCAAGCTGATATTGACACTACGATGATCTTGATAGCGGTCGCTTAATGATTAATGTTTCATGTGGTATGGCCCACATGATAGTTGGATTTACTTCATTTTTGGGCCCGTACCATAAAATGAGCTGGAAAAATGGATGGGCAGCGTGGATTTGCATCACATACATTGAGGTGGGCCCACCACAGGAAAATAATATTGATCCGAAACTTCTGTCCCCCCAACAAGTTTGGATCCTGTGTTGTGGTCTACGGGAGGTTTAGATCTTCCTTACTTTTGGTCTCATATTGTTAAATGAGTTGAAAATTTTGACAGGCAGCTAGATAAAACGCATATATCATGGTGGGGCCCATGGAGCTTTGACACCAATTATATAGCGAGTGTTGAGGTAATTAGCCAATTCAAATCCCGCTTTAGCGTACTGAGTAAACTTTGTGGGCCCACTGTCATGTTATATGTATTATCCATGCTGTCCATCCATTTTTATATATCATTTTACGACATGATCCAAAATTGAATCACATCCAAAGCTCAAGTGTACCAAACCACAAGAAACAGTGTGAATCATGGATCAGGTGGTGTAAGGCCCATCATACTAGCGGTGGTAGGACTTCCGTTGGAGAAGGAAAATCTCCTACGATTTGGGGCAGTGTGAATCCATCACGGGCTTGCATGTGCCATCTTTTTTCTCTGATGGCTAGAGATTCTCCCAGTGGATAGGTGAATCAAATCCACTCGCATTAGATAGGCCACACTCATGGCTACAATTATGGGTGTTTTTTACCGGATTAATGGAATGCATGTGATCTAACTGTTGACTCAGGCCCGTAAGAATGATGGGATTCAACCCAAACCATCTCACAGGAAGCCATTTATAGCCATCCATTGGATGTCCAGGGTAGAAGTTTTGGGTCCATATTGGTGATATGGGCAAAGTTCAGAATGAAGTTCATACAACCTTATAACTTTTGGGTCCTGCTCCATCTACTACATTGGGGCCCATATTTTGGATGGTTTAGATGTATGCATGCCAAATGTACTAGCTTGACTAATACAGATAAATGATCTCATAAGTTTATTTATTTATTTTTATTTTTTAGAAATGATAATTGTTTTTGGGCCCATTTAAGGCAGTGTTTTTTTTTTTTTTGGGGGGGGGTGGGTGGGCGCAAGTTTTAGCCTGTTTTGGGCTGACTCTGAGCGTGAATTTAGGCCAATTTTGGGCTAGTTTTTGTCCTATTTTGGGGTTGTTAATGGCCCGGGCTATGAGCATATTTTGGGCCCAATTAATAACACCTTATTGAGGTCCAGTTGTAGGCTTGTTTAGCCCTAATTTCAGGCACCTAACCAAGGCCCATTTAAGAACCAATTTTCCATCATTGTCTTTTGGTAAAAATGTATAGTTGTGATTATTTTGGTTGGTACGAGTGATTAAATGGGATCGATACACTAGTTATTGAGAGTCATCTACTCATGTGCATTATCGTGATTGATGAATTGTAATATTTAAACTCATTGCACCGAAATTGAAAGTGGTTTAACTTGTTAAGAGATGTTTAGATTATCGTCAATGGTCACTTAGGCCTAATTTCAATGATTCAAGGTTAAGAGCATTGGATAATGTTTATGTGCGTCATGCTCATCCAGGTTATAAGGGTCTATACTTTGCTAGTGGTTACACCAACTATAGTTAGTGACCCATATGGATCAGTTCACCCGTCTCTTTGTCCTTAAGACATTAAGAATATCCATTAGAGGCAATTAGATTGGATGGGTCATAGTTTCTAGGGCTTAGTGGATACTCTTGTTTAAGCGTTCCACTAAAGTTGTTGTACTAAGGATACCTATTAAGTCTTTTATTCAAGAGAATGATGCAACTACCTTGCATTGAGGACCTATGAGGTGGCGTTTGTGACTCGAAGGAGTTTGCTGTCTAGTTGGAGCCAAATGGGGTGGGGTGGATGATATTAATATCGTAGAATTAGATGGTCCATCTCGCCACAAAGGTGTTGGACTGTTTGGGCCTATATTGTTGATATTTAGCTAGCCTCATGTTATGAAGACCACTCACATATTGCAACCTCGGTCTAAAGAAAAGTATTATAATAATGCACTGAGTTTCATGCTGAGATTTGATGATTAGACCGTTGTCCTAAATAATCTATTCAATTGCCTCGTTGATTAGATAAAATTCAGTATAATTAATGTCTTTTATTTAATGCTTAAGTTTTAATGAGGTATTTCCTCTTATGTGAGCTCTTGCACCTTTGTTGAGGTAATGAATATTGGATCCATTTTCTCCTAAATTAAAGGCCTCCCAACCTTGAATGGCTCCAACTTCTCGGAAAGGAAAGATGCATTAGAAATAACCATTAGTTGTATGGAATTAGACTTAGTCTTAACTGAGGATCAGTCTCCAAAACCAATTGAATCTAGCACTGCTTGTGATATTACTAAATATAACAGGTGGAAACGGATCAATGAACTAAATATACAGATCATTAGACATTCCATTCTTAATTCTTTTCATGGAGGTATACCTAAGAAGCAGAACATGAAAGAATTCATCAAAGAAATCGGAAAGAAGTTTACTAAATTCGATAAGACGAGCTAAAATAGTTCTCTCTAAACTCGTATCTTTGAAATATAATAACGATAGAATTATAGAGTACATTATAAAGATGGCTGACCTCGTAGTTAAGTTAAGGGCACTTCGCTTGAATATTCCAGAAGACCTAGTAATTTACTTAGTGTTGATTTCTCTTCTTTTTAGCATTAACAATTTCAAGGTCAATTATAACACTCATAAAGAAAAATGGATACTAACTGAATTAATATTGAACTGTGTGCAAGAGGAAGAGACACTTAAACAAGAATGACCAGAGAGTGCTCATTTCACGTACTCTTCTCAGGAAAATAATTCAAAGAAGAGAGACGTTCCAGAAGTAAGGGTAAGGGCAAAGGGAAGGCTGTAGGCAATGATGTAGAGTCGAAGGATCAAAATTAAATAATCGGACCTTGTTACTTTTGTGATCAGGAAGGTTACTTAAAGAAATAGTGTCATGGGTATAAAGCTTAGCTTAAGAATAATAAGAACAAAAGTAAAAGTAAATATTTTTGTCTAACAGTTTATAAGATTTTAATTCATACATATTTATAACGATGTTGATCAATTTTGGGCTAGACACTCAAATATCAAATCACGTGCAAAGGCACCTAAGGAGTCAGAAACCCAATGATGCAAAGCACTACGTGATCGATGGATGACTTTTCAGTAGGAGAACCGAGGCTGATGATTTTATATTTATTTTAAGTACATAAATTGGTTTGCAATTAATTTTATTTTATAGTACACTGGTTTGAAATAAAATAGCTTTTTTTATTTTTATTTTTTAAATTCGAATGTAGGATTAAGGCATCCGTACTCAATTTGTGCATGAAATGCAGATGTAAATGAAGGAAAATCTACCTATAGACATGAATAAAAGAAGTGATCATAAATAATTTTAATCCCTAAAAGTGATGTGGACAAAGATTTCTAGTCCAGATAGACATTACATAACTTTGAGATGGATGTAACTATAATGATATTCAGGACATTGAGCCAGAAACCCATTAGAAAAGTTTACCTTGGAAAGGATATGACACATTTACCTAAAATCTTAAAGAATCTTGATAAACGCAACATAAGATACTCTCTCAAAACCACAATTTCCCTTTAATCATTTGATTAGTGAGGGAATAGTAGGAGTTGGTCTTAATATTATGACAATTTAATGACCTAACACCTTGGAAATCCTCTTTATGGTAGAGATTGTGGGATTTAAGATCTACAAATTAGATGAATACTGATAAGATGAATGCTAGGTGTTAGACATTACGGTATTTAAGTCTTCTAAATTAAGATAGGGACAAAAGAGCATATGCCATTATTCCTTAAAAGGAAAAAAAGGATTTATAATCATCAACTGTTTGTAAACTACAACTAATAATTACATTAGGGTGCTTAGGGTCATGAGGAGTATAAACATGAAGGTGGCGTACACATTCCAAAAAATAAAGGTTTAATTGAATATTCACGTTTTGATTTCTGTTCATTAAAGTATATTCATTATGCGTGCATAAAGTGAAATGAACAGATAAGATGTGCTATCTTGATGTTAAGACATTTCTTGATAGAGATAGTTGGACCTAGAGGTGGCATCAAGTCGAGTCGGATCTAATTGGTCCGACTCGACTCGATCCGATTTTTGTATGTACCTAATCCAAACTCGATCCAATTCGGGATCGAATTTAACAAGGATGACTTGATCCAAACCGATTCCTTGCTGGCCTGACCCAAACCGAGTACGACTTGGTCAGTGAAATTGAGTCAGATCGAGTTGAGTCTGTTCGGTCGATTTGGACTGGGTTGAGTTAAGCCGATTCGGAAACTCTGGTGCTAGGAAGGAAACATGAGGAAAATCGAGAGAGAGGGAGTGAAAGGAGGAGAGAAAGAAGGGGAGGAGGGAAATCAGGAGAGAAAGGAAGAGAAAAAGAAGGAGAGGAGAGAAATCGGGAGAGAAAGGAGGAGAGAAAGAATGAGAGGAAGTCAGCTCGGTTGCAGATAGGGTTAGAGTTCGGGTAAAAGAAGGATAAAGGTAAAAAAGAGAAAGTAAAATCCAATTTTATACTACTCGATTCTGGTCTGGATCGGATCGGATCAAGTTGCTACATGACCTGAACTTGGCTTTCGGTTCGGGTCAAATCAGATCCGACCGGTTTGGTCGAGTCGGATTTGACGAGTTGGGTTGAATCTTGCCCACCTTTAGTTGGACCACTTGGAAGTCTACATGTGGGTTACACTTATCATGAGATTTTTGTGTTTAGCACTTGTGTTTTTAATATTCACGTCAATGGAAATGTTGGTATTTGTGATCGCGCCTGGTTCCACCTTGTTAAGTGAGGTGATGACTATCGAGGTGCAGTGTCGGTAGTTCTAATGGACTGGATAATTTAAGGTACTTTACAAGATCCATTAAAATATTTACTAAAGTAACAAGCTTGTAAAGAATGAACTACATATATACATAACTCCGCTCAATATTGTACAATACCATCAATGACCAAAGTGGGAGAATGTTAGAAATTAGTAGGTCACCGTGACATTAGGGCCCATATCAACCAACCGAGGAGTACTATACTTGTGTGTTTTGAATTGCAATAGGCCTCTCTCTCTCTCTCTGAGTTAGGATCATGTATAATTGTAGGTTATATGTAGACAGTTGTGGTCCATTCTCCATGTACTCTCATCTAATCAAGAAATCCCCATCAGACTGAGGGTGCAATAGAGCAGAATGCGGCAACATACTGTTCACTCCCCAAGTGTAGGGTTGTGATGTAGTAATAAACTCGGTAAGACCGAGGTCGAATCCCAAGGGACTGAAACTTGTACGTTATCTAAAACTAACTAGAACTATAACTAGGCTAAGATGAATTCTAAATCAATTAGCAATGGTGGAATACTTGTAGAATAATTAATCTAAAACTTAGGAAACAATTCAGAGATAGGAAACTAGGGATTCAGAGGATCCACTTGTAGAGATCAGGGAGAACTTATGCTTGCATCAAAAATCATAAAAATTACTGAACTGCCGTTGATCTAGTTTTCAAAGAGATGAAAGGTGTATGAATTAGAATGGATTTCATCACCAAACCATGCCCAAAAGACTATGGCAAACAACAGAATTAAACTAATTACCAACCCATCACATGTATGAAGGTTAGGAAGGGTACCGACATCCAACCATGCCCAGGAGACTATGGTGAACAACAGGGTTTCCTAACATCATATACATGAAAAGGAAATAGAAATATTAAAAGCATCGCAGACCCATTGTAATTTCAGTCACAACAGACCATTAAGAACTAAAAATATTCTCAAAATAAAATTAAATCAAAATCAGTTCAATATTAAACAAAAGGCATAATTAAACGTCTCCCATCATGCTACAAGTTTCACCTTTTAGCCCTAGCTAAGAGGTTTAGCCCCACATAATCATAATTAGGCTAACCATAAAATAAAATTAAACCAAAATAAAAAGAAAAAAAAAAACAACTCTCTCTCCTGCTTAGCTTCCACGACCAGGACTGCTCCACGTTTCTCCCCTCCAAGCCAAGGATCTTCCTCCCAAGACCTGAATCTCTCCTCCCCACGTCCAAAACCTCCTTATATAGCTGCTGGAGTGGTGAAAATCGGATTTGAATCGGATTTGAAAAGCTATGCATGCCCATTGAAAGCTTTTTCGTAGCCAAGTTCGGTGCCTCGAAACACGCCACTTTCCTCACTTAAATTTTAAAGAAACACCGTCCCTTAGTACTTTCTTGGATCCTCTACATGATAGACGGTTCAGATCTGCCATATGATCAAAGATGGTGGGCTAAAACCACCTGAAAAAGTCAGTTTTCGCGGATGTGCGAAACCTTTCACACCATTTCGCTGTTGTAATCGGTGGGCCCCACAGAAGCATTTTCTGAAAAATCTACCCCGTCCATTGGATTTAGGACGAAATTTCAGTAAAGAATGGGTAGTTTTGAAAGTCCATTGACGAAGCCCAGAGAAGAAATCACTAAAAGATCAATTTTGAACGTCCCAGGGTAGCCCTTTTGTGGCCTCTGTAACGCACGCGTGTGTACGCATGGGTAAAAAAAGTCAACATAGTTTTGTAGTATTCGAACCCCTCTACAAGATGGATGGTTTGGATTGAGCTTACGGGGCACGTGTGGGGCCCACAACCGTTCGCAAAACGGCCAGCGGCTGTTCCTTCGCTGCACCTAACCTTTTTTTTTTTTTTAAATTGGAGAAGGAAACGTGCGCTGACCGACTTTGGGAATTCACGTGCACGGCTAGTGCACATGTGCACTATGCACACTCAATCTAAAGTGGGGTCCACTATGATGTTTTTGTGAAATCTGATCCAACCATCTGATTGGTCTCCTCATTTAAGGCGTTGATACCAAATTCGAGGCAATTCCAGATATCAGGTGGGCCCAAAATCAACGGTTTATGGGCTGATCTATCCGTTGGAGCACTTTTATAGTGATCCAAGAGCTGAAATTTGAAATGTACGGTTAATTTATGGCCCTTATCTCATGTATAAAGTTTCGACCCGATCAGATGTCGGGAACCATGTGATCTTGCATTCTGGATGCGTTTCAAGCCACTTGAGCTTCAGTTTCTTAGTTTTCTCGGATTTCTGACCGTGTATATCCATCAATCTTGGTCCTCTGAAGTCCGTCCCTTGCCCTAGTGATCATAAGAACATTAAATCCAAGCTTTTGACATCTTTTTTCAGTCAACTCTCCTAATCACACCCTGCAACAAAACACGATTAAAACTAGGCATTAAACAATATTATGCTTGTAAATCCAAGTAATAAATGGGATCTAATATACACTATTTGACCCTCAACACATACATGGTCTTCTCCGGTGAGTACTGAATTCCTGGCCATGGCCAACTCTGGTACGACAACACATTCATCAAGGTGGGCCCCACATGGAAAGGGTACCCAGCTACTACCTAATTCGCTCCTTAATTAAAGGGATTAAAAACAATTATTTTAATGCAACTTGTGGCTAGAAGAGTGATTTGCTACAAATAGTGGAGCAGGCTCTTTAGATGTCCAATTCTCATATGGTATATACCTTTCTTTAGCCAAACTTTTAAATAAGATTAACCTAACCTTTTTATTATTCTTATTTTTTTAAGTACAACCGGATCACACTTCACTGTTAGCCACCCCCTGCCAAGACCTCAGTGTTGAAACGAGGTATCTTTCACTCCGTCCACCACTTGAGCTATGGATCTGGGTGTAAGATTAACCCAACTCTTGGGCCACCATCCATGCACTATGGGGACACCTAATGAACGATCCAGATCTCGTCCAATAGTGGGTGAATGCCTCTGGTTGGTTTCAGCTCAGTTCATGCTTAAAGCCTAATCACATCCTAATTGGACGTGATGGGGGATACTTTTACGTTAGTTTTGCACCATTTTTTAAATGGCATAAATTCTTCAAACTTCTACATCACATGGTTTTGCGCCAATCTAGACCGTTCCTAATTCTTGACCCAACGGTGGATGAAGCATATATTAAAATTTTCACTCCGAAGATAATATTGACCATCTGATTTTTCTCTTTGAATTTGGACCATTCAATGATTTTCTCATTATTTTCTGTATCATAGCTACTAATTAGACGGTTAGTATTGCTTAAACTTTATGACCCACAATTTGGACGGTTTTGATAGCTGTATACCAGTGCCACATAAGAGATGAGTCAGCACCATTATTTTAAAAGGGTGCAAAACAGATGAGTCCTCCACATAGACATCTCTTTTTTCTACTTTTGGTAATACAATAGTAACCCGGTTCTACCAATTTAATACCGAAAGTAAAGAGGATAGTCTGTTTATCAAAAGGGTGGGTGTAGATATCAACTTCCTTTATTTAATATTAAAATATTATTATAATACACAGGGAGAATACAAAGCCAGCAACACACGCTTCAAACGAAGGGTTGAAAAATGAACATTGGGCAGGTGTAACTTGCACAATGGAATATCCGGATATTCTACTAGTTATGAGAAATTGTATTTAATTTCTCGATTTGTGTCTGCCACTTTAAGCCCTGTTTGGATGTTACCAAATTCCATTTGAATGGGATGGCCATTTGTCCAAATGGGCCACTGTTCTAATTTCTTCCAATTTCACTGGTTTGATTTAGGACTGCAGATCGGATTCGGTGTTCCAGATCGGTGACCAGCACTGCCAGTCCCATCGCCATCAAAGAGTCCGATGCAGGGTGTTACGGGTCCACATCAATGTTGGATGATATGATGCCGATGCACCGATTTAAACGAGCCTGGATTGGGCTATTTTGGGGCGACATTGTCGAAGACAGCCCGCACGTATCGAAAGACAACTGTATCATTCACGGACGCGGATTGCGTACTAGTCCCGCCCGTCTCCAGCTGGGAACGGGCAGGAGCTTTGAGTGGCCCGTGATGTATGGGTCTTATTCACACCATCCATCCATTTTTTTCCAATCATTTTAGGTCCGTTTGAGAGAATGGCTTTGGAACCCGTAGATTTGAAATCCTCTTTACTGTGTTTGACACTGGATTCATAATCAACTTTAATCCAAAAGTATCTATGTATATTATATTTACAAGGGTTTTAATTTAATTACTAAATTGACTTTAATATCTCTAATTAGTTAACATATGTTGGACATAGAGGTTCTAATAAGCCCGTTGAAATATATACTTTGCCCGAAAATAATTAAATTCGAAGTCTATGATGAGCCACAAGTGCACGATCGCATTTGAGTGGCTAACCAATGATTTTTAGCTGTTGATTCACATGGACAATGTTTGGATGGCACTGATTATCTTCCCACAAAGGTTTCAATTGTGAGAGTTAAATTGCCTTTGTTTCTTATGGCAATGCTTGTTGGAAATAATTTACTGAATAATATTTGAAAAAGTGAAAATTAAATAACAAAATATAGTAAGAAAAATATTACTTGTTTGTTTAAGTCGGTGGATTACTAGGTCACTCGGCTTGAAACCAAATCCACCATCCATGGAATGCGTCCCAAGCACAAAAGGAATCTTAGACAGTTGGTCTTCAGGATACAATGACTATTACTCAGTCCCAACGGTGCACTCGTTATACACAAGCTTGAACCAACGTGTAAAACTTAACCAAAGTGAGTTAACTCAGTAACAAAATCAGTTGGTAAAAATACTAAAACAGAGAAAGAAATTGTTGATTTGAATGGATTTATTCAGAAAAGGAGCAAGTTTATATATAGATTACAATTAGGATCTTAAACCCCGTTTCAAATGAGTTAGGTCCATTACCACCCGAACAAATGTCCTTAGTTTGAAATTCGTGCAAAATCAATAATTGTGAGTATACTCGCATAGTGTAGAACAAAAACCGTTAGCGTGAGTGTAATCTTGTCCATCAATGGACCTAGATCCACGCACACACACATACATACACACACGTCATATGACACACGACCATTGCCATGACACGACACAACTTAGCTCGGCGCACACACGCCTTGTAAAGAGATGGTCTAACCCAAATGATTATTCCTCCTTGACGGCTTAAGCCTTACACAAACCACATCTCTTATATACATGAGATTTCAAAATTAGATTGAATCAGCAATGTCTCACCGGGACAGAGAGGAAACAGGAGATCTATCATGCTAACTTCCACCACTTCCGTTGATGGAGTAAATGCCGGATTGAAGCAGTGATAATCATCGATGGGTGATTGAAATACCGTCTTATCAATGTACTTATCAGCAAGTGTATCCATCACTGTAATTAAGTCATTCTGATAGAATGAAAGAGTAGAAGATGAAGATGCAGCTATTGCTCAAAAAGTGAATATGAAGTTGGAGTTGCTTGGAAGAAAAACAGGGAATGGAGGCGTGAGAATGAAAAAAAATCTGAAACGACACTTATATTGACTGACGGAAGGAAGCATTTATTAGGGCATCATAGCAGTTTTGTTAGAAACAATGTAAGAACATGTGTCGGCACGGGGTTCATCCCTTATTTCGATAAAGTACAGCTGTTGTTGACGTGTTGCGATGAATCGGCTAGAGCCAGTTATTTTCTTGCTGCCACGTGTAGGCAATAAATGATACAGTTAATGAGGGGTCACACATCTCTTTCATCTTTTCCCAAAGGTGAATCGACATGGGGGGCAATGTTTATCCCCATTATCACCATTCCCCTTTGATAACTAATCAGGGGGAGTTACGTGTGATCTATATAGATCAACATGGTGTATTCGAAGACTAGCAAATATGTACAGAGAAGATTTCTTGATAATAGTAGCTGAATTGTATTAAACGGTGCCATGTCATTGTTTGAGCCATCGATGAAGAAGCAATTGTGTGAAAGTGGATACAAGATAGATGACAAAGAGAGAAACAGATGAAACTAAGTAGTGGTGAATAGTTATGGTAACCGTCGGGACGTGAGAATGATCTAGATGGCCGGATTAAGGCTATAAATAGCGAAGGAACCAAACATGAAGGTTTCATCTCATATCAATCTAATCAAATCAAAATTTATCTTTCAATTATCTTTCAATTACCAGTTAATTTATATTCCATACAAAAGGCAAAGAAGTAACCCATCATCAGAGGACGAATCCCACCCTCTGAATATCGTCTGATCCAATTTTACACATTGAGCGAGTGTTTGAATAGGCGATCGATCTCATCAGATCTTCGTCATACACTCCGTGTTTGCCTAACTTAGTACTTGGGGTCATTCTTGTTCAGATTGAATTGAAGTTGCAATTTCAATTTTGGCATGCCAGCACCTGTAGTGCTGAAAACGACGGCAACATGCATGGCACGACTCGGCTCGATGAGCGTGCATTATAAAGAGATGATCAAACCAAAATGGTTATTCCTCTTAGGCGGTTCAAGCCTTGTACAAATAACATCTCTTATATACATGAGATTTCTTTGGTTATTTATGATGTGGGATAAGGGGCTACCCTAAAAATAAAAACACTTTCTAAAAACAACCATGGAAAGGAAAATTTTGAAATTTGAAACAAAATTATTAATTTTCTTTTTTCTTAAAATACGGTCTAACTAATTTTTTGAGTCATACCCTAACATGAGATGGTGAAATGAATGGATGGAGTGGATGTGGCATGGTCATTCCAGTGGGCCCCATAACACTATAGGTGAGAGTTCTAGAAAAGTTGTGTCCGTACGGTACTGCTTCCCTGGAGATGAAACTGGTTAAGCCCACGTGCATCTGTGATACTACTCGTGCAGACGCCACACTTCTACCATCATGATAAGTAGGTCTAAGATCCAATCAATTCATTATTCATTAAAAAGGCACCACTACATTGATGCTTTGCCCCATGAGTTGGATTGATTCGTTGGTCAGGTGAGTTACAATTTGCTAAAAACAATGTATAACTTTAAAACACTTGGCTAAAGTTTTCTAACCCAACAACCTGTTCTTAATATTGGGCTCACCTTCTAAGTGGACTAGATTAATTTTAAGGAAAGTGTTATTAGACCAACCTGTGGATGGATTTGATCTTAGACCTACGTGTCATCGTGGCACGTGTGGAGATGTACGACTCTACACTCATGTGCAATTATCAAAC
This sequence comes from Magnolia kwangsiensis, assembly GCA_037074715.1. NCBI lineage: Eukaryota > Viridiplantae > Streptophyta > Magnoliopsida > Magnoliales > Magnoliaceae > Magnolia > Magnolia kwangsiensis. Next base: position 151,637,754 of record CM073574.1, on the reverse strand, counting down.
CTTCAAACAAGAAAGAGATTTTCAATTTCACGAGTGCTTGTCTCAAGTTTGTAGAAGCAGAAACGATTGGGAAATCGGGTGCCAAGTGTTACAAAAAAAGCACAAATTTGAAGAATTGTTTTTCTAAAATTGATTGATTAAGTGGCAAACCAAAACAATTAAATCCTAAAAAGTGATTTTTAAAATCAAAATCACAAAAATAAACACACTTTTTTTTAAAAGCATCCAACATGCCTTAAGCTTTTTCACCAATAAGCTTCCTAAAATTACCACTTTCGCTGCCTCAGGTAAATAATTAATGAGAATGGAGAGTTTGAGAATAATGATGCCCATAAAATTCAAGCTGGGTGGAAAAATGGAGATGTGCATTTCAAGTTCTGTGTGATTATCGTGTGCCCTCAAACTAAGAGGAAAATTTCATAAGATAGTTATATGTAAGACTAGCCATGCTTTATGAGACAAAATGTTGGATAGTTAACAAATAATAGGTTCATAGGATGAGTGTAGTTGATACAAAGATGTTGAGATGGATAAGTGGCAAGAGAAGGAAGCATAGATTATAAATTGGGAAGGTAGACATATATGGGTTGGTCATGCGCAACAAAGGGCAAGAACTAGGCCAAATAAGAGTGAGTTGGAATGAGTTGAAAGTTACAAAAGGTAAGAAAAAGGCCCAAATCAATGTGAATGGGAGTAGTAGGAAAAAACTTACTAACCTATGATATAATTGAAGGTCGTACGACCCAGTTAGCTGGGACAATGCTTAGATCATGATGAGCATGATATAACAAATGCATCCAAAAGAAACTTTGATACTTTGGCTGAGCACTTGAAAATTTTCATACTAGGTATATATGCAAATCAAGTAATGAACACTAGATACATCTAACCATGAATAAATAAATAGGCATACTTGACTATCTGACTCTTAATTGAATGATAAAAAATGAAAATATTCAATCATCCTATTCCAACAAACCAGCGTCCAATTTTATTCTTGGACTATAACTTTGTTTCGTGGGTTCCACAATTTACAAGTTTAATTTAAGTTAAATGTACGCCGTGTGGACAGTTTATGAGTACCCGTATATCAAGTGTGATATGTTGCCAAAGTATCAAATAACTCCCCTATCAAATGTAAATGTTTATGTGTAGTCCACCTAATGAGCGGCTCATTTTGATTTCATGTTCATGTGTACCCTACTTATAAGCAGTGATTATTAGCTCGAACAAGTTCACTTTTAGCTAAGGGTGACAATGGGCCAGGTGATCCGCCTGGCCAACTTTAGCCGACCTGTGGTGGGCAAGGTATGGGCTAAATTATGTCATTTTAGCCCCCACACAAACCCATGCCAGCCCGGCCCACCTTGGCTTTAAGATGATTTAAGTAATTTAAATAGGCACACACATGTCGTGCCCTGAATTCAGTGAATGGGTTCTCAAATTTTACGAGCTTCGAATTGGTGCAGATGGTAAGATTTTTTTTTTTTGAATGGTATCCAAGCACGATATTGACAATAATCAAAGAATATGAAACCATATATATAAATGTTCACTTGAGTACTTTTCCTTCTATCAGAAATATTACATTCCCCTGTGTTTTAAAATAATTAACAATATATTGTTGAAAATAGAAATCAAAAGAAGCTTTGCTCACTTGTCTTCACTGACTATGTATATATGTATGTATCGGATCCTCACCGTCCATCCATTTTTCCATACCATTTTAAGGAATGGGACAGAAAACAAGGTAGATCCAAGGCTCAAGTAGGCCATACTATAGAAACGTTAGGTATTAGACGCCTATTGTTGAAAACTTCTTGAGGCCACGAAAGGCTCTGATTAAGCTAATATTTGTGTTTTCCCTTCATTCAGGTCGATGTGACCTGATGAAGAGGTTAGATGGCAAATAAACCTTGCAATGGACCTGGGAAGGTTTCAGTAATAGTCGTTTAATCCTCGCTGCTTTCTCTGGTGTGGTATACTTTAGTTGTGGATGTGCCTCATTTTTTTTGGCTCATGCTCTAGAATGATCTGTAAAAATTGATAGATAGTGTAGATCTAAAACATAAATAACTGTGGGGCCCCAAGAAGTGTTGAGATGTGGAGTCACATCTGGGCAGCGACACTCGACCAGTCGAGTGGGCTGCTCGACCGGTCGAGGGCTGGCTCGACTCAAAGTCCAGCGAGCTATGATTTTTTGGGTCTGCGGTACTCGACCGATTAAGGCCCTTGTTCGAACAGTCGAGGGTCCGCTTGATCAGTCGAACAGACTGCTCGACCAGTCAAGGTTACGTAAATTCGTTTCCGGATTTTACACGGACTGCGGATTTTTGAGACAGTTTTGCAAGAGGTGCGAAAGGGAAGTTGCCTAAACTTTAAATAGGGGTCCCTAGGGCTTTTCTAGGGTTATGGGAGTTATTCTAAAGTGTGGGTAAAGGGTTTTCTCTATACATTTAAGGGAAAAAGTTAGTAAATTGCTTGTAATCTCGTTTTCTTCATAGTGGAAGTTTGCACCCGTGGTTTTTTACCCTTGTTTGGAATTTTTCTACGTATATCTTGTCTTGTGGTTTGTTTGGTATGCTTTGACTCTACTTCTAGATTATATTTATTTCTGTTTGTCATTTGTGGGTGAGACCGAAAATTAAATCTCGGCTCACTGCGTTATTGGCGTGCTGCGCAACAACTGGTATCAGAGCTATTGGTTTAGTTCTATTGTGAGCGATGACAGAAGAATGAAAGACTATAATTGAAAAGTTTGATAGTTCAAACTTTGCCTTCTGGAAGATACAGATGGAGAATTATCTGTATCAGAAGGACTTTTATATTCTTCTAGGAGGAAAAGAGAAAAAACCAGAAAAGATGACAGATGATGAATGATCTTTATTGGATCGGAAGGCTTTAGGAACGATCCGACTCTCTTTGTATAAGAGCGTCGCCTTTAATATATCCAAGGTATAGACCACAAAAGAAGTAATGGAAGCCCTAGCTATGATATATGAAAAACCCTTAACATCGAATAAGATTCACCTTATGAAATAACTATTCAACATGAAGATATCCAATGGTGGAAGCGTGACTTAACATCTAAACGAGTTTAATACAATAACGAGCCAGTTGGAATCCGTTGGCATTGTTTTTGAGGACAAGGTCAGGGCGTTATTGATCTTGTCTAGTTTGTCAGACAATTGGGATGGTTTGGTGATTGCTGTGAGCAATTCTTCAGGGTCGATAAAGCTGAAATTTGATGATGTGGCCGGTCTAATTTTTAGCGAAAAATCTAGAAAAAAGACATCAGGAGTTTTAAGGGATTTAAGGAATGCTCTAAACGTTGAAGGAAGATGAAGATCGCTGAACAAAGGAGGCAATAAACACGGATGTTCTAAGTCGAGGAAGAAGTCCAAGGGACCAAAAGATAAAGATAGGTATTGGCATTGCGACAAGAAGGGGCACATGAAATGTGATTACAAGGTGCTTAAGAAATAAGAAGGAAGCTCTCAAGGCGGGAAGGATTCAATGAATCTATCTTAGGAGAGTGACACAGAGGCATTGATCTTGTCTCTTGATGCGAGGAATGAGTCATAGGTCATAGACTCGGGTGCTTCGTTTCATGCCACTTTGTGTAAGGAAGTTCTACATGATTATGTGTCAGGTAACTTTGAGAGAGTCTACCTGGGTGATGATGAACCATGCAATATTTTTGGAAAGAGAGATGTTCATATAAATCAGAAAGACGGAACGACTTCAAACTTTAAGGATGTCAGACATGTACCGAGTTTGAAACAGAATTTGTTCTCAGTGGGGCAGTTGGCCGATACCGGATATGTGACGACATTCACTAGCGATTCCTGTAAGATCACAAGAGTTGCCTTGGTGATATCTCGAGGAAAGAAGAAAGAAACTTTATACGTGACTTCAGGATCGTATAGTTCACTTGCAGTCGCATCAACTGGAGTGAATGGGTAGTTATGACATCAAAGGTTGGGACATATAAGTGAGAAATGGATGAAAGTGTTATTGTCAAAAGGGAAGCTACCAGGGCTGAAGTTTATTAACTTGAAATTTTGTGAGGACTGCGTGTATGGCATGCAGAAGAGGGTAAGTTTCAAGAAAAAGGACGCGCTCTAAAGACATATCTGTTGGAGCTTGTACACATTGATGTGTGGGGACCGGCACAGGTATTATCTCCTGGCGGCTCACGTTATTTTGTTTCTTTTATTAATGATTCTAGTAGAAAGCTGTGGGTCAATTTCTTAAAATATAAATCTGATGTATTTGATCTATTTAAGAAGTGAAAAGTAATGCTAGAAAACAAGACAGGTAAAACAGTAAAATATCTTAGATCAGATAATGGGGGAGAATACTGTGATAAGAGAGGAGTATTGTGCACCAAATGGAATCAAACATCAAAAAAATGATTCCAGGGACATTGCAACAGAATTGTGTGGTTGAGCATATTAACAGGACTATCCTTGAGTGCACTAGGAGCATGAGGTTACATATAGGGTTGTCCAAGACGTTTTGGACAGATGCTGTGAATACTATCGCATATCTCATCAATAGAAGTCCCTCAACACCATTGGATGGTGGGCTACTCAAAGAAACGTGTACTTGAAAAGAAGTGAACCTTGCACATCTTAGAGTATTCGGTTGCACTTCATATGTTTACATTGATTCAGAGCACAGAAACAAGCTGGATGCGAAGTCCAAGAGGTGCACGTTTATAGACTATGGGCAGCATGATTTTGGTTACAGGTTTTGGAATATAGAAAACTGAAAAATCATCAGTAGTCTATGGGCAATATATAGAAATGCACAACTTGAGCCCGGAGCAAGTGTATAGGAAACGAGAATATCTTTAGAAAATGAACTTAGATTTGAGTGATTTGGGCCATTTGCTTGTGGGCTAAATTTAAGGTTTCAGACGGTCAGATTCTAACCCAACTACACTATTGGATCAGGAAAATTTTCATACACAGGTCAGTGTACTTGTGGCCCTGATCGAGTGATGATAGCCGTTGAATTGAATATGATCCTCCACGGTTGATTCACAAATCCGATCGGACCGAAATCTTAATGTGGCCTAGATCTATTATCAGAGAACTTACCCTATGCCGTAGGTGAGTAATGAACCTCTAAATGGGCCCCGTTTATCAGAAACAGACTCCCTTTGGCTATAACCTAAGTATAGGATGGCCCTGGGACCATTTGAACCAGTTCTGGGCCTATACAAGACCCTTAACCCACCCCTTCTCTCTCACATACGAATTTGCTCCAAACCTTAAGAGAGAAAAAATAAGAGAAAGTATGAGGAGAGAAGAGAAAGAGTGGGAGATCGTTGCTGGGATTCTCTCCCACAACTCCACGCCTCGATTCACCCTTCTACATCGCTTCACGATCGTCTCCAACTTCGATTTGGGTAAGGAATCCTAACCCTAATATCGTTTTAGGAATCCAAGTAGAGGAATCAGCAAAATAGCTAACCTCATTCATGATTTAGGTAATTGTTGTGTCGTAGACAAAGACGTAGGATTCGAACCGAATCGTAATCGGCGTACTGGCGAAAAGTACGGATTATAAACGTTTAGGTTATGGTTTTCAAGGCTTTCAATGTCAGCTAATGATTTATGTCTAACTTGCTTGCCGCCATATGATCTTAATTACGATGTTTTCGATATATCATATATGTGTAAACTACGTTTTATACAAAATATATTTCATGTGTTTGTTGAAATGTTTGAATGAATATGAAATCATAATTTGAGCTTGCCATGACTATTAACCTAGGATTCATGAATGTTGTATGTATGACAATCCCCTTGTGACAGGACTTGCCATAATGTATGCCGTAGCTAATGTAGTCTATGTATAATACAAATTGCATTTTATGTGTTTGTTGAAATGTTTGAGTGAACATGAAATGGTGAATTGTACTTGTCATGAGTTCTAATCTAAGATCCATGTTTGTTATCTGCGTTATAGCCTATGTTGTGTAGGAAATTGCTATAGTTCACGTCATAACTAATCTAGTCTATATATTTGGTAATGTGTAGGCTAAGTGTTTGATAAAATGCCTGAATGAGAAATTGCTTGATGAATTGTATTTAATAAGGGTGTTGAGATATAATTCTCAATTACCTTATCTATATGTATAATTTTCTTCACGTAATCTTAATTTTAACTATGCAATTTATGGATGAATTGAAATGTTTGGTAGTATGTTCAACATATTGATAAAATGCTCAAATGAGTGTTGTACTTGGATTATTTGTTAAATGTCTATATGATTATCACACGTCTCCACATGCTGCATTTGAGTATGATTGGGACTACTACGTAGTCCAGGCAATCGATAACAATTCTTGCTTGAGTGGCTGAATTAGTCTCGCCATATTTGATGCATTCGGTGAATCCGAGTCATACGATGATTGTCGAGAGTAGTACCATATCGATTAATTCAGTGTACGCTCCTACCAGTCGAACTTGTCTAATAAATCGATTGGCTTATTGTGTGTTTACCATGTATGAACGCTATTGCTTAAATTTAAGGTACTACTTACCATTGTAAAAGCCCGTTTCAACCATGGTACCATGATCCGCTAAGCCTCATGAGCCAGGCATGGTGATATGGGACACCGTGGTCGAGCCGTCGGCCTACGCTGGGGTGACGAGCCTCCCTATAGTGACTAGTGAGCAACCCAAACTTGTGAGCCGAATACGATGGTATGAGACACTGTATTTTAGTTGTCGGCCTAAACCGGGTAGCCTGGCTGTGGTCCCAGCGTGGGTTGGGGTGAACCGTCTAATCCGGACCTCCTTCAAAAATAGCGCTCTAGTTAGTAGGGAATTGGTGGAGTAACTTCGAGTATAAACTCATGAACTTGCCTATCCACTGCTTTTCAAATCAGGGGTGATGTTGCTCTATAACTTGCCTATCGTATGTGATTAACTAGAATTGATGACCCTAGATGGATCATTGTTTGGGGTAAATGATAAAAAGGGAGGTACCTTAGCTTCCAGAATATGCTGCATGAATAAGCCTAATCAAGAACTTGGTTAACCCGTGCATGCACTGCATTGCATGTGCCTTTAGCGAGGAAGAGCACAGTGGGAGTAGCATGTGCGACCGTGAGATGGTGTCACTGAGGGAGTGTAGGCGAGAGCATGCATCATTATAGTATATCATTCATTCATTAACAAGAGTACTTAGGACATGAGTGTTGTACTGCTTTATCATTACTGCTTGACTGAATTGATAACATGTTAACCTTTGCTTATAGTTTCACTGAATTAGCTACTCATTCCCACCTGGGATGGTGTTTTAAAACACCAACCAGACTCTGTTCTATATGCAGGTAATGACAGTCTATGCAGCTGAAATGGACTTCATAGACGAGGAGGAAGAATTCTCCTATGTTCAGCTATCAGGCGGTTCTTTGTAGCCCTTGTTCTGATTCGACGGGATTACAAGGATTATATGAATTAGTTGGACATTTATATTTTTTTATATTTTGTATATTGTGGATCAACACATGTATATATTTAGCCCGGTAACATACTTATACTCTGGGGATTGAGAAACACTCCTACACATTATATACTTATCTCAGTCTTCCGCTTGCTTAACTTAATTACCTCTGGAGTATAATATGTTGTTTTAGTATAATCCCACTCATGTTTAATGCACTAATATGGATAACATTTAAACATCATTATCTATGTTGCATAAGTAATGCGTTGGAACCTGGGAGTTGAGCTTCTACTCGACATCCGATTTTCAGGGTATTACAAAAAGTGATATATAAGGATAGTGTATAGCAAAATAAGGCTGAGGAGAAAAAATTCGTAGAGTTGGAAGAGTTACCAGATACGGGTGTTACAGTGCTACAGGATGATCATGCACACGAGAATTATGAGACAGAGCCACAGACACCGGTTGTAATGAGGTCTACTCGGGAGAGGAGACCCACGGTCCAATACTCACCCTCATATTATCTACTGCTGATAGATAGTGGTGAACCAGACTATTTTGAGGAGGCATTATAGTCAGATACACAGGTTAAGTGGGACCAGGTCATGGATGATGAGATGAACTCTCTTGAGTCAAATCGTACACGGGAGCTAGTCACTCTATCTAAGGGTAAGAAAACTCTTCATAACAAGTGAGTTTATAGACTGAAAGAGGAGCATGATGGTTCAAAATGGTACAAGGCTAGATTGGTTGTGAAAGGGTTCCAATAAAAGGTGGGTATCGACTTCATCGAAATATTTTTACTAGTGGTAAAAATGTCTACGATTTGTATGGTCTTGAGTATAGTGACTATAGAGAACTTACATCTAGAGTAGCTAGATGTTAAGACAACCTTTCTTTATAGAGACCTTGAAGAAGGGATATATATGTATCAGTCGACAGGATATGTGGCACCAAGAAAGGAGAACAATGTGTGTAGATTGAAGAAGAATCTATATGGCCTGAAGCAGGCCCCAAGGCAGTGGTACAAGAAGTTTGACAGTTTCATGTTGGAAAATGGTTTTAGGAGATGTCATGTAAACCACTGTTGCTATTTGAAGAAGTTTGATATGTCGTACATCATCCTTCTTCTGTACATTGATGATATGCTTGTGGTCGGTTCAAGCATGAAGGACATCTCAGATTTCAAAAGACAACTGTCTATAGAATTTGTCATGAAGGATTTAAGAGCTTCAAAATAAATCGTAGGCATGAGGATAAAGCATGACAGAGAAAATAAGAAACTGATTTTGTCACAGGTAGAGTACATAGCCAAGGTACTTGATCGATTCAATATGAGAGGTGCTAAGCCGGTTAACACTCCATTAGCCAACCACTTCAAGCTTTCTAAGGAGTAAGGTACAAAGACGCAGGAGGAACGAGACTACATGGCTAAAGTCCCATACGCGTCAGCTGTTGGGAGTCTTATGTATTCTATGGTGAGCACAAGTCCAAACATTGCTTAAGCAGTGAGAGTTGTTAGCAGGTTCATGAACAATCCCGGGAAGGAACATTGAGAAGCTGTGAAGTGGATCCTCAGATACTTGGTAGGTACTGTGGATATAGGGTTGTACTATAGTGGATCAAAAATTAAGTTACAAGGCTACGTAGATTTAGATTTGACAGGAGATATCGATAGTAGAAGAAACACTATAGGTTATGTCTTTACTTTGGGTAGTGCTATAGTTAGTTGGGTCTCTCAGTTACAGAAGATAGTATTTATCAGTATAACGAAAGCAGAATATGTTGCAGCTACAAAAGCGTGAAAGGAGATGGTGTGGATGCAAGGTTTCATGAAAGAGTTGAGTAAGAAGTAAAAAAATTACAAGTTGTATAGTGACAGTCAGAACGCAATACACTTGGCTAAGAATTCAGCCTTTCATTCAAAGATGAAGTATATTAACATTAGATATCACTTCATACATTCGTTACTGGAAGATGGATCGATCACTCTGGAGAAGATTTATATAAGTGAGAATCCTATGGATATGCTGACTAATGCGGTCACACGAGAGAAGCTGAAGCTCTGTTTAACTTTGATTGGTCTTCAGGCTTGAAGACGGGGAGGTGTACTCCAGATGTAAAAGAAGAAAGTTTATGGCAATGTGTCTACAAGTGGAAGATTGTTGAGATGTGAAGTCACATCTGGGCAGCGCCACTCGACCGGTCGAGGGCTGACTCGACTCAAAATCCAGCGAGGTATGATTTTTTAGGTCCGCAGTGCTCGTCCGGTCGAGGCCCTTGCTCAACTAATTGAGGGTCCGCTCGACCAGTTGAGTTTATGCATATTCATTTTCGGATTCTGCACGGACTGCGAATTTTTGAGATGGTTTCGCAAGATGTGTGAAATGGAAGTTGCCTAAACTATAAATAGAGGTCTCTAGGACTTTTCTAGGGTTATGGGAGTTATTCTAAAGTGTGGGCAAAGGGTTTTCTCTATACATCCAAGGAAAAAGGTTAGTATATTGCTTATAATCTCATTTTCTTCATAGTGGAAGTTTGCACTCGTGGTTTTTACCCTTGTTTGGAGTTTTTCTTTGTATATCTTGTCTCGTGGTTTATTTAGTATGCTTTGACTCTACTTCTAGATTATATTTCTTTCTGTTTATCATTTATGGGTGAAACTGGAGATTGGATCTCGTTTTACTGTGTTGTTGGTGTTCTACGCAACAAGAAGTTCCACACACTAAAAGTTGTTGTGTGTAGCTTTTATTTGGGAGGGAGAAATCCGATGTCTCTTATTAGCCAGAGTCATTGGAAATGACGTGGAACAAGGAGAAGCCACGACACCTATTTTTCTTGTTCCTTCAACACAGATAATCCACACTCATTATAATTTTATTATACTTTAATTGTGGTCCACTAGAAATTTGAATCTCCCTAATTTTTGGGATATTGTCATTAAATGATTTGAAAAAATGAATGGACGGTGTGGATATGAAAATAATGAAAATTTAGCATGTATAATGAAAATATTAGCATGTATCCACTTGACCAACTCGACTTGGCCCGCTTGGGTTGGATTAGATTGGATTGGGTTAGGGTTGAGGTATAGGAACCTTGGGTTAGGCTAAGGTTGGGCACCAACGGGACCTAACCCACCTAACTTTCATCCCTAGCAATCAGACCTGACCTGGCATGAAAATTGATGAAACCCTATTTCCACTTGGTTGTTCCTAATTGTCCATTTGATCAAGTGGGCCACACATGCACAAAGGCACATGCATTTTAAAGGGATGAAACCGATAGTCTACATTCAAGATTTATATAGATCAACATTTTTACATATAAACCAAATAGCCAAATAATAGTTCAATACACCATTTACATATAGATAAACCCCCCAAACATTTGGTTTTATTTCCATAAATCTCCATCTAGTACTTAGATTGTTGGATTTTAGAGTTTGGAAAACTACTTAAACAAAATAAAATTACAATAAGAAAGTTAGAAAACTTATCAGTTTGTAGAAGTCGAGGCACGGCGTGAGTCACTTGGCTTGAAATCTAATTTGCCCTCCTTGGACCACATCCTAAGTGCAATAAGATTTAATGGGCAATCAACCTCCAAGATACAATGACTATTACCCGATCCCAGCGATGCCCTCACTGTACACAGGATCGAACCACTCACAGTCTTAACCTGAACCAGAAATAATTGAACACATTTTTTTACGACAAAACCTGACTTGATTTTAATCCACCTTAAAACCGAAAAGGAGAAGTCTATTTATAGACTTGAGAAGACACCCTTAAGGGTGTAGAACACCCTTTCAAAAAGGGTTGTGACTATTGAGTTTAAACCCAATCGGTACCCTTAGGCTTAAAAAGATAACTTTTCAAAATAAAATATTAAACAGTATAACCCTTCAAACTTGCATGAAAAGACAAATCCATAGGGCACATGCGTACCTATGGCCACGACCGTGGCTCGTCTTGATGGAAATTTTAAAACGCTAAATTATTTTAAAATATGAAATACAACAATCCCCCACATGTTTTAAAATTTGAGACATTTAGGGTTAAGATGGAAGAGTTGTGTAATGGTGCTGGTGTCACCATAGACTCGAATTGACATTAGAGTAAGAAAGACATGTTTACAAGAATCAGGTGACACCATAGTTTTAAACATGACTCCTTTTGATGTAAATTGCAAGTACATGCCACTTGCACAACTTTTTCGCTACAAGTGATTTTGCGGTTCTGTGCATTTTAGCCATGTACCATTACTTGGATTTCATGAGTGCTCTAGAGAATTCGCCTAGATTCTCAGAAGAAGCGGCCTCCAGCTCCACACCCATATAGGTGAATTCCATCAAGTGTACGCTGTAATTGGGTACACCACCAAATATATGGCTATGAATTCATTAAGAGTTCAAAAGCTCATCATTCTTCATTATTGTTTGCACTACTTCACCATAGAAGGGGTTCATTTATATTAGTGTAATCGTCTGCCTCATGTCATGTTAATTACCCATTGAACCTATCTTATAGGATCTCTACTAGTATAGGTTGGGTTGCCAACACTGGTAGCTCATATATTAGGCGCAACCCTATTTCTTTCGATGTATCATTAACTAATATTTTAAATAGTCATTTGGCTAGAGGATTTAAAAGTTTATAACCCGTGAGCCTTTTACCTCCACCCAACATTGCTCCGTCAGGCTTTCACATATTATGAAAAATTCACCATTGTTATCTTCCATAAGACTTAGGCCATGTCTTACTCCCGATATGGCTGATCATCCTTTTGAACTAGTTACTTATAATCACATTGGTAAGTTATTACCTCATAAATTTGCTATTAGGCAGATTCCTCCTTTTGTTCCTTAGTTTTCGGCAGTCAATTGCAATCTCTTTGATTATTCATATATCAAGCCGACACATACCAAATTCTTTTTTAACCTCACAGAGTTAACAATTATGACTCTATCATACAATAGATAATAGGAATCACTTTTATTATGATAGTTGTCATAACACCTGCTCTGAATACAACCAACTTTCCTAGCCTTGAATATACTCTTACCATTCAACCAACTTCATTAGTCCACCATTCAACCAACTGGTAGTGAAGTTATTCGAGCTTATTATATCTACAGTACAAAGATGTTGAAGTAATTTGTTATGCATACATATATGATAATTAAAATAGAGTATGACCTTCATCTAATTATACTATAACGTTATCATGTTATTATATGTTCATTGTTTCGAACAAGAAACAAATGCATTTGATTTGAAAAATTATCTTATTCAAACATAACAGAGAAAGGATTTTGAGAACATTCATCACATTTGATTGATACTGAGTTCATTTACATCCTCTTTACATCCCTTGATTCTAAGATAGATCATTTGAAAATAAATGACTTATGCTTTAAATATCAAGAGTTCATTTCGACAACCTTTCGGCACCTGTTTCGATCATCTCGTAGGACTTAGGAGGAATGTAGATCCGATCGACGAATCTTCAATGAAATAGAGATTTTAGCAGTATAACAGCACCTGCTCCAGTCATCCCTAGTACTTAGGAGAAATATCGATTCAATCAACTAATCTTTCTCCTCTGAACCCATGAATAGAAGAAAGCCCGAAGAAAGGAAACCTGGCCCATGAATTTCAGCTGCATAACGGCTCCTTATCTTCATATACTGTAAGGCAGCCTGGTTGCGTGGACCCGTGCAACTGATATCGATTGCGCAGTCCTGCGCAACTGACAGGAGACTCCTATCCTACTTTTAGTCTTCTGCTCTGCTCTTCTCCGCTCTGCTCTACTCTGCTCCTCTTAAAAATCTTCAATTATCTCTAATGAAGGAGGGGAAGGGGTATTTATAGACCCTCGCACGTGTGAAAATCTTGATCTTAGCGATGTGGGATAAATCTTTCAGTGCTTTAGATCATTCTGTAAAGGACCGCTTCTGCAGCATCTCCCGCGCAACTGATATTCATATTGCGTGAACCCGTGCAAGTGATATTGATTGCGCAGTACCGCGCAACTGACATTGGTTGCGTGGTCCCGGGCAAACCCTTTAAAACTGTCATTTTCTTCTTCTTTTCGAGTGTTCTTGCGCAAAACCTTTAAAACTGTCATTTTTTTCTTCTTTTCGAGTGTTCTTTCCATTTTCTTATCTCTTCTTGCTTTAATCCTTCATCAATTTTTTATGCCTCAACAAATGCCCCCTCGATCCTTCTTTGATTAATTCATGAAATCAAATGGAGGATCGATCTTCCTTCGCCTGAAAAATTTGAATGAACTGCAACTGAAGGATGACCAAATGATTATGCTTGCATAGAAGGCTGGATGATCATGCTTGACCAGAAGATTGAACTATCGCGTTCAAATGGAAGACTGAAATGCTTGTATTCAAACGGAAGACTGAGTGATCGCGTCTGAATGGAAGGCTTGAATGATCGCGCTCGAATAGAAGACTTGAATGATGGCACTCGAGCGGAAGACTGGAATGCCCCCAATCAGTAGTGTTGAACAGATGTTTCACTAGAGAGGATAAGATTCTCTTTTCATTGAAGCATGCTTCTTCAACAGCTGTGACGACTTTATTTCTGAGCGATTTGATCAGAGAACTTTCTTTCAACACTGTTACTGCTGTAACGGTCTCTTCGATTCAACTCTAGTGATTCTTTCCTTCAAATCTATATCTGGGGTTGTTCTTTAATGCTGCTCCTATCGCAACACCTTTTTCGATTGTTTCTTTTACTCATGATCTGCATAACACAAGCTTTGAAATGATGATCTTTCCTGCCAAATTAATCAGAATTAGTATCTTAATTCATTATAATTATTCAATGTAGCTTTATGAAGCATTGATAATTTTTAAAATAGATTGAGAATTTCTTCTCTTTTTAAGGAGATTGTGATATTCGCAATATGATTTAATCAATTTTTACGCTTGTCATCGTGCTTTGCGTTGTATTCTTTATATTGCACTCTTGGAGATTTGAGCTCTTAAGTAGATAATTGCCAATATCTTGGAGGCATTTACTGTCGATGTAATTTTAAACCTGATTCCAGATAAATGCATTTTTGCATATTGTCTAATCAATGTTTAAAATTTTCATCAGGAAATTGCACATTTGAGCATATCAAGAGTGAAATATAAATTTGATACATTTTAAATATTACTTAGTTTATGCTTTGCATATTTGAGCATATATATAAAGTGAAATATGTATCTGCTGCATTTTGAATGTTGCACATAGTTTATCATGATATTCAATAAAAACTAATTATAAAACACCAACATTTTATGCTTGTTAGTATAAGATTTCCTATATGATGATTTTATTTATATATTATTGACGGCGCTAGGTTTCAATTCAGTCAATTGCACATACAATTTAAGCTCATGAGTAGTGGAGCATCAATTTCACACACAGTTTAAGCTCATGAGTAGTGGAGCGTCAATTTCACACACAGTTTAAGCTCATGAGTAGTGGAGCCGGGTCTCATGTGATGGCCTCTGTAACTCTTAGGAGTTCGCTGAACTTCTCACTGCCTAGGGAGTTCACAAACCGTGATCCATCAGAGGGGCCCAGTGAAGCTACCGGGGTGGTGAACTCGATTGGTTTAACGTATAGGGTTGACCACTGTAACTCTCTAGAGTTCACAGAGTTCGTAAGGCTACCTTTGTAGGTACTAAATCTATGGTTGTCAGTCCATCGATGAGTAGGTTTAAGTCCTCCCTCATGAGTTAGTACCGAAATTGAACCACAAATCTGGGGGGTCTTATGCATGGTTGGCATATCTAAAGCTCGCACTGCAACCCTCATTTTCTTCGTCTGTAAGGTCGAGCCCATTCACGGGAGGGCATTGTCCTCCATTCCCCATGATGCTGCTAGAAAGTTATACAGACGACATGGGGGTTACGCTGACTGGCCATTTGAGGATTTTTGGCCCTTTGACTTTTGGTCAACTTTTGGCTCTTTGACTTTTGGTCATTTGAGGACTTTTGGCCCTTTGGCTTTTGGTTGACTTTTGGCTCTTTGGCTTTTGGTCATTGGCTCCGTCAGCTGTCCGTATGGGTATGCATACGATGGCCTTCACGGGCTTTTTAGGGCCACTGGCTTCTCACCGTTGCCCGAATGACGATCTTAATAGGTCTTATGCGCAGCTAGCCATTGGCTTAACTGAGCTACCTTAAATGATTATAGGTCTTATGCGTAGCTGGTCCCTTTTAAGATTTGGTCCTTTTAGGACTTGGCCTTTTTAGGTCTTAGAGACTTGGTCCTTTTAGGACTTGGCCCCTTTTCTCTTCTTTTTTTTTTTCGGGACTTGGCTAGACTACCTTTTTATGATAAGCAACCATTGCAGTCACTAATTTTATATGCAGTTGGTTGTATGATTTATTCTACTGTCAACAGATGGTTGATCAATAATTGATATTTTGCTGCTGCTGATAATGTCATAAGGACTTTTTTATCATGTTTAAAATAATGTATCAGCTTAGCGATGATGGCAACTTTGGCAAGTGATTGATCGACAACAGTGATAGTTGTTATTTATTTATTTTATTTATTTATTTGTGATAATCATTGATACCTGGTGATTCTGATGAAAATATTTGGCATCGGCGATAATCATTAATGCTTGATAGCAATCGTTATCGCTTGACAGCGATCATCAATACTTTTTGTTTGGCGATGACTTAATATGCTTGAAAGCCTGTCTTACCCCTTTTGATGTAGGAATTATTATGCAGATAATTTACTGGATCAAAATCGAAATTACTTCATGGATGATATCTCTTAAGGAAGCGAGCATTGAATGGTATGCTTATTCCTTGCCCATCCTGATCTACGACTTTATATGCTCCATTAGAGTATACTTTCTTTATTATGTACGGGCCACCCTATTTAGGATCAAACTTGCCCCCTGTTCGACGGGTAACTATGATAGATCTCTTCAACATCAGCACCATATCCCCCTTTTTAAAAGAACGATACTTGACTAGCTTGTCAAAGGCAGCTGATACTCTCACCTGATATGCTTGCAGACGCTGTTGTGCAGCCAGACATTTCTCGTTAAGCAAATTCAGCTCTTTCAATCTTATTTTTTCATTATCATCATCAGTTATATACTGGTGCACTGCCACTCTTAGTGATGGTACTTGTATTCCAATTGGAATTACTGCTTCCACACCATAGACTAACGAATACGGTGTTACCCTTGTTGCTGTTCGATGAGTAGTTCTATATGCCCATAACGCTTCCTGTAACCTTTCATCCTAATCACGTTTGCTCCCTATTACTTTTTTCTTCAATATTTTGACTATTATTTTATTGAATGCCTCTGTCAATCCGTTAGCCGTCGGATAGTAAGGCGTTGAGAACGAGTGATGGATATTGAATTTCTGACACAGCTTTTTCATGCCTCTGTTTTTGAAAGGGGTGTCATTATCTGTAACAATTTTCTTTGAAATACCGTGGCGATATATTATTGCATGTCGAATGAAACTTATTACATCTTTTTCTTTAACATTGCGCAACGCAACTGCTTTAGTCCATTTGGAGAAATAATCCGTTACTGCCAATATATATTGCTTCCCTTTGGATGAGGGTGGATTGATAGGACCAATAACGTCAAGCCCCCATGCTGAGAAAGGCCAAGAGGCAATTGACTGATGTAAGTCTTCTGGAGGAACATGTATAACATCCCCATGAATCTGACATTCATGACATCGCTTCGCATAATTTATTGCATCTTTGAACATGGTGGGCCAATAATATCCCATTCTATGTACTCGATGAAATATATTTCGAACAGCTTAATGTGCCCCACATTCTCCACATTGTACTTCTTGCAATACCTGACCTGCTTCTTTCTCATCTAAGCAACATAACAACACTCCGTTGTAAGATTTTTTATATAATACTTCATTGCATATGATGAATCTACTTGACCGTTGTCTGATTTGCTGCCTTTGCGCAGATTCTTCTGGTAGGATGTTAAATTTGAGATAATCTATGAAAGGCTGACGCCAATCATCTGTTGTAATCTCTAAGCATGATACAAGAAGAGCTTCAATAACTTCTTCAACGTCTTCTGCTGATGGTAAAAACCTTCTTTCCTCTATAGTTACTTGAAGAAGGCTTCAATTAAGGCAAGACAGAGCTGCTACCAAACTAGCCAAGGCATCCGTTTTTGCATTTTCTGACCGGGGGATATGCTTGATTTCAACATAGAAAAACTGTTCCAACAATTATTGTGCCTTCCGACAGTACGACAAAATTTCTTGCTTTTCTATTTCGAATTTAGTTATCAATTGATTTATAATCAATTTAGAATCTTTGAAAATATGCAATACTCTTATCTCCATTTCTTTAGCCATCTCCATTCCAATGATCAGAGCTCTATACTCAGCTTCATTATTTGTACATGCAGTATCTAATGTAAAGGAGTAAGGTAGTAAATCTCCTTGGGGAGTAATGAATATCACTCTTGCCCCGGCTCCTGATATTCGAGAAATGCCATCAAAATACATCTGCCACGGATTCTGTGATTCAGTCAGCATGACTTGCTCATCCGAAAAGTCATCACTGATGGCTTCGGACTCTACTACAGGGTGCGCTGCTAAGAAATCGGCCACTGCCTGCCCGTTTACTGCTTTTGCCGGTTTGTATGTAATAACGTACTCTGAAAGTAACAACATCCATTTAGCCAACCCTCCAGAAAACATCGGCCTTGTCATCAGAAACTTTCTCGGGTCAGCCCTTGAAACCAATGTTATATCGTGCGACAGACAATAATGCCTCAACTTCTGAACTGCGAATATTAACGCCAAGCATTCTTTCTCAATCGGGGAATAATTACATTCTGCACCCATTAAGGTCTGACTTAAGTAATAAAGAGCTGTTTCTTTTCCAAACTCATTCTTTTGTGCCAACAGAGCTCCTAAGGAATATTCAGCTGCAGATGTGTACAAAATAAGCGGTTTCCCTTTCACCGGAGCTGCCAGTACTGGTGGTTTTTCAACAATTTCTTTATTGAGTCGAATGCGTTCTGACAAGCTTGACTCCATACAAATTCTGTATGCTTTTTCATCAAATGAGAAAATGACTGACATCTCCCTGCTAGATTCGAAATGAACCGACGAATGTATGCTAATTTTCCTTGTAAACTTTTTAATTCCTTTAATATTTTTGGTGGTGGCATATCCTGAATAGCCTTGACTTTCCCGGGGTCAATCTCAATGCCCCTATGCCGGACAACAAAACCTAAAAACTTTTTAGAGGACACTCCGAATGCGCATTTAGCGGGATTCATCTTCAATTGTTTCTTTCTGAGTTGCTGAAAAACCGATGTCAAATGTTTACGATGTTCCTGATGATTTCCTGACCTGACCACTAAGTCGTCAACATAACACTCAACGTGCTTGTGCATCCTGTCTTGAAAAATGCTTTGTATCACTCTCTGATATGTTGCCCCAACATTTTTAAGTCCAAACGGCATAACCTTATAACAGAAAATTTGCAGTGAAGTTCTAAACGCCGTTGCCTCTTCGTCTTCAAGGGCCATTCGAATCTGATTATATCCCGCATAACCATCCATAAAGGACATAATGGCATACTGAGTTGTACTATCAATCAGTAATTCAATTATTAGGAGTGAAAAATTATCCTTCAGGCAGGCTTCATTTAGGTCTCTAAAATCAATGCATACCCTGACCTGTCCATTTTTATTCCTTACCGGGATGATATTCGATATCCACTTAGGATATTTGACTTCCCTAATAAATCTAACATTTGTCAACTTATTAACTTCTTCTTCAATGAGGGGAACCTGGTCTGGATGAAATCGCCTTTGCGCTTGTTTAACCGGCCTTTTCTCCTTAGAAATATTTAGTCGATGCAATGCCACAGAAGGTTCCAATCCGGGCATCTCTGCATACGTCCAAGTGAACACGTCTTTATTTTTTCTAAGAAGTCGAACGTATTCTGCAGACTCTTATTCAGAGAGGTTAGTACTAATAAATGTGTTCTATAGTTCCTCTTTCGTACCTAAGTTTATTTCTAACAGACTGTCCGTCGTCCGTTGCCCCCCATCCTCCATTTGCTTCGGAGCTACCTCAGGATGTTCAACTACCTCAGCACTTTCTTTCGCTAGCTCTTTTGCCGTAACCATATTTACTGACGACTTTGCCTCCATGTCTTTAAATGTTTTTCACCCTTCCTGGCCGATTCCAATCGGAATTCCTTTCTCGTAATTTAAGCCGATGTAGTCTTCGCAGTTGCAACCCATACTTTTCATGACCTCCTTACTTATTCTATTTTCAATAATTATCTCATTCCCGTATATCATTCGCTGTATAATATACTTAAATGTATAACAATTCTCTGTTAGATGTCCCAATAAGTGGTGATAGCGATAAAAATTTTGCTCTCCGCGCCATGTCGCCTCCTCGGGGCATTTAGGCTCTGACAATTCTATCGTGCCAACTTTCAATAACTGGTCTATTATTGGAATGACATCTTCCTTATCGAATGTAAACCCCTCATGTGAATTGAGCGTCCTAACCTTTTTATTTCTTCTTGATTGAATCAGCTCTTCTTTTCGCCTCGTATTTTTTTCCTTTAAACCTCTTACACTTTTATGCTGCTGATAGCGATCAATAGTATTTACTGTTATCCTGCTAGGAGCCCTCTAAGCTGCATCATGGTGAAATGTCAGCACTATCCGATTCACTAATTCTAAAGTGTGAGCCTTAACGGCCAAATCATGAAAAGTTTTGATGTCGGCACTGGCCAGTCTAATTACGAATTCCTTTTTCATAGAGTTCAGACACATCTTGACTTGCTAACTTTCTTCTAGCAACGGTTTGCACAAAGTTCCCAATGTCTTCCATCTATCTATATAACTCCTTACCAACTCGCCTTTGCCTTGTCGTACAGAAGCCAACTTAACAATACTAACATCATGGCTTGGGGAGAAAAATTGAGATGCAAAAACATATCGCATCTGCTCCCAAGTGCGGATTGAACCTGGAGCCAAACTGGAATACCATCAGAATGCCCTACCTGTTAGTGACGTCCCAAACAATCACAAGCAATACTGTGGTACTGCAGAGAGATCTCCCATACTGGTAATGAAGTGCGTTAAATGTTCCTCTGGGGATCCTTTCTCATTAAACTTTTGAAAGTCCGGACACCTGAAACTGGCTGGGAAGGGAATATCATCCACCTCTCTTGGATACAACGTACGATATCTAAAACGTTCAGTATTTTCATGGTCCCTTTCCATTCGGCCAACTTTTTCAACAACTGTTATTTGAGCTGCATTATATATGAAAGTCGCCAAGGCCTCTTTGAGATTTCTGCATTCTTTTATTAATGCATTTTGAGCTTCTGCCATTTCATGGATGCGATTCTCTGTAGTTACTTCGCATTCTTGACTCGTCCCTGCCATATGCATTGCAGCTTGTCCACTTTTGGATGAAACAGTAACTTGAGTCGAGCAAGAATAGGTTGACGTAACAGGACTCGTGGAAAAGGGAGGGAATGGAGTTTCATTGGACTTTTCTATGCCCCTTGTGGCATCAATTGACTGATGTGATGTTGATACTGGTGAATTTGTCTGAGATGGCATTAGTGATTTGATCACCAGTACTTTTCCTTTTTGTTCTCTCATCCATTTAGCTACCAGAGCATTCAAAACAGAGAAATCACGCACTATCAATTGTGGAGCTATTTGCTCAGGATAGATCACCGGAGGAGCAAGTTCGGGACTCCTTTTAACTGTATTGCGTGTTATTGGCCCTTTGATTCTTAATGAAGGCTGATTCATTCTAGAACTTCTGGCATTTCATGCTCTTGCCTTACGAGATGTCACAACGGTCCAGCCCGCGTCACCTTTTGAAGATTGGGGTGAAGTAGCTGTTACCTGAGCCATGCTACCTTCACTTGCATGATTTGGTGTGTATTCTATCATGAATCCTGTCGGGATGAATCGGAAGTTCACTTTTCTTACGGGAGTTGCCATGAGTAGTAAGTTGTAGTCGGGTTAAAAAAAAAAACCTTCAAGCACAAAACATAATTATAATTAGTAGATGAACAATTAAAGTGATCTATCTTAGAGATGAAGGGGAGGATTTTCCTACTGAGAGTCACCATTTTGGCGTCCGAAGGACTCCAAACTGTGATGAAAGTTTATAGAAATTTCACTATTAATATTTGAATAAGATAATAAAGATACTCCCCAGCAAAGTCACCATTTTGTTTCAAACAAGAAACAAATGCATTTGATTTGGAAACTTGTCTTATTCAAACATAATAGAGAAATGGTATTGAGAACATTCATCACATTTCATTGATACCGTCATTTACATCCTCTTTACATCCCTTGATTCTAAGATAAATCATTTGAAAACAAACGACTTATGCTTTAAATATTAAGAGTTTATTTCGATAGCCTTTCGACGCTTATTTCGATCATCTCTTAGGACTTAGGAGGAATGTCGATACGATCGATGAATCTTTAATGAAATAGAGATTTCAGCAGCATAACAGCGCCTGTTCCAGTCATCTCTAGTACTTAGGAGAAATGTCGATTCGATCGACTAATCTTTCTCCTCTGAACCCATGAATAGAAGAAAGCCCGAAGAAAGGAAGCCTGACCCATAGATTTCAGAGGCATAACAACTCCTTATCTTCACAGACTATAAGGCAGTTTGGTTGCGCGGTCCTGCGTAACTGACAGGAGACTCCTCTCCTACCTTCAGTCTTTTGCTCCGCTCTGCTCCTCTTGAAAATCTTCAATTACCTCTAATGAAGGAGGGGAAGGGGTATTTATAGACCCTCGCACGTGTGAAAATCCTGATCTTAGCGATGTGAGACAAATCTTTCAGTGCTTTAAATCATTCTACAAAGGACCGCTTCTGCAGCATCTCCCGCACAACTGATATTCAAGTTGTGTGAACCCGTGCAAGTGATATTGATTGCGCAGTACCGCGCAACTGACATTGGTTGCGCGGTCCCGCGCAAACCCTTTAAAACTATCATTTTTTTCTTCTTTTCGAGTGTTCTTTCCATTTCCTTATCTCTTCTTGCTTCAATCTTTCATCATTTTTTTATACCTCAACATTCATACATGAAAGGTTGACCATTTTATCGATTAATGATTAAAATTTAATATAATCAATGAAATATTTGTGGTTGAATATGAAGGAAAAAGGTTCAAAATCCTTTTGAGTTAGGTCTTCTTAATCCACGATCAAGCATATTGACCGATAATTTGGTCATTAAACATGGCCCCCCACAAATGCGGAAGTCTACTAATCATAAAATTACATTTGTTGATAAGTAAAATATTATAGTTTATCAAGTTAACTTATTGTCGCACACATGAATACCAAACTTAGCCTCCAATGATAATAGATTTTAGCCTAAAAATTCGTTGATCGAATAACCATCTATTGAATTTAGACCATTGACCATTTTCTTTTTAACCATTCATTTGATGGCCACCAATTAGATCATCAAAACATGTAATCAGTTTGATTCCAGAAACCTTGTCTCCAAGACTTGTATGACGCCAATGTAACACATGTGCATATTGATATATAACATTCATAATATAGTTTTCTTAGTACAAACCTTCAATTTTTATGTCAACCCATTTATTAAATATATATTGACTAAACTTGGACTTTAAGGGTTAAGTGGTTTGTCTAAGTGCATCCAAGTGCACCCCCACAATTTTAGAATTAGCCTTTATAAACGATCCAAGTGCACCCCCACTCGATAAATCTATTAACTAAACCTTGAATTAAAGAAAATCTTACATAGGAATTATCATATGATTTGACTGGATCTAACCTGTGTCATAAGTCGTCACATGATCGGATGAAAATAACATTTCCTCCGCCCTTCTAAGCAGGTAATTTTGTCTAGAAAGTATGGTGAACGATGCTAAAGGTGAATGTAACTCGTCTCATAAATTGGGCATGTGCACTCGTCACCCTACCCACAATTTTATGTATAAGAACAATAATATGAATCGTTTATAGAAAAACAACGACAATTGTGTCAAATAGTTACGTGATATGTGTCGACGGTCCGTCTATCATTGGACTCAATATTCTACAATATCACTTTCTACATAATAAAATATAAGTCAAAATTAACATTAAATTAAGGCATATTCACTACTAGTTCATTTGAGGAAATCAAACCACCATTTGCCTCATCGCAAGTGAAACTCGAGAGAGTGAAGCATTCATATAATATGAGTTACCAAGTACTTAATATTCAGAAAAGTAGCACACATGCAAGATTTAAACCTTTCATCTATTGGGCCTGCAAAATATAATACTTTAAAAATACACCCGTCCAATCATCCCACATGGGCCAATATAACATCTGTATGGATTTGTAACTTTGAACTTTTATATATTCATCTCTAAGTATATATGAGCTAATTTTGTTTTTATCAATGTATCTAAGTACAAAACCTCACAATTTTAAATTTTTATAAATAAGAATGTGATCTTTTCCATATATATGAGTGTCTTTATATCAAGAGTCATACATTGTTTAATGTTTCATGTTATAATGAGAAGACTATATTTTATACATGTGACACATGAATGTAAGATCCAAACAGATTAACCATCAACCCACGTAGGATGGATCAAAGGCCACAAGATATATGTAATGATATAAAAGGAATAATGTGAGTTGTCTATAGATACACAGTGATAAGTGGGCTTATGGTTCGATAAACTTGGTCATTGATCTATTCAAGTTCAATATAGCATACCCCTATTCCTTATGTGCACTCATTATCATAAAGATCAACCAAACCCATGACTGGTCCACCTTATAACTAAATTTTCAGGTCACTATAAATACAAAGGACCCACTAATGAACTACTTATGCTACAAACATTGGTGGAGTGACGCACTAATGTGTAATCGTACATTCTACTGCATTTCTAAAGATCAACATCAATATAGTTAGTCATTCTATGCACATCAATCACACAAAAATTAACTCCTCAACATGCACCTGAACAAAATGATGTTATATTTTGTTATACCACCAACAGTATAGTAGGCCTCATCTTTTCACAATCTAGACCATTCACTCTTGTGCCACCCATCATCAGTGGCCATGTAATGCCCCGATTTTTGGATCCCGAGTATATGACTCATTCTCCAAGAACCCGAGTGTTAGCCTATAAAATTCAGTGTAAATTTGAACCGCTTATCATTAATCAGAGTTAACAACAACAAAGCTAGAGTAAACCATGCATTGAATAAAAATATTCTGATCATCACAGAATTTCAAATGTAGCGCCCATACAGAATTTATACAATCTCAAATAACAAAGATCATTAAATAAATATAGAAATTTATCATCTAATGATGGAGCTCATCATGGGCCGTAGGGACCCCGTCTAGCTCCTCAACTACCCGATCTGCTCTAGTGACCCAGTGAATGTCATTGGCTCGCGCTACACTGCATCAACTATTACGGTTTGATAGCGTCAATGGCTATCATAGTGAGGAGCACCTCTATGATTACACACTTATCTTTCATAATCCAGCATAAATCACAATATATGATAAGAGACACTATACAACACAATTTAAAATCTTGATCACATATCCAAAAATAAACTAGTCAACATAATCTCAACTTTAATGAATGCAATAGATATCGCAATGTAAGGGGACGTGTCTAGCTAGTCAAATAATCAATCTTACAAACTCCATAAATGACTAGAAAACCAAGCTTCAAACCTTTACTTCGCATGAAAATCGAGATCGTGCATCTGTACGTGCGATACCACGTGTGAAACTCTAGGGGTTCAGTCTGAATCTTCCGTACTCTAAGATGGATGGTCTAGATCATCTGATCAATGGCCAATGGTGGGCCATCTCGAGACGAAAACGGACATTGTCCATAGGCCGCTCACAAGCGAGAAGATTTCGAAAGAGAGAGAGTTTTCCTCTTTTTTGGGCGGGCTCGGTCAATGCCTGGTTTGATCGAGTCCTCGGTCTAGTGGTCGGTGGGTGCACGCCTATGGTGTACGCACACCAAAAAAAACTGGGGTCCATAATGGTTTGTGATCCAATCTGCTTCGTTCATCTATTGTGCCGGCCCAAAATAGGGCCTAGTCCAAAGAATGAGGCAACTTCAAGGTTCAAGTGGGCCGCCTCTCAGAATCTTAGGTTCTAATTATGAACTTTCACTGATCTGACGGTCTAATTTTTTCCCAAATATGATCATCGACCTTCCTAATGGTTCATAATTCGATTTAAGGTAATTTAAATGGTCTTTTCCATGATTAGTCGTCCCTTAATCTCACTTGAATGAGCGATCATGAGTTTGAATGGATGGATCGCTTTAACACAGATTGTTAGTGGTCCACCAAGATGTTTACATGAAATCTAGTTCATCCATCAGCCCATGTAGCTTAAGATGGGCCACTAATCTAATTATGAGGTAGATCCATGGCCCAAGTGGGCCTTATCTGGTGGTTTTGCGTTCCATCTAGTGGTACTTGACGATCTAATGGTTAGATCATGTCCATACGTGTTTTTCAATGTCCTTAAACGTCCCTAGGCAATATAGATACACTTACTCAGATAGCTCCAATGTCTAATGACTATATTGCTTACTAAGTGTCTAAGTTTCCTTAGAGAAGGTGGTTAATCTAATGAACGGTGGGTTCTGATGATCATGCGTTTGCTATTAACAATGGATGGTTTGATCTATCTATCAAAGTAGATTTCTCTAGTGGCGTGATGGTCCATCTTGAAAATCGACGGATGGATGCATTAATTTATGGACCTAAATCACTCTCAATGGTTAAATTTAGGCTAAAGTGTGTGAATTTTCACATAAATCAAGATTGCATTTATGCTAAGTCAAGTTCTCATGGTAACACCCGAGTATAGAAAAGTACAGGGTGTTATAATCTACCCCCCTTAAAGAAAATTTCATCTCCAAAATTTAATACTTCTACCGTAAATGGGATGAGGACAATCTATTTTACCATGTCTCTTATCATTTACTACATTCCTTGTGAAGTATGTTTGTATGCACAAGTGTTCATGACTGTTTACTAGGACTAGGGTTGTTCCAATCTACCCCCCTTAAAGAAGAATCTCACCCATGAGATTTGATCATGTTCATCTCATTTTCTTTCGGTATCAACTATGATCAAGGGTTTGCTCATACGACTTAAAGAAGAGTTTTACTACTATTCTATATTTATATATCTTTGTGTGTGTACGTTTAAAGTTCACAATGACAGTTCCACATCATCTAAAAGAACAGTAGTAGTTTTGTGTTTTCAATATTTGAGTTAACACAAACATATGGTTATGGTTGGTCTCAGCCTGATACAACGATCTTCTACCTGATTGGGGTGGTAAGTTCCTTGGTATCCCTTCCTAATCCTAGTAAATCTTAACCTTTTACTTGATCAGGGCATTGAGGTCGTTAGAATTTTCTAGTATTTAGAATTTGAATCAAACTGTGTACACTTTGCTTAAATATATATGAATCCATCAGTCCGTGAACTTGGTTATTCAGGATTTTTTTTTGGGAATATCATAGTCTTGTATTTTAACAAGGGATAAGTCTATGATGGCCTAATACACTTTCACTGCGCACTCTGATTGTCTAAGCGATATGCAAAAATCTAAGGGCCTAACATTTCTGCATGAGGATTTGGGTTTAAAATATGTTAAACTTACTTAAATTTTCAAAGCTAGTCTCAACACTCCTAGTCTAGGGTTGAAATTTCACTTAAAATTCTAAATTTCCACTACTAATTATTTCTAGTTATTGGAACATATAAGAGATGTTATTTCTGATCAAGGAGATTTATTAGGAGATTCAAATTACAAAATCCTAGTCTGATTCCTTAAGTTTATAGAGCGTTTATGTTTGATTTAATGCACAACATGGTGGGTACTTGTTTCCCTGTGATGCCTGAGTTTAGTTCTTAATTTTAAACAACTATAATTTACAAGGGAACCTAAGTTTTTATTTTCAAGTTCAAATGACAAACCCTACGAATTTCAAGGGAGCCTAAAATTTTGATTTTTAGATCTACAAGGCACCGTAAAAATAAGGGAATGGAACTTAGTTTCAAGTTTCTAATTTCATCAATGTAACTTTGGAGTACTTGAATTCGTATAAGTCCAATTTTCTCCCCAAGGACTGGTTTATCTAAACTCGCTCTAATACCACTTTGTAACGTCCCAGTTTTTAGAACCTGAGTATATGACTCGTTCTCCAAAAACCCGAGTGTTAGCTTATAAAATTCAGTGTAAATTTGAACCGCTTATCATTAATAAGAGTTAACAGCAACAAATCTAGAGTAAACCATGCATTGAATAAAAACATTCTGATCATCACAAAATTTTAAATGTACACTACGCCAAAATTACTGTTTTGCGACAGACTAAATCCATCGTAAAACTAAATAAACGACGGAATTCGTTCATCGCTTGGTCCGTCGCTATTTACTGGGTTGTTTTTGGTTTTACGACGGATTTTATTCGTCGTTTAATCTGCAACGGATAAGGTCCGTCGCATCATCGACGGATAAAATCCGTCGTAAAAAATAAAAAATAAGTTGTCACTAAAAACATTAGCGACAGATAAGGTCCGTTACTAATATGAGTAAGCGACGGACCTCATATCTGTCATTGATTTCAACGGTCACAACTTAGCGACGGATAAGGTCCGTCGCTAATATGAGTAAGCAATGGACCTCATATCCGTCGTTGATTTTCAATGGTATGAAATTAGCAACGGATAAGGTCCGTCACTAGTATGAGTAAGTGATGGACCTCAAATCCGTTGTTGATTTTTTATGTTCAAGAATTAGCAACGGATTTGGTCCGTCGCTAATATATCAGTAAAAAAAAAATCGATAAATTATTATTATTATTTTTTTAATCTTGCACTTGATAGTCATTCAAAAAATAATTCACACTATTGTTAGTAAAACTCAATTCAATAAAAGCAGAAATACCCCAAATGGCCCACTCCAACAAAAATTGACTTTAACCCTCCTAACTAAACACTTTCCCCCCAAACTAGGACCCCTACATAAGAAATTACTCGGAACTTCAGCTGTTGGCTATGCCTTGCCTTGAATTGGCTACTTAGTATCTTCTCTTGTTCAACCTTCTTTTGAGCCCTTCCTACATATTACAAACAACCAGATTCAATCCAAGAATAGGCTAGTTTAGTTAACCCTTTATATATTACAAATAACCAGCTCAAATCCATGAAAAGTGAATAGTTTAATCAACTAAAACCAATTAACAAAATAAAAGATTAGAATTCATCCTAGCTATTAGAGGTTCAGGTAAGAGAATTTCTTAACTTCATAGCATTCACTGGGAGAGCACAATACAGGTTGAAAGATCTTTAGATGTTGGAATCAATACACAACAGCGCAATGAAATCTGTATTTAATGCACTAGTGTCTAACAAAATGACCAAATGAAAGTGTAGGAACTATGAAATTCCTATTTCCCAACAAGATACACCTGCATAATCAGAAGATAGCAACTTGTCAGTGCTTGTAACTGCTTTCATTTATGAAACTGCATCTCTATTACCATTTGGTCCATGAAACCAGACCCAAAAACCGTTCACAAGGGTTTGTAATGAATAGAAACAGTGCAATTGCATAGAATCATTTCACAAAATCTGTAATTTAAAAGAATTCTGTAGTACAAAATGGCACTAGTGTGTAACCAAAAGTAGAAAGGGAAGGGTGCTGCTAGCAGCCAGAGTGTGGGTACAAAAATAAAAATAAAAACTCTTCTGTTGGAATATTCTAACCTCTGGATTATTCAAAGCCCTTATATATTCAGTGGTTAAGCAGACTCCCTATATTCAAAGGAAAAGAGTTTTTATTTTTGAGCTTGGATGGAAAATTACATACCATTCTCATTTTATATGGCCATGAAACCATGGATTGTCCACAAAATCCAAACGTCTTGGCGCTTCAATGAGTTATCTATGAACAATGAAAATAACAGAAACTTCCTCAAAAAGGAACATATATATAGTCTATATAGAAAAAAATCATATAAAAAGGACAAACAAATAAAGACCATTGAAAGTAAAACAAAAAAATTTCTCCATAGGTTGGAGGTTTCCTAGCCCCACACTTACCTTGCAAATAGAATATGAGCTGTACATGAGTCGAGTTAGCTCGGTCAACTCACTCGACTTTCCTCGGCTTGAAACTGGATTCAGACAAAGTTGAGTTGGTTTTTGGAGCTTGAAAAAAATTCAAGCCGAGTTCGAGTTTGCCCAAGGTCGAATCATCTGTTATTGCCTATCAAAATTAACTGTAGCTTTTAATCATTACTGATAGAAACTAACTTTCTAACCACTTCTAGAATAAAAGGAAGAAAATAGTAGACCACATATCTATGCATCCAAATCAAAGTCAGCAACTATTCTGGCCTCTCTCTCCTTTCTTGAGTTCCTTCAGAAGCTCTTCCATCACATGACATGAAAAATAAAATTTAAAAAATTCAGTCTTGGATATGTGCAACAATGCAAGTCATGTTGGCTAATGTATGCAGATGTATACAAGATATTTTTTGAGGGATAAATTCAACTATCCTAAAACCTCTCATTCCACCTGTTGAAGAATAAAAAAAAATGCAGAACTGAGCTTAAATATTTGACAGCCAAGGAAAGTAAGCAAAAGACAAACAAAATGGAGAACACTTGTCCAAAAGAATAGCTAGAGAGAATCTAAAACTAGAAATCCCAAAATCTAATTGAGGAAATGATACAAAACCCATAGAGAAAAAGGAAAAGAAATGTAATAAGCATGGGGGAAGAAAACTAATATTGGACTCCAAGTCCCAACAGTTAAGGTTGTGTTTGGATGCTCACCCAAAATTGAATTGCAATAGTTCGATTCAATGAGTAAATGACTCTAGTGAGGCTAGCCACTCAAATTGAAATTATTATCATTCGAAGTCCAACTGTCCAACTTAAAAGCCCATGGAACTACAACGAATTAAAATGGCTCCAGTCACAATTTGGCCATATTCTTCTCATAATGAATTTGAATAATTGCAATACAGTTCAACAAAGCATCCAAAGAGATACTAAAAGAAGCAAAACTAAGAACAATTTCAACACTACAAACTCAATTTGAGCCAGGGTTCTTTACCATTCACCGAGAAACTCTTTCAACATTCTTGTTTAGAATGATTATTAATGACCTATTCAACATGCATGTTTAAATCCAATTTTAAGCAATAAGCGTATCTGCATCTGAATACTATCCAATTTTAAGAAAAAAAAATATTCCTGTCTGAATGCTCAAAAAGAACGATATGTTCATAAAATTTTCATATATGTCATTTGAATCTTAGGTCGCCTACTTAATTCGAAATAGATAAGCCAAGCAGAATAGTTCAAACAAACACCTCCCAACAAGTGCAAGCATACATAATTGTAAAAGAACCATCAATAATGATTACATGGTTAGCAACGTGAAGGTTGATGCCTCATCCCATGATTCAAACAACTCCAAGCAACCTAGCCTCCTTCTAGAGATGCAACTGTACTTCACCACAACTTTTGCAATACTGTTGCTCTCCCATTCTCAATTGGGTCCACCATATTAAGCCCATTCTTCAAAATAGAGAAACTTGGGAATTAAATAGAAAGAAGAAGAAAAAGAAGAAGCATCATTATGCAGATTTATACCGGTAAGGAATCACCAACAATGAAAAAGGAGCTGCGGTCAGGTGGGACTGAAACCCAACTCCCATCACTGAGAGAGATTTTAAGGCCTGATGTATTGTTTGATCTCAGAACTGATATTATCTGAGGGTCAGTGCATTCTCCAAAACCAATTAAGCTTGGTTCAACCTTCAGCCCTTCAGTTAAAGATTCAAGAACTCCACAAGCTAATTTCTTCACAGCTGATATGTAATCACTCACAGCAGAGCTGAAAAATAACCCACCAAAAAAAAGGTCATTTCATCAAAAACATGAAGTATTATTGCATAAAAACAGAAGCTCCAAGCTGAAGAATCGTAGCTATAAATAGCTAATGCTATTTGAAAAATGCAATTGGGTTTGAGATGCAAGAGAAAATGGTTGGATTTTCTTACAAAAAGATTTCTAGGTTTTCTCTAGAAATGGCCCAAGATCTCTGAGAAATAATTGGCGCCACAGTTCAACATCATATTTGTTGTAATGCTTGGGATGGGCATCAGTTTCTAGCACACAATCATATCAAATGAAGGATAGAATGTGAAAATCAATTTGCACGTATAAAAATGGAGCGAATAAAGGAAACCATTTACCATTTCAACTTTGACTTCCTGTATACCAGCTGCCAACCTGAGTGACCTAAAGCAAACTAAGGAAGACCATCATTATCATCATTTAAGCCTTATCCCAACTAGTTGGGCTCAGCTAAATGAATCCTTTTCCACCATCATTATCATAACTTGCTTTTAAGTGCTTGTCACTTACCACATCAACTTACATATCAGAAATCATGGACCTCAATTGCTCGGCAACAAAGTCCTCTGAAACATGAACTCCCTGGTTATAACAAAATAACTCCATTAGAAAAACCTTATTTCAAGATGAGGCATGAGCAAAAATTGAATAGCACTAAGGAAATTGAATAAAGATAAAGAACAACTGATAACATCTTATAAAAGAAAATTCTTTGAAGAACGATTGCATACTGATGCAGAAAATTTTCTAAATTATATCAACAAAATAACACATAAACCTTGACTCCAAAGAAAGAAGAAAACAATACATAGAAATGCAGAACCAACTTCATGAATTGGAGGAACTGAAAGGCTAAAAGAAATAAAATTTGACATCATGTGGGGTGATGCCTAACCTTAACTTGGGTGAGCAGTTCGTCAGGTAGAGGACCACCTGAGTAGTAAATGAAATCAAGAAACACATCAACAGCTCCAGGCTCCAGTCCTGTAAGTAATATCTTTTGAATGAGCTCATATGTTGCCTTGGAAGTGTCATAGTAACACTGGAAGCCACCCATCAAAACATTCATGATAGCCACAAAGGAAATGTTTTAGTAAATTTGAGCAACAAATTCATATCCAAACATGGCAGCACAACTTTTATATAAAAGCCAACCCAAGATTGCTGAGAGGGGCTGCATATATATGAGAAAATTGCGCGCATGTTGAAAATTCGACAAGGGAAGATCCCAAGATAGATGAAGCAACTAGGATTGAAATTTAACTAATTGCAATAGATTTGAGATGTACATACAACTTTTTAGAGGAAAATTTCTACAATGGAAGATCCTAAGATAGATAATTAAAGGTCAGATATAAAGATAATGGAAAGACAAATGAGAAACAATACATTTGAAAAATAAATGAAAGTAAGCGATAATGGAGAGACAAAATAGTTGATGCGTAATTGTAATTGGTCCATAATCGGGGGCAATTCAAACTAAAAAATGTAGTGGTGTTGGCAATGTAGGTAACATTGTTGTGTCAGAATATTTCAAAAGAATGTAGGCTATTGGCTATCATAGGAGACTGCAACTTATTAGGACAAGAAATAAACACACAATCCGGGTTATGGGTCGAAGAATCACATCAAGAATACTAGTATAAGGTGCAAAAATAAAATAAAATAGTCAACATGGAAAACCAACTCCCGAATCAGATATCATGGAAAACATTTCCAACATGCCTCATTATAAAGTATAAATCAATCATGACGCTCTACATGGTTAAAGCCTATATAATAGTGCTGTGATATTCAATATTTCACATGGGATGGGAGCCCATAAAGCAGAGTTATGTAAATTGCCTAAGCCAAGTCCTAATTATTAGTTAAAAAAAGGAAGGGAAGTCTTATTCACTGGTTTTGTGGAAAGATAAAAAAACAAATGCACCTAAATAGCTCATTTATATCTATTCACCTTGCAACAAAGAGAGCACGTACTCCTTTTAGCATTATCGAAATCATTCTTGGAGTTGG
The DNA here is from genome assembly GCA_037074715.1 of Magnolia kwangsiensis. Taxonomy (NCBI): domain Eukaryota; kingdom Viridiplantae; phylum Streptophyta; class Magnoliopsida; order Magnoliales; family Magnoliaceae; genus Magnolia; species Magnolia kwangsiensis. Next base: position 151,604,227 of record CM073574.1, on the reverse strand, counting down.
CTCACAAAGGCAGAATTTTGTGTATCACAGTTTGTCTTGGGAATTAGGAGCAGTAATCTTTAACTAGTAAAAAAATTTTGTGTTAATTAATCTAAATATGAATACTAGTCCAAATAAAGCTGACACTACACATGGATATCTAACAGGAAATCAAAATGCCTGAATTTTCTTGGTTATCGGACTGAAGTTCATACTTTGCATCCAACCATAAGATTATGATAAATCACAGATGTAAAACTTACTGAAAGATGTTTGGCAAATAAGAATGCACAATCTGGCCCACAAAGCTTATGAAGGTAGCTCTTTTGAACATTCCCTTATACTTTGTTCCTCGCAAAGTGTAGTTCAGCTTTGTGTGTTCTCAAGCATATCAGTTACAAAAGGATAAGCTGAGAGTAGCATATCAATTACTTAGAGAAGAGAACATTGTCCACTTCTAAAGCGTAACTATTAGATCATTGAAAAATGGGTGTGATTCTCATGTTTTTCTCCACCCACATAATTGACAACAAAAATGCAAGCCAATTGATCAATGACCACTGATCAAATGGCTGGATTCATCCAATCAAAGTAGTTCCCAAGAGTTATTATCAATCAAACGTGGGGCCTAAATGATTGATGATCAAGGTTAATGATTCAAACTTATATATATATATATATATATATATATCTTCAAACCCTGCAAAAAAATAAATAAAAAGGAGGTTCTTAAATGAATCAACACAGCCATATTGTAATTTTTTATTTTTTTATTTTAAATGATATCTACTACCCTTAAAAAATGTCCTTATTTCAACATGTTACCAAGCATGCTTATTTTAAATAAGAGTTGTTTTCAGATTTGAAAAAGTAATTTTACCAAATGAGCTTATTTAAAACAACTACTAGAACAAAAAGACATTATTAGAGTAGCTCTCATTTTAAAAGTTCTTATTCCATTAAAGTAGAGATGCCAAATGAGATAATGTAATGTTTAAACCATTGGAAAAAAATCTGATTATATTATACAGTAGACAAAATTAACTGCTTTCTCTAAGTATACATACGTTTCCTCCATCTTTCACATCTCTACTGTGTATAAGGAGGACATGTTGCACCACTAGATCCATCTTCAATCCAAATCCACCTGTCTGAGTTTCACCGCTAACTGCAGCTAGATACAGGGCATGTTGCAATGATCCAAATTGCCTATATGGACCATGCGGAGTGGGTGGTACCCAAAATCTTCCAAAACCAAAGACAACACTTGTCGGGGAACAGTTGAAATAGTAATTCCCACCACCAAAATTGTCCAAAGTACATACAGGTTCTACCCTGATATTTATATGCCATCCAATCTACTTATATGATTTGCCACACTGGATGAATGGATTCCCCGAAAATTAAGATATTCCAAGACTCATCTTGGCCATATATAGTAAATTTAGCATGATTTGACGCTATTCCTTGTGGCGTGGCCTTCATTTTTAGGATCCATCGTGAAAATTAGAAAGAGAACAACAACAAAATTGTTAAAAAATAAAAATAAAAAAATTTGTAAAATCAGAAAATCCCAATTTGTAAAATCAGAAAATCCTCAATTTGCAAAATCAGAAAATCCCCAATTTTAAAAGTCCAAAAATTCCCAAAATCCTAAAATCCCTAAATCCCCAATTTGGGGTCCACATTCAAATTTGTAAACCCTAAAATCTCCAGATCCTGAAATAAGGGTCCACATTCAAATCGGGAATCTACAAACTACTAACTCCCAAATTCCTAAATCAGCATTAATTTTGAGAGAGATTGAGAGAGAGAGAGAGAGAGAGAGAGAGAGAGAGAGAGAGAGAGAGAGAGAGAAATACTTTCACCTGTGTGAATCTGATTTAATCTGAGCTTCAAATCCACCTTTTCCATCAGGCGAGTCACTAGATTTTCACCATAAAGAGAGAGAGGAGGGAGAGAGATCAACAGGAAGAGAGAGAGGAAGGAGAGATCTATAGGAAGGGAGAGAGGAGAGCGTATGAGAGAGCGGTTGAAACAGAGACTGGTTAGAGCTGATGCCCTAACCAATCCTCAAAAGATCAAACGAGAGGGGGGGCCGGTGCCCTAATCCGCTCATGAGGGACGCGGATTAGATACTGACAGGTTGAGTAGCGAGACTCGCTACTGAAGTGGCGTCAGCAAGTTTTGTGGACCCCACCAGGATGTATGTGTTGTATCCACAACGTCCATTCATTTGGATATATTATTTTAAGGCATGACCCAGAGAACGAGGCGGATCCATAGCTTTACTGGACCCCACCAAAGAAAACAACGGGAAGATTGATGCCCATCGTTGAAACCTTCCTAAGGTTCGCCATGATGTTTTTTTGAAATCCAACTTGTTCAAAAGTTAACAAAGACATTAAAGAAGGGAAAACACAAATATCAGCTTGATATAAAACTTTTGTGGACTTTAGAAGGTTTTAATGGTGGTGTCACTCTCCCCACTGTCTTCTCTGGTGGGGTCCACTGGAGCTTTGAATGTGACTTATTCTTTGGATCTTACCCTAAAATGATCACTCCAGATGGAAGGACGGTGTGGATACAAACATAATCATGGTGGGGCCCACAGAACTTAGTGACATCACTTCAATAGCAGTCTCTCTACTCAACTTGTTAGTAGCCGTCCACGCTCGTGAGAGAGGGGGCTGGGTGACGTTAGCAAGTTATGTGGGTCCTATCATGAGGTATGTGTTATATCCAAACTATCCATCCATATGGCAAGCTCGTCGTAAGGCTTGAGACAAAAAATAAGACAGATCTAACTATTAAGTGGACCACATTGAAAAAAGCAGTGGGGGATTGAACGTCTACCATTGAAACCCTTTTGGGGGCCATAAAAGTTTTGGATCAAGCTGATCTTTGCTTTTTCCCTTCATCAGGGCCCGTATGATCTAATCAACAAATTGGATGTCATATAAACAGTACTGTGGGCCTTAAGAGGATTTTAATGGTGGATATCCAATCAATATTATTTTCTTATGATGTGGTCCACCTTAGGTTTATATCCCTATCATTTTTTCGATCAAGCCCTAAAATGATCAGTAAAAATGGATGAACATAATGGATGAAATGAATACATCATGGTGGGGCCCACATAGCACCGAATACTAGCCAATGGGCGGGTGGCAGGGGAGTAGCCAATCCGTTCCCATCCATGCTGATACTTGTGGTGTGGTCCATTTAATCTTTGGATGTGATTCATTTTTTGAATAATTCTTTGAAATGATCTCGAAAAATGGATGAACAGTGTGGGTTGATCCTAAATTTTCAGTAAATCCAAAACTCAAGTGGACCATGCCACACGAAATAATGTGGAATAATGATTTCCACCATTGATACTTGGGCCCACAATAACGTTTATTTTCCATCCAACCTATCCATAATATCAAATATATATGAATGAAGAGAAAACACAAACATCAGCTTGATCCAAAACTTCTACGGCCTCCAAGAATTTTTCAATGGTAGAGGTTCAATCACACTATTTCCTGTGGTGTAGTCCACTTGAACTTTGGATGTGCTTCATTTTTGTTCTTTAGATCTCAAATTATCTGTTAACATGGATAAATAGAGTGGATAAAATAAATAAATAACGGTGGACCCCACAGAGTTTACTCTGGTAAGGGTAATGACTAACTCACCTAAATGTACAAGGGTTTCCTTAAAACATTCATAATCATATATTGGGCTTGCCTTAATGTGATTCACATATCCAACCCGCTCATTATGTGTGTCCCACTTGGATGAGGGGTCAGACCAAGTTTCAGCCGCATCCAAAACTCATGTGGGACCCACCAAGTGCTTTTATATTTTTAAAGATGTGTTGACATGGTTTTAGATGGTATGGCCCACCTGAGTTTCATTTAAGGATGATTTTTGAGATATCTCATAACCTAAAGGGGACACATTAAATGCACGGTGTTGATGTTCGACATACATTATGATGGGGCCCACAAAACTAATTAACATCAATTCGTAGGTTCTCGCAAGGTCAATAAGTTGGGTCACAATTTTGACAACAATATTTAGCCCATTTTATATGTCTAGTCCATTCATTCTATTTCACTGATCAATACTCTCAATTTAACCAGTTACTCACCCCAATCAGGCTAACTACATATGAGAAAGATATTGGGCATACAAGATTGATTAACAATTTGATTGAAATTTGATTTAAACATATGAAGTTATTTACTCTATAATCTGGACTAATTCGATTGTCCAAAAATGGTTAAATGTTCAAATAGTGGATGTGCCTAATAATTTGTTAATTTTTTTTTTCACAAATAAATTTCAATTTCCATTTAAAAATAACATTTATTTCAAAATGTATATTTTTTCTCTTAATTTTTCTTTGAAAAATTTTAACAAAATATCATTTTTATTATAAAATATTTCAAAAAATAAATTAAAATACAAATTTTGAATTTTTATTTTCAAAATCTCTAAAATTTTCACAAATTTTAATTTTTTTTCCCAAAAATTCCAAAATGCAGATTTTTTTTCTTCAAAAGCATCACATTGTTTTCAACTTTTCAATTTATTTTTTAAAAAAATATATATTTTTTCAAAATGTTAGTGTTTTTATAAATAACTTTTCTTTTAATTTTGAATTTTGAACATTTTCAAAATCACAAAATTATTCAACTTATTTATTTTTTGTTTCAAAATGTTTGTTTTTTGATAAAGTATCGATTTTTTAATATCATTTTATCTTATTTTTCACTCAAATTTTATTTTGAGGGAAAATAAAATAAAATTTCACATTTTTTAAAATATGAAATTTTATTTTATTTTTCAAATTTCAAACTCTCATTTTCTTTTTTAAAATATTTTCATTTTTCAACATTATGAAAAATTTCACATTTTTTAAAATATTTTTAATTTTCTTTTTCAGGATATTATTATTTTCTCAAAATCAAATGCTTTTTTTTTTTTTCAAGTTTATCAACTTTATTCAAAATTCTTTTTTGTTCCCACGAAATAGATTTTTATTTTTTCAAAATCTAATTTTTTTCTCAAACATTGTTAAATTTTTTTAACTTCTCAATATTCTTTTTCATGTGATATTACAAATCATTTAAATATTAATTTTAAATTAAAAAATAAAAATAAAAAGTCCACTCATTTGATACAAAAACAGAATAAATTTTCTTTTTGCATTCAATCAATTGTTAAAAAATAATCTTAAATACAAATATGTACAATTAAACCACCGAAATTCTATTAAAAAACAACTATTAGACTCAAAAATCTCAATTTTCCACCATATTCTTAAAAAAATGAAAAAAATTAATGTTAAGGCGAAAGTTCTTTTACGATGGACCATGATCTATCGCAAAAGCAACTGAAAAGTGCTCCATTTGGTGTATTGGGCGGGAATTAGAGCTGTCACAAAATCAAATTTTGCGACGGATTTCGTCCGTCGCCTATTAACGACAGACCACAATCCGTCGTAAGTATGTCGTAAATCTGATTTTAGCGACGAATTGTCCTTCGCTAAATTCAGCGACTTTCAAACCGAATTTTTGACAAACACGGGATTAGCGACGGATTAAATCCGTCGGTAAATTAAGAGATTTTAGCGACGGACAAAGTCCATCGCAAAAATTTGTTGCAAATTGGCCAATTTGACATAGTGGTAGTGCCCACACAGGACTTATACAATTCCAAATAACAAGTTCATTAAATAAAGATAGAAATATATCGTCTAATGATGGAGCTCATCATATGCCGTAGGGACCTTGTCTAGCTCCTCAGTTACCTGATCTGCTCTAGCAACCCAATGAACGTTAACGGCTCGCGCTACACCTACATCAACTATTACGGTTTGATAACGTTAATGGCTATCGCAGTGAGCACCCTCTAAGATTACACACTCATCATTCATAATCTAACATAAATCACAATATATGAGGAGACATTATACAACACAATTTAAAATCATGATCACATATCCAGAAATAAACTAGTCAACATAATCTCAATATTAAGGAATGCAATAGAGATCGCAATGCAAGGGGATGTGTCCAGCTAATCAAATAATTAATCTTACAAACTCCATAAATGACTAGAAAACCAAGCTTCAAATCTTTACTTCACCCGAAAATCATATCGCATGTAAACACCACAAGATGGCTAGAAAATTGCTAAGCAAACACTCACTCCACCCGAAAATCATATCGCATGTAAACACCACAAGATGGCTAGAAAATTGCTAAGCAAACACTCACTTCACCCAAAAATCATAATACGACTGAACACCGAAAGATAAAGAGAGAACAACATACAAACGTCTACTTCACCTGAAAATCATATCGTACGTGAATACCACAAGATGACTAGAAAATTGCTAAGTGAACACCTACTTCATCCAAAAATCACAATACGACTGAACACCACAAGATGAAGAGACAAGCAACATACAAACTTTAGACCACTCGAAAATCATATCAAACTTGAACACCGTAAGATGGCTAGAAAATCGCCAAGCGAACACCTGCTCTACCCGAAAATCAAAGTACGACTGAACACCCCAAGATGGCTGGAAAATCAACACAAAACTCTACTCTGCCCGAAAATCATATTGTACGTGAACATCGTAAGATAGCTAGAAGATTAACAAGCGAACTTCAGCTCAACCCAGAAATCACCATATGATTGAACATCGCAAGATGAAGAGAGAATCAGCTAGCCACAAAAGGGCACCAATGTTTCATTAAGGCCATAAAGGACAAATAATGATCCAAGCTACATAGGGTAAATATGCAGTCTAAGCCATGTAAGGCAAAGTGGGATCCAAGCCATGTAAGGTAGATGTGCGATCTAAGTCGCATAAGTCAAATATGGACAATAAGATGGTGAATTCATGACAGGTTGCATTCATTACACTACTTAATCGTAGACGGCAATCATACAATTAATTAACATGTGTACAACTAAAGACAACATATTATCATCAATCATTTATGCTTACCAAAATTAAAGAGAAATGTTCATTATCTAACACATGAATCAAGTGCGCAACATATTAACATATTCACATAATAAGTTAACTCAATCAAGTAACTTAGGGGATACTAAATGGGAATGATTAAGGCATCATCTATGATTAATGAATTTAAGTGGGAAGCTCAAAGGGTGAGTCCTCACCTTGATCAAATATCCTGGTTGTGTGTGGCCCGCTAGATGACATGTGACTGCAACCCAATACGGTCAAATCTGATCGATAGACATTTGGCCACAACTTAACCAAAACATTAAGGAAGACCATTAATAATTAACATTCTATGGGTAATAGACTCATCAAAACTCACCAAGTTAATTCAACAACAAATAGATGAAATGGGTTTCGATTTACCTCGGTTGGTAGCTGGACTCAGCGACTCGATACAAACCCATCACCCAGCAGCTACAAGGCTAGAGTAGGTCAGACCCAAACCCAGCCCAACAACTCCACCGAGTTGACTTGGCAGGTGCATAAGAGCCCAAACCTCTCTTTTCTACCTTTTCCTTTCTCCCTTTCTCTCCTCTCTCTTCTTCCTTTGTTTCTCTTTTTCTTACTTTATTGCTGGAATTCCAGCAGATCTCCAACCCAAACCGGGTACAAGACCAACTTATTCCAGCCGATCCCGGTTTTGGCCGAGCTGACTCGACAGCCACAAAGGCAGCGCGTCAGCTTGCTCTCAAACCCACTCTCTCCTCCTTTCTCTTCTCCCCCCTGCAGTTGGACCAGATGGTGTCTGGACCGAACCAGACTGCACCCAACTCGGTCTGGGCTCGGTCCAGATCCAACAGCCAGCAATGGCTCAGCCTCTCTACCTAACTAGGTGCGACAGTAGTAGCCACACCTCCCTGTCTCCTTTCACCTCCTCCTTCTCTACTCTCTATTTTTGCCTTTTTCTTTATCTTCCTCTGCTGGCTCGACGCAAGACTCAACCCAAAATCAGTAACTGAGTCGGCCCAGCTCGGTGCACCTGCAGCAGTGGCGTGCCGCACCAACATGCTGACTTGATTCGGCACTTAGGCTCACTCCCTCTCTGCTCTCTCTTTCTCTCCACTATCTTTTTCCTTTCTCTCTTTCTTTTTCTCACGACCAGCAGCGTTTGGGCTCAACCGGACACAAACCGATTCGAGCAGAATACCCAGGAGACTCAGCGAGTGCGGCACAAACGGTGTCCTCTCTCTCCTCTCATTTTTTAATTTTCTTTTGCTTCTGGGATGGTTCACCCTAACAGCGGTCATTTTATGGGGCTTAAGAAAATCTAGAGGAGTCGGCTAGTAGCCTTCGGTTGAGACGTAAAACCTCCTTCCTATCATGTTAGAAAATTAGCTTTATTTGCTGATTGTATATGAGCTAGACTGCATGGAAACAATCCACTTATACCGGTGTATTTATGAGGCCCAGGCCTACTAAATGGACAGCTCAAATCAACAATTAGGACCCACGTACAGGTGGTGGGTTTTTCCTACCGACAGAGAAGATGATGGACATAATCATGGCGAATTTTGATCGAGTGGCCCATCCCATGATATGAGGCACCTGGATGGTGTGGATAGGTCTTATGGTTGCTGTGGGGCCCACCGAATGGACAGTCAAGGTTCTTCTTAATAGGTTTGCGTTTGAGTTGCGGCAACGGTGGGAGTTAGAAACTCATTCGGCTGTTGAGAAAACCCTAGTACAAAGGGCTCAGATTTTCTGAGGTGGAGGGCTGGGATCGCATGAAGAGGTTTCATGCAGATCGCCAACGTGTAAAGGCAAGAAGAACAGAAACTTTCTGTTTTTGGAAAGAGATTGGTTGCACTCAGCCCGCTTGTGCCAGGGACTGTGCATCCGTACGTGTGATAACACATGTGAAACTATGGGGGTTCAGTCTAAATCTCAGGTAATATAAGATGGACGTTCTTGATCATCTGATCAATGGCCAATGGTGGGCCATCTCGAGACAAAAACGGACGTTATCCGCAAGCCGCTCGCGAGCAGGAAGATTTCGAAAGAGAGAGAGTTTTCCTCTTTTTCGGGCGGGCTCGGTCAGTGCCTGGTTTGACCGAGTCCTCTGTCTAGTGCTCAGCAGGTGCACGCCCATGGTGTAGACACCACATAAAAGTAGGGTCCACAATGGTTTGTGATCTAATCCGCTCCGTTCATCTGTTGTGCTAGCCCAAAATAGGGCCCAGTCCAAAGAATGAGGCAACTTCAAGGCTTAAGTGGGCTGCCTCTTAGAATCTTAGGTTCTAATTATGAACTTTCGCTGATCTGATGGTCCGATTTTTTTCCAAATATGATCATCAACCTGCCTAATGGTTCATAATTCGATTCAAGGCAATTTAAGTGGTCTTTTCCACGATTAGTCCTCCCTTCATCTCACTTGAACGAATGATCATAAGTTTGAATGGCTGGATGGCTTCAACACAGATTGTTAGTTGTCCACCAAGATGTTTACGTGAAATCTATCCCATCCATTAGCACAAGTAGCTTAATATGGGCCACTAATCTGATTAGGAGGTAGATCTATAGCCCAAGTGGGCCTTATCTGGTGGTTTCGCGTTCCATCTAGTGGCACTTGACGATCTAACAGTCAGATCATGTCCATACTTGTTTTTCAACGTCCTTAATCATCCCCAGGCAATATAGATATACTTACTCAGATACATCCAAAGTCTAATGACTATATTGCTTACGAAGGTGGTTAATCTAATGAATGGTGGCTTCTGATGATCCAGCATTTGCTATTAACAATGGATGGTTTGATCTAATTATCAAAGTAGATTTCTCTAGTGACGTGATGGTTCATCTCGAAAATAGATGGATGGATGCATTAATTTATGGTCCTAAATCACTCTCAATGGTCAGATTTAAGCTAAAGTGTGTGAATGTTCACATAAATCAGGATTGTATTTATGCTAAGTCAGGTTCTCATGGTAACACCTGAGTACAAAAAAGTACGGGGTGTTACAGGCCGTCACCTATCTTCCCAAAATCTCACATCCGACTTTTTTAGACATAAAGTGGAAAGTAAACCATCCACTTGCAATCCACAAGTTGGACATGTAAGATTGTTGTAACGCTCCGATTTTCGAGACCCAAGTATACCACTCATTTCTTGAAAACCCAGATGTTAACTGATAAGAAAAAGGATAATCAAACCCAATCAGAGTGCGATTAACGGAACTAAGCGTAGTATAAATAAAGCTCAAGAAGTAACACTATCCTGAGTCACTCAACTGGGGCCCACATACAAAACCTCAAATCCCAAAATGAACTGAAATGATAATAAGCGAATAGTCTACTGATTTAATCCAAAATAAGTAGCCGCCTCCTAGTACGTATCCTGGTTGTAAGGCTCCTTCTCGATTTTAGCAACCTCCGGATCCTCCGCAAGTCCATCTGTCCCTATATCCTCTGTACGGTTGAACATTGATGAATGAGTGGCCAGCTCAGTGTAATCTCTCCTCAAGATTACACTGCCACCCTAAACAAGGAATAGCATAAGACATACATATAGTCCAAACACACTAGATGCAGTCTTATTAAATGCATAGATATATGAATGCAATCGTCAGCCCAGGTAAAACATTCAGATAGCTTATGTCCCAGGTAAAACGTTCGGACGGACATTGGGGTCATCACCCAGGAATATGACTGGTCATCAACGCAATACTCGACGTAATCGCATGGGTATGATAATCCGAGTCATTATCACAGTCGAATGACCTGTCATTAGCGCAACACTCAGCGTAATCGTATGAGCATAATAATCCAAGCCATCGTAGTATGCCATATATGCATAGTTTGCCAGCCCATTATTAGTCCAATTTTAATCAATTGATTTAAATAAGCTCACGGTCACTACGGGGAGCGCATGACCCAGCGTAAGCCGACGTCTCGGGCATAGTATCCTATGACTACCATCCTCGGCCCATGAGGCTACTTTCTTAGGGTGTGTGTAGCACCCACCAACATGTGGTCAATCAATTCAATGTAAATGGGGCCACCACTAATGCCGACTAGGGATGAAGTTTTGAAATTACCAAAAGTAGTGATTAGAACATGTTGATATGAATGATTCAAAATGAGTAAACAACGGTATTTAGAAGGGTTATGAAGTTCATCCCAAGCCAGTTAGGTGAAACCACACATGGATGGTAAACCCCATGGTCAACACCAGAACTAAACCCTCCATGTCGGGGGCCTACTTATGTCACATCTGGTCTAGTTACACCCCAAGCACGGACTCTCCTTTAATATTACTTCCCGTGGAGAGATTTCAGCACTGTGTGTCACATCATCATATTAGTAACATAGATTTTACCATTAGTAGGGAATAAGAGACAATGCATGTATTTCTATCAAAACACATTAACGGAATTAACATATGATACATGACATCAAAACACACTAACAAAATTAACATACGATACATGACATGAATGGTTGGGTTATTCATCTAGGCAGTTCAGAGTATAAAAATTAAGAGCCTAAATAATAGTAAGCATGAGATATCCACACCCAATGTATTATTAGTCCAACTAACCATCAAATTAATAAAATTGTGATTTCTAGTCTAGTTAGGGATGAAAAACTTAAGGGGAAAGGAATCATCACCAGGCAAGGCGTAGAGTGCTCCTAGAGGCAGGTTTCCTTGAGAAGATGGTGTATTTACACCACTCACGTAACTCCCTGTACAAATTTATTTACATTAGTCAATGTGCCACGAGTTTTAATACTTGAGGGTTGGAAGGCCGCCTAAACCAAAGTTGTTTGGGCTAAAACCAAAGGCGATCAAGCCTACCAACATGTACCCATATTTAATATAAATTGGGCCCACTATGTACATGGTGCGGCCCACCATGCTCCCTTATGTGCGGCCCACCAGTGTATATATACATTATATTGTATATACACATAATATAGTTTTTAAGATTCAAACGTCCAGGGCTTGATGTCAGTTGACGGACGGCCCGGATATGTGGCTCATTCAGAAGGCGTGGACGGCTTGGATGAACCACATCCATCAGGGTGGGGTTCATGAATGTGACCCACCCACGATACACCTACATTTATATTATATTTTTTTATAATATTCCTTCTGTTTTGGTTTTGCAGGGCAGCAGCGTCCAGGTGGGTGGACAGTTGAAGTGAATAAATCACATACGGCATCTCAGTAGGCCTGCGGTTGGCAGATCCTAGCGGCTGGATCTGCCCAAATTTGGGCCCGTGATCTCACTAGAGGTATGGTGTGGATGCAAAATAGATTCATCAAGGTGGGGTCCACAGAGTTGCTAAAGTCATCACAGCAGCTACATGCTACTGTGGCCCACAGAACTTGGTGGCATCAGTGCAGCGGCTAGAGCTGCTGGCTGCAACGGCCCCATGCCCAATGATTGGACGGTGTGCATAGGACACATACCTCACAGTGGAGTTCCCACATTGAATATATGTAGGTATCATATATATACACCTGGTGGATCCCATGTAGAGGTGGTCCACATATAATATTTTATTACCTGTTATATGTACTGGAGGGTTCTCCAGCTAATTACAACAGGTGGGGCCCAACATGGCTTAGGGTAGAGCCCGCTTGGAATTTGCTTTGGGCCCAGGTCCCAAGTCACAGCTCAATGGAACTGTTCTCGGCCCAGCCCCCTTTTGGACTGGAACTGGGTCTGCTCATAGCTCAGATCCAGGGTTGACTTCCAGTCCATCACCAGCCCATCTGTTTGTATGGTGTGGCCCATCGAGATTGGAATCTCAGGTGCGGCCCATGCAGCGAGCAGTCTAATGCAGCGTATAAGGCCTGCGTGTAGGCTTGATAAGTGTCCCCTTCCAGCTCCCATTCTGGGTGGATGGAAGGCCCGATATCGGTCTGATCTGGTTCCCATCATAGCCGTTGATTGAGTTCAAACCATAACCATAGACTGGCTTAGTTCTAACTCTAAAATCATCTTTGTCGTTGGTCTGCTATCAGCCCGAAAATAGGGCCATGGTTTTGGCCAGTTTCAATCCGCTGTACATCCAGCGACCCGCCAAAATCCCGGTGCCGAACTCGGCCATTAATTGGCTTGATCCCGGCGCGACATGGATGCTGTAATAGTGTCGGAGTTCACACCGAAACAGAGCCATGACTGGCTCAGCTCCAGTCCAAAACAGGGACCCTTTACTAGCTGACTTCTCAGTCCGTCCCATAGTCATTGTTTGGCTCGGGCCTGGACTAAAACGAAGTCTTTCTTCTAGCCTGATACAACCACATTTGGCTTGCATCCTAAGCTGGTCTTGAAGCCCTACAGAGAGCTCAAAAACACAGCTCAAATGGGGCCCGAACTGGTGTCTCGACACGACTGGGCTGCAGTTTGAAACGAAGCCATTGCTTGGCTCGTCCCAACCTCCACTGACGAACAGAACTACAGCCAACACTGGGCCTGGCTTTGGTCCAGCAAACCTTGTTTATTCTAGTTAAAAAGAGAGAGAGCTGGTCACTTGGGGGGTGGGCGGATGCCATCCCAGTGTTCAAGTTACAATAGAGGGAATGACTCCCTTTTTTTTTCTCTCTTACACTCTCTTTCTTCTTGTCTCTTGGTCTGAATCTCTGTCTATAATGCCCTTTATATAGAGGGAGAGAGAGAGAGAGAGGAACGGTTGTGATTTCTCTTACTGTGGACGGCCGAGATCTCACCCACCACCGTCTTTCCCAAAGGGGAAAGTTTTATCTCTACTTTTCCGGAAAGAAGGGAGCACCCCCTCTCCAGGTGATGGACGGATGAGGCTTGTAGGCCTTGTGGGCCAGGGTGATCCTGGGCAGATCGTGTGGCCCTAGATGGCCCCACCTGCTAACACACACCACGTGAAATGTCTTGAACGGTTGCACGCTATCTCCCTTGTTTGTTTGCCAAAACTCGGGAGGCTATATACGGTTTTGATCATATGGGCCCTACAAAGAGTTTGAACGGACCGGATGGCCCGGAAAGTGATCATGGTAGGTCACTTAGGGGTCCGAATATCATCGGTTTAAACAGGAAGGGAAAGCGGGAGAATGCCATTATCCGATTTCTGAGAGGTGCTCGATCAAAGCTAGTTTGACTGAGCCAACGTTTTTAGTGCACCTCGTGCACAAGCACTCTTAGTGTACATGCATCGCATAGGGGTCCACTACGATGTTATTATCATAATCTACTCCTTCTATTTGCATTGGGGACCCTACTCTAGGATCCTGGCCCACTTCGGGCCCATCGTGAGGCCCAGGCGGGCCGTATCACACGTCTGAGGTTTATTTGGCCGGTGTATATCAATTGGCTTGACGTTCGGTTTCAACGGTTAACTGGGGTTCTAGAGTATACTACTTGTTTGGTTGGACATTCATTCATCCTCAAGAGCCGCTAGTGGGCACATTGTTCCACTATGACTTGATTAATTTATTTATAAGCTTTATTAACTATAGGTGCTTGTTGAGTCTTACCTCTTTGACTGGTGTTAGGTTAAACTTGGCTCCTACCAACCCTGAGGGATGACTTTGATGTTAACTGGAAGTCCCACCTGCACATGTAGAAGTTCAAGTTGCCTAGTAATTAAACCTTAGTCGGTGCAAGTTTTGAAATAAGGTAACACCCGTGTACCAGAGGTACGGGGTGTTATAATTGTCCAATGAAAAAATATTTTGGTGACACACATTATACATGGTCCGACACATTAGCTGAATAGTCTTGATCATCAAAATTGGCCTGAATTAAATTATCCAAAAACATAACATATAGAATTATAGAGTGCATGCATATGAACAACGGTGTTATGTTAAAGTAGTAAAAGGTTGCTTAAGAGAACAAACTCACAAGAAAATAAACCCAAGAGCAGTTAGGATAGATGATTCTAACCATCCACTTCCTTCCCATTGAACAAGTGGTTAGATTATCGGTTCACTATTACTTCTTTTCATTTATACCCCTTTGGATTTGAGCCATCTCCACCTTTCTTTTCATTTTTATTTGAGTAACATCTACAATCTCTGTCGATGAGTCTCTTTAAAATAGTATAATATTGTAACGTCTCAAAAAAATTCGTATAGAGACCTGAGTACCACCTTAGGCAGAAATCACTAAGGATCAAATTCTATAGAAATTATACGAAAATTAATTAAGTACTGAACCGAATTAATTGGTAGATTACCTTGAATCACTTTCTATACGAACCGCAAGACCTAAAACTAGTAAAATCGCTAACTCTACATTACCCAGAAACCTAGGGTAAATCTCAAAACCCAGTTGTTGTCGATAGCATATTGAAACTCCGTATCGGACCTGGACCGTGTGTCGAAAGTCAGATTACCATGAAACTATACGGTTATGACTACCTTACTGGGCTTGACAACCATCTCAAAAATTAAGTCCAAATAGTATCCTGAAACGCATAACTTGAGGCCGGAGCGAAGTGTGTGAGAAACGCGAATATCTTTAGAAAATAAACTCAAACTTAAGTGATTTGGGTCATTCGCTTGCAGGCCAAATCTAAGGTTTCAGACTATGAGATTTTGACCCAACTACACCCTCAGATCAGAAAAATTTTCCTACACAGGTCAGTGTACTTGTGGCCCTGATCGAGTGACAATAACCATTGAACTGAAACAGGTCCTCTGTGGTCGATCCATAAATCTGATTAGACCGAAAACTTAACCTGACATAGATCCAATGTCAGGAAACTTTCTTTGGACCGTATGCAGAAAATGGACCTCTAGATGAGCTCCGTTAGATCGAAACAACCACTCTTTGACTATAACCTAAGTATACCATGGCCCTAGGGCCATTTACATCAGTTTTGTGCCTTTATAAGAGCCTTAACCCACCCCT
The DNA here is from genome assembly GCA_037074715.1 of Magnolia kwangsiensis. Classification (NCBI taxonomy): domain Eukaryota; kingdom Viridiplantae; phylum Streptophyta; class Magnoliopsida; order Magnoliales; family Magnoliaceae; genus Magnolia; species Magnolia kwangsiensis. The sequence continues at coordinate 151,588,369 of CM073574.1, read as the reverse complement.
CTCTCATTCCATACGAATTTCCAAACCCTAGGAGAGAGAAGAGAGAAAAAGAGAAGGAAAGAGTGAGGAGAAGAGAGAGAGTGACTGAGAGATCGTTGCTAGGATTCGATCCCACCGCTCCACATGCCAAATCATCCTACCTATATCGCTACACTGGCGAATCCAAATCCATTTTTGGATAAAAATTCCTAACCTTAATCTGTTTTAAGGATTCAAACAGAGGAATTGGTGACACAGCTAACCTATTTCATTGATTGGGTAGTCGTTGGGCCACAGATAAAGGCGCAGTGTTCGAACTGAGTTCGATACGAGTTTACCGATGAAAGGTTTGAACTATAAACGTTTAGGTTATGATTTTCAGGGCTTTCAATGTCAGTTAATGATTTATGACTAACTCGATTGCCGTCACATGTGCTTAAATGCGATGTTTTTCGTGTATTGCACATATATATGAACTGTGTTAATTTTAATGCATTCCACATGTTTGTTGAAATGTTTGAATGAATATGAAATTATAATTTATGCTTTCTATGACTATTAATTGAGAATATATGATTGCTGTATATGTGGCAAATCCTTTGTGAAAGGATTTGCTATAGTATATGTTATAACTACTTAATTACATATACGTTGTTATGTGTAGTCTAAGTGTTTGATAAAATGCCTGAATGAGAAAATTCTTGTTGAAAAGTATTTAATGAGGGCATTGAGATAGAATTCTCAATTACCTTAGCTACTACATGCTTTATGGATGAAATGCCTATATATGACAATACGTGTGTTATGTGTTTGTTAAAATGCTCAAATGAGATTTATATCTAAATTGTTTGTCACATGCTGTTTGACTATCACAGATGAATGCCTATTGTATTTGAATATGATTAGGACTACTGCGTAGTCCAAGCAATCGGTAATGATTCCCGAATTAGTAACCGAGGTCGTTTCGCCACACAAGACACGTTCGATGAATCTGAGTCGTACGGTGCTTATCGACAGTGGTTAGGTTATGCGGAATACTTACGTACTCCATGTCAATTAATTCAATATACGCTCGTACCTGTCCAGCTTGTTAAGTAACCCGATTGGCCCAATGTATGTTCACCATGTATGGACGCTACTACTTGAATCTAAAGTACCAACTTACTAGTGAAAGGCTCGTTCAACCTTGGTACCTCGATCCACCAAGACTCATGAACCGGACATGGTGGCATGGGACACCATGATCGAGCTGTCAGCCTACGCTGAGGTGACGAGCCTCCCCATAGTGTCCATTGAGCAAACCAAACTCATGAGCCGAATACGGTGGTATGAGACACTATATTTGAGCTGTCGGCCTACGTTAAGGTGACGATATTTTTCCGTAGTGACCTCGAGTATAAAATATGCCTATGATCAGGTGACAAGCCTCTCGTAGTGACCTTGAGTATGAATGAAGCCTACGCTGAGGTGACGAGCCTCCCGTAGCGACCTATAGTGTAAAATCGTGAACTTACCTATCGTATGTGATTAACTAGGATTGACGACCCTAGATGGATCATCGTTTGGGTAAATGATACAAAGGAAGGTACCTTAGCTTCTTAAACCTACTGTATAAATAAGTCTAATTAAGAACTTGGTTAATCACGCACATGTATTGCATTGCATGTGCCTTTGGCGTTAGAGTTAAGCACAGTGGGAGTGTTGCATGCGCGACCATGAGATGATGTCGCAGAGGGAGTGCAGGAGAGGGCATGCATCATTAATACATACCATTCTTGCATTAACAAGAGTAGTTAGGACATGATTGTTGTACTGCTTTACATTACTGCTTGACTGAATAGATAGCATGTTAACCTTTGCCTTATAGCTCCACTGAGTTGATCACTCACTCCCACTCTGGGACGGTATTTTAAAACACCAACCAGAATCTATTATAGTTTTAGATGACGGCAAGGCTTATGAGACGGAGCCTGCCTTCTACAGCGATGAGGAGTTCTCCTATCTGCAACTCTCTGGCGAGTTTATATAGATCTGGAGTTGCGTCACCGGGGCTACAGGGATATGGATTAGATGACATTACACTTTATCATTTTGTATATTTTGAAACTATACATGTAATTATTTAACCTGATGACATGTTGATACTCTGGGGACTTACCACTTATATACTTTATATATCTATCATAGTCTTTCTCTTGCATAATCTAATTGTCTCTAGAGTATGATATGCTGATTTAGTGTAATCCCATTCAATGTGCTAATACAGAAAATATTTAATAATCATTATCTATGTTGCATAAGTGATGCGTTAGAACTCAGAAGCTGACCTTCTGCTCGACCCTCGATTTTCAGGGCGTTACAAATATATATCATTGATCCAAGTGTAAGTAACAAAGATAAACATTCACAACATCATGATCAAACGGTTATGATAGAAGTTATTAAATGGTTTTTCATTTTTTTTTAATAAGATTGTTTAAGAAATCTCATTATTAGGACATTCAAATTCTTCAAGATCTAGCAATTTTCTTCCCGTGAATGTGGAGCATACTGTCTAATTCTCTCTTAGCTGTCAACATTTGTCCACAATTAGAATGATTGGGAACATCTATTACCCAAGAAGATCATGAATTTAGAGCTTAATGTGGTGGTAGAGATGTTTCCATGACAGGGTTCAATAGATGGACAATCCAAATCAAAACACCCACTAGAGGAGAGGCAGCAAAGATGTCTGTATAATAAATAAATAAATAAATATTTTTAACTTGAAAAAAGACATTTACACCACAAAAAAAGGACTATGGTTGTATAATATGAATCAATGATTTGACTTTGTGGTCACAAACTATTTATTTAATCAGATTGATTTATCAATGTGATTTTTTTAATGCATGTATTGTTAATACATACATGTTAACTGCCACATATACAACCCCACCTTTCCTTTTTAAATTTTTTTTTTTTTTTTTTTTTTTTTGGCAGAATGAATTGCCCTATTTGTGAGATGCATGACACGTTGTAAGGCAGATGACTTGCCACAATTTGGTGCATTACATAATACTGATCAATGATTAGGAAAGGCACAACATTTCCATACTATTGAAAATCTATTCTATAGATGAGCATGTGTATGATGATCTCGGCCAATTGTTTTTCTTTTTAAATAATGGGCCACTATGAAACTTGCAAGAGTTAATAGGTGGCCCTATTTATATAACATGTGAACCGTTTCATACTAAAACTAAGCATGTGTGGCCATGGTGCACATAGCTATACTATCATATCTCCAAATAATTTTTCAAACTAAAAATTAGATTTCAAGATCGTTGGATTTTAAAATTTGAAAAATTATTTAAATAAAATAAAATTAAAATAAGAAAGTTAGAAAATTTATTAGTTTGTAAAAGTCGAGGCGTGACGTGAGTTACTGGACTTGTCCTCTTCGGATACATCCCGAGTGCAATAGAATTTAATGGACAATTGATCTTAAGGATGCAATGACTATTACCTGATCTTAACGATGTATTCACTGTACATGGACTCGAATTATTTATGATCTTAACTCAAAATAGAAATACTTAGATACATTTTTTAAAATGAAAAATGAGAAGCCTATATAGACTTTGGGAAAACACCCTTTCAAAATGTACCGTGACTACTGGGTTTAAATTAAATCGGTGCGACCCTTAAAATTTAAAAAACACAACTTTTCGAAGCAAAATATTGAAGGATACCACCTTATAACTTGCATGAAGAGGTGTGCACAGCTATGGCCACAGCCACAGCCACCGCCTGCCCCAATTTTGGAACGCAAAATTATTTTAAAATAATTTAAAATACAGCACAGATATCAGCCACGCATCCTTGTTCTCTCAAGGCTCCACGATGATCTTACCAGTAGCATGCCCCTCAATGCTCTTGGCCATGCATCCTCTGCCTGACTCAAAAGATGCCTGGAATTTATCACTGTCTTCAGCTTCCCTTCCTTCACCAACCCTACCAAATACTCCAAATTCTCACGCTTCCGAATCAACATCACCGGCACCAGATTCTTCTTCGAAAACATCAGCTTCTTCAGTGCGAATGTCTTCAGCGTTCCAAGGTCCGGTGTGATATCCAACACCTTCCCGTTTTCAGTCAGATTAGGCTCAAAAGTGGACCATGGAATCCCAGTGGTGCAGTGGATCACTGAATCGTATTTCCGCCCAGATGGGCTCTTCAAAGCTGACCCCTTTGGGGTTCGGTAGTCCAGCACCTCATCTGCTTCTAAGCTCTTGACCAACTCGATATTGCGGGCTCCACATGTGGCCATTACGTGGGTGTTCCCAAGTTTCGCCAGCTGGACTGCATAATGGCCCACCCCACCTGATGCTGCAGTGATTAGAATATTTGATTGTTTGCCACTACTATCGAGCTTGATTCCTGCAGAAATGGTGACTGCTTGGAGTGCAGTGAGGCCTGCTATTGGTAAACCTACAGCTTCAGCCGCAGATATCTCAGGAGGCCTCTTAACTGTCAAATTCTCTGGGGCTACAGCGTACTCAGCTAACCCACCTCCATTCTGTCATTCAATAGAAATGCTAAGTAGGGGTGTACACGAACTGAGTTAGCTCGGTTAGCTCGCTCGACTTGACTCGAAAAAGCTTGATTTGAAGCTGAGTTATTTCGAACCGAGTTCGAGCTTGTCGAACTCAGATCGAACTAGTTCGGTGACTCAGTTACTTTGATATTGATGTTGCTCACCAAGTGTTCGATGAAATGACTCAACAAAGTGTCAACTAGAAGGTATGAATATGAAACAAATATCATTTTTTTTTTCTTCTTGATTTTGATGTTGCCTATCAGGTGTTTGATGAAATACTTGTAAACAGCTGCTGTTTTATATACCGTGAGAAATTGAAACTGCACAGCATGTGTTTGCGAAAATGCTGCAGAGGCTCAATTTTGACTCGAACTCGGCTTGAACTGGCCTGAGCTGGTGACTGAACCGAGCCGAGCTGGCCAGTCAAGTTTAAAGACTGCGCCAAGCCGAGTTCGAGCTAAGGCCAGCTAGTGGCCGAGCCGAGTCCAGCTGAGGCCAGCTCGACTTGGTGTACACATTACTTACTTAGAGTCCCAAGAACCAGCTAAACCACCTCCATTGATAGAAGACATTTAAAATAGTATGAGTACAAAGGACGCGGATTTCCGGCTTTGGCAGGAAGTTCCAGCGCTGGAAACCTAGGTGGGACCTATTGTGATGTTTGTGAAACATCCGCACCATTCATCCGTTTTGTGTGATCATTTTAGGAATTGAGCCCAAAAGTGAGCAGGATACAAGACTCAATTGGCCGCATTGAAGGAAAATGGAAGTAGGGAAATTCCTACCGTTGAAACTTTCCTGGGATAGACAGTGATGTTTGCATGCCATCCATACCGTTCATAATGTCATTCCTACTGGGATGAACTGAAAACAAAAATATTACCCTGATTCAAAACTTGTATGGCCCCACGAATATTTTAACTGTGGAAGTTCAATCCTCATGTTTTTTGGCCCACTTGAGTATCGGATCTGCATCATTTTTCGCTCTATGTCCTAAAATGAGTTCAAAAATGGATGGACTGTGGATTTCTCACAAACATCATGGTGGGCCCACCTAAGTTCCCAGCGCAGGAAATCCGCGTCTGAATATAAAAATCACTGCTTAGAACATAAAACCAGTTTGTGGTCAGATGGTAAATGCTGCTGCCATTTTAGTATGAACATAGAACCGAGTTTTAGAACTATGATCCAAACCATTCATCTTGTGGGTCCCACCATGGATGGGCAATGAATAAAAGATCACCTCTGTAAAACATTCCCAGCAATCTGAATGGTTAACTTCTCCCATTGCATATGTGCTGCAGGACACATATGATTGTTGACCATCCATCTCATGTCTAACAATCAGGTGGCTGGGATCATCCGATCAGGGGAGTTCTTTGTTGCATCACCCGTCTTGATGGTGCTGTGTTCACTAAAGGTGGACCCCACCTTATGTAACACCGGTTCCAACAAAATGCTGGTGGTTCCTTGAATGGAACAGGCAGCGTGCATTTATGCATGCAATATACTGCTTTCTCCAAGCTAGTTGAGGTGGATCATTAGTAATTTCTAAAGACCAAAAGGATTATTGCAAGAACCGTAGCAATGAAAGCATAATAGCACTGACCAGATTGTAGAGCATGTTGGGAAATTTATACAGATTAATGTAGTTTCTGTATAATATGGAAACCGAAAATAATATGGACAGGCTGAAGCACGTCTGAAAACGCTGTCCTTAAAGCGTTATTTGCCCCAACTCAAGTAAATTGAGTATGCTGATAGGTTACAGGCAAATTGCTTCTAGGATACGACGAGCCTGGTGTGGGTCTGCGTTCAGCAAACACGAAGGCCCACCAAATGGAACTCAATTTCACTATTTCTGGCAGTATTACAATATAAAGGAAAATCCCAAAAATAAGAAAAGAAGAAAATAGAAAAGTGGTTTGCTCGATTAAGTTCTAATCTTCAGCCTGCTGGTTCGGTTGAACCGTCCTAGACCACACCGCTGGTCTGTTCTTCAAGCTAAGGTTGACACCTTGCTGTATTGCTGGATAACACTTAGAATATATGAGTGGAGAGGCTGTTTTTCTAGAATTCGTATGGAGTTGCTGGAGTGAGTTGAGATTGTTTTGAAACCTATCCAGGCCCTCCTTTTATAGGCTATGGTGGCTGGGGGTTATGGTCCAGGGAAATAAATCCCATGACCGTTTTCTGGCTGTTGAGAAAACTAGCCGTTTTATGGCCGTTTTCTGACTGTTGTGCATGGGCCATTAAGCTGCTGCATGCTGACTGTTGTGAGACAGCAGCTAGCCGTTTTATAGCTGTTGGGGCTAGCCATGCAGCAGTTTCAGCTGGACCCTGCACTTATTTCACAGCGGTTATAGAATTTCTGCAACAACTCTTTTTCAGCCCTCTATATATTCTAAGGGACTCTCATTCAGTCCTTTAGATTTTCGTCCAACCAACCATCTGCCTTAGCCACTAGTCGCACCGCGACTCGCACACGTCTCGCTCCGGTTCGCGAAGGGAGCGACCCTCTGCGACACGATGCGCACGTGCGAAGTGCAAAGTGCGCCACTAGCGCCTCTACAGCCACACTGCCTCACATGCCCACGCCCTCGCACCGAGCCCGAGCCCGAGCCCGTGACCGAGACCGTGACCGAGACCGAGACCGAGCCCGAGCCCGAGCGCGAGCTCGTGCGCGTGCGCGGAACACGCAAGTCCCATGGTCCACGGACTAGGTAGGCAAATATTATGGTACTCCACTATTATCATTTAAACCACTTTTCTTTCTCTTCTCTTTCCCATGTGGGACTATTCCCAAAGCCCCAAAAGTTTTTCAAAAAATAACTTTTTATTATTAAAATATTTTTTATTAAAATCAATATTTTACAACAATCCCCCACTTGATTTTTTATAAAAATATTTTCTCGGTTAAACATACTGCCAGAATAATTAGCTTATATGCATAAAGAAAGATATCTTTCGATTTTAATCTTCCCTTAGTGTAAGTATCTCAAAACTCTATCGAAATGACTGGTAGCCGCAGCTTTGAACCAGTTATTTCTAGATAACAGAGTTGGAGAAACCACACACATATTCGCTATGTGTTGTTAGAGTTCCCACAATCTTGCTCAGCACAATTAATGACCATGTGATTATCCTAATTCGTGAACGATCCCGAGAGAAAACTCTTAACTCTCATGAGAGACGGCACCATCTCTACGTTCATATAGGTGAAATCCTTCCAGTGTCTCCGTTACTATAAGACACTTGTCCTAAAGACTGGAATTCATTAAGAGTTCTAAGACTCAACCCTCTTTCGTAACGCTCAGCACTTATCTATTATGGATGAGGTTATATAATTTAGTGCTGAAAACTTTCCACTTATCAGTGACTTGTTCTTACCTATTAAACCCAAGATTAGAGATTTTCTGATTTTAGGTTGGGTTACCATCACTGGTGGAACTTTGGTTGAAGAGTTTCAACCCCATCCCTCTAGATGTAGCCTTTACTACCTCTCTCGGTAGAGGTTTAGTGAAAGGATCTGCTAGGTTATTGCTTGATTTCACATATGAAATAGCAATGATTCCATCTTGAATCAATTGTCTGACATAATCATGTCGAAGACTAATATGTCTAGACTTACCATTATAAGTACCGCTATAGGCTCTAGCTAATGTGGCTTCACTATCACAATGTAGTGATACAGCCGATATAGGCTTTACACAAAAAGGAATTTCTAATAGAAGATCCCTTAGCCACTCAGCCTCTTTGCCTGTTGCAGCTAGGGCTATAAATTCAGACTCCATAGTCGAGTGCGTTATGCAAGTCTGTTTCTTGGATCCCCAAGATACAGCAGCACCTCCTAGGGTGAATACCCACCCTGTAGTAGACTTATTGTCCCCTGCACTCGATATCCAGCTCACATCGGTATATCCTTCCAATACGGCAGGAAACTCTGAATAAAATAGTCCTAAGTCTTTGGTTGCTTTTAAGTAACCAAGGATTCTACTGATTGCATTCCAGTGTTCATTACTGGGGTTACTAGTAAACCTACTAAGTTTACTCACAGCATATGCGATATCAGGTCTAGTGCATTGCATAGCATACATAAGACTTCCTATAGCACTCGCATATTCTAATTGTGCAACTGTTCTTCCAGTATTTTCTTTTAGTTTGATACTTGGATCAAATGGGGTTTTTGCTTCCTTTATATTTAGATGGTTAAACTTGTTTAGTATCTTCTCAATATAATGAGATTGACACAAAGCATAACCCCCACAATATTTTTTAACTTTGACACCTAAGATGGTATCAACTTGTCCAAGATCCTTCATTTTAAATACGGAAGAAAGAAACTTCTTTGTTTCAGTCACACCTTCCATTTTATTACTTATTATTAACATATCATCAACATATAGACAGATAATAATGATATAACTACCATCTTTTTTAGAATATATGCATTTATCAGCTACATTATGCATGAAACCATGAGATAGTATTTTGGAATCAAACTTCTCATGCCATTGTTTAGGTGCTTGTTTTAATCCATACAACGATTTGAGTAATCCACATACTTTGTTTTCATTTCCTGGTAGAACGAAACCTTCAGGTTGTTCCATGTATACCTCCTCATTGAGGTCACCGTTCAGGAAAGCAGTCTTTACATCTATTTGGTGGATGTGAAGATGATGTATGGAAGCTAGCGCAAATAATATCCTAATGGATGTTATCCTAGCTACAGGTGAGTATGTGTCAAAGTAGTCTATCCCTTCTTTTTGTCTAAAACCCTTAGCTACTAGTCGAGCTTTAAAGGTTTGGATAGTCCCATCAGTGTGATATTTCTTCCTAAATACCCATTTGCAACCTATGGGTCTAGAACTTGGAGGTAAGTTTACTAGTTTCCATGTTTGATTTGATAGTATAGATTCCATTTCATCATTTATAGCTTCTTTCCAAAAAGCTGAGTCTCTAGAGGATACAGCTTCCTTATATGTTTTAGGATCATCTTCTATAGTCATTACTATAGGTATTTGTCTTATAACATTTTCTCTATCTGCTTCTACCAGATGGAAAATGATGCGTTGTGAGTCTATGTAGTCATCTCCAAAACTCTTTTCTATTCTAGTTCTTTGACTCCTACGGGGTTCAATGGGAGCTTCCATTATATGTGGAGCTGTGCTATTTGGTTCTCTATTAGGAGTTTGAATTTCATTTTCCTTTGACTCCAAGGATAGTGAGTTCTCAAAGAATTCAACGTCTCTTGATTCTATAATTGTATTAGACTCCATGTCTAGAAGTCTATAAGCTTTACTATTTTGTGCATACCCTACGAAGGCGCACTTAATAGCTCTTGGTCCTAACTTGGTTCTTTTTGGGTCAGGAGTTCTGCAGTATGCAAGACACCCCCACACTTTAAGATATCCTAGGTTAGGTTTTCTACCTCTCCATGTTTCATATGGAGATACTTTATATTTTTTAGACGGAAGTCTGTTTATTATATGGCATGCTGCAAGCAGTGCCTCACCCCACAGATTTAGTGGCAACTTTGCTTTTATTAGCATTGAGTTGACCATTTCTACTAATGTTCTATTCTTCCTTTCAGCTATTCCGTTTTGTTGAGGTGTGTATGGAGCTATACATTGATGTACCAGTCCATGTTCTTCACAGAAGTAATCGAATTCATTCGAGAAGTATTCTCCTCCTCGATCGCTACGGAGAATTTTTATCTTCTTACTTAGTTGATTCTCTACTTCTGCTTTATATATCTTAAACATGTTCAATGCTTCATCTTTGCTCTTTAATAGATAAACATACACATATCTAGAGCAATCATCTATAAAGGTTATGAAGTACCGTTTACCTCCACGAGTAAGAATGCCGTTTAACTCACAGATATCACTGTGCACAAGATCCAAAATTTGAGTCGATCTTTCAACACTTGGAAAAGGTTTTTTCGTCATTTTGGATTGTATGCACACTTCACATTTATTAGTTTCATTATCTGTGTATGAGATTAAACCATTCTTAGCCATGAACTTCAAAGTACTATACCCTATATGGGCTAGTCTATCATGCCACAGTCCAGCAGATTCAACCATATACGCAGAAGTGCTACTTTCATTCAGAGAAAACTTAACCATCCCGTTACAAGCACATCCCTTTCCAACAAAATTTCCATTCTTGGATAGAATCAGTTTTCCTGACTCGTATACCACCCTTATACCTGGTTTTCCCAGAAGATCCCCAGAAACTAAGTTTCGCCTCATGTCTGGGACGTGCAGTACATTAGTCAGAATCACTTTCTTTCCAGAAGTGAATATCAGTTCGACAGTTCCTTTGCCGACGACCTTCGATCGGACTTCATTACCCATTTGGACTTCTTGACCATCGGTCAATTCCTCATAGGTTTTGAAGGCTGATTTGTCGTAGCACACATGTACTGTAGCGGCAGTATCATACCACCAGCCTGGAACTTTGCCTTGGATGGTATTCACTTCAGTGATCATAGCCACGATATCGCCTTCTTCTACTGCACTTGCCTCTTTTTTAGATTTGCGATATCGGCATACTCGAGCATAGTGTCCGATTTTTCCACAGACATGGCATGGGCCTTTGAACTTTCCGTTCTTCTTTTGGGCGTTTTTCTTGAATTTCCCTTTATTGGGTTTTAGGGAATCATCTTTCTCGGGATTCTTGTTATTGGTGTTTTCTACTGCATGTACCTTGGACGAGGCATTCCCGTTATCATTCTTTTTATCGCGGTTACGGGATTCTTCCTCAATCCTTAGGTGTTTCTGGATTTGTTCCAGTGTGTAGTCCTCGGTTTTATGCAGCAACTTCTTTCTATAGTCTTTCCACATTGGTGGCAATTTAGCGATTATAGCCCCAACTTGGAATGATTAAGGAAGATCGATTTTGATCGCTTTGATTTTGTTTACTATTAGCTGCAGTTCTTGGATTTGGGGCAGCAGCGGTTTATTATCTACCATGCTGAAGTCAAAATACCTGGCGATGAGAAATTTGTTGGTCCCTTCTTCTTCAGCCTTGTACTTGAATTCCAGTGCGGCCCAGATCTCCTTTGCTGATGATGTCTGTTGGTACAGATCGTACAGGCGGTCGGAGAGTGCGTTCAGAATGTGTCCACGACACAATAGTTCGTCTTCGGCTCTTTTAGTACGGGCAGCCACTTGCTCAGGTGTGTCTTTGTCGGTTGCTTCAGGCAATGCTTGCAGATTTGGATCTAGTATGTAGTAGATCTTAAGCGCCGTCAGGAGAAATTTCAGCTTGTCTTGCCATCTTGTAAAATTGGTTCCATCGAACCGATCAAGACGTATCAAGTCCTGATTCATCAACTTAATAGATGAAACGCTATCGGCTTCCATTTTAAAAATAACGCTTTAAGTTTGTTGGGAAATTTATACAGATTAATGTAGTTTCTGTATAATATGGAAACCGAAAATAATATGGACAGGCTGAAGCACGTCTGAAAACGCTGTCCTTAAAGCGTTATTTGCCCCAACTCAAGTAAATTGAGTATGCTGATAGGTTACAGGCAAATTGCTTCTAGGATACGACGAGCCTGGTGTGGGTCTGCGTTCAGCAAACACGAAGGCCCACCAAATGGAACTCAATTTCACTATTTCTGGCAGTATTACAATATAAAGGAAAATCCCAAAAATAAGAAAAGAAGAAAATAGAAAAGTGGTTTGCTCGATTAAGTTCTAATCTTCAGCCTGCTGGTTCGGTTGAACCGTCCTAGACCACACCGCTGGTCTGTTCTTCAAGCTAAGGTTGACACCTTGCTGTATTGCTGGATAACACTTAGAATATATGAGTGGAGAGGCTGTTTTTCTAGAATTCGTATGGAGTTGCTGGAGTGAGTTGAGATTGTTTTGAAACCTATCCAGGCCCTCCTTTTATAGGCTATGGTGGCTGGGGGTTATGGTCCAGGGAAATAAATCCCATGACCGTTTTCTGGCTGTTGAGAAAACTAGCCGTTTTATGGCCGTTTTCTGACTGTTGTGCATGGGCCATTAAGCTGCTGCATGCTGACTGTTGTGAGACAGCAGCTAGCCGTTTTATAGCTGTTGGGGCTAGCCATGCAGCAGTTTCAGCTGGACCCTGCACTTATTTCACAGCGGTTATAGAATTTCTGCAACAGCTCTTTTTCAGCCCTCTATATATTCTAAGGGACTCTCATTCAGTCCTTTAGATTTTCGTCCAACCAACCATCTGTCTTAGCCACTAGTCGCACCGCGACTCGCACACGTGCGAAGTGCAAAGTGCGCCACTAGCGCCTCTACAGCCACACTGCCTCACATGCCCACGCCCTCGCACCGAGCCCGAGCGCGTGCGCGTGGCAAGTCCCATGGTCCACGGACTAGGTAGGCAAATATTATGGTACTCCACTATTATCATTTAAACCATTTTTCTTTCTCTTCTCTTTCCCATGTGGGACTATTCCCAAAGCCCCAAAAGTTTTTCAAAAAACGACTTTTTATTATTAATATATTTTTTATTAAAATCAATATTTTACAACAGAGCATGGCCACTACTTTGTCGCCAGCTTTGATACTGTTGACTCCCTGACCAACCTCAACTACCTTTCCTGATACATCAGTAACTGTTTTATCATGGGCGACTGTTAGTATAAATAGTTTGTAATTTCTCTTATACTATAAAGTATGAAACGTAAAAGCTCAAGGGTTAGACAGTGAGAGTAAGCTGCAACTTGGGTTTGGGCCTACCTAAACTCGATTGACCCAGCCTGAGTTTGTTTTAGTTTGTCAAGGTCCTCAAGTCAGGTTCGGGTTGAAAAATACCACCCTAGTTCAAATTCGTGTTAGGTTTGAGTTGAGTAAATTATGGGAAGATTAGGTTGGTTTGGGAATAATCACATGTATATGGATCGAATCCAGTTGGGTTTGGCAACTGATGCAGGGAAGGATGTGTTGAGGTCGAGCACTATTTTACTCAGGGATAACTACTCTGAATTCATAAAGCTTCTCTGTACTCCTCACTTAGATGCCTTGAATTCACAAGGAAAGATAGAAACTAAAAGTAATTTTAGAAATTCAAAATAAATGAATTGATAATTAAAACGAGCTTACAGCCTTCTTAAATAATGACATGAAACGTAGGAAGAAGTTTTGGAATTAAACTACAACTAAAAGTCTTAGAAATTGTGACATACTATAAATAGTAAACTTATTATATATAGACGGTCATGATTCCTACTAGACATTACGTTTTTGGCCAAAAATAGTAAGTTTCCTATTTGGCTCAACCATGTTATTCTCATAATTATTCTAAGCACTTTTCATGTTGGACACAACTCCTAAAGCCCAATGGATGAAGAGTTATAATCAAACTAATTCTTATTATAAATAGTAAAAACGAAAATAAAACAGAAATTCGACCGTTGATGTAATCTTGCAAATTCGGCATGGCAACCTAGCAAAGTAGGGTTGGGTGGCTAAAGTAGCTAATCCTACTCCAAAATCATATATGGCACGTCAGATAACTCAGTCCAGTTTGCGAGATTCACCCATTTTAAGGTTGTAACGGTCCGGATCACTTCCACCTCCAATCGAGCCTTTTCTAGTCCATCCTGGCCATGAAATTGTATGAAACCCGCTCTACATCAGCAACTCAGGTTGGAATTCAGGTTGGGTCCAAGGTCAGGTTAGACTTGAGTTCAACCCCACCCAACCTGACCCGGTTGCACCCTCATACTGTCAATGGGTCTGGCTGAGTTGGTGGTGAGTCTGCCTTTCCCAGCAGGCATACTAGGTCTTGGACCTGAGTTTACTTACATTTGGGGTGTACTGAGTCTGAACGTTCTCATCTCAATCAACCTAGAACCAACCCATCTGTACCCTAAATGCCCGGCATTAAAGAGCGGATGATATTGGAAAACCAAAAAGGTAAAAGCTTCACACATTGTACGATACTTGGATCTGTGTAGGTTTTAGTGTTTCAAAGCTGAAAGAAAGCATAGAAGTATGATTTCATGTCCATGTAACTGAACTATATCCGTATCAGAAGTATCATGCAACAAGATGGACCACCCACATTTCTGGTGTGTTGACCTCACTGAGTTTTGTGGGTCTCATCACGAGGTATGTGTTATATCCAAACCGTCAGTCAATTTGGCGAGCTCGTTGTAATGCTTGAGCCAAAAAATAAGACAAATCCAAAGATCTAGTGAACCACACTACAAAAAGTAGCGAGGGATTGAACTTATACCATTGAAATCATATAAAAATCTCAAGTGGACCACACCAAAAATAGCAATGGGACAATGATTCTCACCGTTAAAACATTCGTAGGGCCCATCATAATATTTATTTTCCATCTAATCCGTTCATAAGGTCATAAAAACCTGGATGAAGAGGAAAAACAAATATCATATCGTTCTAAAATTTATGTGACCCCAAAAGGGTTTCAATGGTAGACGTTCAATCCCCTAATGCTTTTTCCAGTGTTGTTCACTTGATCTTTGGATCTGTATTATTTTCAGCTCAAGTCTTACTAGAGCTTGCCAAGTGGATGGACAGTTTGGATATAACTCATACCTTAATATGGGACCCACATAATTTGGTGACGTCAACACACCAGCAATGTCTGTGGTGTGGTAGACCAGCCAATGCTAGGGGCCTCTTATCTCTGAGTGGCGTCCGTTCAAATAATGGTAGCAACCATTGGGATGATCCAGTCCATTTTTTGGTGTGCAGGGTCTGGAGGTCTTGGCCTTCCCTGTTTGTGCAGGTAGGAGGATGCTGTAGGTGCGTTCATCTGGTGAGCTCTGTTTATCTGGTTGTGGGTTTGCTACCAGAAGTGGCTAGGTTAGGAGCGGCTGCAGTGTTACTTTGTTTCCAGCCTGTTTGATGTAGAGCGGGTTGCGGATACTTACGTGGCCAAGATGGACCAGAGAAGGCCTGATTGGAGGCAGAGGGGATCAGGATAGTCAGAACCTTAAAGCAGTCATGTCTTGCAAGTTGGAATGAGTTTTTCGACATATCATATATGATTTTGGGTAGGAGAAGCTACTTTAGCCAAACAACCTGGCTACGCCAGGTTGTCCATGCAAGATTTGTAAGATTTCATCGAAAGTCTTTTTTATTTTCATTTTTACTATAAATAATAAGTTTTAATTTGATCATAACTTTAAATTTTTACTTTAAATAATAAGTTTTAATTCAATCATAACTTTAATCATTTGAGTTTTAGGAGCCGTGTAAAACATGAAAAAGGCTTAGAAAAATTAAGGGAATAACATGTTAGGTGAAATTAGACACATATTATTTTTGGCCATGGTGGAATCATGGCCAAATAAATAGTAAGTTTGTTGTAAATCAATGGTTTTTGCAAAAAATAAAAATGAAAATTCAAATTTTTCAAAATTTCGGGATTTTCCCGCCAAAATGCTTTTTGAAATATTTTAAATTAAAAGTGCGGTGTGTGTGCTTTGTCCCACATCGGAAATGGTTGAAAAACTTTTGTGGTTTATATGAGATGTGGTGTAGAGTATTCTTACTTGGAGCTTTTGGAGAAGGAAATATATGGGTTGCGTGTTCCAGTACGTAGCACTGGAACACACGCACGCACGCGCGCGCGCGCACGGGCGAGGGCGAAGGGCGTGGGCGTGGGCAGTGTGGCTGTAGTGGCGCTAGATGACGCACTTTGCACTTCGCACGTGCGCATCGTGTCGCAGAGTGGTCGCTCCTTCGCGACCTTACACGGACCGGCGTGAGACGGTGCGATGGGTCTAGTCAGTGCCTTAGGGCGGTTGAAATCTAAAATGAGCCTGGGCTTTTATAGATGACTGAGAACGGTCGGATCTTAAATCCGAAACGTTCAGCGGTTTCAGAAAACGGCTCTATGCCTTGAAAGCCAAACGGTCCGAAAACGGACGGATCATGATGATCCAACGGTCAGATCCTTTGATCCGACGACTAGAAACGTCTGTGATTAATGGACAACAGACAGAAACGTTTTCAAACGTTCTGGACCTTTGATTGCACCCTAGTAACGGTCCACTACCTAATGCCTATATAAACTGGACCATTCCAGTCCGAAATCATCAACTGAACACACCCCTCTCTCCTATCAGATCAAATACACGAAATATCTCCATTTTAGAATATTGTTATCATCTCTACCGTCCAAGTCTGCCAGAAGAGATCTATTGCGTTAAAATTGTTCCACAGTGGACCTATCGTGATTGCTGCACGCTAGATCCAGATAAGGCTTGTCTTATCCTGGAAGCAATTCTCCTATAACTCATCAGCAGTTTATAAGGGGGCGAATCACGCTTTAAGGACAGCGTATTTTATACGTGATTCAGCCGATCAATTTTATTTTATTTTTTATTTTATCTTTAATATCTCGGTGTATCCAAAATCGAACTCCTAACAAAGTTTACTATATATAGTAAGTCAAGTTTTTTAAGAGAATTTGTGCTGGAGTTTGATTTTAAAATTTCATGCTAGGCTTGAGCTCATTGTTTAAAGGATTATAATTTCATTTTTAAAAAATAAAAATAAAAAATCACCAATCAAACCTTTAAATACAGGAGATCTGTTTTTATGGTTCTCTCTCTCTCTCTCTCTCTCTGAGAGAGAGAGCCCTCCGGATCAAAGGTCCCCAACAAAGTCATTTTTTCTCTCTGTTTCGGAGAGATGGCCCCTAGATAAAAGGTCCTTAGCAGATCGTTTTTTTTTTTTTTTTTCATTCTCTCTGTTTTGGAGAGATGGCACCGGATTAATGGTCCCCAGCAGAGCCTTTTTTTTTTTTTTTCCTTTTATTTTTAGGGGAGACGGCCGACCAGATCAAAGGTCCCCATCAAGGTCTGGATTTTTTCTTTCTTTCTTTTTTGGAGAGATGGCCCACCAGATCAAAAGTCCCCAGCAGACCTTTTTTCGTTCACTCTTTTTTGTAGAGTTGGCCCACTAGATCAAAGGTCCCTAGCAGTCTTTTTTTTTGTTCACTCTTTTTTGGAAAGTTGGCCCACCAGATCAAAGGTCCTTTTTTTTCTGTAGAAATGACCCACCAGATCAAAGGTCCCCATCAGAGTCGGGTTTTAGTTTGTCCCCATCAGGGTCAGTTTTTTATTTATTTCTCTTTTTGGAGAGATGGCCCACCAGATCAAAGGTCCCCATCAAAGTAGTTATTGTTTTCTTTCTCTTTTTGGATAGATGGCCCACCAAATAAGAGTTTCCCAGCAGAGTCCGTTGTTTTCTTTCTCTTTTGGGAGAGTTGGCCACCAAATCAAAGGTCCCCGGCAGAGCTGCTGCTGCTGCTGCTCCTCTCTCTCTCTCTCTTGATGGGGTTTTTTAACCCATCGTCAACCGGTCGTGAGCCCTGTACGACCGGTCGTAGGCTGGTGCTTGACCAGTCGTAGGTTCAAGTCGTGACACGACTCAAAGTCCAGCGAGTTCGGACTATTTTTTTCAGGATGTTTGACCGGTCGTAGGATGTCCACGACCGGTTGTAGGTGGCTCACGACCGGTCGTGGACTTGGTACGACCGGTCGTAGCTACGCAGATTCGTTCCGTGATTTTGCGTGGATTTCATTTCGCAAGTCCTTTTGTAACTGGGATGCAGAAGGGAGTTTCCTAAAACTATAAAAAGGGATCCCTAGGATTTTTTCTGATATATGTTGTGTGAAGAAAAAGCACAAGAGGGTTTCCTAAAGGGTTTAGGGATATCAAAGGTGAGAGAGTGAGAGAAAAGAGAGAGAGGAAGCTTGTGGAAGGGAGCCGTCGTCTCAGCGCTTCTACGTCCTCGTGATCGGTGAGATCCTTCTGTTTTTCCTTTATTCTCTTATTGTTTATCTACTCCTGCATGAGTGACGAAGGTTGTAACGTTCTACTTTATAGTGGATTGTTGATCTGGACGAGGTCCCATGGTTTTTACCTCTTTTAGGGTTTTCCACGTAACAATCTCTTGTGTGGTGTGTGATTGTTACTTTGATTATTTTATTGTTATTATTATCCCATAATTCTGGTTTGTTCGGGAGGTTAGATCCTAATGTTTTGTGTAAGGCCCCCAACATAGTGATATCAGAGCGCTAAGTTCATTGAATGGGTAAGATCGGTTTGGAATTATGGAAGGTGGCTCATCAAGGATGATCAGCCTTCATGGTTCTAACTGGACCATATGGAAGGCTAAGATCGAAGTCTTGCTTTATTGTAAGGAGCTATACTCTCCAATTTTAGGCATATCAACAAAATTCAAGGATATGTCTGATGAAGATTTTAAGAAGTTGGACCGAAAGGCAGTGGGGTTTATTAGAAAATGGCTGGATGATTCTGTATTCCACCATGTGTCTACGAAAACCTCAGCCACTAGCCGATGGCTGAAACTACAAGGGCTGTATGAGAGGAAGACAGCCGATAATAAAAATTTTCTAATAAGGCGACTTGTGAATCTCAAGTTCAAGGATGGTGGTTCTGTGGCCGATCACATGAATGAGGTGAACAATATAGTGAACCAACTCTCCTCAATGAAGATGGTCCTAGATGATGAATTGCAGGTTTTACTATTGCTTAGTTTGTTGCCTGACAATTGGGAGACATTGGTGGTGTTTCTAAGTAACTCCGCGCCAGACGAAAAGATATCCATGGAACAAGTTACTAGTTGTCTCTTCAATGAAGAGACAAGGAGGAAGTCTCAGGGGTCTACTCAGCAAGAGGCCCTTGTGACATAGGAACGGGGGAGAGGAAAAAACAGGAAGGGCGGGAAGGCCCGAGATAAATTAAGAGACAAGTCGAGTAACAGAAAAGATGTTGAATGCTGGAATTGTGGCAAGAAGGACCACTATAAGCATGAATGTCGTAAGGCTAAAAACGACAAAAAAAAGAAAAAGAAAGGAGAAGGAAGATGAATCAGATTCCATTGTAGTCGCTTTAGATGATGATGTTGTAGTTATTCTTTCTGCAGATCACGATATATGTCTCACGGCTACGAGTCAGGACACCGACTGAGTGATAGACTCGGGAGCCTCTTTTCATGCGACTCCACGCAGGGATTTCTTCATAAGCTACAAGTCAGGAGACTATGGGACTGTGAAGATGGAAAATTCTGGCATATCGAAGATCATAGGGGTTGGTGATATTTGTGTAAAGACCGATGTGGGCTACACATTGGTTCTCAGGGATGTAAGGCATATCCCAGACCTTCACCTCAACTTGATGTTGACGGGAAGGTTGGATGATGATGGCTTTGAAAGCTGGTTTACTAATCGGCGGTGGAAGCTCATCAAGGGTTTGTTGATCATAGCTAGAGGAAAGAAGTGTTGCACCCTTTACAAGGCCTGTCTTAGTGTATGCAAGGGTGGGTTGAACGCAGCGGAAGATTCAACTATTGACATGTGGCACAGGCGTCTTGGCCATATGGAAGCGGCTCCTTTTAGACGTGATAGGTACACCTCTCAAAACTTGTCTTGATTGTTTATCAGGGAAACAACATAGAGTTTTATTTATTAAAACTGCTTCTCATGTTAATAAAGTGCATGCATTATATGTGGTTTATTTTGATGTTTGTGGTCCTATGAGGACAAAAACCTTGTGTGGGGTATTGTACTTTATTACTTTTATAGATGATGCATCTAGGAGGGTTTGAGTTTATGCTTTAAAATCCAAGGATGAGGTCTTTGGTGTGTTTAAGTTGTTTCATGCTATGGTCGAGAGAGAGACAGGTAGATCATTGAAGTGCATCCGCACTGACAATGGTGGTGAATATATTGGCGACTTTCATAAGTACTGCAAGTCCCTGGGTATACGGCATGAACAGACAATTTCCAAGACCCCCCAGCATAATAGTGTAGCTGAACGAATGAATCATACCATTGTTGAAAGAATCAAATGCATATTATCCCATGAGAAGTTGCCCAAGATGTTCTGGGGAGAAGTAATGCACATGGCGGTATATCTAATAAACAGGTCTCCATCAGCCTCATTGAATGGAGAAGTACCTGAGAAGGTATGGACTGGACAGGATCCATCGTATAGTCATCTCAGGGTGTTTGGATGCAGGGCATCTGTTCACGTACTAAAGGACGAGAGGTCCAAGCTCGATATGAAGATCAGACAGTGTGTGTTCTTAGGGTACGTGATGAAAAGTTCAGGTACAAATTGTGGGATTCGACCGAGAAGAAGCTCGTCAGGAGTACAGATGTGGTTTTCTTTGAAGATCAGTGTATAAAAGATATTGGTAAGCTAGAGAAGAACCAGCCTAGTTCAGGTGAGCTAGAGGACATGGATCCGATTATTCCTCACGTGGTGCCTGATGACGGGGGAGTACAATAACATGCAGAAGACAATGGAGTTTCTTTAGAAGATGGACCAGGAAAGTAGCTCCCACTTGATCCACCTGGTGAGCCACAGGTGAGGAGGTCATCTAGGGACAGACAGTCGTCCAAGAGATACTTGTCGTATGAGTACATTATGCTAACTGATGGGGGAGAGCTATAAGATTATTCTGAGGCCCTAGCCAACGAGAATAAGGAGGAGTGGTTGAAAGCTATGCAAGAGGAGTTAGAATCCTTGTATAAAAATCACATCTCTACTCCTGACGAGAAGAAGCTCGTCAGGAGTAGAGATGTGATTTTCTTTGAAGATCAGTGTATAGAAGATATTGGTAAGCTAGAGAAGAACCAGCCTAGTTCAGGTGAGCTAGAGGACATGAATCTGGTTATTCCTCACGTGGTGCCTGATGATGGGGGAGTACAATAACGTGCAGAAGACGATGAAGTTTCTTTAGAAGATGGACCAGGGGAGTAGCTCCCACTTGATCCACCTGGTGAGCCACAGGTGAGGAGGTCATCTAGGGATAGACAGCCGTCCAAGAGATACTCGCCGTATGAGTACATTATGCTGACTGATGGGGGAGAGCTAGAAGATTATTCTGAGGCCTTAGCCAATGAGCATAAGGAGGAGTGGTTGAAAGCTATACAAGAGGAGTTAGAATCCTTGCATAAGAACCACACCTATGACATGGTGAAACTGCCTAAGGGAAAGAAAGCTTTGAGCAACAACTGGGTGTTCAGAAAGAAGGTTGAGCAAAAGAATTCACAGACGAAGTTTAAGGCCAGACTTGTGGTAAAATGGTTCGGTCAGAGGAAAGACAAAGACTTCGAGGAGATATTCTCACCAGTGGTGAATATGACATCCATACGAGTGTTGCTTGGGTTGGTAGTTAGCATGGATCTGGAGATAGAGCAGTTGGATGTCAAAATTACTTTTCTTCATGGTGACCTGGAAGAAGAGATCTACATGCACCAACTAGAAGGGTTCGAAGTCAAGGGCAAAGAGCATATGGTGTGTAGGCTGAGGAAGAGCTTGTATGGGCTGAAACAAGCTCCATGGCAATGGTATATGAAGTTCGATTTGTTCATGTTACAGCATGGGTATGACAGAACGGAGTCGGACCACTTTGTGTTCACGCGCAAGTTCTCAGACAGTGATTTCATAGTTCTGCTCTTATACGTTGATGACATGCTCATCATGGGAAGGACATCAAGAAGATCGACAGGCTGAAACAGGAGTCGGGAAAGTCGTTTGCGATGAAAGACTTGGGCCCGGCTAAACAGATCCTAGGAATGGAAATAATCCATGATAGAAGTAGCAGGAAGCTTTGGCTGTCACAAGAGCGATATATTGAGAAAGTCCTAGAACGATTCAATATGAATGCAGTGAAGCCGGTCAGTACTCCACTAGATGGTCACTTCAGATTGAGCGACAGGAAGTGTCCCAAGACGAAAGCAGAGGTGGAAGAGATGCAAAAGATACCCTACGTGTCAGCTATAGAAATTTTGATGTATGCTATGGTGTGTACACGCCCAGACATAGCATATGTGGTTGGTGTTGTCAGCTGGTATCTTGTCAATCCTGGCAAAGAGCATTGGACAATGGTGAAATGGATACTGCGGTATCTAAGAGGCTTATCCAGGTTGAGCCTATGTTATGGTAATGGTAAACCTGTGTTAGAAAATTACACAGATGCAAATATGGCAGGTGACATAGTCTTCAGAAAGTCTACATCGGGGTTCTTGTTCATGTTTATAGGGGGAGCGGTTTCTTGGCAGAGCAAGCTACAGAGGGTCGTAGTATTGTCGACGACAGAGGCCGAGTACATTGTAGTAACAAAAGTATGTAAAGAGATGCTTTGGATGAAGAGGTTCCTACAGGAACTTAGCCTGAAGCAGGAGGAGCACGTGGTCTATTACGATAGTCAGAGTGCTATACACTTGAGCAAGAATCCAAGTCAGCATTCCAAGTCGAAGCACATAGAGATTCGGTATCACTGGATCGGGGATACTTTGGAACAGAAGGTGTTACAGCTTGAGAAAGTCCACACGGATAATAATGGGTCAGATATAATGACCAAGGCTTTGCTTAAGGGCAAGTTTGAGGTTTGCAGAAACCAGGTTGGCTTGAAGAAGGTGAATCCCTCCTGGGTAAAAAAGGAAGAGATTTGATGGAATTTTTTGACTCATCGTCGACCGGTAGTGAGCCCTATACAACCAGTCGTAGGCTGGTGCTTGACCAGTCGTAGGTTCGAGTCATGACACGACTCAAAGTCCAGTGAGTTCGGACTATTTTTTTTGGGGTGTTCGACTGGTCGTAGGTGGTCCACAACTGGTCATAAGTGGCTCACGACCGGTCGTAGCTATGCAGATTCGTTCTACGATTTTGCACGGATTTCGTTTCGCAAGTCCTTTCGCAACTGGGATGCGGAAGGGAGTTTCCTAAAACTATAAAAAGGGGTCCCTAGTGTTTTTTTTTGATATATATTGTGTGAAGAAAAAGTACAAGAGGGTTTCCTAAAGGGTTTAGAGATATCAAAGGTGAGGAGTGAGAGAAAAGAGAGAGAGGAAGCTTGTGGAAGGGAGTCTTCGTCTCAGTGCTCCTACGTCCTCGTGATCGGTGAGATCCTTCTGTTTTTCTGAGGAGTGAGAGAAAAGAGAGAGAGGAAGCTTGTGGAAGCGAGTTGTTGTCTCAGTGCTTCTACTTCCACGTGATCGGTGAGATCCTTCTGTTTTTCCTTTATTCTCTTATTATTTATCCACTCTTGCGTGAGTGACGAAGGTTGTAACGTTCTACTTTATAGTGGATTATTGATTTGGACGAGGTCCCGTGGTTTTTACCTCTTTGAGGGTTTTCCACGTAAAAATCTCTTGTGTGGTGTGTGATCGTTGCTTTTATTTATTTCATTGTTATTATTATCCCATAATTCTAGTTTGTTCGGGAGGCTAGATCCTAAGGTTTTGTGCAAGGCCCCCAACATCTCTCTCTCTCTCTCTCTCTCTCTCTCTCTCTCTCTCTCTCTCTCTCTCTCGCTCTCTCGTAGAGATGGCTCACTTGAACAAAGGTCCCCAACAATCTTTTCTTCTTGGTTCTCTCATTTTTAGAGAGATGGCTCACCTGAACAAAGGTCCCCAGCAATATATCTTTTCTTCTTGGTTCTCTCATTTTCAGAGAGATGGCCCACCACATCAATCCCTGATCGCGGGTGAGAGTCGGCCATGTAGTTTTTTAAAATTTGATTTCAGCTGCCATCAAAATCGATTTAAAACTGGAATTTAAAACAAACAACGGAAGGAAAAATCCATGATTTTCCATTTCCTTGGTCTCCCAAGTCATATATCCATGAATTAGTTTTTGTCTGTCCAAAGGCAATGTAAAACACCACCCATGAGATTTCAAGTAAGATCTTGTTTTGTTTCAATGTTGAACTCAGAGGGATTTCTTCTTTTGCCACAAGCAAGATTAGACCCAACCACCACCCTGACCTAGGCATTCTACAGGACAGATTGTTGGACCAGTCACCCATGTTGTAAATCTGATGCCCAAGATTTTTAAAGGAGATTTTGACCGTGCTAATATTGTGGTTTGGTCAAATTCTCTGCATCCAAGGGAAGTTTTAAATATTCAAGGGTAGTCATCCGACAAGTTTTGAAAAGTTTTTAGATCAAATTGTCTATGCCTTTGGTTATTTAGTTGTACGGTTTTATCTATTGAAGAAGAAGTTACATCATATTTAATCCTGAAAAAGTGATGTGGACTAAAGTTGTTATTGGACATGAAATCTAGATCCAATACATTTATTTTCTTTGTAGCCTTTTATTTATATAGAAAAATGCTAATTTCTTGTTGACATGATCTCTTTGTGGCCTACAAAACTTGATAGATCGTAACAGTGTTAGTTCGATACAAACTATTTTCTTGTGATGTGGTCAATGTGGTTGGCGGATGTTGATCATGCTTCCGACCATGGCTTTTCATGAAATTCCGAAATAAATGGATGGAGTAGATTCTGCACATGCGATGGTGGACCCCATAGACGCTATCATTATAGTGTTAAGGATCAGGGTTGAGGTTTAATGTGTTAAGGGTCGAGGTTGTCATGTGCTGAGGGTCGAAATTATCATTTGTTTACTGCCTTCACTACAAAAAATGGATCAAATGCTATGGATTAAATCTATAGCGAAAGATTAATGCTTTAGTTAGTAGCCACCATGGTTGTAATGTGGTAAGGGTCGATGTTGTCATGTTATAAGGGTCAAGATTGTCATGCTATAAGGGTAGAGGTCGTGGTTGCATGTTATAAGGGGTCGAGGTCGTGGTTACATGTTATAAGGGTTGAGATCATGGTTGTAATGTGGTAAGGGTTGATGTTGTCATGTAATAAGGGTCGAGGTTGTGGTTGTAATTGTTCACTCCCTAAGTGCAGGGTTGTGATGTAGTAATAACTCGGTAAGACCAAGGTCGAATCCCAAGGGACTGAAACTTGTACGTTATCTAAAACTAACCAGAACTAGAACTAGATTAAGATGAAATCTAAACTGAATGTAATTTGAGAAATAATGGTGAAAATATTAATCTAAAATTTATAGAAATCAACAGAATCAAACTAATTACCACCCAATCACATATATGAAAGTTAGGAAGGGTACCGTCATCCAACCATGCCCAGGAGACTATGGTGAACAACAGGACGTCCTGACGTCATAAACATAAAAAGAAAATAGAAATATTCAAAGCATCGCAGACCCATTGTAATTTCAGTCACAACAGACCATTAAGAACTAAAAATATTCCCATAATAATCAACTAAAATCAACGTCGATTCATGAATAAATAAATAAATTAAAACATAAATTAAAACCTCCCATCTCATTACAAGCTTCACCTCCTAGCCCTAGCTAGGAGTTTCAGCCACACATGGTCAGGCTAAATCCAACTAAATAAAGAGAAAAACAAAAGGAAAAGAAAAGTGAAAAAAACCAAGAATTTCTCTCTTTCTCTTTCTCTCTCTCTCTCCTTCTTTGCTCCACGTCCAAGCTTGAGCCCTCTGTTCTTCCTCCCAAGACCTGAATGAATGCTCCCCACGTCCAAAACCTCCTTATATAGCTGCTGGAGTTGTGAAAATCGGATTTGAATCGGATTTGGAAAGCTATGCATGCCTAATGAAAGCTTTTTCGCAGCCAAGTTTGGTGTCTCGAAACACGCCACTTTTCTCAGTCAAATTTTAAATAAACACTGTTCCTTAGGATTTTATTGGGTCCTCTACATGATAGATGGTTTAGATCTGCCATATGATCAAAGATGGTGGGCCAAAACTGCCTGAACAAGTCAATTTTCGCGGATGTGCGAAACCTTTCGCACCATTTCGCTGTTGTGATCGGTGGGCCCCACAGAAGCATTTTCTGAAAAATTCACCCCATCCATTGGATTCAGAACGAAATTTCAGTCAAGAATGGGTGGTTTTGAACGTCCATTGACGTGGCCTAGAGAAGAAATAACTAAAAGATCATATTTGAATGCTACTGGGCAGCCCTTTTGTGGCCTCTGTATCTCACACGTGTGCACGCATGGGTGAAAAGAGTCAACATTTTTTGTAGTATTCGAGCCCTTCTACACGGTGAACGGGTCAGATTTTCCGTACGGGTGACGTGTGGGTCCCACAAAGGTCCGCAAAACGGACCAGAGCCGTCCGTTCGCTGCACGTAGAATTTTTTTTTTTTTTTTTTTTTTCTTTCTTTCGGTCAGAGACGGTCAAACCGTCTCTGACACTTGCCATGCACGGCTAGAGTACATATGCACTATACACACTCATCTCATATGGGGTCCATTGCACTATTTTAGAGAAATCTGTACCGTCCATCTGTTTTGACTCCTCATTTAAGGCGTTGACTCCAAATTCGAGGCAATTCCAGATATCAGGTGGGCTCAGAATCGACGGTTTATAAGCTGATCGGTCAGTTGGAGCACTTTTATAGTGATCCAAGAGCTGAAATTTGAAATGTACGGTTAATTTATGGCCCTTATCTCATGTATAAAGTTTCGAACCGATCAGATGTCGGGAACCATGTGATCTTACATTCTGCGTGCGTTTCAAGCCACTTGAGCTTCAGTTTCTTAGTTTTCTCAGATTTCTGACCATGTATATCCGTCAATCTTGGTCCTCTGAAGTCCGTCCCTTACCCTAGTGATCATCAGAACGTTAAATCCAAGCTTTTGGCATCCTTTTTCAGTCAACTCTCCTAATCAGACCCTGCAATAAAACACGATTAAAACTGGGCATTAAACAATATTATGCTCGTAAATCCAAATAATAAATGGGGTCTAATATGCACTATTTGACCCTCAACACAACCCCCAACCAGCATTTTGCTAGTCCCGAGCAAATTATGCGAAAAATAAGTTGAGAATTATAGGAGAACTTTCTATGAAATCGAGTGAGATTTTGAACAAGATACGAGAAATTTAATATTCATGAATGTTAGAAATTATTTTCTCCTGAGCTCAAGCGCACGGTAGACTTCATAATCAACTGTAAAGTATTAATCCATCAATTAGAAAAATTTTAAACATTGAGATCCATGGATGTATAGTCTAATCTCGGCTTATCATCATTAAGAGATCCAATCGTCAATTTCATGATATCATTGGTAACCAACAAGAAAATTCATGACAACCAAAACCTAACC
This sequence comes from Magnolia kwangsiensis, assembly GCA_037074715.1. Classification (NCBI taxonomy): domain Eukaryota; kingdom Viridiplantae; phylum Streptophyta; class Magnoliopsida; order Magnoliales; family Magnoliaceae; genus Magnolia; species Magnolia kwangsiensis. The sequence continues at coordinate 151,560,818 of CM073574.1, read as the reverse complement.
CAAAACTTGCCTCATAGATTAGCCTATTAACTTGTGATTTTTCTGTTCAAAGTAATGCCAAGGAAGAGGAATCAAATCCTCACCTATAGGGAGCAAACCTATGGTGAAGATCATACACCTGACTCTTTTTCACATATCATTCATGGGGAATTAACTCTACACCTATAGGGAGCAAACCTATGGTGAAGATTAATTATCCAACCTTTTCAATTTTTATACCATGATGGCAAGATACTTCAGGCTGGTTCCTTTCATGCTCAGTGATTACTAAGTTAATCCTTCGATATGGAACTGAAATCTTAATGTGTGAGTAAGACGTGTCTTGAAATCATGATTCAATCAATGTTTACAACTTCTAATCATGGATTAATAATTCACTTAACTATGAAATCTAACAGATACGGAATCCAAGAGTCATAAATCCACCATTATGTATCTTGAAAATCTAAATTAGGGATATCTGTCAAAATCACTTCGAATTTGTAGGAATTTTCAGAAAATTTTTTTAAAAAATTTCACAATTTTTGCTCAAGACCAAGAAAATACTGATTAGGAAACCTAATCTCCCACCCAACCTAAAATCTACATTGTCCTCAATGTAAAAGATATGAGCATGCAATGCACATGAGACAACGAAAGTAAATGAGAAGTGATGGGAAGATAGTACATGAATAACGAATCAGGAGAGTTTCCAATAGATCACGGCATGGAAGCTTGCCAGCATGAGAGAGAAAGCAGAACAAAAATAACGAAAATAAAATCCTACCTATACCACTTTCGCAGGTGCTCTCGATTGCATTTGGCATATGCAATAAGCCTTTAAACCCCTAGGTTACCCCTAGTGGACGAGTTGTAGTCTCGTGAGGGTTTACAGTAATGTTACCCACAAACATTGAATCATCTACTAAAGAATGAAAAGGAATAATAAAAAAAAAAAAAGCTGGGTTGCCTCCCAGGAGCGCTAAATTTACCGTCTTCAGCCAGACAAATAAAACAACTACCCTAATCCTATGAAAGCGATAAACCTACCTATACCTCTATCAGACTAGGAGATCAGTCCTGGTAAACAGGAGTAATCAGAGGCATGGACATGTCCTCTGAATCAAATGCCTCGACAAATGGCTTTAATCGATGTCCATTGACTTTAAATTCCTCGTCATTTTCAGGATCTTTTATCTCGACGGCCCCATGAGGATAAGCAGTGACAACAATGTAAGGGCCGGTCCAACGAGATCGAAGCTTACTCGGAAAGAGATATAGTCGAGAGTCATACAAGAGGACTTTCTGACCTGGCATGAATGATTTTCGTAGAATATGTTGATCATGAAACGCCTTCATCCTGTCTTTGTAAATTCTCGAGTTCTCATATGCATCGTTCCAGATTTCTTCCAGTTCATTTAATTGAAGTTTGCGTAGCGAACCAGCGTTGTCCAGATTGAAATTTAGATTTTTGATTGCCCAGTATGCTTTATGTTCCAATTCCACCAGCAAGTGACAAGCCTTTCCATAGATAAGTCTAAAGGGAGATGTTCCAATAGGAGTTTTAAAAGCAGTACGGTACATCCATAAGGCATCGGTCAATCGGATTGACAAGTCCTTACGATCAGGGTTAACTATTTTTTCTAGGATATGTTTGATCTCCCTATTGAAAATTTCAGCTTGTCCACTTGTCTGTGGATGGTATGGGGTGCTCACCTTGTGAGAGATACCGTATTTCTTCATTAGACTCTCAAATGGTCTATTACAAAAGTGTGAGCCCCCGTCACTAATGATGGCTCGAGGCGTTCCGAACCGGGACAAGATATTTTCTTTCAAAAATTTAATGACCGTGCGATGGTCATTTTTGCGGCACGGAATTGCTTCGACCCATTTGCTTCGACCCATTTAGTGACATAGTCTATAGCGAGCAAAATATACAGATTTCCAAATGATTGGGGGAATGGTCTCATGAAATCAATGCCCCAACAATCAAATGCTTCTATAATAAGGATGAGATTCAAGGGCATCATATTTCGACGGCACAATGCTCCCAATTTCTAACAACGCTCATAAGCCTTGCAAAACTCATGAGTGTCCCTGAACATAGTGGGCCAGTAGAAGTCACACTGTAAAATCTTGGCCGTAGTCTTTTTAGCAGAAAAATGACCACCACAGGCCTGTGAGTGACAGAAGGAGATGACACTCTGATGCTCATCATCTGGTACGCATCTCCTTAAGATTTAGTTTGGACAATATTTAAATAAATATGGATTGTCCCAGAAAAAGTTACGCACCTTGGTAAAGAATTTCTTCTTATCTTGTGACGTCCAGTGTGTCGGTATGGCACCTGTAGCAAGATAATTAGCAATATCAGCGAACCAAGGTGAATGAGAGACTCTAAACAGTTGTTCATCAGGGAACATGTCATTGATATGGGTCGCCTCAAGGGAATCAGAGGTATTAAGGCGAGAAAGATGATCGGCCACTATGTTCTCTACTCCCTTTTTATCTTTGATTTTCAAATTAAATTCTTGGAGTAGAAGGATCCATCGTATCAAGCGGGGCTTAGAATCATTCTTAGAAAGAAGATACTTAAGGGCCGCATGGTCTGTGTAAATGATGATCTTGGATCAGATCAGGTAGGATCTAAATTTGTCCAAAGCGAACACTACGGCTAAGAGTTCTTTTTCCGTAGTCGAGTAGTTCATTGGGCAGGATTTAGAGTCCTACTTGCGTAGTGAATAACGTAAGGCCGCTTATCTTTTCTCTGGCCTAGAACCGCTCCAAGAGATAATCAGAGGCGTCGCACATAAGTTCAAAAGGAAGACTCCAGTCAGGTGGCTGCATGATAGGTGCAGTGGTTAACATGCCCTTAAGCTTAGTGAAAGCTTCTTGGCACTGCTCAGTCCACTCGTATAGTGTATCCTTTTGAAGAAGATTACATAAAGGACGAGAGAGGAGACTAAAGTCCTTTATGAATCGTCCGTAAAAGCCTGCGTGTCCTAAGAAGGATCGCACGTCTCTGATATTCTTGGGTGGAGGTAGGTTAGAGACAAGATCAATTTTTGCATTATCTACCTCGATTCCTTTGGACGAGATGATATGCCCAAGGACAATTCCCTTTTGAACCATAAAATGACACTTCTCCCAGTTAAGTACTAAATTTTTTTTTTCACATCTTTTCAGCACACATTTAAGACTTGTTAAGCACTCGCTGAAAGATGAACCAAAAACAGAGAAATCATCCATGAAGACCTCTAGATATTTCCCCACCATGTCAGAAAAGATACTCGTTATGCATCGCTGAAAGGTGACAGGGGCATTACATAACCCGAATGACATCCTTCTGTAAGCAAAGGTGCCATAGGGACATGTAAATGTGGTCTTTTCCTGATCCTCAGGGGCGATTTCAATCTGATTATAACCTGAATACCCGTCAAGGAAACAGTAATAGGAATGACCAGCTAACCTTTTCAAGATCTGATCTATAAAGGGCAAAGGAAAGTGGTCCTTCCTAGTAACGGTATTCAGCTTCCTGTAGTCAATGCATATTCTCCAACCAGTAGTAACTCTGGTCGGCACGAGTTCATTATTGGCATTGGCTACGATGGTGATCCCGGACTTCTTAGGAACCACCTGAGTTGGACTCACCCATTGACTATCGGATATGGGGTATATGATCCCCACTTCCAATAGTTTGAGAACCTCGGCCTTAACCACTTCCTTCATGTTTGGATTCAGTCTACATTGTGATTGCCGAACAGCCTTTGCATTGTCCTCAAGATATATGCGGTGAGTACAAATCGATGGGTTAATTCCTTTGAGGTCCGCTATCGTCCATCCAAGAGCTCCCCTATGCTCAATGAGAGTAGATATCAGCATACTCTCCTGTTCTTTCTCCAGGTGGGCAGTGATCACCACCGGGTATGTCTCATCTTGACCTAAATAAACATATTTTAATTCAGAGGACAAAGGTTTTAGGTCAAGTTTCGGTGGCTTGAGGTTAGACGGTAGAGGCACTACATCAGTTTAGGGTAATTCTTCAATTTGTGGCCTCCACCGGTTAACTTCAAGTACTGGTGCAGTATCAAGCATGGCACACGTCTCCCTAATTATATCATCATCAAGATCATGGGAGTGAGCTAGGCACGTCTCTAGAGGATCAGAGGATAAGGTGAGAGGTGTTCTATCTTCCACAAAAGAATCAATCATGTTAACATCGTGAAAATCGTCATCATCCTCTGAGTTGCTGCCGTTATTGAAAAAGATATTCGATTCCAATGTCAAATTTCCAAAGGACATAGTCATGACACCATTCCTGCAATTGATAATTGCATTTGAAGTGGACAGGAATGGGCAACCAAGAATGACGGGAATCTGAGTGCTTGTGTCATTGATGGGTTCGGTGTCCAAGATGATAAAATCAACAGGGTAGTAAAATCTATCAACCTGGACCAACACATCCTCGATGATCCTTCTTGGTACACGAACAGAACGATCAACAAGTTGTAGTGTAGTTCGAGTGGGTTTTAGTTCACCCAAACCTAACTGTTGGTATACCGAGTTGGGAATCAGATTGACGCTTGCTCCTAAGTCAAGAAGTGTGTGATCAATTCGATAGTTCCCGATCACACATGATATGATTGGGCAACCGGAATCTTTAAATTTTTGCGGCACATCTTATTTCAGGATGGCACTCACTTTCTCAGTCAAGGAGATCTTCTTTTGAACACTTTTCCGTCGTTTGGTAGTGCATAAATTCTTTAGAAATTTAGCATATAAAGGAATCTGTTTTACAACGTCAAGCAGAGGAATGTTGACTTTCACTTGTTTTAACACCTCTAGGATATCCTGAGAGTTAGATAGACGTTTTGGTTCAACCAACCGTTGGGAAAACGGAGCGACTAGCTTTTCTAGAGGTTCCGGTTCAAATTTTTGTTGGGCGCCACTAGATCCATCATTGTTGTCCTCTTCTAATTCTTGAGGCTTTTCAGGCCTAACCGGAAGGGTTTTATCAATAACCTTCCCACTCCTAAGAGTGGTGATGGATTTAGTGTGCCCCATTTGATTTGAAGAGCTGGGATCACCTGTCTCATATTGCGGTTTTGGATTAGGGAGTGATTGTGCAGTGAGCATCCCTTTTTCCATAGCCGTCATACGTGAATCTATTTTTTGCATAAAATCTGAAATTCCTTGCATTGTTCGCGCCAGCTCTTGTATGGAAATTTGAACCGATTCTTCTTGAGGTTTCCCCTGATTTGGATTTTGATTGAACAAACCTTGAGGGGTAGCAGTTTGTCCGTTCCTCCAACTAAAATTCGGATGATTTTTCCAGCCAGGATTGTAAGTATTAGAGGGTGGTCCATTGAAAAGTCTTTGATAGTTATTTACGACATTAGATTGTTCATTCAATACTTCTCGAAAGGCAGGTATTGAAGGATAATTTTCAGTAGTATGAATGTTGCAATCACAGATGCCGCAAACACTTTCATTAACCTTTTCCTTCCTTCCTTCCATGGCCTCAAATTTTCTGGTGAGATTGGCCACCTTAGCGTTAAGATCATTATCCTCTTTCAGGAGATATATTCCTCCTTTTTCCCTTGAATGAGTCGGCCTAGACGTAATGTTTGTCCTTGGGTAATAGTCCCATGATTGTGTTTTTTCAGTGAGACTATCGAGGTAATCCCATACCTCGTCGACATTTTTATTGATGAATTCTCCATTACACATTGTCTCGACCATTTGGCGCATGGAAGATGTTAGCCCATCATAGAAAAAATTTGTAATGCGCCATATTTCAAAGCCATGTTGTGGGCATGCATAACCAGATCCTTGAACCTTTCCCAACATTGGAAGAATGTTTCATCTTCCTTTTGGGCAAAGTTCATGATTGCTCTCCTGAGGGTAATTGTCTTATGATGTGGGAAAAATTTCTTTATAAATTCTCTCTGCATATCATTCCATGTGCCAATGGATCTAGGACGAAGTGAATGTAACCACGTCTTGGCTTTTTCTTTCAAGGAAAATGGAAAGAGTTTCAGCCTAATAGTATCCTCAGATACATTAGGAAAGTATAAGGTGCCTATGATTTCATCGAATTCTTTCAGATGCAAGTATGGTTCTTCAGATTCAAGCGCATGGAACTTATGAAGGAGTTGGATAACCCCTGGCTTGATGTCCATATGTCCTGTATTCTCTGAAAAAATCATGCATGAGGGCGTACTCACCCCCGCCGGTTGTAAATAATCTTGTAAAGTACGAGGCGGGGGTGCCTGATGCACCTCATTCTCATCATGTACTTCCTCAACCCTTGGTTGGGGTAGTGCTTGAGATTGATTTTCAACCATAACGTCCTCTAACTCAGGAGAATTCAAGTGGTGTCTAGTCCTGCGATGGACAGTCAACCCCTCAACTAATCCTCCTTCAGTCACGAGACGTCGAGTGTTGTCGCGTGCCCAATGGGGCATAAAACACACTCAGCCCTCAAATTCTAACTTAAACCTAAAAAAGAAAATAAAAATCTAGAAAAAGGGAGGGTTGGAGAGAAGTTACCAAATCAGAGTTCCTAAGTTAAAAACCTGCAAAACAAACCAAAATAAGTTAGTTTCTAAGAGTAGAAAGTCCTAATTAAAAATAAACTAATTTCTAGAGAAAATAAGAAATTCCAAAGAGAGAAGAATTAGAAAGAGCTTACTAAATTAGAAGCTTCCTACAAAACAGAAAAATTGGGTTAGTTCCTAAACAAAAACTTATAGAAAAATTCTAAAACAAGAAACAGGGTTAGGATTCTTAAAAAGAATTAGAATTAGAATCTCACTAAAAAGAAGAAATAAATCTTAATCTAAATCTAGAATAGAAAAGAAGAATTTAAGACAGAATTTACTAATTTAGAACTATCTTAGAAGCCTATAAAACAAGAGAGACAAGTTAATTTCTAAAAATTAAGAAAATCTAAACATAATCTTAAACTAATCCTAAAACTAATTAATTTTAGAAAAACGTAACCAACAGTCCCTGGTAATAGCGCCAAAAGCTTGTTCACTCCCTAAGTGCAGGGTTGTGATGTAGTAATAACTCGGTAAGACCGAGGTCGAATCCCAAGGGACTGAAACTTGTACGTTATCTAAAACTAACTAGAACTAGAACTAGATTAAGATGAAATCTAAACTGAATGTAATTTGAGAAATAATGGTGAAAATATTAATCTAAAATTTATAGAAATCAGAGGAAAGGAAACTAGGGATTCAGAGGATCCACTTGTAGAGATCAGGGAGAACTTATGCTTGCATCAAAAATCATGGAAATTACTGAACTGCCGTTGATCTAGTTTTCAAGGAGATGAAAGGTGTATGAATTAGAATGGATTCCATCACCAAACCATGCCCAAAGACTATGGCAAACAATAGAATCAAACTAATTACCACCCAATCACATGTATGAAAGTTAGGAAGGGTACCGTCATCCAACCATGCCCAGGAGACTATGGTGAACAATAGGACGTCCTGATATCATAAATATGAAAAAGAAATAGAAATATTCAAAGCATCGCAGACCCATTGTAATTTCAGTCACAACAGACCATTAAGAACTAAAAATATTTCCATAATAATCAACTAAAATCAACGTCGATTCATGAATAAATAAATAAAAACATAAATTAAAACCTCCCATCTCACTACAAGCTTCACCTCCTAGCCCTAGCTAGGAGGTTCAGCCACACATGGTCAGGCTAAATCCAACTAAATAAAGAGAAAAAGAAAAGGAAAAGAAAAGTGAAAAAAACCAAGAATTTTTCTCTCTCTCTTTCTCTTTCTCTCTCTCTCTCCTTCTTTGCTCCACGTCCAAGCTCGAGCCCTCTGTTCTTCCTCCCAAGACCTGAATAAATGCTCCCCACGTCCAAAACCTCCTTATATAGCTGATGGAGTGATGAAAATCGAATTTGAATCGGATTTGGAAAGCTATGCATGCCTAATGAAAGCTTTTTCGCAGCCAAGTTTGGTGCCTCGAAACACGTCACTTTTCTCGCTCAAATTCCAAATAAATACTATTCCTTAGGATTTTATTGGGTCCTCTACATGATAGACAGTTCAGATCTGCCATATGATCAAAGATGGTGGGCCAAAACTGCTTGAAAAAGTCGATTTTCGCGGATGTGCGAAACCTTCCGCACCATTTCGCTGTTGTGATCGGTGGGTCCCACAGAAGCATTTTTTGGAAAATCCACCCCGTCCATTGGATTCAGAACGAAATTTCAGTCAAGAATGGGTGGTTTTGAACGTCTATTGACGTGGCCTAAAGAAGAAATAACTAAAAGATCAGATTTGAATGCTACTGGGCAGCCCTTTTGTGGCCTCTGTATCTTACACATGTGCACACATGGGTGAAAAGAGTCAACATATTTTTGTAGTATTCGAGCCCCTCTACACGGTGAACGGGTCAGATTTTCCGTACGGGTGACGTGTGGGTCCCACAAAGGTCCGCAAAACGGACCAGAGCCGTCCGTTCGCTGCACGTAGAAATTTTTTTTTTTTTTTTTTTTCTTTCTTTCGGTGACACTTACCATGCACGGCTAGAGTACATATGCACTATACACACTCATCTCATATGGGGTCCATTGCACTATTTTAGAGAAATCTGTACCGTCCATCTGTTTTGACTCCTCATTTAAGGCGTTGACTCCAAATTCGAGGCAATTCCAGATATCAGGTGGGCCCAGAATCGACGGTTTATAAGCTGATCGATCAGTTGGAGCACTTTTATAGTGATCCAAGAGCTGAAATTTGAAATGTACGGTTAATTTATGGCCCTTATCTCATGTATAAAGTTTCGAACCGATCAGATGTCGGGAACCATGTGATCTTACATTCTGGATGCGTTTCAAGCCACTTGAGCTTCAGTTTCTTAGTTTTCTCAGATTTCTGACCATCTATATCCGTCAATCTTGGTCCTCTGAAGTCCGTCCCTTGCCCTAGTGATCATCAGAACGTTAAATCCAAGCTTTTGGCATCCTTTTTCAGTCAACTCTCCTAATCACACCCTGCAACAAAACACGATTAAAACTAGGCATTAAACAATATTATGCTCGTAAATCCAAGTAATAAATGGGGTCTAATATGCACTATTTGACCCTCAATAGTAATGTGGTGAGGGTCAAGGTTATGATGTTATAAGGGCCAAGGTCATGGTTGTGATGTCATAAGGGTCGAGGTTGTGGTTGTAATGTGTTAAGGGTCGAGGTTGTCATGTATTAAGGGTTAAGATAATCATTTTTTTCATTACCTTTATTATAAAAAATGGATTGAAGGTTACAGATTAAATCTATAGCGAAAGAATATGTTATAAGGGTCGAGGTTGTGGTTGTAATGTGGTAAGGGTTGAGGTTGTCATATTATAAGGGTCGAGGTCGTGGTTGTATGTTATAAGGGTCGAGGTCATGGTTGTAATGTTGTAAGGATCGAGGTCATGGTTGTAATGTTGTAAGGATCGAGGTTGTCATATTATAAGGGTCGAGGTCGTGGTTATAATGTGGTAAGGATCGAGGTTGTCATGTTATAAGGGTCAATGTTGTGCTTGTATGTTATAAGGGTCAAGTTCTTGGTTGTAATGTGGTAAGAGTCGAAGTTGTCATGTTATAAGGGTTGAGGTTGTGATTGTAATGTAGCAAGGGTTGAGGTTGTCATGTTATAAGGTTTGAGGTCGTGGTTTTAATATGGTAAGGGTTAATGTTATGATGTTATAAGAGTCGAGGTCGTGGTTGTATGTTATAAGGGTTGAGGTCATAGTTGTAATGTGTTACAGGTCAAGGTTGTCATGTATTAAGGTTCGAGATAGTCATTTGTTCAATGCCTTCACTATAAAAAATGGGTTAAAAAAATAATCTTATAAGGGATTGTGGTTGTAATGTGGTAAGGGTCGAAGTTGTAGTTGTAATGTGGTAAAAATCGAAGTTGTAGTTGTAATGTGATAAGGGTTGTGGTCGAGGTCATATTATAAGGGTTACGGGTCTTGTTGTGGTTTATGTGTTGAATCCAATCTATCTATTAGATTTAGAATTTAATTTAATGTCATGGGCCAAAAAATGAGTTACATCAAAAAAATTTATGGCCCCTAAAAGGTTTTTAATGGTAGGTTTCCAATTTCACTGCTTTCTATGGTGTGGTCCACATGAGCCTTTAATATGCCTCATTTTTGGGCTCATTCCCCAAAATGATCTTTCAAACTGAATGAATGGTGTGGATAAAATATGTACATCACAGTAGGCCCCACAGGACCATACATCTCTAGATAGGTTCAGTTACCCTACCTGAGTCCCGTCACATTACATTAATGCAAATTTAGAAGGAAAAGCTTTTTCCAGGTGGTTTCTACCACCATAAGCTATGTTGAGTCCAACGAGATGTTTGTAGAAAATTCAATCCATCAATTCATTTTGAAAGATAATTTCCAAACATGAGATAAAACAATCGACAGTTTTGAAACTCAAGTGGACCACACGACTAGAAATAGTGGAAAGGAATTGCCTACCATTCAAACTTTTCTAGGCTCCACTGTGATGTTGATATGCAATCCAAACTGCAGATAAAGTGGCCCAAATGCTCATAAACTCCTTACCATGGACCATGGGGATGAACTGAGAGAATAAAAATATATATTAGCCTGATCCAAAGCTTCTACAACCCCATGAATGTTTCAACTGTGGTCTTCACTATTTTATGTTGTGTGGCCCATTTGAGCTTTGGATCTACCTCATTTTTGAGCTCATGTCATAAAATGATTTGATAAAATATGTGGTGATGTGGATTTTTCACAAACACCATAATGAGCCCCACAATGTTTACCCATTTAAATCCCTCATGCCATTGTCACATGCTAGCTCAACGCAAAAGGCTGCCAGGGATAATTTTATCCCAACTTTTAAAAAAAAGGTATCAGGTACCTACGTAAGACATTCGTTTAATCCTTCTAATATTCGGGGCATTTGGTAATACCACGACACTTCTTTGGTCAAAATTCTTTTTTAAAGATCTGGACATTGAAGTTTTCAAAGATGCTACATAGGTTATTAAAAAAAATGATTAACATGCCCTTAACTAAATATTGGAGGGACCTTATACATACAAAGAGACTAGTTGATCTTATCATACTTTTAATTTTTTACCTAGAACAAAGGGAAATTTCCAAGGTAGAAATGGGCACAGCAAGCCATTCTGAAGTTTCCAATCAATTGGATTTATACTAGATTCTTCCAATTTTATTAGAACCTCACCCTTCTTTGGAGAAGGAACTGGAAGCTCCACATGCTGCATGCAACTAAAAGGAAACTGTTATAATACTTGTTAGGGAACAAACTCATTGGAAAATGATATAACAATAATATCTCACATATCCATCATATGACATGGAAATAAATAAATATATAGCATGAAAAGTAAAAAATTATTTCTGATGAAGAAAAGAAATGCATGCATTAGTAAATATAACAATAATAGTCTTAAGAAAGGTTCAAAATATTGGTTACATGCATAAATGGATTGTTGAGGACCCATGTCTAAAAAATGTTACATAGCAATGCAGGCTAGAGACATTAAAAGCATGTTTGAATATGTGAAATCCTAAAAAAAGAAAGGAAAAGTGAAGGTTTTCCATTGATTGGACAATAATTTGGAAAGTTTGGATGATAAAAGGAAAGATTCTACATCATAATCATTATACTTTTCTATAATAGCACAGGATACCATGACCGTTGTCTCACAAATATGAAATTTTCACTCACCATCTAAACAAGACTTATAATAACTCACTAATTGTAATAATTTATATAATAAACAATTAGACAGAGCAACGAACTATTGTCATTTGGCAGTTCTATGCCACTACTTGGTTGGACCCACAGCTTATGCTTATGACATTGCTTGCAACCATCATCGCTGATGGAGAGATTAAAGCCATTTATACTTAGGATATCCTATATGTTGCTACAAACTATTGAATCAAGTACAACTTTGGTATGCCTGCACATCATAATTGCACACGAAATCCAAATATAGGCCTTTGATCACATGTTTAGCCTTATGTTTGATTGATTTGCACAAACAACAATAATAGTTGGCAATGTTTTAAAACTTGCACCATCTCAACCCTTTTTGGTAGGTAGTTTAGTCCAATCTTAGTCCAATGGGTCAATCCTGCTTGGCTCCTTTTCGAGTAACAACTTGGTTAAGGAGATTGAGTTGGGAGAACCAACCTGTGCAGAACAAGGAGTACCACTTATCTTAATGTGCACCCAAAGTAAGAGGAAGACCCACCACGAGGAAGACCCACCACAAGGAATACCACTTAGTTTGATGTGCACTCCGAAGTAAGAGGAAGACCCATCACGACATGATATCTTCAAAACCATATACACGGTCAACCAAAATATTTGAGATGTGGTCATGGATGGAAACAGCAAAACAAGAACATAATGTTCAAGGCGATGGTGGACCAGTTATAATTGAAGAAGAAGAAAAAAGAGGTTGGATCCACTACACAGCTGCGTAGGTTAAGCTAAACTACACTGGGGTTAGTTTCATCTTTTCACAGAGGAGAAAAAAAAAAAAAAAAAAAACCTACTTGCAACATGCATGGTTTGGAAGTCTCAATGAGACTCTAATTTGCCCCTGTTGTCCCTGCTTTATTCGTTTATTACAACTTTACCCCTCAAATTGGTAGGGCCTTTAAAAAGATAAAATGGGGCCCACTTGCATTAAGTTCGTTGATTGACATCATCCATTAGTTTTCACATCTCCTTTTAAACTATTGCACAAAAAATGATGCGGATTTGACTAGGAGGTGGGCCGTAGAAAGTGTCATTACACGTCTACGGCTAAAATCAATATTCTGATTGTTTCATCTGGTGTACTCCACTTAAACTTTGGATATGCTTCAATTTTGGTCTACAACCAATAAGCAAGAAGAATGGCATTGATCAACCACATGCATCTATGGTTGGCCATTGAAGGAGTCCAAAAGGGCTGTAGTGCAGGTTACTATGGATTGGCGTTGTTCGATGCAGATCAATGTGTTGTCTAAGTGGGTCCAGAGTCTTGATAATCTAACGTACGTAACATATTTTCAAGTGGATATGCTCCTATTCATAGTTCAATAATATAGTTCGACATGCATTAAAGGGGTTGCAATGCAAGTTGAAGTTGATTGGTGTTAGTTGGAGGGGTCGGTGTGAATCGATTTGTCGGTGTGGGGTTCTGATCGAACCTAAGGGTTGACAACCTGAAGTGCATGGCTGCAATGTAGTAATAACTCTGTAAGACCGAGGTTAAATCATAAGGAAATTATTGAAAAAACAACTAAAACTAAATGGGTTGTCTAAGTTTTTAATCCAACAAACTAATAAGTATTTAAAACAATTAATGAAAATGACTAAGGATACAAAAATCCCCAATCAATAAAACTTGAACTTAATTCATCTTCTTGAGTTGATAACTTAACTAGGACTGGATTCCAATCAATTTTAATCAAAAGATATAATAGTAAATTCAATCACAAACATCCAACATAGATTAGAATCATGATAGTGTTTATCTCTTATGAAGAATTAAGTAATCAATCACAGGGAATCAAAGCATCTAATGTACTCAAAAGCAACAATAGATCAATTACTTTTACAGATTGATTCATTCCCTAATATAGGAATTTGATCACATCCAACCATAATTTAATTTGAAAACCTAAAAACTTTAATTAAAAAATGAACTAAATATATATAAAAAAAAATATCATCAAAAGATTCATTCCATAGCCATAATTAAGAGATTAGCTAAGAATGATAACATCTTAAATAAAAGAAAAATAAAAATAAACTAGGGATGACAGATTGAGGAAGAACACCACCAAAAGAGCTTTTCCTTACTTGAAATCAGATCTTAAATCCTAACTTAATTGTTGGGAACGTCTAAAAAACTTCTTTAAATAGTTTTTAAGACCCAAGTTACGCACTCTAAAAAATTCACGAACTGACTTTATTTACGTACTTGTTGCTTCTGTCGATTGGAGCTCGATTAGATTGAAGCCTATCAAGGACCCATCGATATGATCAAAGATGTGCTCGATGGCATTGAAGAATGCATAAAAACTGTCCAACAACTAACTTTCAAATTTCATGATTTTCTCAATATGATCGAAGTGTATTCAATAGGATAGAAGAAACAATCCAACAAGTTATCTGAAAATTCTAGATCTTCTCAGTATGAGGCTCGATTATATCAAGTCCCATCGATGGCCTATTGATAGAATCTAAGATCTATCGATGGAATTGATAAGTGTTGATTTTCTTCCACTCTCCTTTTATGCATGCAATCTTCAATTCCTCACTCTGGTACTTTGTTTTCTTAAATCTTTAACATTTTAAATCTTTATCCTAAAGTCCTTAATTCTTCAAATCTTTTCACTTCATGATTTTGGGCTTTAAAGTGTTCGTTTAAGCATGTATTCTTCTTTAGTTTCAAAATCACCTCGCATACAAAAAATACTCATTAGTATATGGATTTAAATTTCAAAAGCATGAAAAGTAGTATAATTGCGAGGATAAATATGCAATATTTAGGCTTTATCAGGTTCAAGTATGTTCAGAGTCAACGTGCCCCGACTTAACGTCTTCTCAAGTGGATACGCACACATTTATAGTTTTATGAAGGAGTTTGACATCCGTTCGAAGAGGATGTATGCAACTCGAAGTCGATCGGTATTGTAGGAGGGGTTCGGTGTGGGGTTTGAGTATGTTTGAAGTCTTCAAACATTGATATAACATCTTCTCAAGGAAATACACACCCATTGTTAGTTAGGTGAAGGATTTTGACGTGGGTTCAAAGGAGTTGTAGTGTGAGTCTGAGGGGTTCGATATGCGTCAATGTGTGTCGATGTGAGGTTTGAGTGTGTCTAAAGTCTCCATGCTTTGATGAAACATCTTCTCAAGAGGATACACACCCATTCATAGTTCGATGAAGGAGTTTGATTTGCATTCAAAGGGGTTACAATGCAAGTAAGAGGCGATCAGTTTTGTCACGGGGGTTCGTTATGTCTGTGGGGTTCGAGTGTGCCTGGAGGATACACACCCATTCTTAGTTCGTTGAAGGAGTTCAACTGTGTTTGAAGGGACTGCAGTGCATGCTAGAGTTGATCGGTGTTGTTGAAGAGGTTTGGTGTGCGCTAGTGTGTGTTGGTGTGGGATTTTAAGTGTGTTCGAAGTCTCTGTGCCTTGACATAATGTCTTCCCAAGTAAATACACACCCATTCTTAGTGCAAATTTTGATGTGGGTTCGAAGGGGTTGCTTAGTATGAGTTGAGTTAATCGATGTTGTCAGATGGGTTCATTATGCATTCGTGTGTATTGGTGTGGGGTTTGAATGTGTAGGGAGTCTTCATACCTTGACATAACGTCTTCTAAAGAGAATACACACATATTCTTAGTTCGATGAAGGAGTTCGATGTGCATTTGAAGAGGTTACAATGCAAGTTAGAGTTGATCGGTGTTTGTGGGTCAGTTTAGGTCGGTGTGGATCGACGTGGGGTCTAGTGGGTTCGGAGTCTTGATAATCTAATGCAACTTCTTTTCAAGTGGATACATGCCCATTCTTAATTCAACTTTCACCATGGGTTCGAAGGGGTTGTAGTGCAAGTCAAATTTGATCGGTGTTGTCGGGTGGGGAGGGAGGGTTTGGTGGGCATCAATGTATTTTGATATGGGGTTTGAGTGTATCCGGAGTCTTCATACTCTAACATAACATCTTCTCAAGAGGATACACACTCATTCTTAGTTTGGTGAAGGAGTTCGACATGTGTTCAAATGGAATATAGTGCAAGTCGTAGGGGTTTAATGTGGGGTTCAAGTGTAACCGAAGCCTTTGTACCCTGACGTAACATTTTCTCAAGCAAATAAGTAAGCTTAATAATTTGGTGAAGAATTTTGATGTGGGTTCAAAGGGGCTGCAGTGCAAGTCAAAGTCGATCGGTGTTGTCCAAGGGGTTTGGTGTGCGTCAGTGTGTGTCGGTGTGGAGTTCTAGTGTTTCTGGAGTCCCCTTACCCTAACATCTCTTCTTAAGAGGATAAGCACTCATTCTTAGTTCAATGAAGGAGTTTGACACGCATTCAGAGGAGCTGCAATGTAAGTTGGAGTCGATCAGTGTTGTCGAAAGGATTCAGTGTGTGTCGGTGTGGGGTTTAAGTGTGTCTGAAGTCTTTGTACCCTGATGTAATGACTTCTCAAGTAAATACACACCTATTCATAGTTTAGTGAAGGATTTCGATGTAGGTTTGAAGGGGCTATAATGCGAGTGAGAGTTGATCGGTGTTGTTGGAGCGATTTAGTGTGCATTGGTGTGTGTCACTGTGGGTTCAAGTGTGTCCAGAGTCCCCTTATCCTAATGTAATTTCTTCTCAAGAGGATATGACCAATTCATAGTTTGGTGAAGGAGCTCAACATGTGTTTGAAGGGGTTGTAGTGTAAGTCAAAGTGGATTGGTGCTCTCAAAGGGGTTCAATGTGGGTTGATGTGTGTCAATGTTGAGTTCGAGAGTGTCTGGATTCTCTACTCTATGATTAAATGTCTTTTCAAGTGGATATGCACTCATTCCTAGTTTGGTGAAAAGGTTCGACATGTGTTCAAAGGGCTTACAGTGCAAATTAGAGTATATCAGTGTAATCAGAGGCGTTCGATATCGGTCGGTGAGGTTTGAGTGTGTCGAGATTCTCCGTACCTTAATGTAACATCTTGTTAAGTGGATACACACACATTCCTAATTTGGTGAAAGGGTTTGACATCCATTCGAAGGGACTATAGTGTAAGTCGAAGTAAATCTGTGTTATCAGAGATGTTCAGTATGGGTCAATGCGCGTCAATGTGGGGTTCGAGTGTTTCTGGATTCTCGACGTCCTGATGAAATTTCTTCTCAAGTGGATATGCACCCATTCGTAGTTCGATGAAAGGGTTCAACATATGTTCGAATGGGCCGCAGTGGAAGTCTGAGTAGATTAGTGTTATCGGAGGGTTTCAATGTGGGTCAGTCTATGTCGATGTGGGGTTCGAATGTGTCCAGAGCTTTGACACCATGATATAATATCTTCTCAAGTAGATACACACTCGTTCGTAGTTTGGTGTAAAGGGGCTTTAGTGCAAGTCAGAGTAGATTGATATTATGAGGGGGGGGGGGGGGGGGGGGGGGGGGTTAATGTGGGTTGGTGTGAGTCGGTGTGGGGTTTGAGTGTGTCTAGAGTCTTTACACCCTGATGTAATGTCTTCTCAAATAGATATGCACCCATTCCCAATTCAGTGAAGTGGTTCGACATGCATTCGAAGGGGGTTACAGTGCAAGTCGGAGTAGATCGGTATTATTAGAAGGGTTAAATGTGGGTCGGTGTTTCGTAAGTGTGGGATTCAAGTGTGTCTAGAGTCTTCGTACCTTGATGTATCATCTTTTCAAGTGGATACACACCCATTCCTAGTTCGATGAAGGGAATCGGCGTGTGTTTGAAAGGGTTGCAGTATAAGTCATAGATCGGTGTTAACAAAGGGATTCAGTGTGGGTTGGTGTGTGTCACCATGGGTTTAGGGTGTATTTGGAGTCTTTGTACCCTGATGTAACGTCTTCTTAAGTGGAGACAAACCCATTCACAGTTCAGTGAAAGGGTTAGACATGCATTCGAAAGGGCTACAATGCAAGTCAGAGTATATCAATGTTATCAGAGGGATTCAATGTGAGTTGGTGTGGGGTTGGAGTGTGTATGGAATCTTCCTACCCTAAGGAAATGTCTTCTCAAGTGGATATGCATCAATTCATCTTTGGTGAAAGGGTTTGACGTGCATTCGAAGGGGGCGTAGTGCAAGTCAGAGTAAATTATTGTTATCGGAGGGGTTCAAAGTTAGTCAGTGTGTGTCAGTGTCGAGTTTGAGTGCATTTAAAGTCTTCATATATTGATGTAACATCTTCTTGAGTGGATACACATCCATGAAGTGTGTTCATAGGTGCTACAGTGTAGGTCAAATCGACATGCATTCGATGGGGCACACCTTGACGAATGTATTGCATATCTGCATTGCCCATCTATTTCATTAGGCCATTTGAGTGTGATATATCAACACATAAACTCATCTAAACCTCCCGTGGACGACAACAATGGAAAAAATGGTGTATGGCTATTAACACTTTTGAAATGATGTGGTCCACTTGTGGCATGGATTTGTTTCATTTTTTAGCCTAATGCTATAAAATGTTCCGCAAAAAAATAGTTGGGCGGACATAATCCCTAAATTGAATCATATCCATAGCTCAATTAGACCACAACACTAGAAATAGTGCAAATAATGATGTCCACCATTGAAATCCCCGTTGGGCCCCTATTCATAAGTACATGCCCCCAAGTTTTCAAAGGTAAGCAGTTTAATCCTTACTACTTCGTATGATGTGGTCTACTCGAGCCTTCAATCTACATCTTATTGAGCTCATGTCTTGAAGGATTTATCAAAATTGATGGACCATGGATAAAAAGATATAAATCATGGTCGGCCTCACATAGTCCCTGACAGGACTAGCTGTCTCCAGCTACGTCTTGGCGTGGGTAATACCAAATTCCTACCCATTGCTTATTCCCCCTTCCCTCTTTATATCTGAAGCCCTAGTTGCATCCAAACTGTTGATCCAAAACTTTTATGGCCTACAAGAAGTTTTTAACAGACTTTTACCACCTCCTTCAGTAGTACGGTCCATTGGAGATTTGGATTAGCATGCGTTATTGGATAACGTACTCAAATGAGTTGAAGAAACGAATGAGTAGTGTGGATATATATACAATACATTCATAGAGGTGGGCCCTACATGGTAAGGGTAACATGGATTGCCTACTGGATGGTGTTCCGTGGCCTCTATCATAATATATATGTTTTATCCACACCGTCTATTCATTTTGTTCAAATCATTTTACGGCATGAACCTAAAAATGAAACATAAAATATCTCATGTGGATCATACCACAGGAAACAAAACAATGGTAATTGAACATGTTGGAATGTATAAAGAGAGTGGCCCACTTATGATCACAACCTTTTTATTTAAAAAATAACTTTTCATATTCTACACCTTTTCATTTTTTAAGGGTGTCTCTCCACTTTTCAAGAATGACTTTTCACATTCTAAGGAGTGACTTTTCCCATTCCATATCTTGGAATTATGTAATGGCATTAAATATTGTGATTAATTAGAGAAGATAAAGAGTCATGTAATTACTTGGTTCCTTTGATGGGTTGAAACCAAATCATTTATAAATTCAAGGCTCTTGATCCCTCTCTCCAACTTAACATTTGCAATTGATCTCCCATCTCCATTTACGCATCAAAGAGAGTTGAGGAGAGAGAACATTAGAGTTAGTTGATCTTAGTCGTTGTGCAAAGTTAAAAAAACCTAAACCATTGAAAGCGATGGCGCATCAACATCAAGGTTCTTCATCGTCTGATTTAATGGTGCAAGGTACACTCTCTAATTTGTATAAATCTTTGGTCTTCATTTTGTCAAATGCATCAAATTAAGATCCTGTGGATTTTATGTTATTGTTAAACCGTATATAAATGTTAACAGAACACTCACCATTAAAAACCTTGAGGGCTACTGAAGTTTTAGATGAAGCTGATCTATGTGTTTTCCCATCGTCTATTTCTCTCTTTTTAATAATGGGTGTTCAATCACCACTGTATTCTTATGGTGTGGTCCACCGGAAAAAAATAAATAGATGGCTTGGATAAAACAAATACATCAAGGTGTGGCCACATGGCACTATCCAGTAGCCACCTCGCTACTAGCAGTGTCAGTAGCCAGTCCATGCCAGACACCCTCCTCTAGCAAAAGCCTTAAGCACGAAAGACGACCAGAAGCTATGTGGGTCTCACATTGATGTCTGTGAGAAATCCATAACGTCCATTCGGTTTTCATCATTTTAAGACACGGGTCTAAAAATTAGGTAGATCTAAAACTCAAGTAGGCCACACAGCGGGAAACAGTGCATAGGGAAATGGCTACAGTCGAAATGTCCTTGGGTCCACCATGATGTTTATATGGAATCCATACCGTTCACAAGGTCATTGCTATTGAGATGAACTCAAAACACAAATATATTAGCCTGATTCAAATATTTTTTGGCCCTATGAATGTTTCGATGATGGATTTTCAATCTTATTGTTTCTTATTGTACGGTCCACTTCAGTTTTGGATTTGCCTTATTTTTCGTCCCATGGCCTATAATGACATGGGAAAAAGGATGGACAGGGTGGATTTCTCACAAGCATCACAGTGGACCCTACCCAACTTCACCTGAAAAAAACTTTGGGTAGTTTTTTTTTCTCGGAAAGTGAATTTTGAATTTTTTAAAAAAAAAAATGAAGAAAATGCCCATTTAAGAAGTAAAGAAGGGTTGGGATGTTGTCCACATTGGTGTAGCCCACCTGAGATTTGGCTTGGAATGATTTTTGGCCACTAAAGAGAATATCGATATACACATGCTATGGATCGATTGAATTTTATGCATGCACCACTATGGTGCCCATAGATTGCAGTACAAGTTTAGCTTAACCTATGAGTCGATCTAGCTTAAAAAATCACTTATCCATCAACGATTGACTGGATTAAGAGGATCAATAAGAGAAGGTAATTAAGCGATGCCAAGTTATGTTTTAAAACAATGAATATTATAAGATGAAGTTGTGTAATATAGTCATTACGGACATGCCATATGATACTTGGATGTCATACAGTGTTGTCTAATGTATTCAATCTATATATGAAACATGGTTTCGATCAATCAAACAAGGTCAATTAATCGAGTGAGCCTCGAATTATACATATGGATCTTTAGACAATTTTGGATAGTCTCGATCAATCGAATTGTCGGGTTGATTGATTGACAATATTCAAAAAATACTTGTAAACTCTCTAGGCACTTTTGAGCATGTTTGACCGATCAAATTTGTGGTGCTCGATCGATCAAGCACTGCTTGATCAATGCCTTGATCGATGACATACGTGGATCTGCATAATTGCACAATCAATTTCCTATTTTGGGTCTCTTATTATGTGTGTGTGTATGAGTGTGGGTGTAAATCGAGATTAGAGTATTATTAAGAGGGCTCAAACATTTCTAAAGGTTTTTTTAATGGAGGTTAGGGTTTTCTAAAGGGTTTTGCATTGATAAGTTGACCCATCTCTTGTAATATTACTTTCATAGTAGACTTTGCTGTCACTTTCTGCTGTAATTTTTTCCCACAAGAGTTTTCCACATTAAATTTGCGTATTCTCTGTGGTGCTTGTTTGTGTTTATCTTTTGATGGTTTGATTTGAATTCAGAGTTTTCTTCCGTAAATCCCCAACAAATGATATTAGAGCGAATGTTGAGATTCAAGTTTGAATCTGAAACATGTCGATGAAATGATCAAACATGAAGTATGAAACGAAGAAATTTATCATAAAAAACAACTTCGAATTATGAAGTATGAAGATGAGAGGCCTTATAGTTTAACAAGGATTGCAACAAGCACTTCTTGGTATAGCGAAGCATGCTGAAACTATGATAAAAATAGAGTGGGATGAACTAGACGAGAGAGCAAAACCTCAATTTAGTTATGCCTTTCCGACAATGTTCTGTATAATGTCCTTGATCAAAAGACCATCGAAGAACTTTGGATGAAATTAGATAGCTTGTACATGATGAAATTTTTATCAAATCGCGTGTATCTAAAGAAGCAATAATATAATCTAAAGATGACAGATTGGTATAATCTTAATAAACACATCGATGCATTTAATCAATTACTTTGTAAATTGTGAGTGTGGAAATGAAGATTAACGAGGAAGATCAGGCTATAATTATGTTGAGCTCTCTTCTGTAGTCTTACGAGAATCTCATAGATACTATATGCCATGGTAGAGAATCCATAAACGCTGAAACTTTCATCTAAACCCTTTATTCAAAGTAGTTGAAAAAGAAGGACAGTGATGATTGTTCCTTTATGGATATGTTAGTAGTTAAGGAAAGAAACTTTGAGTGAGAGAAGGGTAACTTGTGTTCTCAGTCCAAATCTAAGGGTAATGAAAAATTAAATACTAGAATTGTGGGAGACAGTGGCATATGAAAAAGGATTATAAAAATCTTAAAGCCTAAGGGAGAAAAATATGATAAAGTGCTAAGGGAGACCAACACAATAGAATTCAGCGAAGAGGTGTATGATAATGAAGTCTTGACTGGATCCAAATGTAGCTATTTCAGCAATAAGTGAATTTTAGATTCAGGGGCCTCATATCACATGACTTTTTAACAAGATTGATTTATCAGTTACAGTCAGTGCGATGGTAGACAGGTGTTTATGGGAAGTGACATTGCCTGTAAGGTTGTTATAATTGACACTGTATGCATCAAAATGTTTAACGGAATAGACTGCATTCGAACAAATGTGAGACATGTTTTTAGATTGAGGAAGAATTTGATATCCATGAGAACTCTCGATGCACTTGGGTGTAAGTTCACCGACTATGATCAGTCTTAAAAGTTTCAAATGGGCACTCATTGTATGAAAGCACGACGGAGCGGTAACCTTTACAAGTTGATCGGGAATATCATATCGGGTGGAGTTGCAGCCCCTGTAGTGAAATCTATGTCGGCACTTTGTAGCATGCTCTCCTTGGTCACATAAGTGAGCGCGGTATGAATGTACTTTTTAATCGATACTTAATTCCTGCCTTTAAAAGTGTTGATATAAATATATACGAGCATTGTATATATGGTAAATAATTATGGTTATCTTTTAAGTTGTGAAAACATGTTAGTAAATGGTGCTTGATTATGTGCATTTTGATGTATGGGGTCGTCATTTATAGTTTTTAGAGGGAGGCCATCATTCTTTGTATCATTCATAAATAGTTAATTTAGAATGGCATGGGTATACTTCACGAAGTATAAATCAGACATTTTTATCACCTTTAAAGTGTGGAAGGTGATGGTTGAAAAATAGTTAGGACAATTATATGACATAACACAGTCAGGCACACACAAGAGTAGAACGGTGTGGCAGAATGAATGAATCAAACTCTATTGTAGAGAGTCGGTAGAAAATTGAGTAACGCTGCGTTAGGAAATGAGCTATGGACCGAGGCTGTTAACATGGCTTGTTACTTAGTGAATGAATCTTCGTTTTTGCTGATCGATTGTAAAATTTTAGAAGAAGTGTTGAATGGTCATGATATAGACTACACAAGCCTGTGAGTATTTGGTTGTGATGATTATTCTCATGTACCGTTAGTTGAGAGAGATAAACTAAATTAAATGGTGAAAAAGAGCACCGTTGTAAGCTATAATAATGGTGTGAAGAGATACAGATTGTTTGACTAGGTCACACAAAAGATTATAATTAGCCATGACATCAGGTTTGATGAGGACTCTTATTCCATAAGGATGAACACAAGAAAATGGAAAGTTAGTGAAAATTGACGTTGAAATTGAAAACAGTGAGACATAGGATGAAGTCGAGTAACAGGAATAGCTACAAGAGCAGGTTGAGCAGTCACCTGTGAGGAGAAATCTATCTAGAGATTCCATATTATCGGCTAGATACAGAGATAACTTGAATTATATTTACCATCATTATGGATAAGGGGGATCTGTCTACCTTTCACAAAGAGTTGGATAATCAAGATGCTAAGAAGTAGTTGGCAGCGATACTAAACGAGATGGACTCTATACAGGAATGGGGCGTGGGAGTTGGTGAAGCATCTTGTTTGGGCGTAAAGCAATCGGGTCCAAGTGGATTTATAAGAAGAAACATGATAGGTAAAAGATAAGATTAGTTACAAAAGGTTATGCTTAGAAAAAAGGCATCGACTTCAATGAAATATTCACATTGGTTATCAAGCAGATATTTATCAGGTTTTTGTTGGCATTAGTTGCCCAATACAACCTTGAACTGAAACAAATAGATGTGAAGACTGCTTTCCTACATGAGGTATTAGTAGAGCACATCTACATGAAGCAATCAGAAGTGTTCAAGATACTGGGTGTAGAGAATAAAGTTTACAAGTTGAAGAGGTCGTTATATGGCCTCAAATAGTCTCCTAGGTAGGTATAAGAAATTTAATGCTTCATGGTGAGCCGATAATTTACTAGGAGTGAATATGATCAGTGTGTCTATTTCAAGACACTAAGTGATGAAGAATTCATCTTACTAATATTATATGTTGATGACATGCTTATTACTAGTCATAGCATATCTAAGATTAATGTATTAAAGACTCAGTTATCAGGGACATTCGAAATAAAAGATCTAGGGGTTGTAAAGAAGATTCCCCATGTTGACATGTACATACATAGGAAGAGGAGCAACTTATAGTTTTCTTATGCAAAATATCTTGAGAAGGTATTGGTGAAGTTTGGGATATACAAGGCTAAACCAGTTAACAGGCCCCATACTGCTCATTTAAGACTTTCTTCAGAGCAATGTCCCATTACAGATGAAGAAAAACAGATTATGTCTTGTGTGCCCTATTTGAGTGCGGTTAACAGCTTGATATATGTCATAGTCTTTATGAGACCATATATTTTACATACAGTCGGTGTTGTAAGCATATGCATGTCAAACCCTGACAAGTAACATTGGGAGGCAGTGAAATGGCCACTTCATTATCTACGAGGTATAATGGACTACATCTTGATATTTAAAAAATTGAGAAAAAATCAGTAAGCTATGTGGATGCCAATTACGTATAGAATGTGGATAACATAAGGTTGACTTCTGGTTACTCTTTTGTACTTGCGATCAGTTAAATGTCGAAGCTTCAGTCTTTAATTTCTCTTTTCACAATTAAAGAGTATATGACAGTGACGAAGATATTCAAGAAAGGTCTTTGGTTGCATGTGAAATTGTGCATGGTGGGCCCACAGGCTATGCGTGAAAGCTTGTTGAAGCTAAGGAATGAAGGTTATGTCCTAGAGGGGAGGGGTGATTAGGATCAATTTACAATTATACTTTTTTAAAACATAATTGCCTACTTTAAACTAATTAAGGCAATTAACTTTAAGACTTTCAAGCCATTAGAGGGTCTAATCATATAAACAACAAGAGATGTGGCAATAAGCAACTAGTCTATAACATGATAATGTACGTGAGTGTGTGCGATGTGCTAACTATTAACTTTTTGCATTTACAATCATGCATACATATGATTAGCATTCAATCACATGGGCATAATTAAACAAATGAGCAAATATAATTTCAAACACAAGCATTTATAGTGATTCAGTTTTCTTACTCCACTTTCGGCGGATGTACTTAACCTATGACTGTACCGAATTTCACTATCTGAGGTTTTAAATCAGGTTAACTTTTAACATTTACAATCCTACACAAGGAATGGCTCCCGTAAGAGACTTTATATGATTTTTTATAAGCTTGCCACAAACCTCAGTCCTACACAAGAACCTAATAATGTACACCACCATCGGAGGGTCTCATAAGGGAGACGGATTGGCTACTCCCCCGGACACCAGTCCCGTGGCTGGTGGTCGGTGCTCTGTGGGCCCCAACATGATGTATGTGTTTCATCCATTCCGTTCATACATTTTTATAGAACATTTTAGGGCTTAATACAAAAAATGATAGGGATAAAAATCTTAGGTGGACCACACCACAGGAAAAAAAATAATGATTAGATATCCACCATTAAAATCCTCCTAAGGCCCACTGTACTGTTTATTTGACATCCAATTTGTTGATTAGGTTGTACAGACCTAGATGAAGGGAAACAATAAGTATCGGCTTGATCCAAAACTTTTATGCCCCCAAATCGTTTTTAATGGTCAACATTCATTCAACACCGTTCCTATAACGTGATCCACTTGAGATTGAGATATAACTCATTTTTTCTTTCATACCATAAAATGATCTATAAAAATAGATGGATAGAATGGATGAAACACATAAATCATGGTGAGGCCCACAGAGCACCGACCACCAGCCAATGGCTGGTGGAAGGGGGAGTAGCTAATCCGTTTCCCTCGTAAGAGCATGGCCTGTTGGATGCTGGGAAAAAATAGACCAGTGGTTTAAATTACCAAACCAGAAACCCCACTTGACAGAATCGAAATCTAAGAGTATTTGTTAAATCTAAACTCTTAAGCCTGAATCTGAAATCTGAGCTTGAAGTTTGAATTTGAATTTTGAAAATTGTTTAGTAAGTTTGAAAATTAAGTATTGAATTTGAAACAACTTGTTTATTAACTAATGTATGAAATATATTAATTTAACACATTTATCTGTATCTCCATCGGAAATAATCATGACTGAATCCCTGCCATTAAAAACTTCATGGATCCCAGCGGAATGTTTCTTTGCCATCCAACTTATTGACAAGGTTATGAAGAGACCACACAAATATTATCTTAATCCAGTCTGTTGTGGCCCACAAGAATTGTTAATTGTCACTTACCACCGGTTTTATAGTATTATCCATCTCAGATCTGGATCTGCTTTAATTTTTTTGGTGGACCCCCCTAAAACGAGCTCTCAATGCAGATGGACAGCATGGATGTAGTCGCATACATCACGGTGGGTGCCACTGTCAAGGTTCTCACCCACATCGGTGGGGGACGTGGATTGTCTGCTCAGGACGTCAGCAGCGCATAGCTACTGATGAGTGGGTGTGTGTAAGATCTCATTGCGTGTGTAAAAAAAAAAAAAACAAACCAATTGCTACTTGAGGGTGCTGTGTGGTCCACCATGATGTATGTGTTTTATCCATGCCGTACATCATTTTTCTTGATGATTTCAGGGAATGATCCAAAAAATAAGAAAGATCCAATTCTCATATGGACCGCACTACAATAAACAACGATGATTGAGTGCCCACCATTAAAAGCTACTTGGAGACTTTAAAAGTTATGGATGAAACTGATATTTGTATTTTCCCCTCATCCATTTTTGTGTGACATAATGAATGGGATGGATGGTAAATAAACGTTACAGTGGCCGCATAAAGTTTTTAATGGTGGGTGTTCAATAAGCACTGTTTTCTTGCGGTGTGATCTACTTGAGACTTGGATATGTTTCATTTTTAGGCTCATTCAATAAAATGATCTGAAAAAATAGATGGACGGTGTGGATAAAACAAATATATCATAGTGGCCCCACATAGCATTGTCCCTGGCAGTGTTAATATGCAATCCGAGTCTCGATCTGGGATTCACCAATTCTGCGCCGCAAATCTGGGGGACGGGGATTAGATACTGACAAGGTGAGTATCGATCTGCGATTCACCAATTCTGCGCCGCAAATCTGGGGGACGGGGATTAGATACTGACAAGGTGAGTAGCCAAATGGCTACTGAAGTGACGTCACCAATTTATGTGGACTAGCCCATAGTGCATGTGTTGTATCCATACCGTCCATCCATTTAGAGACATCGTTTTGTGGCATTAGAAGAAAAATGAGATAGATCTAAAGTTCAAGCGGACTCCACTATAGAAAATTGTGGGGACAGTGACATCTACTGTTCAAAACTTATTAGGGGCCACAGTAGTTTCCGATCAAGCTCATATTTTTGTTTTCACTTCAACTATGTCTATATTAACTATGTTAACTATGAGGTATGCTCACTTACGCACCTACACATGTATGCACCTTTGCACACGTGTCATGGGTGTCGAATCCAAATGGTCCATAAGATGCGAAATCCCATGAAACCCTAATGGGTGAATTTTCACCCTGATCTAAGATTTTGGTGGGCCATAGCAAAGAGAAATTCAAATCAAGGAAAGAAATTGTTTGTATTTTTCATGGCCCACCGAAGTTTTGGATCAAAATAAAATTTTGTTCCAAGGGAGTTTAATGAGATTCCAATTCAGATGGACCATTAAAATTTTCGAAGCTCATCAAATATGATGAGTTCTTAAAAAAGTTTGCATGTAGTATGTACTAACTGGTTCGCAGGTGAGCGTTTCCGGATAACCATTAAATAGGTTGGATCTCAAAAATACATGATGGTGTGCCATATAAATGTTTCAACAGTGGGTGTGACTGCTCCCACGATTTTCTGTGGTGGGTCCACTTGAACTTTAGATCTATCTCATTCTTTTTCTAATGCCATACAAATATCTCTACAAATGGTTGGATGGCATGGATACAACAAACGCATCATGGTGGGGTCCATATAGGTTGATGACGCCTCTTCAGTAGCAATTTGGCTACTGATATTGTCAGTATCTAATCCGCGTACAAATCTAGGGAAGCAGACTACGTGGTGTGATCGGTGGTGTGTCGACATCGTCAAGTTCTGTAAGCCCCACCATGATGTATACATGTATTATATTCACACCGTACATCCATTTGGCAACATTATTTTAGGTTACGATCTAAAAAGTGAGAGGCATATCAAATCTCAAGTTGACCACAAAACAGAAAGCGGTTGCAAAAATGATCTCTACCGTTGAAACCTTCGTAAGGCTCAATATGATGGTTATTTATCATCCAACGTGTTCACCACGTCACATAGACCGGGATGAAGGGAAAAAAACAAATATCAGATTGATTGGTAGACGTTTAATCCCCTTACTTTATGTGGTCCATTTGAATTTCTAATCCATCTCATTTTTGAGGCATGCATTAAAAATATGTCATAAAATAGGTAAATGACTAAATGGTATGGATATAATATATATCATTGTGTAGCCCAGGAACCTGATGGTGTCGATACACTTGGTAGGTTAGTGCTGTACAGCACACCAAGCAATATTTCCAAATGTGGCCTATGTGGAGTCGGACGGTCTTGCCAAGGTGTTTGTAGAGCCTACTGTGATGTATGTATTTTATCTTGGTCGTCCATCCATTTTTTCATACCATTTTAGGGCATAATATAAAATGTGAGGCAGATCTAAGACACAAGTGGCCCACACTAGAGGAAACTATGGAAATTGTGTGCCTACGGTTGAAAATTTCTTGGGACCATAGATGGCTCTGATTAGGCTGATATTTATGTTTTCCTTTCTTATAGATTTGTGTGACCCTATGAAGAAGTTTCACGGCATATAAATCTCACAATGGACCCTAAGGAAGTTTCAATAGTATTCAATTAACGCTCCTTCCGGTGATACGGCCTACTTGGGCTTTGGATGTGCCTATTTTTTGAACTCATGCTCCGGTTTGAACAGGAAAAGTTACTGAATTGTATGGATGTATTACATAAATTATGTGGGCTATGTGAAGTTCCATTCATTAAAAGTTGAGTTAAGACGAAATCTTGGTGGCAATGTGGTTTGGGGCAATTTTGGAAGAATAATTTTTAAAGAGAATTTGCTAATTGCAAAATTTGCTAAGCACTCTCCATGTTTCGAGTTAAGAAATAACGCTTGAATGTTTAAGTAATTTTTCTAGTGGTAATAAACTGCCCTTTGTCTTACTAAATTCAGCACAAGACGTCCACTCTGGACAATGGAGGCCAATTTCCTGCAAAAGTTGGGTTATGTATAAGGAGACAAAATCTCGATGACAATGTGGTTAGGGGCAATTTTGGAAGAATATTTTTTAAAGAGATTTTACTAATTACAAAATTTGCTAAGCACTCTCCACGTTGGGAGTTAGCATTAAGTAATTTTTCTAGTGATAACAAACAGACCCTTCTTCCTACTAAATTCAGCACAAGACATCCACTCTGGACGATGAAGGATAAGAGCCATGCACAGGGAGAAAAATTCTGGGAATGTGGTTAGGGGCAATTTTGAAAGAATATTTTTTAAAGAGAATTTGCTTATTGCAAATTTTGCTAAGCGCTCTCCGCGTTTGGAGCTAACAAACGACACTTAATTTTAGTAACTTTTCTACTGGTAACAAACAGGACGCCAACGTCTTGCAAAAGCCTTTTATAGGAAGTTCCTATACAAGGATGTTGTGTGGGCCAACAAGATGTCTGCAAGAAATTCACCTGTCCATCTATTCTGCGAGCTCATTTTAAGGCTGATACTTAAAATGAAGTGTATACAACACTCAAGTGGGCCATATTAAAGGAAACAATGGAATTGAGTGTGTGTTGTTGAAGCATTCTTATTGCCATCAAAGTTTTGTATCAAATTATCATTTTTGCACTTTCACTTCATCCCATTGGGAATGACTTTGTAGTTTGGATATCATAGAAACATCAAGGTGGAGCACAGGGAGGTTTCAACAGTAGGAATTTCTTTCCCCGATGTTCCTTCCCATGTGACCCACTCAAGTATTGTATCCATCTCATTTTTTGTCGCACGATTTCTAACCTACATGGCCTCACCCATCACCCTTGCGCAGGGACTTCCTGCGAAAGCCGAATGGGATGTCGAAATTCGAATTCCCGCCAGCTCTCTCTTGGAGGCTGGAAATTTGCATACACGAATCATTTCCACAAATAATAATAATAATAATAATAATAAAGAGAAAAGAGATGAGAAATTGAGAGAAGAGATGAGTGAAGAAAATACTTTCAAGCCAGCAACCCCACCACCATATCCATCGTAATGAACGGCATGCATGAGCTTTCTGGCCATGGGGACTCGGATTTTTTTATTTTTTTTTATAAAAGAAAACGGTTTCTTCCCTACGGACGGTAGCAATATCCTTTAGAAGAACGAAACAGAGCACAAGCTGCGGTGGTTGCTATGGTTTATTGCTGCTGTGGTAGGTGCCATTTGTGGTGGTTCTCTCCACTTCTCCCAAGACATCAAGGTCGACCCCACCTACGGTCCCAGCGCGCAGGAACTTCCTGCAATGGCGTCCTGCTTTTCTGAGATGTGTTGTCCCTTTTCTTTTCCCTTTTTAACACCTTTAAAAAGGGCGCGGATCAGGTACTACCACCGCCTGTTCGGAGCTCCGGACAGGCTGAGGCTCCGAAGGCTACTGAGGGGCTAAAGTGATGTATGAATCTTATCTACACCGTCAATCCCTATCTTCATATCACTTTAGAGTATTAAAAAAAAAAATAAGGCAGATACAAGGTTAAAGTGGACCACATCATAGGAAGCAACGTGCTAAGAATGCCCACCATTGAAACCTTCCTAGGGCTCACTGTGTCATTTGTTTTCCATCCAACCCCTTGATATGGTGATATGCAGCTGGATGAAGTGAAAAAACAAATATAATATTGATCTAAAACTTCCGTGGTCCCTAGGAATTTCTCAACCGTAGAAATTTAACTACCACCGTGTTGTACTTATACTTCCATCTTCTCTATTTTTTTGATAATATTTTTAAATAATATGAAAAAAATGAATAGATGGTGCGGATAAGATTCATACATCACTGTAGCCCTTTAGTGGCCATCCAGCCTCCGCTTGTGCCAAGCTCCGAACAAGCGGTGGTAGTACCTAATCCGCGCGCCTTTAAAACAACGGAAACGGATTGGCCACTCCCCCTGCCACTGGTGGTCAGTGATCTATGAGCCCTACCATAATATATGCGTTTCATCCATCACGTTCATCCATTTTTACAGATGATTTTACCACTTTATCTCAAAAATGATAGGGATATAAATCTCAGGTAGACCACACCACGAGAAAATAATAGTGATTAGATATCCACCATTAAAATCCAATAGGTTGATTAGCTCATACAAGCCCAGATTAAGGGAAAAAATAAATAACAGATTGATCCAACACTTTTATGCTCCCAAAAGTTTTTAATGGTTGACGATCATTCAACCCTGTTTCTTGTAATGTAGACGACTTGAGATTGGGATATACCTCCTTTTTTGTTTCATAAATAAAATGATTTGAAAAATTAGATGGCCTGCATGGTTAAAACACATACATCATGGTAGGGCTAACACAGCATTAGACGTGGGAGGAGTAGCAGCCAATCCGTTTCCCTTTAAAACGTACCGCGACACCGATGCCGAGGGACGCGGATTGGCTACTCCCCAACCAGCGGCCCCGTCGCTGGTGGTCAGTGCTCAGTGGGCCTCAATATAGTGTATGTGTTTCGTCCATTCGGTTCATCCATTTTTTAAGATAATTTTAGATTTTGATTAAAAAACCTGAAGGGATACAATCTGAGGTGAACCACACCATAGGAAAACAATTGCAATTGGATATCCACCATTAAAATCCTCCTAAAGC
Organism: Magnolia kwangsiensis; assembly: GCA_037074715.1. Classification (NCBI taxonomy): domain Eukaryota; kingdom Viridiplantae; phylum Streptophyta; class Magnoliopsida; order Magnoliales; family Magnoliaceae; genus Magnolia; species Magnolia kwangsiensis. Next base: position 151,528,684 of record CM073574.1, on the reverse strand, counting down.
TCACGGTACTGTTTATTTGACATCCAATCTGTTGATTAGGTCATAGAGACCCAGATGAAGGGAAAAAACAAAGATCAGCCTGGTCCAAAACTTTCATGGCCCCAAAAAGTTTTTAGTGGCTGATGTTCATTCAACACTATTTCCTTTAATGTGTTCCACTTGAGATTGGGATATACCTCAATTTTAGTATCATATCATAAAATGATCTATAAAAATAGATGGACATCATGGATGAAACACATACATCATGGTGGAACCCATCGAGCACCGACCATCAGCCATTGGCTGGTGGGGGAGTAGCGAATCCATTTTGGATACGGGGCAAATGTGGGGTCCACGTGATGGATGAATGAAATCCAACCTGTTCACCAGACTATTCAAAGAAAGTTTCTCCAACAAGCTTAAAGTCAGGATGAACCATAATAATAATGGGCCCCTATGGAATCATGGGTGTACGATCTCTCTAACATTGTTTTCTGTGTTGCGGCCCACCTGAGTTTTCGATCAGCCTGATCTTTGGCCTGGGATAATAAAGGTGATGCCTCCGATGGACTGGTTGGATGGTATGAACGGATCACGAGGGTTTACATCTGCCCCATAACAGGGTTTACATCTGCCCCATAACAACGTAAGTACACTGCATTAACGGAAGCGCGCCTATCTGGACGCGTTGCTAACGCTGAGATTGTGGAGCGGTTCGGTGGTCCCTGACTATGGGGCCCACCATGATGTATGTGTCTTACATCCATGCCGCCCATCCGTTTTGAAATATTACTTTAGGATATAGTCCTAAAAATAAAGCAGATCTAAATGTGAGGTGAACCACACCGTAGGAAATGGTGTCGATTGAATACCTACCATTAAAAACTTCTTGGGGGCCACCGGGAATGTTTATTTTCCGTCCCAACCGTTGATAAGGCCACAGAGACCTAGATGAAGAGACCACACATGTAACATTCTGGATTTTCGCTGTTTTGGGATTTTCAAATATTCTTGAATTTTTTTATTTAATTAGCTTCTAATAACCCTTAATGATCATTAGCACTCAATGTCAGTTTATATAGGGGTGGTATCAGTAAAGAACCGCATAAATCCCATCAATCAACCGTAGGAAGCCAACTAATTCGCCCGATCATTCAAACATCGAGTTTAACCCCATGATTTACTCACGTGGGGCCCAAATCTAACCGATCCATCGCTAATAAATTAAGGCAATCATAACTAAATTAAAAATCTAACCAAAGCCGAGTCAAATAAGGCTTGGATCTTAACTAATAAACTAAATCAACCCTTATAACGTCACGTCCAACTAGCACAGTGTCCTGGGGCGTCCACATAGGATTTGTATCAGGACCATTTGTTTAAGTCACTCGTGGTGCGGTACCACACCTAAATTAATCTAGGATTAGTCTAACAGAGTAGACTAGATAGGTCATGTTAGGACCAAATGCGGGCTGCCAAGGCAGATGACCGTTTATACTTAGCAACAGCCCGTGCGTGCCATACCGCAATGCAGGAAGGTCAGAAATTTATAAAACTTTAGGGAACCAAAAGTCTCATTGAGCTTGTGGTCCATCACGGATTACGGACCCAGTGGACACCCAGAACTGGAATCTGGCACTGGTCGAATACACCCCACCAATGCCAGAATTTAAATCTAGCACTTGCAAATGAAATCGAGGATCCGGGCTTTTCAGCCGTCGGATTGCTTCTAAATTTACGGTGAAGGTCTAATGTACGGGCCTACGCCCGTCAACAAAATCTGGACCCCGATCGTGGCACGGTAACCATTGATCGCACATCGAACCCGTACGACCAAACCCCATATCCGATCGTTTCTAAAATTTACGACCCTTCATCGGGCCAAGGACCACCTACCCTATAAGTTTTGTGGCGAGGGGACCACCAGAACTTCCCTAACAACCGGAATGGACCCTGCAGGGCCATTTAAAGATCAGAACCGTATGATCAAACCCCATGTTCGTTCATCCATTTGCTCCCAAACTTTGCATGACCTCTCATCAGGCCATGGAGCACTTGTTTTATAAATTTCGTGACCAGGGACCCATCAGAGCAACCCCGTTACTCTTTTAGCCTAAAACCGACGGTTTAGAGTAAGCATGACCAAATCTCCACTTTCACTAGTTATAAATGAGTCACATTATAAACATAGCTAATACAAAACCTAATCATTGCCCATGAGAAATCTCAATACCTAATTCATTATAGAAATGCTCTGATTTCTCGAACAAGCTCTAGACCCCTCGTTGGTGGGCCACTAATTCTAAAACTATAGAATAATGTCTGTTTTACTGGGCTCGACGTCCATCGCGGGAGTCGAACCTAGGAATTGCCCAGAACCGCTCAACTTGAGCCAAAGGACGAGTGCAAGAGAAATACAAATACTCTAAAGAAAGGAGCTGGAACTTAAGTGAATTGGGTCGTCCACTCTTATACAAAGTTGAGGATTTCGGACCGTCGGTTTGTGACCAAACTTCACATGTAGAGTAAAGATATTTCCCTTCTCATATCCGTATAGTCGCGGCCCCGATCGACCATTGGTGACCGTTAAACAGACTTCTAATCATATCTATCAATCGGCGCATCCAAATGGTGGGCCGATTATATCCATACGTAGATCATCATTAGGGCTAACTATCCTACTGTGTATATCACCATGTACGCCCCGTAGTGGGCCCTAAAGGTTAGAAAAATCCTCCTATAGGGTTATTATGATAAAAACCTAGACATTGGGGCCATTTGCACCAAATCTGACACTATAAAAGGGCCTCATTTGGGGCACCCCTCTCCCTATACGAATTTGCCCTAGAGAAAAGAAAGAGAGAGAGAGGAGAAAAGAGGAGAAAAAGAGGAGGAGAGAAGGAAGAAGGGAGAGAAAGGTGAGCCCAAGGCAGGTGAGATCTAGAAACCCTTCTTTCCTTTTCCTTAAGAAACCCCACATCCACAATATAAGCGATTTCCATCCGATTGGGGAGGGAAGCACCCATATTTTTATAATCTTTTGTGTTGGGCTAGGATTTATATGAAATCCTAACATGCAAGTGCATTGTCTTAGGATTCCGGCCGATCAACATCGAGTTCGACGCTTCTAAGTCGTTCTCCAAGATCTCAACGATCCATAGGTGCGGATTATTGCTCTTAGGTGGCATAGCACCAATTTTAGTATGTGTTTAATGATTTTGGTGTTGAGGGTCAAATAGTGCATATTAGACCCCATATATTGCCTAGATTTACGAACATAATGCTGTCTAACGGCCTGTTTTTATCGTGTTTATGTTTCAGGGTGTAATTGAGAGCATGAACTGCAAAAAGGTGCTAAAAGTATGGTTTTGATGATCTGATGACACCAAAGGCAAGGGACACACTCCAGGGGACCAGGATTGACAGATATACACGGTAAGAAATCCGAGAAAACTAAGAAATTGAAGCTCAAGTGGCTTGAAACGCATCCAGAACGCAAGATCACGGGGTTTCCAATATCGGTTCGGCTCGAAACTTCATATGTGGCCTGAGGACCATAAATTAACCGTACACATCAAAAATCATCCATTTGATCACTATGGAAGTGCCCCAACTGATAGATCAGCTCATAAACCGTTGATTCTGGGCCCACCTGATATCTAGAATTGCCTCAAATCTAGTCTCAACGCTTTAAAAAGGGAGACCAAACAAATGGTTGGAGTGGATTGTTCAGAAACATCACAGTGGGACCTGTGTGTGGAGTGTGTGCACGGAGCATGTACACGCTCGATGCACACCACAGCCACTGGCACGGTCAGCGGCTGCCACACTCGCAACATGGCACTTGCCGTTTTCGCACTGGCAGCGGACGCACGGCCGCTGGTCATTTTTGCGGACGATTCTGGGCCCCGCCCATGGCCCTTACGGCCAATCTGATCCATTCACCGTATAGAGGGGCTCGAATACTACAAAAATATGTTGACCTTTTGCATCCATGCGTACACACGTGTATCATACAGGGGCCACAAAAGGGCTTCCTTGTAACGTTCAAAACTGATCTTTTTGTGATTTCTTATCTGGGCCACGTCAATAGATGTTCAAAACCACCCATTCTTGACTCAAATTCCGTCCTGAATCCAATGGATGGGTTAGATTTTTCAGAAAATGCTTCTGTGGGGCCCACCGATCATAACAGCGAAATGGTGCGAAAGGTTTCGCACATCCATGAAAACTGACTTTTTCAGGCAGTTTTGGCCCACCATCTTTGATCATATGGCAGATCTGAACCGTCTATCATGTAGAGAACCCAAGAAAGTACTAAGGGATGGTGTTTCTTTGGAATTTGAGCGAGAAAAGTGGCGTGTTTTAAGGCACCGAACTTGGCTGTGAAAATTGCACTTCGTGTCCTGCTACAACTCTGTCACTGACTCCAGCCTTTCAGCAGCTATAAAAGGAGGTTTTGGACGTGGGGAGCATTCATTCAGGTCTTGGAAGGAGATCAGGAGGTGGAGAGCTTGAGGCTTGGGGTGGAAACGAGGGCAGAGGGAGTAGAGAAATTTTTTTATTTTTATCCTTCTTCATATTTTCTTTTAACATGTCCAGCTTCATCATGTCTATGATGGGCTGAACCTCTTAGCTAGGGCTAAGAGGTGAAGCTTGTGGTGAGATGGGAGATTTTATTTTATGTCTTTAATTTAATTTTAATTCTAATTCTTGAATTAACGTTGATTTTAGTTGATTATTAATGACATGTTTTGTTTAGTCTTTAATGGTCTGTTGTGACTAAAATTACAATGGGTCTGCAATGGCTTGGAGCATGTCATTTTTGCCTTTATGTTTATGACGTCAGGAAGCCCTGTTGTTCACCATAGTCTCCTGGGCATGGTTGGATGACGGTACCCTTCCTAACTTACATACATGTGATTGGGTGGTAATTAGTTTGATTCTGTTGTTTGCCATAGTCTTTGAGCATGGTTTGGTGATGGAATCCATTCTAATTCATCTTCCTTTCATCTCTTTGAAAACTAGATCAATGGCAGTTCAGTAAATTCCATGATTCATGAAACAGGCATAAGATCTCCCTGATCTCTACAACTGGATCCTCTGAATCCCTAGTTTCCTTTTCTCTGATTTCTCCTAAATTTTAGATAAATATTGCATCATTATTTCATAAAAGTCTATTTGATTTAGAGTGCATCTTAATCTAGTTGTAGTTCTAGTTAATTTTAGATTACGTACAAGTATCAGTCCCTTGGGATTCGACCTCGGTCTTACCGAGTTTATTACTACATCACAACCCTGCACTTGGGGAGTGAACAAGTTTTTGGCGCCATTGCCGGGGACTGTCAATTACGTTTTTCTGAAATTAATTAGTTTTAGGATTAGTTTAAGATTAGGTTTAGATTTTCTCGATTTTTAAAAACTAACTCGTCTTCCCTGTTTTGTAGGCTTCTAAAATAGTTTCAAAATTGGTAAATTCTTTCTTAAATCCTTCCTCTCTATTCTAGATTAGGATTTATTTCTTGCTAATTCTACTTCTTTTTAGAAATCCTAACTTTGGTTCCTATTCTATTTTTAAAATTTCTCTCTCTTATAGACTTTTTTTTTGTTTAAAAACTAACTTATTTTGTTTATTCTGCAGGTTCTTAACCTAGGCCTCCAAATTTGGTAACTTCTTTCCATCTTTCTCTTTTATTTTCTAGATTTCTACTTCTTCCTTTCTCTTAGGTTTAAGTTAGAATTTGAGGGTTGAGTGTGTTTTATGCCCCAGTGGGCACGCGACAACACTCGACGTCTCGTGACTGAAAGAGGATTAGTTGAGGGGTTGACTGTCCATCGCAGGACTAGACACCACTTGAATTCTCCTAAGTTAGAAGACGTTATGGCTGAAAATCAACCTCAAGCACTACCCCAACTAAGGGTTGAGGAAGTACATGATGAGAATGAGGTGCATCAGGCTCCCCCGCCTCGTACTTTACGAGATTATTTACAACCGGCGGGGGTGAGTACGCCCTCATGCATGATTTTTCCTGAGAATACAGGACATATGGACATCAAGCCAGAGGTTATCCAACTCCTTCCTAAGTTCCATGGGCTTGAATCTGAAGAACCATACTTGTATCTGAAAGAATTCGATGAAATCATAGGCACCTTATACTTTCCTAATGTATCTGAGGATACTATTAGGCTGAAACTCTTTCCATTTTCCTTGAAAGAAAAAGCTAAGACGTGGTTACATTCGCTGCGTCCTAGATCCATTGGCACATGGAATGATATGCAGAGGGAATTTATGAAGAAATTTTTTTCACATCATAAGACAATTACCCTCAGGAGAGCAATCATGAACTTTGCCCAAAAGGAAGATGAAACATTCTTCCAATGTTGGGAAAGGTTCAAGGATCTAGTTAATGCATGCCCACAACATGGCTTTGAAATATGATGCATTACGAATTTTTTCTATGATGGGCTAACCTCTTCCATGCGCCAAATGGTCGAGACAATGTGTAACGGAGAATTCATCAATAAAAATATCGACGAGGTATGAGATTACCTCGATAGTCTCGCTGAAAAAATACAATCATGGGACTATTACCCAAGGACGAACACTACGTCTAGGCCGACTCATTCAAGGGAAAAAGGAGGAATATATCTCCTGAAAGAGGATAATGATCTTAACGCTAAGGTGGCCAATCTCACTAGAAAATTTGAGGCCATGGAAGGAAGGAAGGAAAAGGTTAATGAAAGTGTTTGCGGCATCTGTGATTGCAACATTCATACTACTGAAAATTATCCTTCAATACCTGCCTTTCGAGAAGTATTGAATGAACAATCTAATGCCGTAAATAACTATCAAAGACCTTTCAATGGACCACCCTTTAATACATACAATCCTGGCTAGAAAAATCATCCGAATTTTAGTTGGAGGAACTGACAAACTGCTACCCTTCAAGGTTTCTTCAATCAAAATCCAAATCAGGGGAAACCTCAAGAAGAATCGGTTCAAATTTCCATACAATAGCTGGCCCGGACAATGCAAGGAATTTCAGATTTTATGAAAAAAATAGATTCACGTATGACGGCTATGGAAAAAGGGATGCTCCCTGCACAATCACTCCCTAATCTGAAACCACAATACGAGACAGGTGATCCCAGCTCTTCAAATCAAATTGGGCACGCTAAATCCATCACCACCCTTATGAGTGGGAAGGTTATTGATAAAACCCTTCCGGTTAGGCCCGAAAAGCTTCAAGAACCAGAAGAGGACAACAATGATGGATCTAGTGGCGCCCCAAAAAAATTTGAACCGGAACCTCTAGAAAAGCTAGTTGCTCCGTTTCCCCAATGGTTGGTTGAACCAAAACGTCTATCTAACTTTCAGGATATCCTAGAGGTGTTTAAACAAGTGAAAGTCAACATTCCTCTGCTTGACGTTGTAAAACAGATTCCTTCATATGCTAAATTTCTAAAAGATTTATGCACTACCAAACGACGAAAAAGTGTTCAAAAGAAGATCTCCTTGACTAAGAAAGTGAGTGTCATCCTGAAACAAGATGTGCCACAAAAATTCAAAGATCCCGGTTGCCCAACCATATCATGTGTAATCGGGAACTATCGAATTGACCACGCACTTCTTGACTTAGGAGCAAGCGTCAATCTGATTCCCTACTCGGTATACCAACAGTTAGGTTTGGGTGAATTAAAACTCACTCGAACCACACTACAACTTACTGATCGTTCTGTTCGTATACCAAGAGGGATCATCGAGGATGTGTTGGTCCAGGTGGATAGATTCTACTACCCTGTTGATTTTATCATCTTGGACACCGAACCCATCAATGACACGAGCACTCAGATTCCCTTCATTCTTGCGCTCATTCCTGTCCACTTCAAATGCAATTATCAACTGCAGGAATGGTGTCATAACTATGTCTTTTGGAAATTTGACATTGGAATCGAATATCTTTTTCAATAACGGCAGCAACTCAGAGGATGATGACAATTTTCACAATGTTAACATGATTGATTCTTTTGTGGAAGATAGAACACCTCTCACCTTATCCTCTGATCCTCTAGAGACGTGCCTGGCCCACTCTCATGATCTTGATGATGATATAATTAGGGAGAGGTGTGCCATGCTGGATACTGCACCGGTACTTGAAGTTAACCGGTGGAGGCCACAAATTGAAGAATTGCCCCAAACTGATGTAGTGCCTCTACCGTCTAACCTCAAGCCACCGAAGCTTGACCTAAAACCTTTGCCCTCTGATTTAAAATATGTCTATTTAGGTCAAGATGAGACATATCCGGTGGTGATCTCTGCCCACCTGGAGAAAGAACAGGAGAGTATGCTGATATTTACTCTCATTGAGCATAAGGGAGCTCTTGGATGGACGATAGCGGACCTCAAGGGAATTAACCCATCGATTTGTACTCACCGTATATATCTTGAGGACAATGCAAAGGCTGTTCGGCAATCACAACGTAGACTAAATCCAAACATGAAGGAAGTGGTTAAGGCCGAGGTTCTCAAACTATTGGAAGTGGGGATCATTTATCCCATATCCGATAGTCAATGGGTGAGTCCAACTCAGGTGGTTCCTAAGAAGTCCGGGATCACCATCGTAGCCAATGCCAATAATGAACTCGTGCCGACCAGAGTTACTACTGGTTGGAGAATGTGCATTGACTACAGAAAGCTGAATACCGTCACAAGGAAAGACCACTTTCCTTTGCCTTTCATTGATCAAATCCTAAAAAGGCTAGTTGGTCATTCCTATTATTGTTTCCTTGACGGGTATTCAGGTTATAACCAGATTGAAATCGCCCCTGAGGATCAGGAAAAGACCACATTTACATGTCCCTATGACACCTTTGCTTACAGAAGGATGCCATTTGGGTTATGTAATGTCCCTGCCACCTTTCAGCGATGCATGATGAGTATCTTTTCTGACATGGTGGGGAAATATCTAGAGGTCTTCATGGACGATTTCTCTATTTTCGGTTCATCTTTCAGCGAGTGCTTAGCAAGTCTTAAATGTGTGCTGAAAAGATGTGAAGAAAAAAATTTGGTACTTAACTGGGAGAAGTGTCATTTTATGGTTCAAAAGGAAATTATCCTTGGGCATATCATCTCGTCCAAAAGAATCGAGGTAGATAAGGTAAAAATCGATCTTATCTCTAACCTCCCTCCACCCAAGAATATCAGAGACGTGTGATCCTTCTTAGGACACGCAGGCTTTTACAGAAAGTTTATAAAGGACTTTAGTCTCCTCTCTCGTCCTTTATGTAATCTTCTTCAAAAGGATACACCATACGAGTGGACTGAACAGTGCCAAGAAGCTTTCACTAAGCTTAAGGGCATGTTAACCACTGCACCTATCATGCAGCCACCCGACTGGAGTCTTCCTTTTGAACTTATGTGCGACGCCTCTGATTATGCTCTTGGAGCGGTTCTAGGCCAGAGAAAAGATAAGCGGCCTTACGTTATTCACTACGCAAGTAGGACTCTAAATCCTGCCCAAGTGAACTATTCGACTACGGAAAAGGAACTCTTAGCCGTAGTGTTCGCTTTGGACAAATTTAGGTCCTACCTGATCGGATCCAAGATCATCATCTACACAGATCATGCGGCACTTAAGTATCTTCTTTCTAAGAATGATTCTAAGCCCCGCTTGATAAGATGAATCCTTCTACTCCAAGAATTTGATTTGGAAATCAAAGATAAAAAGGGACTAAAGAACGTGGTGGCCGATCATCTTTCTCGCCTTAATACCTCTGATTCCCTTGAGGCGACCCATATCAATGGCATGTTCCCTGATGAACAACTGTTAAGAGTCTCCCATTCACCTTGGTTCGCTGATATTGCTAATTATCTTGCTACAGGTGCCATACCGACACACTGGACGTCACAAGATAAGAAGAAATTCTTTACCAAGGTGCGTAACTTTTTCTGGGATGATCCATATTTGTTTAAATATTGCCCAGACCAAATCTTAAGGAGATGTGTGTCAGACGATGAGCATCAGAGTGTCATCTCCTTCTGTCACTCACAGGCCTGTGGTGGTCACTTTTCTGCTAAAAAAGACCACGGTCAAGATTCTACAGTATGGCTTATACTAGCCCACTATGTTCAGGGACACTCATGAGTTTTGCAAGGCTTGTGAGCGTTGTCAGAAATTGGGAGCATTGTCCCGTCGAAATATGATGCCCTTGAATCCCATCCTTATTATAGAAGCATTTGATTATTGGGGCATCGATTTCATGGGACCATTTCCCCAATCATTTGGAAATCTGTATATTTTGCTCGCTGTAGACTATGTCACTAAATGGGTTGAAGCAATGCCGTGCCGCAAAAATGACCATCGCACGGTCATTAAATTTTTGAAAGAAAATATCCTGTCACGGTTCGGAACGCCTTGAGCCATCATTAGTGACGGGGGCTCACACTTCTGCAATAGACCATTTGAGAGTTTAATGAAGAAATACGGTCTCTCATAAGGTGAGCACCCCATACCATACACAGACAAGTGGACAAGCTGAGATTTCCAATAGGGAGATCAAATATATCCTGGAGAAAACGGTTAACCCTAACCATAAGGATTGGTCAATCCGATTGACCGATGCCTTATGGGCGTACCGTACTGCTTTCAAAACTCCTATTGGAACATCTCCCTTTAGACTTGTTTATGGGAAAGCCTGTCACTTGCCTGTGGAATTGGAACATAAAGCATACTGGGTGATCAAAAATCTAAATTTCAATCTGGACAACGCTGGCTCGTTACGCAAACTTCAATTAAATGAACTTGAAGAAATTCGGAACGATGCATATGAGAACTCGAGAATTTATAAGGATAGAATGAAGGCGTTTCATGATCAACATATTCTACGGAAATCATTCACGCCAGGTCAGAAAGTCCTTTTGTGCGATTCTCGATTACATGTCTTTCCGGGTAAGATTCGATCTCGTTGGATCGGCCCTTACATTGTTGTCACTGCTTATCCTCATGGGGCCGTCGAGATAAAAGATCCCGAAAATAGCAAGGAGTTTAAAGTCAATGGACATCGATTAAAGCCATTTGTCGAGGCATTTGATTCAGAGGACATGTCCATGCCTCTGATTGCTCCTGTTTACCAGGACTGATCTCCTAGTCTGATGGAGGTATAGGTAGGTTTATCGCTTTCATAGGACTAGGGTAGTTGTTTTATTTGTCTGGCTGAAGACTGTAAATTTAGCGCTCCTGGGAGGCAACCTAGCTTTTTTATTCCTTTTCATTCTTTAGTAGATGATTCAATGTTTGTGGGGAACATTACTGCAAACCCTCACGAGACTACAACTCGTCCACTAGGGGTAACGTAGGGGTTTAAAGGCTTGTTGCATACGTTAAATGCAATCGAGAGCACCTGCTAAAGTGGTATAGGTAGGATTTTATTTTTGTTATTTTTGTTCTGCTTTCTCTCTCATGCTGACAAGCTTCCATGTCGTGATCTTTTGGAAACTCTCTTGATTCGTTATTCAGGTACTATCTTCCCATCACTTCTCATTTACTTTCGTTGTCCCATGTGCATTGCATCCTCATATCTTTTACATTGAGGACAATGTAGATTTTAGGTTGGGGGTGGGAGATTAGGTTTTCTAATCAGTATTTTCTTGGTCTTGAGAAAAAATTGTAAAATTTTTTAAAATTTTTCTGAAAATTCCTACAAATTCGAAGTGATTTTGACGGATATCCCTAATTTAGATTTTTAAGATACATAATGTTAGATTTATGACTCTTGGATTCCGTATCTGTTAGATTTCATAGTTAAGTGAATTATTAATCCATGATTAGAAGTTGTAAACATTAACTGAGTCATGATTTCACATGTCACATCTCGCCTTCACATTAAGGTTTCAGTTGATATTGAATGGTTAATTTAGTAATCACTAAGCATGAAAGGAACTAGCCTGGAATATTTGCCTAACAGGATTAATATGAAAAAAAAAAAAAAAAAAAAAAAGAAGAAGAAGATATTTTTGGAAAGATTTGGGCAAATGGTCTTCACCATAGGTATGCTCCCTATAGGCGAGGATTTGACTCCCCACAGTTGATATTCGGAAAATGTTAGGCGATTGGATTTCACCATAGGTTTGCTCCCTATGGGTGAGGATTTGATTCCCTTCCTTGGCATTACTTTGAATAAAAAAAAATCATAAGTTAATAGGATAACCTGTGAGGCAAGTTTTGGTTTAAGTCTTAGTTATCATGAATTGTTTTGTTGGTTACCAATGATATCATGAAATTGATGATTGGATCTCTTAATATTACTAAGCCGAGATTACACTATACACTCATGGATCTTAATGTTTAGAAATTTTCTAATTAGTGGATTAATATTTTGAACTGGACTAGGAAGTTTACCGTGCGCTTAAGTCCAAGAGCAAGTAATGCCCAACATTCATGAATCGTAGAATTTTAATGCCTGGGTTATTTCTCAAAAATCATTCGGCTTTAAAGAAATTTTCATATAAGTCTCAACTTATTTTTTGCATATTTTGCTCGGGACTAGTAAAATGCTGGTTGGGGGTTATGTTGAGGGTCAAATAGTGCATATTAGACCCCATATATTGCCTAGATTTACGAACATAATGCTGTCTAATGGCCTGATTTTATCGTGTTTATGTTTAGGGGTGTAATTGAGAGCATGAACTGCAAAAAGGTGCTAAAAGTATGGTTTTAACGATCTGATGACACCAAAGGCAAGGGACACACTCCAGGGGACCAAGATTGACAGATACACACGGTCAGAAATCCGAGAAAACTAAGAAATTGAAGCTCAAGTGGCTTGAAACGCATCCAGAACGCAAGATCACGGGGTTTCCAATATCGGTTCGGCTCGAAACTTCATATGTGGCCTGAGGACCATAAATTAACCGTACACGTCAAAAATCATCCATTAGATTACTATGGAAGTGCCCCAACTGATAGATCAGCTCATAAACCGTTGATTCTGGGCCCACCTGATATCTGGAATTGCCTCAAATCTAGTCTCAACGCTTTAAAAAGGGAGACCAAACAAATGGTTGGAGTGGATTTTCAGAAACATCACAGTGGGACCTGTGTGTGGAGTGTGTGCATGGAGCATGTACATGCTCGATGCACACCACAGCCACTGGCACGGTCAGCGGCTGCCACACCCGCGACACAACATTTTCCGTTTTCGCACTGGCAGCGGATGCACGGCCGCTGACCATTTTTGCGGATGATTCTGGGCCCCGTCCATGGCCCTTACGGCCAATTTGATCCATTCACCGTGTAGAGGGGCTCGAATACTACAAAAACATGTTGACCTTTTGCATCCATGCGTACACACGTGTGTCATACAGGGGCCACAAAAGGGCTGCCCTGCAACGTTCAAAACTGATCTTTTTATGATTTCTTCTCTGGGCCACGTCAATGGACGTTCAAAATCACCCATTCTTGATTGAAATTTCGTCCTGAATCCAATGGACGGGCTAGATTTTTCAGAAAATGCTTCTGTGGGGCCCACCGATCACAACAGCGAAATGGTGCGAAAGGTTTCGCACATCCACGAAAACTGACTTTTTCAGACAGTTTTGGCCCACCATCTTTGATCATATGGCAGATCTGAACCGTCTATCATGTAGAGAACCCAAGAAAGTACTAAGGGACGGTGTTTCTTTGGAATTTGAGCGAGAAAAGTGGCGTGTTTCGAGGCACCGAACTTGGCTGTGAAAATTACACTCCGTGTCCTGCTACAACTCTGTCACTGACTCCAGCCTTCCAGCAGCTATAAAAGGAGGTTTTGGACGTGGGGAGCATTCATTCAGGTCTTGGAAGGAGATCAGGAGGTGGAGAGCTTGAGGCCTGGGCTGAAAACGAGGGCAGAGGGAGTAGAGAAATTTTGTTATTTTTATCCTTCTTCATATTTTCTTTTAACATGTCCAGCTTCATCATGTCTGTGATGGGCTGAACCTCTTAACTAGGGCTAAGAGGTGAAGCTTGTGGTGAGATGAGAGATTTTATTTTATGTCTTTAATTTAATTTTAATTCTTAAATTAACGTTGATTTTAGTTGATTATTAATGACATGTTTTGTTTAGTCTTTAATGGTCTGTTGTGACTAAAATTACAATGGGTCTGCAATGGCTTGGAGCATGTCCTTTTCCCCTTTATGTTTATGACGTCAGGAAGCCCTGTTGTTCACCATAGTCTCCTGGGCATGGTTGGATGACGGTACCCTTCCTAACTTACATACATGTGATTGGGTGGTAATTAGTTTGATTCTGTTGTTTGCCATAGTCTTTGGGCATGGTTTGGTGATGGAATCCATTATAATTCATCTTCCTTTCATCTCTTTGAAAACTAGATCAATGGCAGTTCAGTAAATTCCATGATTCATGAAACAGGCATAAGATCTCCCTGATCTCTACAACTGGATCCTCTGAATCCCTAGTTTCCTTTTCTCTGATTTCTCCTAAATTTTAGATAAATATTCCATCATTATTTCTTAAAAGTCTATTTGATTTAGAGTGCATCTTAATCTAGTTGTAGTTCTAGTTAATTTTAGATTATGTACAAGTATCAGTCCCTTAGGATTCGACCTCGGTCTTACCGAGTTTATTACTACATCACAACCCTACACTTGGGGAGTGAACATTTGGTTGCTTGGATGCTATGTTAGGAGAATCTAGAGAAACCTTAGGACTTGCATGTTTGTTAGAATTGTATGTTTGGCTCTCATATGATGTTGTTCTTGCCCCTCACATGACTTTGTGTATGAACAATTGCATGCTCATGCCTTGTTTGATTTTCTCATATGATTTGCCCTATAACATGTATGATTCATTGATTTTTGTGTATTTCAGTTCTAAGGGAGGTAGGAAGTGCTTAATTTTCTTATCCACCCACACAAAACACACACATCTTGTTCATGATATTGTTAGCTTTACATGTTAGTAGAAATTTAGAATTTTATGTTGAAAAGCATGAGAACATGGTGTTGTTTATGTTAGATGATGCATTGATAGTAGGCATGTTCTGAATCACCTCCCAAACCCTTGGGTTGGTCAGTAATTCGAGGAGAGCGAAGGCGGCCCCGTTGGTAGGACCGCCTTGAGGCTAAATCCATGGATTTGGGCGAGTGCGTGTGGGCGACAGTAGTTGGACTACATGGGTTGCTTACACCCGATGTCGTTCCGCCACGTACTGGCCTGACTCTTGCGGTTTAATCTACTGTCTGACCAACCCTGTTTGTTAACCCTGTATGCTCACATTTGTATGCAACCTGAATCACCCTACAACCATTGCAGCCCATTATTAACTTACTGGAAATTGGTCCACAGCCTCGTGAGCCGAGCATGGTGGAATGAGACATTGTGTCCGAGCTGTCGGCCTATGCTGGGGTGTCGCGCCTCCCCGTAGTGACCGCGAGAGATTCCTTTTTCTTGGCACTCATAATGTACTTGAAGTCGGGGATGAGGAACCCGAAGGGATCATGGATCGCGAGGTCTTGGCCTCACGCATTGGGGGGTCTTGGCCTCGCATTCGCTTAGGACATTGATATGTGGGGTGCATTAGATTCTCAAACCTGCTGGATGAATGCACTTAACTAATAACTCGGCTAACGCAATCGCATTGCATCGCATTAGTTAAGGTAGCGACTCGAAAGTCGATGTTGCAATGAGGGAGTGCTTACATACGCAATCGTTAGATGGAGTCGCTCGAGGGAGTGTTGTGGCGAGGGCATGTATCATATCATTCTGCATGCATGCATTTTAAATAAGAGTTACTAGGTATTGTTGATTATCTGTTTTTCATTAAATTCATATTATAATTGATGCCTGTTAAAACTTAAGATTAATAGCACCCACTGAGTTGATCACTCACTCCCACTCTGGGACGGTGTTTTAAAACACCAACCAGACCCTCTCATAGTTGCAGGTGATGCGGAGTAGGGGGAGCATGGTGATGTTACTGTCGACGAGGTGGAGCTGTCATACTTTCAGTTGATGGACAACTCCCCATCAGCTTGATCAGGAGGGATTTGGATCGCTGAGTTGCGGACTCAGCTTTATTCTTTGGGGTCATAGTATTCTCTTGTTTGTTTTTGTTGGGCAACGTCTTGTGCGACCCATTTATATTTTTGGACCTATATATATGCGAGATATCTTTCATTTCAGTAGACTTGTGTAGTTGTGTTTCATACTCCAAGTAATTCTAGGCTGCGCATTGAATTTGATTAATCATAAAACCATAAATTTGTTAATAAGTGACACCCAGGAACTTGAGAGTCGAACATATACACAACTCCCGATTTTCCGTGACGTTACAACACATATATCATCTTGATCCAAAACTTGTAGCTCACACTAAGCTTTTAATTGTCAATCATCATTGTTTATGCGGTGTGTTCCACTTTTTTTTCTTTTTCTTTTTTTTTTTCCGGTTAGCTTGTTAGTACACACTCCAGACCTTATCAACGGTTGAGCTATGGATAACTGATTTGGATCTACTTTTGTTTTTTTTTCTGGATATCTCAGAAAGAGCTTTCAAAACGGATGGACAGCGTGGCTGTAAGGTACATACATCGGTGGGCCCCACAGTCCGGGATCCACTGAATCGGCATCCCAGATTGTGATGGTTAATACATATATATTTGGGGGGCCTACAATACATATGTCATCACCAAAATAATATCAATTGAGCCATCTGAAATGTGTGTGATTTGTGGATATTTATATTGATGAATGGGAAGAATTTACTATTTTTATTTCAACCGTCGATCAAGTGTCCACCAAATACCAGGTTAGAAAATTGAATCAGTAGAAGTTTTGGTTTTTGAACCATCTAAATTAAATCCCGCGATTTGGACGGTTGAATTTGTGTCAATGTTATTACACGTGCAAATTTTTAGTTAATGTGCCATCACCATCAACTATGCCATGTTGGCACAATTTTCTCATTTAATGCCTAAAATGTGCTTTTACCACAAGTTATTCATTAATGGCAACCCCAAATATATACCTTTCACGTGCGGCCTAAATGCCTCCGGTTGTACAAGTGTCTATCTTTCATTGGATCAGGGCCATTGGTTTGATTCATCCCGGTGTGATGGACCATTCCCTAAATTCAACGGGCCAACGTTCAGGATTAATGCTGGACGACGGGCTCCACCTGTGAAAAGTAAAGGGACTTTTTTATTTTTTAAGACGCGCACACACCACTACACAATCACGCCGTAGGGAGATTTCACCACCGTACTAAAACCCTTGACCGGGTGTTGAAAGTGAAAGTGAAAGTGACTTGTTAAACTAAGCATGCCCTTGGATGGACTTGCTATAGGGGACGCCGATTGCCTATTGGCCCCGCCAGTACTGACATGGCTATTAGTCCATGCTATGTGGGCCCACCATGATGTCTGTTTTTTCAATCAAAGTTGTTCGTACATTTTCCAGCTAATTTTAAGGCATGAGCTCAAAAATGAGACAATCGAAGTCGCAGGCCGACCACAATAAAGGAAACAGGGGTGATTGAACACCCACCATTAAAAACTTGACTTTGAAGGTGTCACAAAAGTTTTGGATCCAGCTGATATTTGTGTTTTCCCTCCATCCCGGCCTGTGTGACCTGATCAAAGGTAGGATGGCAAACATTACAGTCGACTTGGGAAGTCTTTAATGGTGGGCGCTCAATCATCGTTGCTTTCTTGTGATGTGGTCCACCTGAGATTTAGATCTGCCTCATATTTAGGAACTTGCTTAAAACGATTTGAAAATATGAATGGACAGTGTGAATAAAACACTATCAAAGAGCAGCAATTAGTAGCTATATTGGTATTGGCCAATAGAACTGTACACGGACCGAGTTAGTTAGGTTAACTCGGAAAAACTTGATTCTACTCGGATTGAAATTAGGTTTGAGATTAGTCAAGTTATTTTTTTAGCTCCAAAAACATTCGAGTTGAATCCAAGCTGCAGCGAGCTCAACTCAATTTAACCGGGTTCAAATCGATTTGAGTCAAATCAAGTTTACTTAATATAAATTAATTATATATTATATATTGTATATATTATATACATTAATAACTCTAAAATATAAGCTCAAATTCAACTCATAGGCTTAAATTCAACTTGAAAGATTAAGCTCAAGCTTAGCTTAAACTTGGCTCGAGCTAGCCTAAGCTATTAACTAAACTGAGGTGAGTTGGCCAATCAAACTCAAGGATCGAGCCAAGCTGAATTCAAGGTGAGTTAGCTGCCGAGGCAAAGCTCAACTCGGTTAGGCTCGAGTCTACTTGATGGCCACCATTTTAACGGATATAATTTTCAATCAGCCTGATTAGACTGTCCTTCGTCAGATGGGGCCCACTTGGAGGGTCTGGTTGGCTTTCCACATACTTGAGTTGATACCGTCTGAAGACTGGGGCCAGACACATTTTATTTTATTGTCTCCTGTAAGATAAATCGGTGATAGTTAATCACCAGTTAAAAAAAACGTGATAACTCATCCCTTGGGTGTATGAATGTAAGATCACTCTCGTAAGTTGGCCTCGTTATAGATAAAATAAATCTAAACTATCATACACATCAGGTTCTTTTATTCGTCTGATTAAGCTTGTTGAATTTGGACGGCTGAAAATTTTATCAACCGTATCACAGCCATTGGTTGGTTGATTATGATCATCCAATACGTGATTTAGGGCCATGATCTATCCAAAATGAGCCTGTAGCATTTTTCTGTCAGATACGACTTTTATTAATACACATTGAATGTGTCACCAACGTCTAAAAAATGTTAATGAACGCACACAGAGTCCAATCCTCTTGGTGACCCAGACCACCGGGGAGGATTAGGTGGAATGCATGCTCCACCTAACAACCACCACGGAGGAGGATTGCATGCTCCACCCATCAACCTAACCGAAAGTATCAGCTTATCCACCTGACCAACCCGACCGGGCCATTCCCCGGCCGGGTTGGTCAGTTGGATAAATGCTAATATTTTTGTTATTACATTAATCTAATATATTTTTAATATAAGTCTTAGTTTTTTTACGTATAATTTTATTAATTATATATGTTATTATTTATCATAAAAACTTGATTTTTTCTAAACAAAGAAGCTAAAATATGAGACTATTTCTTTAAAAGCCATGTTGGGTAGCATGCACTCTGTTTGGGAGAGAAATTCTGCTTATCTTGTTAACTTGAGTCATTATAATTGACGTTGACCAATGAAACCTGGCATCACTGGAATTTCCTATACCTTCAACACGGATAATTCACACACACCAAATTATAATTTATAAGTAGCTTATACATTGATTGGGTTCAGATTATATTGGGCAACTTGGGCTCAACAAGTTTTATTGAGTTAGTATTTCTATAGCCCAAGCCCGAGACTAAATCCGATACATTTTGTCCAAGCCCAACCTAATGTTGGGTCAGTCACGGGTCAGTCGGGTTGAACCACGTGACTTTCAACCCTAGATTGTGGATAGTAAATGTTGAAGCTTCAAAGGCATATCTAGTTCCACAACTAACTTTCTAATGTCAGTAATTTTCTGGATACCACCATAAATTTTGTGTTAGATCCACACTGTCCATCAAATTTTCCATATAATTATAAAGCAAGAGCCAAAAAATGAAGTACATAAAAAGCTCAAGTGAATCACACCAGGATAAAAGTATGAGATTGAACAAACTACCGTTGAAACTTTCCCATAACCGTGAGGCTTATTTTACATATACAATGTTCATAAGATCACACATACTTGGATGAAGGTAAAATACAGCATCATCCTGATCAAAGCTTTATGTGGCATCAAGAAGTTTTTAACGGTGGCATCATTTCCTACTTTTTTCAGGGGTGTGGTCCACTTTAGCTATGTATCTTCATTGCTTTTCGACTCATATCTTAGAATGATCTGAAAAATGGATGGACAGTGTGGATATAAGAAATACATCATCCTGGAGCCCACATAAATTTCACACGGCAAGAAATTCCGTTGCTTAGTGTTGGGCAGGGCAGCAGAGGACGGTGCATCTCTTACGGTGGGGCCCACCTTGATGTGTGTATTCTATATTTACCCATTCATCCATTTTTCTATATCATTTTAGGGCATTATCCAAAAAATGAAGCAGATTTAATCATGAGGTGGACCATACCATAGGAAATAGTAGTGATTAACCATTAATGATCCACATCAGATTAAGCTTATATTTGTTTTTTTCCATTCATTCAGAATTATATTAATGAGCCTTTGTATAATATACGTTGTAGACCTTCGCAATTAATAGCTACGGTTATAATCCGTACGTATAGGTCTACAGACTGGAGGTGTAACCGTGCGAATGAAAGGGTATTTTCGTCTAAAAATAATATGTCCGTGCAGAATGGTTTAGTTTGGAAAAGCAGGTTGGTAAAAGGTGGAGTTTACAGTAGGAAATTTCTCTGCAGTCTATTTGCAGCTCATCTGTTTAGCTGGAGGTCATGGGCAATTACGCGGACTAATGAGAAGCGGCACGGTATATTTCAGTGCGTTTAAGGAAATGGATCGGCTACTCACCCTAATGGCTAGTAGTCGATGCTCTGTGGGCCCAACCATAATGTATGTTATTATGGGAAATTCGAGCCCGTGACACAACGCCGGTCCGAGCACTATATTGAGCCAAGGCGCGACTCGTCCGACCTGTTTCAACCATCAATGACAATAATGAGCAGGAAGACGCGACCCATCCGAGCAGCCGTTGCAATTGAGGTGCAGCTCGGAACAGTCCTTATACTCCAATTGGGTGACCTGCTATACGGTAACCGCATTCTGCTCGACACAACCAACCCTGCCAACTGCGAGGTGACCGACCTAACGGGTCGGATCAGACACAGCACTAGATGCTGCCTCCTTTACTCCGTGGTCGGATGAGCCGAGCCAAGTAACCTGAGCCGAGTAAACATGTAATGGCATACGCCAAATGCGGAACTTGCCATTACCAGTCGTGGCTGATAACTTCGCTCGCAGATACGCACTACTCGCCTGATACGCTGCACGATCAATAGATTGCGGGCAGTATCTCCATGATCCGGGAATCCCTATGATCGTGCCGAGATTATTAGATCCAGGCCATTCCACAGGCAAATATAAGTAGCACACTACACCATGTTTACAGGTACGTAATAGAAAGTGTTCTCCCCTCTACTCTCTACTAAGACCCCGATTCCCGTGTCTTGACTTAGGCATCGGAGGGTCCCTCGGCATAGCCAGGGTCACCTTTGTCAGTTCTCTGGTTGCAGGTTTCAGGGGCGATACATCGAAGTGAAGACGACATAGAGGACCGACTGGATTTTGGCATCAACATTTTTTGGCGCCGTCTGTGGGAAACTGAGACTAAAAGTCAGGTTCTCATTCCCCTAAACAATGGCGAGGAAGAAGAAAGCTGCGGTTGTGGAACCAACACCAAACAAGCAGACTCGGTCGTCATCACCACTTCACGCCGAGTCCGCACCAGGACCTTCCCAACGTTCACGTAATCGGTCAAGTAAATATCGCGCTATGCAGAATGAGATCCAGACCCTGCGGGATGAGATAAACAAAATGAAGCAGCAGAGGGAGCTAGAGTCACGACCGGTTCAAGAGCAACCCGTTCTCGAGCCAATGAGATTATTCGTGGAAACTCACTCTGTGCCGAGGAGTGTGAGACCTGAAGCTTCTCAGCATTCAGGGATGCCGCGTTCGGGTCAAAATCCTCCTGCGGTGCACGTCGAAGGGTCAGCGCAGAATGCCACTACTCGAGCCCCTAATACCGTCCATTCAGCCACATCCGCTCTGCCGACCACGGACCTCCGTCATCAATTAGAACGAAGGAGAGAAAGAAGAACCCCGGATATCGGCGGTGCCCCAGAGGTCGTCGCTGAAAATAAAGATCCGTGGGAGGCACGATTTGCAGAGCTGAAGGACCAGTTCCTGACATTGGAGAAAAAACAACAACAATCGACAGTTCCAGCCACAATCCAAGTGATGATGGAAGAGACCGAGCCTCCCTTCACTCCTTCCATCATGGCTCAGGTGATGTCGCATAGGTTTCGGATGCCTCCTGTCATCCAGTATTAAGGATCTGGGGACCCATCCGAACACTTGGAATCCTACTGATCGTGGATGCAGATCCAGACTGCAACGGACGTAATGATGTGTAGGGAGTTTTCTATCACCCATACAGGGTCTGCTCGGATTTGGTATCGCCAGCTCAAACCAAACTCCGTGGGCTCTTTCGTAGAATTTAGCCGGCTATTCCTTACGCAGTTCATAAGCGGTAAGACAAGTCGGAAACCTAACACTAACCTGCTCACCATCAAGCAGGCTCCGAAAGAGTCGTTGAAAGACTACATCATCCTTTTTAATGAAGAAGCATTGCATGTTGAAGATTATGATGATAAGATGGCTCTTGCTGCCATTCTGAGTGGACTGAAGGAAGGAAAATTCACCTTTTCTATCGGAAAAAATCCACCGAAAACGCTAGCGGACTTCATGGCGAAGGCTCAGAAGTATACCAACGTCGAGGAGTTCACTAACGCCCATAAAGGTACGCAAGTTACTGATTCAGCAAACAAAGGAAAGAGGCCTAGGAACGAAGACTATCAGCCGAACGACAAAGGGACGGATGACCGTGCTCCCCGCGATCGTTGACCGAGCTGTAGGCCAGACGGGAATTTTCGTTCTTATACTCCTCTTAACACATCTGCCGAGCAAATTCTGCTGGATATCCTAGGAGACAAGCTACTTAATTGGCCAGTTTGCATGAGGGCTGACCCAGAATACCGGAACAAGCGAAAATTCTGTCTCTTCTACCGAGACCATGGACACAATACGGACGACTGCGTAGACCTGAAAGACGAGATCTAGTCCCTCATCCGCCAGGGACATTTACGTCGTTATACTAAAAAAGAGAAGTCCGCTCGGAGAGAAGAAAAACCATAAGAACAGCCGAACAACCCCCTAGAAGAACCCTCCGAAATTCATACCATCTTCGGAGACTCAGCTGGGGGAGGAGATTCAAATAGGGCCCGAAAATCCGAGCTGGAACACCACGTTCACCTGACAGAACGCCCCAGCAAGGAACTCTGAGTCACTTTGTGCAACCTGACATTCACAGAGGATGACGCATGTGGGATCCAGCATCCGCACGATGACGCGCTAGTGGTCACAATGACCATAGCAAATCACAAGATATACCGTATCCTGGTCGATACCGGGAGTTCAGCTGATGTGATGTACTCTGAAGCGTTCGAAAAAATGAGAATTCCACGATCCCGACTCCTACCCGTGAAGACCCCCTTGCACGGCTTTGCCGGAGAGAGAGTAATCTCCGAAGGATCCTTCTCCCTCCCAATAACAGCGGGAGAAGGGCAACATCAAGTCACACTTCTAATGAACTTTTTGGTTGTCAATGTTTCATCAGTCCATAATGTGATCTTAGGACGACTCTCCCTCAATGCGATGAGAGCGGTCGTCTTGACTTACCATCTAATGATGAAGTTTCCAGCTGAAGGTGGGATCGGTTATCTCCGAGGAGACCAACGAGAGGCCCGAAGGTGCTATGCTATAGCGGTTAAAAAAGGAGCCGCCAAACAGGCCCTCGTCGTGGACGCCTTGGACCCCCAAGGACCAACGGAAAGCTCATCAGTCGAAAATCTGGAAAAAGTTCCCCTCGATGAATCAGACCCAAGAAGAACTGTCCAGCTCGAGTCATCGTTGAGTTTCGAGCGGAGGAACGAGTTATTAGCCTTCTTGAGGTAGCATCGAGACGTCTTTGCATGGTCACATGCAGATATACCAGGAATCTCTCCTGACGTGTTGGTTTACAGGTTGAATGTGGACCCAGATCATAAGCCGGTTAAGCAAAAAAGAAGACCGTTTGATGCCGAATGATATGAAGCCATTGCCGAGGAGGTTTCCGTCCTGCTCGATGCGGGTTTCATAGAAGAAGTATATTACCCTGACTGGATAGCGAATGTTGTGCTTATCAGGAAATCCAATGGAAAGTGGCGGGTATGTGTATACTACTCCGATCTGAATAAGGCGTGCCCGAAAGATAGTTTTCCATTACCTTGGATCGATCAACTGGTGGACAGCACAGCCGGGCATGAGCTGCTCTCGTTCTTGGACGCTTACTTCGGGTACAACCAGATCGTTATGCATCCCCTAGACAGGCAGAAGACTACCTTTGTCATGGACAGAGGAATCTACTGTTACCAAGTCATGCCATTTGGCCTGAAGAATGCTGGGGCAACATATTAGAGGCTGGTGAATCAGATGTTCGCCAAAAAAATTGGACGCACCATGGAAGTATACGTCGACGATATGCTAGTGAAGAGTATCGAAGCCTCCAATCATCTTGCCGACCTCGGGAAAACATTCAGCGTCCTCCGAGAGTATCAGATGAAACTGAATCCCGCTAAGTGTGTATTCGGAGTCGAGTCGGGGAAGTTCCTTGACTTTAAAGTTAGTCAACGAGGAATTGAGGCCAGCTCAGATAAGATCAAGGCTCTCCTCGACATGAACTCACCTCAGATCCTTAAGGAAATACAGTGTCTCACGGGAAGAGTGGCAGTGCTCGGACGCTTCATATCCAAGGCCATAGACAAATGCCTTCCTTTCTTCCAGCAGCTGAAGGGCCACAAGAGGGTGGAGTGGACACCGGAGTGCGAACAAGCTTTTCAACAATTGAAACAATACCTAGGTTCACTGCCTCTCTTATCCAAACCTGAAGAAGGGGAGCCCTTGTTCCTCTACCTCGCAGTTTCGGCTTCAGCTGTCAACTCGGCTCTGATTAGAGAAGTCGAAAGCAGGCAATACCCCGTGTACTATGTGAGCAAAGCCATGGTACCGGTAAAAACAAGATATTAGTCCTTGGAAAAACTAGCGCTTTGCCTCGTTGTCTCGGCAAGAAGACTGCGGCCGTACTTCCAGGCCCATTCAATCGTTGTGCTAACTGACTCTCCTCTGAGGTAGGTCCTCCAGAGACCCGAAGTTTCGGGTTGGATGACTAAATGGGCCGTTGAGCTCAAAGAATTTGACATTCGATTCCGCCCCATGACAACAATCAAGGGTCAAGCCATAGCCGACTTCATCGGCGAGTTCACAACTCCGAATAAGGAATAGATCAGTAAGGAAGTCGAAATGACGCCGCCCATCCCGTTGAGCGATCAGGAGGCAGTGTCGGATCTGGGATGGGTCCTTTATGTTGACGGGTCGTCCAACGTTAAAGGAGCAGGAGCGGGTGTCGTCTTGGTTGCACCTGACTCAACAACAATCCAATACGCGATCAGACTTGGATTTACATCTTCTAACAATGAGGCGGAGTATGAAGTGTTGTTAGCCGAACTCAGGCTGGCAGCAAGCCTAGGTGTCCAGACCCTACAAGTCTGATGTAATTCGCAGCTGCTAGTGGACCACATCTCTTCGGAGTATAAAGCCAAAGAAGTCAGAATGATGACCTACCTCGAAGAGGCGAGGAAATTAATCGAGAAGTTTAGGAGTTGCACCATCCGGCAGATCCCAGAGCCGAGAACTCATGGGCTGATGCCTTAGCAAGACTCGCCTCGGCCTCCGAAGGAAAGATTTCGCGTTTTGTTTCCGTCGAATTCATCGAGCATCCAAGTATCAGCCAGTTAGAAAATGTCAATCCCGTCCTTTCCATTCCAAGTTGGATGGACCCAATTTTTAATTATCTGTCATCCGGCGAAATCCCCTCGGACAAGTTAGAGGCGAGGAGCTCAGAGTCAAAGTGGCCAGATACGTCATATTGGACGGAATGTTGTACAAGAAGGGGCATTCCCAGCCTTACCTTAGATGCCTCCGACCGGATGATGCCGACTACGTGATTCGGAAGATTCACGAGGGAATCTGCGGAAACCATTCAGGCAGTCGCGCCCTGGCTATGAAGATACTCCGTCAAGGGTATTTCTGGCCAACTCTTAAGCAAGAATCAAAGGACTTTGTTCGGAAGTGTGATAAATATCAGCGTTTTGCAGCTGTGCCGAGGCAACCGGCAGAAGAAATGACTCCCATGAGTGGGCTGTGGCCGTTCGCCCAATGGGGGATCGACATTATCGGTCCTTTGCCTACGGGGAAGGGACAAGTCAAGTTCGACATAGTCGCGATCGATTACTTCACTAAGTGGGTAGAGGCCAAGCCGGTCGCGAAGATCACCAAGCAAAAAGTAATCGAATTTGTGTGGAAAAATATCATCTGCTGGTTCGGAATCCCACGGACCATCGTCTCTGATAACGACCGCCAATTCGATAATGAAAAGTTTCGTGGTATGTGCAGGGGACTTGGCATCGTGAATGCCTATTCATCGCCTCGGCACCCGTAGTCAAATGGGCAGGTGGAAGCGGTCAACAAAATCATCAAGCACCACCTCAAAACAAAGTTGGAAAAGGCAAAGGGAAATTGGGCCGATGAGCTCCCCTTTGTCCTCTGGGCTTACAGGACCACAGCTCAGACTTCGATGGGTGAAACCCCATTTTCATTATCCTATGGCTCGGAGGCAATGGTTGTAGTAGAAATCGGACTCCCTACGGCGCGAGTGAGGAATTTCGAAGAAAATCGAAACTCCGAGCAGATCGCCGCTAATATGGATCTGCTTCAAGAACTCAGAGATGTATCCAAGATCCGAGCGTCGGCTCGACATCAGCAGGTAGCGCGTTTCTACAACTCGAAGGTCAAAGTCAGGCGTTTCTGTCCAGGAGACTTAGTTCTCCATTGGGTCTTCCAGAACACAGACTAACCGGGAGCAGGAGCACTCGGACCCAACTGGGAAGGACCATATCGCGTGATCAGATCTGTCAAACAGGGCTCGTATCATTTAGAAGACCTCAAAGGCTGCCAGCTTCCTCATCCTTGGAACGCTGAGCACCTGAAGATCTACTACCTATGAGGAACTAGCCTTTAAGGCTCATAATAAAGTGTACGCCTCCGAGCGACTAGCCTTTAACGCTCTTAATAAAAAAAGTTCCAATTCCGTTTCGAACGTCTACTCAATTGTCTTATCATTACGAGCGTGAACTCAATGATCCAATCCTTAAGGGGTATGAACCTAATCCTACAAAGGTTCGACAAGGCATCCCCTTAAGGGAAAAGGCCTAATAATGACCCGACTCTCCAATGGAGTACTCGGTTCATCATACAATAGAATGAAAAGTCCTCACAGGATAAGCGACGAACCGAATACCCTAAAAGACCAGACCCAACTAAAACTTAGGCCGAGGGGGCTCGGAGAACGAACTAAATAATAATGAAAGGGCCAGACCCGTAAATAGGTCCGCTTGTCAACAAAGCAAAAACGCAAGTCTAAGTAGTTGGAAAATACCAAGGAAAACTTTCTCATTCGATAAATCTCCCTCAAAGGGGCAAAAGTACATCAACGGTAAAAAAAAAAGAGATAAAGCATAGTCTTTATGCTGGAGGAGCTTGGGCGTCGGGGGCTGGTTCCGAGCGAGCAGGGGCAGCAGGGGCGGCTTTAGCAAGGGCAGCAGGGGCGTCTTTAAGGTCCTTAGGCAGTAGAGGATCAAGATCGAGGTAAGGGTATAAACCCAGGACTGCCTCGATACAAGCATCGAAACTGCGGTTGTAAAACATCGCAGCTTCGGCGTCCCTCTCTTTAGAGGTCTTGAAATCTTCAATCGCGACGACAACTACCGTTGCTAGAGAAACCTCATCCTTGGCCCGTTGAGCCTCCACAGCCTGAGCAACGGCTCGAGTCATCTCTTCGGTCACCTCAACCTTAGTGCGTTCCAAGGCCTCACCCAGCCGGGTGATCTCCATTGCCAAGGAATCCTCACGGGCTCTGGCGCAGGTCAGCTCGACTGTGGCCACATCATTGCTAGCTTTGAGGTTATCTGCCCTCTCCTGAAGCTGTAGCTCTCCGACCTCCAAGTCAACCATAACCCTCTGCATCCGACCTCCTCTGGCCCTCTAGTCTGAAAGCTGCCGACACAGCTCACTTTTCTCGGACCGCAAGAGGGCGGACTCATCTTTCAAAGCCGCCATCTCAGCCTTGAGGGCCTCGAGCTCAATCTCTCTCCTCTGATGCTCCCTCACTCTCTCCCGAATCGAGAGCAATGCTGGGACAGCCTGAATAAGGAAAAGGGAATTAGTATCTAAAAAATGTACGATGATATTACGAAGGACAAAAAGAATCTTCTCGAAGACATACCGTGTAACACACGACAACCAAATCGTTCAGAAAGGAGTTGTTCGACCTGTTGAGGGTTCGAACTGTCCTCCTCGGGGGCATGCTTGGCCGCCCATGGAGCCAGGCAGACCATATGATAGCCCGACTCAAACCTCCCACCACTCGTGCCCACCTAGGGTGAGACCTCAGCCTCCTCAGCCCTTACCCTACTGTCGGCCGAGTTCTGACCCTAGGCTCTGACATCTCCCCCGACTTTGGGAGGGGGGGAAAGCATGTTGTCGGCCATTCTAATGGCCTCCTCCCGCTCGGAGGAAGAAGGGACAGCAATGGGGGGCTCAGGGGCTGCGATAGGAGCCTCCGCGGGGGGGGAGAACGGTGGTGGAAGGAACAGAGCTCGGAACGATAGGGGTACTGGCCACAGTCGTTCGAACAAGCGCTTAGGGAGGAACTACCGTCGGGCCCCCGATCGGACCAGACAGCACCGGAAGCGGACTCGCCCAAGCAACCGTAGGTGCACTAGGACGTACCGAGGTCGATGCAGCACCCGACGCCTGCGGGTGAGCGAGCACCGCAAGAGTCGAGTCGGCGAGCTTCGGAGCGGGGGACTGCGGAGATCATCTGGGCAGAAGATTCCCCCACTCGGGGGGGTGCCTGCTTCTTCCGGGTGATCTTCACCTGGGGGTTTCCTTCAACAACTCCTTCGCAGTCGGAGTTGCCTTCCTCTTTCGAGCGCCAGACGCCTCGGTCATGCCTGCGAGAAAAATGATAATGTCAGCGACTAAGTAACCGAAATCGAGCTCATTAGGAATCTCGAAATTACTTACTGAAGGACGTGGGCAAGGGTTGTGTCTTGTAAAGCCCTGTCCGATAAAGATTATTTGTGATTATCAGGTCCATCCAGGAGCGAAGCGTCTCCGACCGCGCTCTGACCTTTGCGATCCGGTTCTTCTGAACCGAATCAAGGAGAGACAATCCCTTCGAGAAAGCTGCAAAAGGAAATGAAGAAGTTTTACTTCAATTAAAATGAAAGGAAACAAAGACATCGACACAGATATTGATTAAAGTCTGACCTGGTTTTGTGAAATGGGTCGGGATCCGTGCTGTTAGAGCTCCGAGCTCCGCTGCCAGCGCCTCCCATTCGCCTGCCTCCCAGAACCACTTATTTTTCTAGTCTTTATTGGAGGAAAACAGGTTCATCGCCAGTCCCGACCCCTTGCTGTCTCGTTTCACAAAATATTACCATAGGTCGTTGCTGTCGTGCTTGACCAGGTACAGACTCATCAGCTCATCTGGGGTCAGCTCGGGGTTTCCAACTTGTCGCTAGATAATGAAGGCGGAGATTATTACCCTTCAGGCGTTGGGAGCGAATTGCCCGGGGGCTAACCCGAGGTAGGCCACAACCTTCCGGATGAAGGGGTGAAGTAGGAGCCGAAGCCCGCACTGCAACGTGTAGAGGAAGATTGCGACTTCCCCCTCTTCAGGAGCTCCAGCCATGTCCATAGGCCCATGGGCCCTTATCTGAACGGAGTTAGGAATTTGAAACTCCAAACGGATCCAATCCATTTGAGATTCCGACATGACGGAACCCCCTGGGACTTCTTCCGCACTGCGCAAATTCGCAGGCATTTCGGTGACCTCAGTAGTTCTGACTCGGCGGGCGCGGGCAGCCGTCTTCTTGCTGGGCTGCTTGGTCCTAGCACCCAACGTCTTTTGTCTCCGAGGCGGGGGGTATAGGGTTGTGGTTTCGAAGGCGCCTTCGAAGGCCCCGTTTCCATCTTCAGAACTCCCTGTCTCGGAGTCCTCGGCGTACTTATGCACCACTTCGAGGTTGGAAGACATAATGGAAAGAAGGATGAAGAACAACGAAGGTGACTCACTGAGCGACTACCGAAAATTGCCTTCTACCGGAAAGGAGAGATCGGTTGGAATCACCCGCCGAAAACTTCGAATTCAAATGGAATCGCCTCGTCAGAAATTGCCTTCTCCGGTATGCTCTTCTGGTTCCAAATGTAAAGTAACGAACAAAAATTTGTGATTCCTTATATAGGCAACAAAGAACTTCGCATTAATGGCAAGTCATAATGGTCACAACCGAATCGGCATGAGCCGATCTCCGAGCACACTTGACCACATCCCGTTGGGGAAATACTCAACCGACTGTATGGCTCTGACATCGGGCAGCTTGCTTCGATATGCGAAGCAACCCCCGAGCAGTGGGAACCATCACGTACACGTCTCCTCAGACCTGCATGGTAATCTCTCATAGGTCGGAAGGAGATTCAGAATCGCAACCGTCGCCACACGTCGACTAGAGTGATTGACGCGCACATAATTTGAAAGTCGTCATCAATGCGGTATGGGTGGGAGATTTTTCACATGAATACTCTCCAAGTCCGCAAGCAGACTCGAAGAGTAGGGAGCTTCTGTTATGGGAAATCCGAGCTCGCGACACAACGCCGGTCCGAGCGCCATACTGAGCCGAGGCATGACTCGTCCGACCTGTTTCAAGCATCACATGACAATAATGAGCAGGAAGACGCGACCCATCCGAGCAGCCGATGCAGTTGAGGTGCAGCTCGGAACAGTCCTTATACTCCGATTGGGTGACCTGCTATACGGTAACTGCATTCTGCTCGACACAGCCAGCCCTGCCAACTGCGAGGTGACCGACCTATTGGGTCGGATCAGACACAGCACTAGATGATGCCTCCTTTACTCTGTGGTCGGATGAGCCGAGCCGAGTAACTGGAGCTGAGTAGACGTATAATGGCATATGCCAAATGCGGAAGTTGCCATTACCAGTCGTGGCTGATAACTTCGCTCACAGATACACACTACTCGTCCGATACGCTGCGCGGTCAATAGATTGCGGGTAGTATCTCCATGATCCGGGAATTCCTATGATCGTGCTGAGATTATTAGATCCAGGCCATTCCACGGGAAAGTATAAGTAGCACACTACACCATGTCTACAGGTATGTAATAGCAAGTGCTCTCCCCTCTACTCTCTACTAAGACCCCGATTCCCGTGTCCTGACTTAGGCATCGGAGGGTCCCCCGGCATAGCCAGGGTCACCTTTGCCAATTCTCTGGTTGCAGGTTTCAGGGGCAATACATCGAAGTGAAGACGACGTAGAGGGCCGACCGGATTTTGGCATCAACATGTGTGTTTCATCCATGTCGTCCACCCACTCTGCCAGATCATTTTGTGTTATGAGCCCCAAAATGAGGTTGATCCAAATTTCAAGTGGACCGCACAGTGTTGATTAAACGCCCACCATTAAAAACTTCTTCGGGCCACTAAAGCTTGATCCTATATATATATATATATATATATATATATATATATATATATATATATATATATATATATATATATATATATATATATATATATATATATATTCCCTTCATCCAAGTATGTATGAACTAATCAACAAGTTAGATGCCAAATAACCATTACAGTGGGCTGTTGGAGGTTTTTAATGGTGGACATTGTAACACCCCGTACTCTTCCATACTTGGGTGCTACCGAGTAACCCAATTTACTACAAGTACAATTCTAGACTAAATAAATGTTCATAGGCATTCCAATCAAAATCCAACTGTCGAAAGAAATCCCCAATCCAGTGTACCATATTGGTCATCCAATTCAAATTTTACTATAAAGTTCGACGTAATCAGCCCTCAAGATCCTAGGTAGTTAATTAAACTATATTAGGAAAAGACCTTACCGTTAAATCTTTGAAGATCATTGGGTATCACCCTTTAGACACACAAATCCAAAGCTTTAAATCCGCCTCAACTTTGGCCATGCATCCTTGGATGACTCATATAGTCGAATAGATGGGATGGATTTTACAAATCATTAGTGTGGGACCCACTACACGGCTATGATACACACACAGACACACACATGTAATAATAATGGAAACTACATTAAAATTTAAAATTAATATGATCAGTGGATAATAGCGAGTATTGATCATACCCATGACCCATTAGGACACTCTGAACGTTGATGGCCAGACTGGAACTGCTCCAACCATCAGATCAGTGAGAAATCCATAAATTGGGCCCAAATAAAGTTGTGGGCCCCACCTAGGCATCCCATCTGCTTGATCTTTGATCATGGATCCTTCTTGGGAATTGAATTGCTACATCACATGCTTAATGTTTATACTGTATATTAAATTCATCATATTGGATTACTTGTGGACTGTTTCTGGGATTTAAATTGGTACATCAGCAGGAAACCCTTACTTATAAATGTACATGCATACTTGAGATGTAACTCGATTGATGGTGATTGTAATGGATCTTCGGCTTAGTGGTTATTGAAAGGTAGTTTAAATTGACCATTGATGAGGGCATACCATCCGAGGTTGTTGCATCCAATGGTTTTCAGGTTTGGTCTTTTATCGCATGGTTTTGATACTCGCCTTATGTGGCGTATTTTAATAATTGTCCTATGTGGTTCGTTTTTATATCGCCCTATGTGGCTTTGTTTTAGTATTTTTCCTCTATGGGTTCGAAGTTTTAAACTATGTAACCATGCGATGGTAAGCCTCATATATTGTAATATGATTGACCATTAGTCGACAGGTTTTTCATTAAACATCCTAAGGTAATAGTCTCATGAGCCGGGGATGGTGGTATAGGACCTATGCCCGAGCTGTTGGCCTACGCTGGTGACGAGCCCTCGTAGTGACCTTGAGCTTATTTAAATTGGTTGATTGTAACTGGACTAAATAAAGGTTTGGCTAATCATGCATCCATGACATATTGGTGATGATGGATGGCTAATTCTGGATGTTGTAGCACATGCCCTTAGGATCATCGGGGTGTCGTTTCGCTAGCTCCCAGACCACCGACTATTAATCTATTGTTCCGACTGGATGATTTTCTTAGGTCGATGATTGCTTGGGTGACGAGCCCACCGTCCACACGGATGAGCATCCCTGGGGCGATGATTACATTCACGCATCCATACATCTAATAAGACCTACATCATGTATTGTTTTGTATACTTTGCTTTATAATTATGCTTACTTAATGCAGCGGTGTGTAACCTTGAGAGAAATTCGCACTGAGTTGACCACTTATCCATCAAATATATAACCATACAGGTAGCACAGGTGGCTTAATTGAGTTTCAGGTTCAGACTAATGAGGAGCAGAGTATCACTATTGAAGATGCATGATTGTATTGTCAAGAGTTGTTACATGGCTTACAGTTCCAGATTTGTTATATTTTGCTTTGGTTACATGTAGCATCATTTCACTTGTAATTGTAAGTTTGGGACATTTGTTTGTATAAGTCATTATGGGCAGCTTCTTATATATTTCAAATGTAAATGAAATTTTTCTTTAAGTTGATTTGTCCACTCTACACTCATTTGCTTACTTTAAATGAAAAAAAAATACACTCGAATTAAGGTTAACACTCGGGTTTTTGGAAAACGGGTCATATACTCGGGTCCTGAAAAGTCTGGGCATTACAGACATTCAATCACAACTGTTTTCCCATGGTGTGGTTCACCTGAGATTTAGATCTATCTCCTTTTTTGGATCAAGCCTTAAAATTATCTTTCAAAATGGATGGACGGCATGGATAAAACACATTCATCATGGTGGGGTCCACATATCAGCAACTACCAGCCACCTAGCTGATAGTAGCGTCCCTAGCCAAACCGTGTCCGCACCCAACCAGCTTTCAAACTTGCTTTGCATGGGTGCAGATGTGATCCAGGTTAATAACTTAGTGAGTCCCTACCTGTGGGCCGACCTTTGATGCATGTGTTGTATAGCCGAGTCATTTCAGGTCATGGGCATGAAAGCAGATATAAAGCAAAGTGGACCACACAACAGAAAATACCAATCTTTGAACATCCACCGTTAAAAACTTTTTGTCCATTGTAATATTGATTTGCTATCCAACATGTTCATAACATCACGTATACATGGATGAAAGGAAAACACAAATATTAATTTGATTCAAAACTTTCGTAGCTGACCAAAAAGTTTTAATGGTTAATTCTTGTGGTGTGGTTCACTTGAAATTTGTATCTGCTCCATTTTTTTGAGTTGGCAAAATGGACCAACAACATGGAAAAAAAATATATGACACATTCGTTAAGGTAGGCTCATGTAGTCATTAACTCACCCACTAAGCTATTACCTCAGACTCACCTAAACAATGCCCGATTTGCGTGGACACAAATTAGCTACTCATGGGTTGAGCAGCAAGACTTGCTAAAGAAGTGACGTCACCAAGTTCTGTGGGCCCAACCATGATGTATGTTTTGTATCCACACCTTTCATCCATTTGGAGTGATCATGTTAGGGCATGATTCAAAGAATGAGTCAGATTCAAAGAATGAGTGAGATTCAAAGCTTGAGTGGACCCCACCACAGAAAATAGTGGGGAGAGTGATGCCCACCATTAAAAACTTCTAACGGCCACAAAAGTTTTCGATCAAGCTGATATTTTTGTTTTCCCTTGCATTAACACATGAATAGGTTAGATCTCAAATAAACATCTTGGTGGACCTTAGGAAGGTTTCTGTCAGAACTTTCATGTCCAAGATGGACCAGAGGAGGCCTGTTCCGAGGCAGAAGTGATCGAGATTGTAGTAACCCTAAAACAGGCATATCTTGTAAACTGGAATGAGTTATTCGACTTACCATATATGATTTTGGGGGTAGTAGAAGCTACTTTAGTCACCTAACCCACTACTCTTGGTTGCCCATGCCAAATTTGTGAGATTCCATCACATTAATTATCGAAAATCCACTTTAATTTTTTTTTTTACTATTTATAGTAAGTTTTAGCCAGATCATAACTCTTGATTGTTTGAGTTGTAGGAGTTGTGCCCAACATGAAAAGAGATTAGAAAAATTAGGAGAACAACGTGGTTGGGCCAAATTGGACACTTACTATTTTTGGCCGAAAACCATGAAGTCTAGTAGGAATTATGACTGTTTATTAATAGTAAGTTTATTATTTATAGTAAGTCACGTTTTTTAGGGAGTTTGAATTGAAGTTTGATTTTGAAACTTCTTCCTAAGTTTGGTATCACTATTTAAAGGATCGTAAATTCTTTTTATCATCAATCAATCTATTTTTGAATTTATTAGAATTTATTTCTATTTTTTTTCCATTGTGGATTCGAGGAATCTTTGTAAGGAGTCCAGAGAAGCTCTGTGGATTCAGAGTAATTATCTCCTTGAGGAGGACAGTGATCGACTTCATCACGTTCATCCCTACATCAATTGGTATCTGAGCGAGGAATCCGCTCGAGTCGATGACAAATAACAAAGGAATGGACCAAAATCCCGTGGACAGTGATTCAAAGATTCGTTATATTTTTGGAAAGAATGGAAGCTTTCCACCATGAGAGAGTTGACCATGCAAGGATTACATGCAATCCTCTACCGTCTTGCAGATATGCTAATTCCATCCCATGCCCAAGGTGATACTCAATCACCTGTGGTTGTTATACGACACAACCTAGATTTTTGTAGGGCACTACCAATGGTGAATCGTAGGGCTACCCCAGATGAGTCGAGCTTTAGCGACGAGGACATCAATGACAACTTTGCTTAATGACCAATCCATGGAGGCGATTGACTAAATCATGCTAAAAGAGACTATTGAAGCAAGGCCGAACTTCCCAGTTTTCATGGCTTATTACATATAGAAGATTTTCTCAACTGGTTAGTCAAATTAGAATGATATTTTGATTACATGGATGTACCAGAACATAAAAAGTTAAAATTAGTAGCATTCAAATTAAATTCTGGTGCGACCTACTGAGGACGAGATAATGTTTACGTCTTCATTAAGGATGGTCAAAAAATGGTCCTTGCCCCTATGACACCAGAGAACTACCTTGAAGCTTATAAAGTGGACGGGAGTTCTATAAGACCTGACCCAAGTTCATATGTGTACATGTGTGCATGTGAGTATGCATTTTATTCATCTTGGTCCCGCAGTCCAACCAGTCGAATTTCGGCTATCCGTGACTTTCGGTTAGCGTTTGCGGTCTTCCTCGAGTTCGGTCAAGTTGACTTGACTCGGATAGGCCCAAGACCCATATCATCTTGTCCGTATCGGTGTCGCTATTCCAACGTCACGTCCCGTGCGTTAATCCGATATGTACATCTCAAGTTATGAGCATCGATCGATATGGGCAATTGATTTCATGATTGATGGACCCCACCATAGTTTACACATTTTTTCATGCCCATCATTTCACCCTAGGCTGAGATTTCTAGAAAGGCTATTACCCTAAGCCTTATTTATATCACCATAGGCCACCATCATTGCCTAGGAGAGAGAGAACGCATCATTACAAGGCTTAAAAGCCTCTCTCTCTCTCTCTCTCCTTCCCTCTCATTTCTCTCTACACCTTCATCTCTCCTCTCATTAGCAAGCACTCAAACGTCCCCTCTACCCCATTTTCTACAGCCATTCTTCCTAAAATACCTCCTCATCTATCCCTTCTCACTTGATCTTAGCCTTTGATTCATGTTACTTGGAGCCTCTAGATGATGGTGATGTAAGTTTTAAGGTTGATCTAGGTGGGTGTTTTCTTCATCAAGTAGATCCTTCCTCTTCTTCACGTAGCCTTTTCTTCCTCATGTAGTCTTTTTTATCTCTCTCATTTGGATGTGTAGGACCCACCAATTAATGGTGGAGATCCTACACATTCATCTAGATGTGGTCATGAGGCCCGCATTGTACATGCATGAAATTCTTCCCTTGATGGACCCCTTGCATGGGGATTTCTCTTATTTCTCTAGGTATGATGGGTCATTTAGACCCTTGCATGTAGCTAGGATGGCATCCCAACCATTCATCTCAAAGATCTAGGCCATGCATCATAAGATATATGTTGTACAATGTATTTATATTGTTGTTTGTGATTGTGATTGTGTGGGGATAACTCAATAATGGCGGAGCCCTGCCTTGATGGCCAGATGCTCTTCCTTCTCTTTCCTTCTCTTGTAATATGATGACATTATGTGTGGTCCACTTAGTGGACTTGGATTGCCCAGAAAAGCCCAGTAAGGAAGGGACATTTATACTCAACCTACACCATGGTTTAGATGCCCCTTTTTGCCACCTTAAATGTTTATGTAAGGGTGAAAATTTAGAAGTTTGTTCTGAAAAATTGTGGGGCCCACTAGGGTGGGCCATGACACCCAATTTATGGGTCAATCCCTTCCTTAATAGGCCCATAAATTTATTTTATTCCATACATGTATTGCTGTCCAGAAATTTTTGGGCAGATTTTTGTTAAACTTTGGGTTTGAATTTGGGACTAATCGAGAGACTTTTTGTACCCATCAAATATGTTTTTCTAAAATGTGGGGATCTCATCTTGATGTTCCCCAAATTTCAGCCCTATCCAACCCCCATTGAGGCCCCAAAGGTGTGACCCAAGTGCGGTGGCTAGCCTAAAATTTCTTGATTGTTTCCAACAACTTATCAGAGTGGAAATCCTTTATTATAAAATAATTTTTTCACTGGTGGGCCACATCCGTGGACCCCACCTTATAGTACATATGAGGGGATCTAAAACCTATTTTTTCCAAATTTTTTGAGGCCACTGATCCACCCCACTGGAGGCTCAGAACAGGGTCTATCAAAGTTCTGCACTTAGTAGATTTTCTACACAGATTAAATTCCTTGAATTAATTAAAATATTTTTGTGAATTCTAAAATTTTGAGATTTTACAGAAGTGTGGCCCACCCTTGGTAGGACCTACCTGCAAATTTTTAGAGCCAACAGACGCCTGTGCCAATCGTGGTGTGGGCTGGACCAGCCCACTAGGCTAGGACGCCCAGGCTGGGGCGTCCAGCCATGGTTGGCCGTCCACCCCTTCCTGTGGGCCCACCATTGATGTATTTGTTATCCCCACTGTCCATCCATTTATGGTCCATGTGGGTCATGGCCATTTCCCTCAGTGGCATTCATTTTTGGGACCCATTTGGATGAGTTTTGGGCCAATTGCCCAGGCCCATTGGTTTGTTTACCCTTGGGACACCCAGGCCCATTGGACCACTGTTGGACTTTTTTTCCAGCAGAATGGTCCATTTGTTTTATGTGTGTAATCTAGTCCTCCCATCTAGTGGGACCCACAGAGATATATGTGGGCCACCTAGGAACATATACATAATTTATATTATTTATTATTAGGCTATTATTTATTATTAGGCTCCAGCAGGCCTAGAAATAGGTGGGCTGAAAATTCAGCAATGGGCCCAAACTGGCTGCCCCTAATAGCCTGTTTTAGGGAAGCATGCCCCACCAGATTAAGGATGGATTATGCACATAAGATTGTCATTCTTTGAAATTTCTTTGGCCTTCATTTATGTTTACTTGGAGGCCCACCTTAATTAGATTTTATTTTGGATTTATGTTCATATATAGTTTTTGGTTGGACTTTGTAGGCCCATTTATCTTGAAATCTTCTAGTTAGGTCCCTTGACCTTTGTGCATATATCTCACTACTTATTGTGATGGGTTTGAGGGCCATAATGTGCAAGAAGTTGGGCCCTTGCTTGCCCACCAAATAACCTTGTACTTGGGCCAAGTTGTGAGGCCAAACTTACTTTGATAAAGCGTAGAAATTGCCATATGATTGGATTATCGGGCTGCCCACTAGGCCCACACAATATATGGATTTGTGACCTTTATGGTTGGGCCTAAACTTTGCTTGAGGGCATACCATATTGCCTATGAGTTGGGCTTTGAGTATAGCCCACTAGGCCTTGGATTGCCTTAGGCCATAGGCCTTGCTTCATATTTGAGTAGTAGCAGGTTGCCCTTTTGGGACCCAGTTGATGTTAGATGTCCTCTTTGGTGGCCCTAAGGTAAGCCCATGGGGCTGTTATAGGTGGTTAAAGGCCCACCTTAGACTGCTTATTCCTTTAGGCCTATATATGACCCTTTTTTGCCTTGTGGGTTACTCCAAAGTATTGGGCCCTTAGAGGTTTGTTCCTTAGATTAATTGTCTAAGTGTAAGACCTGTATCCTAGTTCGTACTGTTCCGTCGACTCCCGCGATCCTTCCGGTCGAATTCGGCAATCCTTGACCACTTTCTGATGTTTGCGCGCGATCTTAAGCTGATACTTGTATGCCAAAGACGGCTAAAATTGAAACTTATACCTTAGCGATCGCGCCGTCGCCGCGGTTTCAACGCCGTGACTCGCACACTGACCCGATACCCAGTCTAAAAGATATCAGTCTGCGTTCAATTCGAAGAAAACACTGCGCGTTACGAATTACGAGGGAATCTCTACGAGATGTTCCATCAATCAATGTCAAAGTACAACCATACCTCAAGTACAAGCCCCATCCCTCCTTTTTCCCTCAAGTCAACTCTCTTTCCACCTCACCATCTCACTTTACAAAAATTTCAACCATAGCCATCCCTCTTTTACCCATTTTTCAAACCAACCCATACTTCATTAATAACACCCATCACTCCAACTATATCTTTTATTATACCCTCTTATTTCTCAAAATCTCTCAAGCAAAAATTTCCATACGTCCAAGCCTCCCCAACTCTCTCCCAAATCACCAAGTGTGGCTCACCCTCTCATCTCTCATCCACACCATCAAAGGTCCATCATCCACCGTCCAAGGCGAAGGCAAGGAGCTAAGGAGGCTAGGGGAGCAAGAAGGAAGCCAAGAGGTGGGTGATCCACCGTTAAATTTCTTTTTAGGGACCACTTGTTGGTGGGACCTATTTTTTTATGTATAATTTGTATCATGTGGGGCCCATAGTGGCGGGGCCCACCATCACCGTCTCTTGTCTCTCTCTCTCTCTCTCACTCTCTCTCTCTCTCTCTAGAATGTAGTGGGCCCCATCAAATTGTGTTAAATTTACTCCATCCATCTGATGGTGTGGCCCATCACATTTCAGGAAAATTCCACCTATTAGACTAAAATATATGTAATATATTTATATTTTATATATATATATATATATATATATATATATATATATGCTTGCATGGTGGGCCACGTACATGTGGGACCCACCATGATTCCTGTGTCTGTCCACACCGTCCAGCGTCCAGGATATTGGACGTGACGGTGGCTAAGCATGAAGTGTGTGTACGGGCATAGGTGTGTACTATCAGCTATTAAGAAAAAGAAAAAGGTGATATTCTAAAGTTGGGGTGGGCCCTTATGTAGGCCCCACCCATGAGGTATATGTTTAATCCACGCCGTTCATTCACTTTTTCAAGTCATATTAGGCGTTAAGCCAAAATTTGGGACCAATCTGACTCTCAGGTGGGCCATACCATCTAAGAATATGTGGAGACATGCCTGAATATATAAAAGCACTTGGTGGGACCTACCTGAAATTTGGATGCATCCTAAATTTGGACTGGACGGTCCACCATGTGAGACACACACAATAGATGGGTTGGATCATCTCATTGTGTGCCCCATATTTTTTAAAAAAAAAAAAAGAAAAGGAAAGAAAAGGGAAGGAAAATGGTGGGCCGCTCCAACATGGCTCCACCTTGATGTATATATTTAATCCAAGCCATCCATTCTATTCTCGGGATCATTTTAGGCATTGAGCCGAAAAAGAGACCCATCGAATTATCTGGCAGGCCGTGGCATTAAGAATGCTAGTATTTTCCTTTAAAACTTGGAA
Organism: Magnolia kwangsiensis; assembly: GCA_037074715.1. Lineage (NCBI taxonomy): Eukaryota > Viridiplantae > Streptophyta > Magnoliopsida > Magnoliales > Magnoliaceae > Magnolia > Magnolia kwangsiensis. The sequence continues at coordinate 151,487,825 of CM073574.1, read as the reverse complement.
AAATGATTTCTGGGGTCCACCAGAAGCTTGGACCCACCTAAAACTTGTTTTGGACCCCTATTTTTATGGGACACATACAATGGACGGGGTAGATTTGCTTAATGTGGGTCCCACCTAGGATAATAAAAAAAAAATACATTTGACAAAAAGGTGGCAAACACCTTGCTGTCATGGTTGTCATGACATGCACGCCAAAAAAGGGGTGGGTCCCATTGGCCCTAGTTGTGGACCCCACCGTGTTGTGCGTTCTAAATCACTGCCGTCCATTTGTTGGGACCCCTTTGTTGAGGCGTTGGTTCCAAAAAAAATCAGCCATGAATAGTTCTCAGATGGCCCACATCGCCACCGTTTATACGAAGGTATGTTAAACCACTCGAAAATTATTGCTGGGGTCCACATGAAACTTGGACCAACTTGAAATTTAGTTTGGACCCTTAATTTAGTGGGGCACACATAATGGACGGGTTGGATTGTAAATAAACACTTTGGTGGGCCCTACATGGGACCCACTGTGGTATGTGTGGCTTACCACACCGTCCACAACAGTGGGTGGTGACACCCACTGTGATGTAAGTATTTCAATCACGTCGTCCGTCCACGGGAGTGGACGGTGGCCCCCACTTATTGTATGTATTGTGTCCACGCCGTCCATCACTGTGGGCCCTGGCCCACGTGATGTTATTAACAGATTTGGATGGCATTAAACATTACAATGGCCCATGTTGGGTAAAAAATAAACATTTTGCTGGGCCCCTTGATACATGGCCTTATCAACAGGTGGGATGTAAAATAAATATTCTGGTGGGCCCCTTGCCACACGGCCTTAACAACAGGTTGGGTGGCAAATAAGCATTTCAGTGCGCCCAGGATTGGATGGAAAATAAATGTTATAGTGGGCTCACATGGGAGTCTACCATGATGCATGAGTTTCATCCAAACTGTCCAACCATTTTGAGATCATTTTAAGGCCATTGTTGAGGCCCATCTTAATGTATTTGTGGCCCGCCCGTTAAGGCCCACTTTGTTATATATGGGCCCATGTGTGTAGGCCCATTTGATGTATTTGTGGCCCATTGTTGAGGCCCACCTTGGTATATATAAGGCCTATGTGATTAGGCCCATTTGATGTACATAAAGCTCATGTGATTGGGCTCATTTTAATGAATTCTAAGGCCCATGGGTTATAACCCATTGCAAAGGACCTAAGGCCCATTGGTGAGGCTCATTAAGGTGATCCATTTAATAAATGTAAGGCCCATATGATACGGCCCAATTGATGTACTTAAGGCCCAATTGAGTGCACCTAGATCCATTGCAATGCGTGATCCCTCCATGGCATATAACGATATTTATAGTAAGTAATGCCTTGGAAACAATGATGGTTAGACGTCCACATTGTAGGTACAATGTTGGTTAAATGTTCGCATTATAACACTCCCTAAGGCCCACTAATAGGCCCATACTTGTAGTAAGTAAGCTGTCTAGGCCTATCTCAGTTATACACAGAGCCCATCTCTATATACATGTTTAGTATAGATCCATGATTCATTATCATACGCATCATATGTATGACTGATATGAGAAGTGACTGATCATAGCATATGCCTTTGGGCGAACTGTTTATGGGCTCCCTGGTAGGCGGAGTTGCCCTAGTGCATGGTACACGTAGGACTGTTGCATGACTGGTAGTGTGACTCATGCACTTGTATTTGTATGATTGTGATTATTGTATGCCCTAGCGACATCAGGGCCATAGCCTCCACAGATGTATCGTGGGTGGTTGGATTAGATACCGAAAATGTTTGGTTCTAGCATACGGGCACCATAGATGTTCCTAGGTGAAAATCTCTAAACCCGATGGTACCAGAGGATGACTCCAATGTCGAGACTGAGTGGATACACGAGTGCGCGATGGCCGTATACCAGTAGGCCGCGTCTCCCACTGTGTCGTGATCGGTTGGAAAGGGGGTGTGACCTTACCCACCTGAGTGAGGGGGCAACTTCTAGGTTGAGTTTGACTAGCTTGAGGAATTGGTCCGCTATCGACGAACTGGGCCCGATATTGGCAGGCGGATAGTGAAGTCTCTTCTGCTCTCCCAGTTGTGCGTTCGGATAGGGACGACAAGCTGGCGTAGAGTGTACTAGACCCCGGTGATTATCCAGAATGAGAACTATACTGATATATGATGAGGATTGGCATGCTTGATTTACATCTCACATTACATGGTCTGGATATGACCGATCGCATTCATATCTTGCACTGTATAGCCTTGGTACGGCTGATTGCATCCTTGTATTCATCAGCATGATTTCGCATTACTCTAACCTTGCATTCCGAGCACGCTCATATTGCACACACACTTACACCACCCTCTAAGCTTTCTATAAGCTCATACACGATTGATGCGTGTAGGTGACGTCAGGATGCAACCGTAGCGTAGTTGCAGCAGGAGCGTACAGTCGAGCTTTTGGAGTTTTGTTATTAGCAATATCTTGTATTTCCCTTTATACACCTTGTACTCAAAGTTTTTTATCATAATGAATTTTGTGGTGGTGTTTTTATGGTTATTGTTCATGGGTTATGCTTTTGGTTATGCTCATTACGAATCAGACTGGTGATTATATAAATCCTCCTTGTAGCATCCTAGGATCGAAATCTGGTATATGGGTGCCAGAGCCGAGAATGGAGTACTGCGGAGGCTGTCGGTGTAGGATTCGGTGATCGAGAATTTTGTGAGCCCAGTTTTCGAGTTTGGGGCGTGACACTAAGTACCTAGACTTGATTCCCTCTTTGGGAAGGAGGAGTATGTTCTAAGTCATCATCGCTGTATGACACACCCTCATGACCCATATGCATAATTGAGTGATTGGATTGTATTTGTGTGTGGGCGAGTTGATATGATAGAGAGATGAAGTTTCCCTCTTATGCATATTGAGTGCTTAGAGCTAGTGCATGATTGGTATACGTGACTCATGCATCTGACATCGCATCTCATGGACATTATCGCCCTTGCTTCATCAGGGCCTTACCTCTACTAGTATATTCGTGGATGGCTGTCTGTGGACACCGAAAATATATCATTTGAGCATTGGGGTGCATAGGATATCCCTAGGTGAAAGGTCCTAAACCTTCAAGGTACCTAGAAGACGCCTCAACGTCGTGACCGAGTGAAAATCATGAGCGCCCGAGTGCCTTACACTGTTAGACCACGTCTCCCACTGTCGTGTAGTCGGTTGAGATGAGATGCTACTTTATCTACCTGAGTGAGAGGGCATGGCTAGGCTAAGTCTGACCAGCTCGTGAATGGGTCCGCTACCGTCGAGCCTTGCTGGTGATTGGTTGTCCACAGGTGGGTAGTGTAGTCTCTTACGCTTATTGACTGTGCGGTCTTGACAGCGGCAGTCATCCTATAGTGTATCAGACCCTAGTGATATTCTTTATGATGAAACTGTATTGGATATGTGGTCTGGTTATAAGCATTGACATCACTTCGCATTGCATTACTGTCGGCTGTATAAGCCTTGTTGCATTGCATAGCCTTGGTATAGCTTCCTTCATTTATAGCTTAACCTTGGTAAGGCTAGTGCTATTGATATTGATCATGTTTTCCTTTTGTATCTCCTATTATTCTTCTGCAAACCATTGTCACACACTTTCACAACCCTCTATGCTTTCTATAAGCTTATGCATGATTGACGCGTGCAGGAGATCCTAGGTCGGCGTCGTAGTGGCAGAGCTTGGATAATAGTTGAGTCAAGGACCAGTGTTGCAGATCTTTTTTCCTTCTTCTTTTGTCATAAGATGTATTTCCTTTCAACCTTGTACTTGAAAAGTTCAAATTCATAGTGGATTTTGCAATGTGTGTTTTTGTTATTTCTGAGATTCGTGATCTTGGGTATGTTCATATTGGAATAGATATATGGTTACGAAAATCCTCCTTGTAGGATCCCAGGGTCGGAACCTGCCTCAAGAGCCGAGAATGGGATACTATGGAGGATGTTGCGGCTAGAACCGGCCATCGAGTTTCTTGTGAGTCCGGTTACCGAGTCTAGGGCATGATAAGTTCCCTCCTGACCATTTAGGATTTCATGGAGGAATTCAATGAAACTGGCGAGGTGAACGCTGTGGTGGTAAAGGGCGAGGAATTAGAGTCCTTAAACATTCCTTCAAGTTTAAAGTCATTGCTAAATGAATTCAAATAAATTTAGCCTAATGACCTTCCCAATAGATTGCTTCCCATATGAGATATTTAATATTATATCAACCTTGTTCTTGGGTCCAGTTTGCCCAATCATTCTCACTATCGGACGAGTTCGAAGGAGTGCAATATTTTGCAAGAGCAAGTGGAGGAATTGATCCGTAGGGGTCTAATCCATAAAAGCATGAGCCCATGCATTGTACCGGCCCTATTAACTCCATAGAAAGATGGGAGTTGACGCATGTATCTTGACAGCTGGGCAATCAACAAGATTACTGTAAAATATAAATTTTTCATACCATGACTGAATGATATGTTGGACATGCTTGAGAGTGCGAAATTATTTTCTAAATTGGATTTAAGGAACGGTTACCATCAAATTCAAATACGGCCAGGTGATGAGTGAAAAATAACTTTTAAGACCAATGAAGGGTTATATGAATGGTTGGTCATGCCATTCGGTCTTTTGAATGTGCCTAGTACATTCATGAGTTTAATGAACTAAGTTCTAAAGCCTTTTATTGAGCATTTCGTAGTAGTCTACTTCGATAACATTTTAATATACAGTCAGGACGAAGTAAGCTATATGGAACACATCAAACAAGTCCTTCAAGTGCTCACCGAAAACAGGTTATATCTCAATTTTAAAAAATATGGTTTTTTTTATATATACCGATAGCCTTTTTTTAGGCTTTATTGTGACATCTACAGGCATCCGGGTGCACGATGAAAATGTAAAAGCTATCAAGAAATGGCTAGTTCCAATAAACATTTACGAAGTACAAAATTTTCACGAATTGGTGACATTTTATCGTCAGTTTGTGAAAATTTTCAACACTATTGTGTCACCAATTATAGATTGTATTAAGAATGGACCATTTCAATGGACTGACGAAGTTGACAGGAGCTTTGCTGAAATCAAACACAAATTGTCTACAACCCTAGTTCTTATACTTCCCAACTTCGACAAACTGTTTGAGGTCAAATGCGATACTTCATATGTCAGAATTGGAGGAGTTTTATCTCAAGAAGGCATGCTAGTAGCCTTCTACAGTGAAAAGCTTAGTGATGCACTCAAAAAGTAGTCGACCTACGAGCTTGAATTGTACATAGTAGTCTAGGCACTGCGACATTGGCAATATTACTTAAATAAGGAATTCATTCTTTACACAAACCATCAAGCTCTCAAATTCATTAATAGTCAGGCTAACGTGAATTATGTGCATGTTAAATGGGTTGCATTTTTGCAGGAATTCATGTTCGTTCTGAAGCATAAGTTAAGGCAACAGAACAAGGTGGCCGATCCACTTAGTTGTCATGATTCACTACTTGTTACAATGAGTAATGAGGTAGTCGACTTCGACTGTCTCAAGGAGTTGTATGCTGAGGACAAGGACTTCAAAGATGCATGAATGTGGTACCAAGAAGGTCATCCTAGTGACCTACATATGCAAAATGATTTCCTCTTCAAAGGGAATCAACTGTGCATCCCCCAAAGTTTTCTAAGGGAGTAGATTATTTAAGAGTTATATGGAGGTGGCCTTGGTGGAGACCTTAGGTGAGATAAGTCATGGACTCTTAAGAAGGAGCAGTATTACTGGCCACAATTGGTACATGACGTGGAAAAAGCAATGCAATGCTGTCATGTTTGTCAGACCACCAATTGACAGTCTCATAATACGGGCCTCTACACCCTATTACATGTGCTTGACGACCCTTAAGAGGATTTATCTATGTACTTCATGATTGGTCGCCTGCAAACACAACACGGCATGGATTCAGTGTTTGTGGTGGTAGATTGTTTATCAAAGATGGCACACTTTATTCCATGTAAGAAGACCTTCGATGCAACACATGTAGCAAACCTATTCTTCAAAGAGGTCGTACGACTACATGGAGTTTCCAAGACCATTACTTCTAACCGTGACACGAAGTTCATTAATCATTTCTAGCGTACTTTGTGGAATCAGTTTGGTTCACGACTTCAGTTCAGCAGTGCCTACCACCCACGGGCCGATGGGCAGACTGAAGTTGTGAATCGCACGTTGGGAAACCTCATTCGATATATTTCAGTTGACAAACCGAAGAGGTGAGATTTGGCCTTGTCTCAAGCGGAATTTACATTCATTAACATGGTGAACCACTTGACAGAGAAGTCCTTATTCCAAACTGTTTATAGTCAAGTGTCTCACCACACACTTGATTTGGTCCCTTTGCCCGAGTTCTCGGGCATGCATGAGTATTGCATCATAACATATGGCGGACTAAATTTGCATTCATGCAGATGTGCAAGCCAAGTTGCATGCGTCGAACAACAAGTATAAGGAGCAAGCTGACAAGCATCAACGACAAAATGTGTTCGAGGAGGGCAACTATATTTTAGTTCATATACATAATGAGAGATTTTTGACTAGAACCTACAATAAGTTGAAGAATAAAAAGATTGGACCGGCACCGATCCTCCGAAAGATCAATGACAACACGTACGTTGTTGATCTCCAGATGATAGGGAGATCTCACATACTTTCAATGTCACAGACTTAATCGAGTATCATGAACAGAAGTAAGATGAGAAACTAAGGGTCGAGTTCTTTTGAAGTGGAGGGGACTGATGTAGAGCAGGTCGCCGACACTTTCATGTACAAGATGGACCAAAGGAGGCACGTTCAGAGGTGGAAGTGATCAGGATCGTCATAGCCCTAAAACAAGCATATCTCACAAACCGGAATGACTTATTCGACTTACCATATATGATTTTGAGGTAGGAGAAGCTACTTTAGCCACCCAACTTTCTACATCAAGTTTCCCACACTGAATTTATGAGATTCGATTAGATCGACAGTCGAAAATCCATTTTAATTTCGTTTTTACTATTTATAGTAAGTTTTAGCTTAATCACAACTCTTGATCCTTTAAGCTTTAGGAATCGTGCCCAACATGAAAATGGCTTAGAAAAATTAGGAGAATAAAGTGGTTAGGCCAAATTAGACACTTACTATTTTTGGCTGAAAACCATGAAGTCTAGTAGAATTCATGATCGTCTATAAATAGTAAGTTTACTATTTATAGTACGTCACATTTTTTAGGGAGTTTGAGTTGGAGTTTGATTCTAAAACTTCTTCTTAGGTTTGGTATCACTATTTAAGTGATTTTAAATTCGTTTATATATATATATATATATATATATATATATATATATATATATATATATATCATCAATCAATTTAATTTTAAAATTATTAGAATTTATTTCTATTCTTTTCTTTTTCTTTTTATACTCGTGGATTTGAGGAATCTCTGCGAGTCTCGATAAGCTCCATGGATTCAGAGTAATTATCTCCTTCAGGAAGAAGGTAACCGACCTCATCACATTCGTCCCTATGTCAATGCTAGGAGAGACGATGGAAGAAGAGGAAGCCATGGGTACAATCTCACAACTAGCAAGGTTAGGCCAATAACATCCTTTAGATGTTGAATAGCACGACCCACACAGTGGAAATTCTCATACATGTGATTTGAAGAAACTTGTAGATACATATTTTCTAGAATATGCACATCGATATGATTCGATGCATTGTAAATTCGATAAGAGAGATAACATATTCTTGTATTGGTGTTGGGTTTGTGAGGATAAAGATGATGGTCTTTCTTCATCTATTTTCTACATTACAAATATTGTAGAAGCCTTCATGCTTAAATCAATTTCTACTACTGGTAAGATTATAGCCTTCTCCGACAAGGTTTCACTACCCGTATATTACATTGAAGTAGGGGTTCACATGGAACCGATAAACCAGATCGGAACTGACCAAACCGCACGGTTTGGTTTGGTTTTGAAGTGCACCAATTCTGGTTCTGAAAATCAAAGAACTGATTAGTTCGGTTCGATTCTCCATTTGAGTTTCCGTAAACCCAAACCTGGAACCAGATTGTGAACCGTACTGTAGATCAAACTTGGAATTGGACCCCGAACTGGACCATCCAATTATATATATATATATATATATATATATATATATATATATATATATATATATATATATAGAGAGAGAGAGAGAGAGAGAGAGAGAGAGAGGAACACTCACCTGCGAACCAGTTCGTACGTATTACGTACGAACTTTTTTGAGAACCCATCATAGGTGATGTGGATCCTAAATCTGAACCGTTCATGTGAAGCAGCACCCCGTGAAACCCCCAAGGCCGAAGTTTTTTTTCAAAAATGCTGGTGGGCCATAGCAAAGAGAAATGCAAATCAAGGGAGGAAACTGTTTTCATATTTCATGGCCCATCAAGTTTTGGATCAAATTAAAACTTCAGCCAGAGGGGTTTCACGGGGTGCTGCTTCACATGAACGGTTCAGATTTAGGATCCACATCAACTATGATGGGTTCTCAAAAAAGTTCGTACGTAGTTCGTACGTAGTACGTACGAACCGGTTCGCAGGTGAGCATTCCTCTACACACACACACACACACACACATAATGTAAAAAAAAATAAAAAACAAAAAACCCTAATCTCTTAAGCACCTCACTTCGCCCAACCCCCATTCTCATCTCTCTCTCTCTCTCTCTCTCTCTCTCTCTCTCTCTCTCTCTCTCTCTCTCTCTCTCCTATACCCACCGGCACCGACAACTCGACACTGACATCTCTCTCTCTCTATCTCTGTTTTCCACACTGGCTAGCTACTAGCCCCCTTACCGCCAGAAGATTGCTGACCTCTCTCTCTCTCTCTCAATCTCTGTTTTCCACACTGGCCAAGCACCGCCGCCCCCCTTATCACAGCTGACTTGTTTCTATCTCTCTCGTCTCATTGTGAACTTTAACGATGACTTCATCATCATTATCTGTGATGGTAATTATCAATTTTGTTGATTTTTTATAAATATTTTATTGAATGTTGGATGTTTTATTGATTTTTGGTAATTATTTTATTATTATTATTTTTTTTTTTATTAGATGACAAGTATCGGTGAGACAAATAATCCTAAGGAGCCCACTATTACTAATTCTCCATCTCATACAAAAGTATGCCCTCCTAAAGAAAATGGTCGTAAACATGAAGTTTGAGATCATTTTACCAAAATTGCAAATGAATGGGATGGAAAAGTGAATGGTAGTAGATGTAACTATTGTAATTCAGCCTATGCATGGTTAAGTGAGAATGTGATTAGCTCTTTAAGAAAACACATTTCAAAGTGTCATAAGATTTCTCATAATAGAGATAAGAAACAAAGACTTTTGTCAATGCAATCAATATTGGAAGATGGTGTTAGTACCCTTGGTGTTTGAAAATTTAACTAAGATCCATGTAGAGAAGCACTTGAAAAAATGATAATCGTAAATGAGTTGCCTTTTAAGTTTGTTGAGCATGGAGGGTTTCGTTAGTTTTGTAGCATCATGCAACATAATTTTAAAATAGTGTCACGTACTACAATGGCAAGAGATTGTATGGAATTGTATGTGAGCAAAAAAAAAAAGTTGAAGGATTTGTTAATGAACTCAAATCAAAGACTTTGTCTCACTACAGATTCATAGACCTCAGTGCAAAACATTTCTTACATGTGCCTTATAACTCGTTTTTATTGATAGAGATAGGAAATTATATAAAATAATTTTAAACTTTTTGTGTGAATTCTAGTCACAAAAGTGAGAAAATTGGTCGAGCGGTGGAGGCATGTTTAATGGATTGTGATATAGAAAAATTATGCACGCTTACTGTAGATAATGCAAGTTCCAATGATATTACGATTACATATTTGAAGAGAAAGATATCTAAGAAGAGTGACACTTTCATTTTAGGCAGTGAATTCTTTCACACGAGGTGTTGTGCACATATTCATAATTTAATTGTAAAAGATGGGTTAATTGAATTAAAAGATTCACTAACTTGAATTTGCGAGGCAGTAAGATATGTTAGGATTTTTCCACAAAGAGAACAACGCTTCAAGGCATATGTATAGAAGGAGAGGATAAAATATAAAAGTTCTTTGTGCCTATATGTTCAAACTAGGTGGAACTCTACATAACTCATGCTAAATGTTGCAATAAAGTTTAAAAAAATATTTGAAAGATTAGAAGAGAAAGATCCACATTTTACCATAGAACTTCGTGATGGACCTCCTACTACTAGTGATTTGGATGATGCTCGAATTTTTACAAAATTTTTGCAAAAATTATATGATGCCACTATTCGCATGTGTAGTTCTTTATATGTCACTTCTAATTCATATTTTCATAAAGTTTGTGCCATTGAAAGTTTTTTATCCGAATGGTTAACTAGTTTGAATTTTACGTTAAATACTGTAGCTAGAAAAATGAAGATTAAATTTGAAAAGTATTGGAAAAATATTTAAAAAAAAGTGAATATGATGTTATTGATTGTTGTTGTGTTAGATCCCGGTTATAAATTCAACTATTTAAAGTTTTGTTATTCTAGAGTTTATAAACTTTCCATGGTAATTGAGCTTACTAAAAAGGTAAGAGAGGCATTCAATCGTATTTATGATGAGTATCGAAAACTTCAGTCAGTTATTTCTTCTTAAAGTCAAACCGTTAATGACATGGAGGTTGATCGATCAAGTATTAGTACAAGCGAGCAATTAATTTCTCTAAAATCGAAGTTTTAAAAATATTTGGAAGAAGAAGAGAGTAATAAAAGCAAGTCAGAAGTAGACAAATACTTAGAGGAATATTGTGAAAAACATGATCCAAACTTTGAAATCTTGAGTTGGTGGAAGGTGAATAGTTTAAAGTATAGAGTTCTTTCTTAAGTTGCAGGGGATATTTTAGTCATTCACATATCTACCGTTGTTTTGAATCCGCTTTTAGTATTGAAGTTTGTGTCCTCGATTAATTTCATAGTTCTCTTACCCCCTAAGCTCGTGGAATGCTTAATTTGTGCAAAAGATTGATTATGTGCTTCACCTCTTCCAATTAAAGTTGAAGAAAATATGGCCGAAATTAAAGCACTTGAATCAAGTAAATATTTATTTGATTAATTTAATTATGTCATATAATTGACTTTTAAGTATTGTGTTTTTCTTGATTTTAATAAATTATTATATTTTTGCAGCCCTAACTTCTGTTTAAAGACTTTCATATCGAGCTTACATTTTGCAATATACTGTTAGTCTGCTACTCCACTATGAGGTATATCATCATGCTTAGTTGGACTTGTCTTAAAGTTATTTTACAAGTTTACAATATATTTTAGTTGTCTATTTGACTCATGATTTATGGTTTACAATGCGCCCTTTAATTGTTTCTATAAATGTCTTTCTGCACACCTTATACAATATCTAGACCATTCATCAAATGGGTCACAACACGAATGGAAATGGGCTGGATTATTTAAAAAACATGCAATTAGGCTGTATTATAAAAAGCCTAGAACCATAGAACCGAACCGGTTTTTACGATCCGGTTTCGATTCGATTCTAGAGTGAAAATGGTTCAGTTCCAGTTCTGATTTTCCTGGAACCGTTAGGAATGGTTCGGTTTCGGTTTCACCCCATAACCGGACTGAACCAAACTGCGTGCACCCCTACATTGAAGGGTTGCTGTTGCAGAGCTGCTTTTCTAGCCATCTGAGTTTTGGCTGGTGTAGTTTTAAAGGGCTTCTTCTAGCAAAGCAAGAAGTGGGGATCACATGATCCAGAGTGAATTTGTATCGTAGTTCAAAAACCACCTAAGAACTCGACTCTATATTCATCTTAGTTGGGTTGAATTGATTCGACCTGAACAATGATTTGATATTTAATTATAAATTAAAAATATAACAGACACTAACAAATACCTAAAATAGTAAGAATTGTTACAAGTATTGGAAAATAAGAGAACTGTCACCAAAGTACCAATTGACCTGCTGGCTAACAGTATCTTCTCTTCCTCTGTAATTTTTTAAAAATATAATAGCACTTTTAACTCACAAGTGATTTGATTCAAACGGGTCCTTACTCATGCCTCCGTAGTAGATTCACAAGAGTTTGAACACAAGGTCATAGGTTTGAGTATCCATTGCGAACCCCTATTTCCACTTGGTTGTTCCTAATTATCCGTTTGATCCAAGTGGGCCACACATGCACAAAGGCACATACATTTTAAAGGGATGAAACCAACAGTCTACATTCAAGATTTATATAGATCAACAATTTTACATTTAAACCAAATAGCCAAATAATAGTTCAATACACCATTTACATATAGATAAACCACCAAACATTTGGTTTTATGTCCATAAATCTCCATCCAATACTCAGATATCATCCACAAATCCTTATACTCTCAAGGATCTATGATGATCTTACCAGTAGCATGGCCCTCAATGCTCTTGGCCCATGCGTCCTCTGCCTGACTTAAAGGATGCCTGGAATTTATCAGAGTCTTCAGCTTCCCTTCCTTTACCAACCCTAACAAATAATCCAAATTCTCACCCTTCGGAATCAACAACAATGGCACCAAAGTCTTCTTCGAAAATGTCAGCTTCTTCAGTGCGAACGTCTTCAGTGCTCCAACGCCCGGCGTGATGTCCACCACCTTCCCATTTTCGGCCAGATTGGGCTCAAAAGTGGACCATGGAATGCCAGTGGTGCATTGGATCACTGAATCATATTTCCTCCCAGATGGGCTCTTCAAGGCTGAGCCCTCTGGGGTTCGGTAGTCGAGCACCTCATCTGCTCCTAAGCTCTTGACAAACTCGATGTTGCGGGCCCCACATGTGGCCGTTACATAAGTGTTGCCGAGCTTTGCCAGCTGGACTGCATAGTGGCCAACCCCACCCGAGGCTGCAGTGATTAGAATATTTGATTGCTTGCCACTACTGTCCAGCTTGATCCCCAAAGCATTGGTGAGTGCTTGGAGTGCAGTGAGGCCTGCTATTGGTAAGCCTGCACCTTCAGCCGCTGATACCTCAGGGGGGCGCTTAACTGTCAACTTCGCTGGGGCCACAGCGTACTCAGCTAACCCACCTCCATTCTGTCATTCAATACGCATGATAAGAGTCCCAAGAACCAAAACCATACAAATGACCAATATTTTATTTATTTTTTTTTTATTTTTTTTGGTGCGGGACGGTACCCTGAACAAGGTATAGAGGACCTATTGATCCAAACCATAGTTTAAAAACTCTAAAATTCAACTCGATTCCCAGCCGGGTTGGGTTGACTCGAAAACTTGATTCAACTTGATATTTAACAATTAAACTAGGGTATTAATTCCATTAATAGAAGACATTTAAAATAGGATAAATATAAAAATCGCAGTTTAGAACATAGAACCAGTCTGTGGTCAGCTGGTGAATGCTGTTGCTATCATAGTTGAGATTGTAAGTCCAAATCACACCATCTTCACTTAAAAAATAAAAAATAAAAAATTTCTTGACTCAATTTGAGTCATGTTGACTCGCATCAAGTGGATGGAGTAGGTGAGGCATCAAGCAAAGTTTGAACCAAGTTGACTTAGCTGAGTTTCGAGTCAAATCACCGAGTTTTAGAACTATGATCCAAACCATTCATCTTGTGGGTTCCACCATGGATGGGCAATGAATAATAGATCACCTCTGTAAAACATTCCCAGCAATCTGAATGGTTAACTTCTCCCATTGCATATATGGGGCAGGACACATTTGATTGTTGACCATCCATCTCCAGACAAACAATCAGGTGGCTGGGATCATCCAACAGGGGAGTTCTTTGCTGCATCACCGGTTTCATGGGGCTGTGTGGCTGGGATCATCCAACAGGGGAGTTCTTTGCTGCATCACCCATCTCATGTGGCTGTGTTCATTAAAGGTGGACCCCGCCGTATGTAACACTGGATCCAACAACGTGCTGGTGGTTCCTTGAATGGAACAGGCAGACAGCATTTATGCATGCAATATACTGCCCTCTCCAAGCTAGTTGAGGTGGATCATTAGTATTTTCCAAAGACCAAAAGCATTATTGAAAGCACTGTAGCAGAAATGGAAGCATAATAGCACTCACCAGTGTGTTAAGCATGGCCACTACTTTGTCGCCAACTTTGATATTGTTGACTCCCTGACCAACCTCAACTACCTCTCCTGATACATCAGTAACTGTTTCATCAATGAGTGATTGTCAGTATAAATAGTGTAATGACCTGGTTTAAATTATTAATTTTATTTTAACACGCTTTGCACACACACGCTCGACCATTCATCCATTAACTTGTCCAATTTCAACCATTAATTATGCATTGAACCTGTCCAACTTTGAGCAATGATCCATGTACCGAAATCAGCCTAATATTAGCCCCTAAATTGTGTAAGAAATCTGCACAAGTATGTCCACCAATTTGCATAGTAAACCATCCCATTTACAACCGCTCAACCTTGAGTTAAATCTACCCAACTTAGACCGTTAGATTTAGTATAAAATCCATTCAATCTTGACCAATGAACCATGTATTAAATCAGATCATTTATGACCATCTATTGTATGCTAAATCTGTCCAAATTGGACTGTTAATGTTTGCCTCAAATCTGCCATCTATGGCTGTCAAACCATGCTCGAATCTGCCCAAATGGAACCACTGATCTGTGCGCCGAATCTGCCCAAAGATGACCATCGATCAGCACACAGCCTGTTTAAATTGTAGGCATTGAATCATGTAACAATTCGTCCAAATCCGACCCTCGGACAGTGCACTGAAACCGTCCTAAGCTTGCTACCAACCCACGTGTATAAATCCCCACAAAGACGGCCATTCATCCACCTCAATTCAATCATCAAAACTGTCCAGCAATTCCACCATCAAGCAGTCCACCGTCCATAGCCATCAATCCATTCGTCCACAAGTGCATTAGATGAGAGGTTGGGGAGCTGTGTGTGAAGAGCTTCTAGAAGGCAGCAATGTGAGTATCCAGGAAGCTTTAGAGAGAGACGGTCCATCTTGTGATTTTCTAACCAAGTAAGATGGGGATGCCTCTTGGGCTGTGACATGTCTAGGCTGTTTAGGGCCAATGGGAGGAAGCAGTGATGTGCCAATGGTGTTAAGGCCCAATGGGAGGAGGCAGTGACGTGTCAAGGGTGTTTATGGCCAATGGGAGGAATCACACAAGTGAAGCCTTGGGTGATGGAGCCCTCTAGCATAAATAAGAAAAATGAGGGTTAGAGCATAGTGTGAGGCTATGTGGTGAGAGAGGGAAGGGAAGGAAGAAAGGAGGGAAGGCGTAGTTTTGAGGCGAGTTATCTCTCACATGTACCCTTTTTCTTTTGAGTAAATTGTTTCTTTCCCTGTATCTTCAAATTATTTCTTTTTCCTCTAACATACAATCCCTTTTCTTTTGGGTAGATTAGTTCTCATATCTTAAAATTATTTTTCCCTTTCTCCTAACATGCATTGCAGGATTTCCCCAAGGTTTAAACCTTTTGATTCATTGCATCTTCTTTATTTTCCTGAAAAGTTAGACTTCCACCTTTCTTGATTTTTGCCATTTTCTTTCTTGAGAATTGAAGTTATATTTAGTTTTGCCCCATACCTTTATTTTCTTGAAAACCAAGATGCTTGATGAGATCCTAGGAATTTATACCCAATTCTTCTCAAATTTGCATACTAATAACAATGCTCTTGAAGACTTGTGGGTTATGGAGTAATTTATCAGAATTACAGCATGATCCTGGACTATCCACGAAATTCCAGCATGTAAAGATTTATAGTTACAAGGTTTATTGGACAGTTTTCTGCACCTTTCTGCACTTTAAATTCTAGGGTTTCAGATGTAATTTTTCATAATTTCATATTTAACTAGTAGCATTGCATATTCATGATCTTATTGTATATTTGACAATGAAAAGAGGGTTTATGAAACTTGAAAGTATGTAGAGAAATGTTATAAATCTCTCATGTGCTAATGATATTTTGGAAATATTGAATCATGTATCATGTGCATCATTATCATAAAATAGGTGGCCGATTTAGTCCTCTAAGTTGAAAATCCTATAGGTTGAAAATCTCTAAAAGCATAAATAGATGGAGAGATTGAGACCCTTGGGATGAAAGTCCCTAAAGCTCAATTAGGGCCTTTTGGAGCCTCTACTACAAGGCTAGGTGAGTGAGCATATTTGAATTGCAAAAGACCACTGTAAGGCTAGGTAGGGTAGTAGTTTGACTAGCTAACGTGCGAATGGATCGCTCACTGCAAGGCTAGGTGGTAAGCATGTCATAATTGCAAAAGACCACTGTGAGGCCAGATGTTGTACTTCAGAGAGTGTTGGCCGACTGGTGTGAAATGGCCTTGGTGTTCAAAGGTTAAATCATATTGATTATTGTGAATTACTTCATACATTGGCATTGCATTCCTAAAGCGTGCTACATGTTTTTGCATTTCCAGTTTTGCATATGAACTTTATAGTATTTTGGTAAAATACAATTTATTCGGCTTAGATATTTTTCCTTTTCAAAAACTTGTGCGATATATACTCACTAGGTTTTTTAGCTCATCCTTTATTGTGGATATTGAATTTCAAGAGCAAGGCTTAATTAGGGAGTGTGGAGCAGAGTCCTAGCCATTTTTTCTATTTACTTAGTTTTTTTTTAATTTCTTTTTAGTTTCAGATTTATTATAAGAGGACTTATAATAGAAGATTGATTAAGACTTAGGTTATGGTGATGGTTTGGATATTTTACTTTTATTTTGATTACTCATTATTTGATTTATTTTAGGAAAGTATATGCTTTATAGAATGGTTTTATATGATGGTTTGTGGTTTATGGCTTGTGAATGTTTGATATTTGAGTCATGCCTTTGGGTAAGGGATTAGAGTCGAGTATACCTGAGTGCTAGATTTCAGGGCTTGACAAATAGTTTGTGATTCTCTCTTACATAGTTTGAGATATGAAATGTAGAAGTGTAAGGGTCGTACATTGAGAGTAGTTTGTCAACAAGGCTACGACTTGGGTTCAGGTCAACCTAAACCCGATTGACCTAGCCCGAGGTTGTTTCAGGTTGTCAAGGTCCTCGGGTCGGGTTCAGGTTGGGAAATGCCACCCTAGTTCAAAATCGGGTTAGGTTCGAGTTGAGCAAATTCTAGGCAGGTTAGGTTAGGTTGGGAATAATCACATGTATTTGGGTTGGGTTGGATCAGGTCAGGTTGGGCAACTCATGTTGGAATTCGGGTAGGGTTGTGGGTTGGGTCTTCTTGAGGTTCAGTCGGACTTGGGTTGACCCTCAACCCAACTCGACCCAATTGCACCACTATAATGTCAATAGGTCACACTGAGCTATCTTTAAATGAGGGAGCTTACTGGTAAGTCTGGTAACCCAGCATGCGTTCTTGGTCTTGGACTTGGAGTGGACTCACATTTGGGGTTCACTGGATCCAATCTAGTTCCAAGTATCTAATAAATAATTACATTTAATCTTAGTCAACCTAGAACCAACCCATCTATACCCTAAATGACATTCATTACTAGGATTGTGTATGTTTGTGTTTCAACCCCGAAAGAAAACAAAAAAGATACGATACACCATAATATGTCATATTATACTAGTGGAAGTTGCACAAACCCCCATCAATGGCTTCGATGGACCGCAACTAGTGTTCGAGGTATCAATATCACTACAAGCCTTGCTAACCGGAGATATGGAAACAATATGGATATCACCGATAATCGAAAGTGCGGGGAAACATGGGGAAAATGGTGGAATTTTTCAGTGAAACTACAAGAGATGTTAAAATACACATATTTGCATATTTAAGAATTAAAAAATTACAAAAAAAGAATGCATACATAATAAGTTTCAATTTAAAGGGGCCATAAAAGCATGTGTTGTCCCACGAAACCAGTCCAACCATGCGAAAATCCCTCGATATTTCAAAATATCAACAACACAATTTTGCGAGAAATCGTTGACAACTGGAAAGGAAACAAAAGATTGCGGTCTCGATATCACCCATGTTGCAATAACGATAATATCGTGATGATATTATCATCGACAATTTAAACACTATATACAACCATGTACCCATGAAAATAGTTTGAAATGGAAATATTTTTAATAAACAGATTTTTGGCAATATTGATACATTGCAATATTATCGAAATATACAGTAACTATACAAGCGACACCTGGAATATACACATTAGAGAATATTGGCAATACATTGGCAATGTCGATACATTGGGATACATAGCGATACATCGCCAATACTTGGAATTTCTGAGACTACCAGTGTTATCGGTATCACCGAGTGGGAGATACAGATAATATCAGGGATATTTCAATAATATCGAGGATACTTTTAATAATGATTCCGTCCAAAAGCAGGAAATGATATGCATCTTTTTAAAAGCATAAGATTTCATGTCCATGTAATTGAACAAGATCCGTATCAGAAGTATCATGCAACGAGATAACACTTCTATCAGTGGATACACTACTGTCTTTTAGAATCTAAGAAAATACTGATTAGAATGCTCTCTGCTCCGATAACATGGATACCTTCTAAAGGGTGTTATACCCCAAGTTTAATAGGTCGAGTGAATATTAAGGCAGAATTCATTCAGGGTTTCCAGCTGCTCCTGTCTTTTGTAGATTATGCCATGGGCTCCATCATTGTGCAGGCTAGCTGATGCATACTGATGCTTGGCATCAATGGATGGTTTTCTAGAATACAAGACACTCCTAAAAGCACAATAAAACTTTCAATTCCCGTTGCAAAATAACAGCACAGTTTACTACTAGAAATTGGTTATGGTGTGGACACGTGTGCTGAACGCATGGCTTTTGCAACACAATTAGAAAGAGGTCCTTCAAGGTTGGTTCGGGCGTACAACTGAATTGAACTGAACTGTCAGTCTTATAAAGTGACAATGACTGAATTGTGATTACCTCCTCCCATATTCAGTTCCAACCTTTTTCTCGAAATGGTAGGGATAATAATAACCAAATTGCGAGTACATTAAGTTGGACTTGGGAAGAACAGAACTGTGATTTGAGGTTCACTTCCTCATTGAAATTACTCAAGTAATTTCCTCTTAATTGAAGAGAATGTCCACAATTCAATTCAATTGTGCATCAATGCAGGAATGCAATGATAGGAATCTGGTAAGACCATTTCCAAGTGTAGGAGCTTGCCAACTCACTAGGGTGCAAGCAATGTCTCTCCCAATGTAACATCCACACTAGCTTCTTGAATGAAATTGTACATATCCTTTGGTGGATGAATAACTTCTGTTTAATCAACCCTCACCAATCTCCTAACATACTCTCTCTCCATCTTCAAAATATCGACCAAAGTGGGCAATGGGCTGAAGAAACTACAGAGGGCTTACCTTTGGGATGGGGTTAGGAAAGGAGATAAATATCACCTTAAGAACTGGAATGATGTGCAAAATCCTAGGGAAGTGGTATTGTCATTAGCTAGAGAAAGGAAAGAAATTAATGTGTTTAGCAAAGTGGCAGCAATGGTATGGGAGAGAACAAGATGCATTATTGAGAAAGTTATTGCAACCAAATCTGGAGAATCAGATAGGGGATGATAGCCAGGAGGGGGCTGACAAGAGGTAATGGGTCTAGAAGGACATTGAGCTTTTGATATTTGAAGAGAAGTTTCTCCCTTTTAAGAATGAATTTAGATTTATTAGTATTATTATTTTTTGGAGGGTAGGAACGCAATAAGATTCAAGGTGAAAAATGGTAAAAGAAATAGAGTTTAAGAGGATGAATGGGGCAGAATACTCCCCTCAGGTGGAAAATTTCCCCATATTTATCCTCTAGTTGTGAACAGTGTTTGAAATATTGGAATCGCACAATGTATCGCAAACTCGGGATACAAATACGTATTGGTTATTGCACGGGATATATCGTTTGTATAGTGTAATTTATCGTACTTTTTGGGAAACATCGGCAAAATAGTTGAAATTTTTTATGAAACTTAAGGGATTAGTTAAAAATAACCCTAATACACACTTTTAAATCATAAAATCTCAAAAAAAAAAAAAAAAAAAAAGTGCACATGATAATTTTCCTTTGTATAGGGTCCTAAGTCATGCGTTATCTGATTGAACTAAGGTAACTATATTCAAATATGATGCATAACATTAAAAATTTTGTGGGTCACAGTTATTTTTTTTTTTGGATCAAGCTGATATTTGTTGTTTCTTTTCATCCAAGTCTATGTGAACTTATCAACAGGTTGGATGGTCACAATGGACCTTAGAAAGTTTTCAATGGTGGGGGATCAATGACCAATGTTTCTTATAATGTGGTTCGCTTGAAACTTGTATCAGTTTCTTTTTTGGGACCATGCCATAAAATAAGTAGTCCAAACAGATGGTCGACGTTGATATGCAGTACATACATCGATGTGGGCCCTAAAAGTTTACTCATGTACGCAGTTTGTTTGGTTAAATCCAAGCAACCAACAACTTGAATGCGACCCTGACCATGGGGCTACCTCGACATAACATAGTGTATCAACACCGTTAATTCATTTTAACATATCGTTTTAGGCCATGGGCCAAAAAATAAGGCAGATCCAAATCTAAGGTGGACCACACCACAGAAAATAGTGGTCATTGAATGACCACCATCAAACTTGTTTGGAGCTACAAAATTTTTGGATTAAGCTAATATTTATGTTTTCCCATCCAGGTTTATCAAACCTTATGAACGGATTGGATGGAAAATAAACACTACGGTGGGCCCTAAGAAGCTTCAATGATGGACATCATTGCCACCACGGTTTCTGTGGTGTGGTACACTTGAGCCTTACATTTGTCTCCTTTTTGGGCTCATGCCCTAAAATAACATATGAAAATGAATTGACGGTATGGATTGGTTTGTGTACCACGCACCAATGACCTAGCTGGTGTGGGTACGTGTTGTGCGAAGCTGAGCACTGACGCTTGTCGAGCTCCAGTTATACAAACAGTTCAAAGGAGAACAAAGTTACATAGGCTCCACAATAATGGATTTATTATATCCACACGGTTCATCCATTTGGAGAGATCATGAGCTCAAAAATGAGTCATATCCAAAGTTCAAGTGGACCACACCACAAATATCAGTGGGATAATGATTCTCACCATAAAAACATTCGTAGGGCCCACCATAATGTTTATTTTCAATCCAATCTGCTCATTAGGTCACATGGACCTGGATGAAGAGGAAAAGCAAATATCATATCGATCCAAGACTTTTGTAACCCTCAAAAGGGTTTCAATGGTAGACGTTCAACCTCCCACTGCCTATTTCAGTGTGGTCCACTTGATCTTTGGATCTGTCTTAATTTTTGGCTCAAGCCTTACGTCGAGCTCGTCAAATGGATGAACAGTTTGGATATAACATATACCTCATGATGGGACCCACAGAACTTGGTGACGTTAACACACCATCCAGGTCAGTGGTGTGCACTACACCAGCCCAGCCGCATCCCGTAATAAGGGCTTGAAGCCCTTTTTTTCGAAGGAGAGAGGGTTCCAGCGTTCTGGAATCCTAAAATCTCTACCAAATCTATCATTTGGCTGAGGTTTTCTTCGGATTTCGCCAAGAATTTCACCAGATTTCGCCGAAAATTTCTCTGGATTTTGTGATTTCTCTGAATTTCGACGGATTTCGGGCAAATCTCTCCCAAGTCAGAGATTTTGTTGTTGCGATTCGAATGGCCCTTCAAATACAGCTTCCGATTAGGGAGATCTCCTCTACAGGTATCGAAATCTACTCGTTGAAAGTTTTTCTTTTTCTTTTTCTTTTTTTCATTTTTTTGAATAATGATGCTATACCAATGTCCCAGAGTTGTAGTATCATTGATATCGCACGATATAGAATGATACTTGGTGATATTATGCGATATTTATCAATATGTCGATCCATATAAAGTATTCTGCAAATTTTTTCAAATTTTTATTATCTTTCGACGGGTTTCGTATCGCTGGACTGCGATACCGATAATATCGGCCGATAGTATCAATATTTCGAACACTAGTTGTGAAGAATTCTTGGGTTGGACATTCTTATGAACTAGTTGGAGACAAGGTAGTAGCAGTTTGTTCACTTATGTAGAAATCATCTAGGCACTGAAGTAGACATGGTTATGAAAATCCTCGATCTTTTACATGACATAAAGGTAGACCCTATTTCATATTGAAGAAGATGAGATGGTTTGGTCCTCATCTTCCAATGGTCCATTTCAGGGAAAATCTTACCTTAAAGCCTTGTGTCAGTGTGATATAACCTGATTTGGTCAAAAGTTTGGGGAAGGGAGAGCCACTAGTATGGAAGCTTTATGTAGACAGCGGTTGCTAATAAAATCCTCCATTTCAACAATCTTCAAAGGTGAAATTGGCATGGGGTTAATATTTGCATGATGTCTAGATGGTACAAAATGGTGGATCTCTTTAGGGTGTGATGTGGCTTTGGAAGATTTGCTCGAGCTTTACTGAGTTATTTGAAATCACTTTCATCATAAGTTTCCATGAGAGAGAGAGAGAGAGAGAGAGATTTTGATAATATCCAATATCGAATTTGACGTCTCCTCGATAATATCCAATATTAAGATATCCCTAGCTTCTAGCAGCACCTCTCTGAGTACTCCCCAAAGGATTCCTTACTCTCCTCCTAAGTTCTAGAGTTCATGCCCGGGTAATCTTCAAACATTTCATTTTAATGGGGATAAACATGACAAAAATTTGCTTGCTCGCCCTTTGGGGTATGCATGTAATGGTTGGACTGGGATTAAATATTGGGATGGACCATGTTAGCATATATTTGGTGTCATTGATAACATAGTTATTTATCGTAGCTTTTCCCTAGTAACTTGGGGGACAGAGTAACCGCAGAGACGTGCTCACATAAAAGTAACTGCAATGATTTTCATAAAGTTGAATTAAGTTACTATAATGCATGGTATTCAATAACAATAATGGTGGCCATAATGGCTGGCCTTATGGTTGTTACAATACGGAGCCCTGTAATGTTCAAAAAATCTTTTAAAGGAAGAAACTGAATCGGTCTCGTATTGGACCATTATGGACCCGTATCCACCCGCTACGTGCTTTTTCTTCAGAACAACCGTTACAACCCTGTATCGCGTAATGTGTCCCGCCATTACTATTACGTAACTGTTTTTTAATGCTATGATGTAATGAGGTTTGCTAGCCTTGCTTGCCCATATTATCCTTGCATTTTTGCTTGCTTTCATTTCTCACAATATGGTGATCCAGACTATTCCTCCAGTAGGTCCGCAAAATCCCATGGGACAGATCTTCCGAGTCTATAGAATTAATGGTTAGAAACAAGGGTCTGCCTTGTTACACTTTATTCTAATAATAAGCATCTCCAACCAGTGGGACCCTTTTTCCATATGTTCCATCCACAGCGGGGCCTACTTGTTGAACAATTAGCATCACCTCGTGATGAGTCACAATGGACAAGCACCTGTAGGCGAGCAAGATATGGCACTCAATGCTGGCAAAATTCTTCCATTGTATAAAGAATAGCAAAAGCTACCAACATTAGAAATCACTTAATATAGTTAGGAACTTACACTTGCACCAAAATTACAATTTGACACTGACTGCAACAATGGGAGAGCCAAAACATCGTAATAAAGATCCAACCATGTCATCTGAGAACAGGCACAATTATCGAGTAAGACAAGGAATTTTTTTTAAGGGTAGTACGAGAAGGATCAGGTACTTGGATCCTCAAGATCCAAAACTCTAGAGATGCAGGTATGCAAGGAATGGTTACAAAAGAGATTTTCTCCTAGGAACTGGTTCCCATGAGAACCCTTTTAGAACTCATTTCATGTGATGTGTGCACAAAATCCGAACTGTCTACTAGATGAGTCACCTCATGAAACCCATAGGGCCCAAAAGTCAGCCTGATAAAAAAATCAGGTGGACCATAGCTAAGTGGGAGGGAATTCCCACCCTTGATTTTCACTGAGGCTCACCTGACTTGCAAAACAACATGAGTTTTTGCTCAAACCTCCATCCAAGGTAGATGAAGGGGCTGTATGGCTTAGATTGCATATACACAGCATGTGAAATGAGTTCTCAAAAGGTTCTCATGAGAACCAGTTACTAAAAGAAAATTTCTAGGTTACAAAATATCACAAGTTGGGATTTTAACCTATTGTGCATTTCAGATAATAGGTCTACAGGTCAAGAGGAATTATAGTCCTGCTCAATAGCAACTACACAGTTTGCTGACATTTAGAACTCATATATGTGGGACCCATGTTTCGGTTATCCATACCATTCTTGTGGATCTAACATGGATCACAGATTCTCCACAAACATTCTACATTAATGCATACTTGGATACTTCTAATTTATCTGAATAGAACCCCACGCATACAATGATACTAGTTGATCTTACCATACTTCTAATTTTTACCTGGAACAAATGGAAATTTCCGAGGCAGAAATGGGCGCAGCATGCCTTTCTGAATTTTCCAATCAACTGGATTTATACTAGCTGCTTCCAATTTTATTAGAACCTCTTCCTTCTTTGGAGTAGGAACTGGAAGCTCCACATGCTGGAACGGGAAGGAAAAAGTTATAATGCTTGTTAAGGAACATACTCATTGGAAAATGCTTTAATGTTAAGTATCCATCATACATCATGAAAAGAAATAAATATTTAGCATGAAAGGTACAATTTATTTCTGATGAAGAAAAGAAATGCATGCATCAGTAAATATAACAATGATGGTCTTAAGCAAGGTCCAAAATATTGATTACATGCATGAATGGATTGATAGCAATGCACGCTAGAGACATTAAAAGCATGTTTGGATACATGGAATCCAGGAAAAAGAAAGGAATAGATAAGGTTTTCCATTGATTCGACACTTTGGGAAGTTTGGATAACAAAGGAAACGGGGGATTCCGCATCACAAATATGAGATTTTTACTTGCGATCCAAATAACACATCCAATAACTTGTTGATTTTAATTAACCTATGTAATAGACTATTAGATAGCGCAACAAACTATTGTTAGTTCGCGGTTCTATTCTGCTACTTGGTTGGAACCAGAGCTTACGCTTATGACATTTCTTGCAAAGATCATCATCGATGGAGAGATCAAAACCATTTGCACTTGGGACATCCTGTGTCTGCCGCCCGGGCTCTTGCCTCTGCATAATCCCATTTAGTGCTGGGATACTGGGCTAAGTACCAGCTCCGGACTGGTTCTTCATCACTACGAGTCGCTCATCCAACAGATTTGTGGTTGAGTCAATAGCATGCTCTGGGTCGGGAATCTTTGCTCCTGTTTTGCATTTCCACTGCCTACGTTCTTCTTCATATCTGTCCATAACGCAAAGCTGGTTGACAGAACAACGCTTGAATGTAATCAACTATTACATTGACCTGTGGGAGTTTTGTGCTCTCATTATGGGTTCCCAGCCTAGAAAGGAGGGGCAGAGGTTTGCATCAGGTTGTGTCTTTGTGTCTCATTATGGGTCCCCAGCCTAGAAAGGAGGGGCAGAGGTTTGCATCAGGTTGTGTCTTTGTGTCTCATTATGGGTCCCCAGCCTAGAAAGGAGGGGCAGAGGTTTGCATCAGGTTGGCAGAGACACATAACTTTCATCATGAATTTGAGGGTTAGACGATGATGATGACGATGACGATGACGATGTGGTGACGATGATCCAATCCAGACCTCCAATTTTGGAATATAGAGGAAAATAGTGCTCATGGAAATAATGATTAATATTTTTACCTTTCCATTTTCAGTGCAATCCAAACATACCCTAACTGTTTGCAAATTTTGCTTTTCGGATAATATGAAAAGTTAGGTTGTCATGCAATGTTGGGCATGAGTCTATTGCAGTAGAGTTGTGTTGGTAAACATGAATCAGTAGATTCCCTACTCTTTTATATATATATATATATATATATATATATATATATATATATATATATATATATATATATATATATATATATATATATATATATATATATATATATAGTGAGAATGAAAATTTTATTGAAAAGAGAAGACAAATCTACAACGAGGGGGATGCCTAGACTGCGACCTGAAGACTACCCAAGAAAATTAAGATTACAATCCCCCAATTTTGGAACACAGGAGACCCACTCAATAATCAGTGACCTCAACCTATGAGACAACTTCCACCAATTTGCTGACATTTCAAAACATTTAGCATTCATTTCTTCCTACACAATCCACAAAAGAGCAATCAATGCCATCCTCCATAACATGGTCTTCACTTTTCTGAGCCCCACCCATGACAAGCATACAAAAGAGAGTTAACCGAACCCAATGAAGACCACGAGACTTGGAATCAGCTCAAGAGGTCCACCCATATTGAACCCGAGAAATAGGAGGAGAAAAAGAAGGAAGCATGAGAAGGAAGAAGGAAGAAGGAAAAGGAAGGAGAAAAGGGTGAGTACATGAA
Source organism: Magnolia kwangsiensis (assembly GCA_037074715.1). Lineage (NCBI taxonomy): Eukaryota > Viridiplantae > Streptophyta > Magnoliopsida > Magnoliales > Magnoliaceae > Magnolia > Magnolia kwangsiensis. The sequence goes on along the minus strand of CM073574.1, from coordinate 151,461,226 downwards.
CCACCTGGGTTCTATGACTAGTTCGAGTCACCAATTTCGAGAGAAACCCCAACCAAGCTTGCATCAATTTTGACTAAATGGGGCATGCAAACCGGGTCGACTCAAGAAGTCCTGAGTTGACTCACCAAGTTGGCTATCTTTGGTACAGGATACTAACGAAGATCAATCATGATGCATTTATTGTTCAGCATCATGAGGACATGGTGATGTCTCGATCTTTCCTCGTTGTAGACTTGTTCGAATGGCATACATATGTGGAGCACACGTACCCATAGATTAACTCGAGGACAAGTTCTTTTCAATTGGAGCCAATTGATGTATGACACATCAAGGACAACTTCATGGACAGTCAGGATTGAAAGAAATTGGACTGGAAAGTTCGATCTTGGGCAAAACATAGTTTTAAAACTTGAAAACGTGACATAACTTGATAGCCAGCTAGGTCAGGTTGACTTGAAGACTTGATTCACCGTGACTCGATATTCAATAATTTAACTACATATTTATTGCATTAATAATAAGCAGTTAAAATATTATGAATATAAAAATATGCAATTTAAAATATTGTAGACTTCGAGTCTAGTGGTATGGTGAGCTCCCCTTAACCCTTTTCTCCCTAGCTCTGGCATCGGTACCCCTTGAGGTTATTTCTGTTATAAGCCTGACTGCTTAAGCTGCTTTGGTGTCTTGTGTCAGGATTCTCCTGTTGTTTGTCCGGACGATTTCTCTAATGTTCTAAACATCTCCCATCTTCAAATGGCAACCTTCGATAAAGTGATTGGGTCCCTTCCCCCCCCCCCCCTCTTTAAAGGCTTGATTCACCGTGACTCGATATTCAATAATTTAACTACATATTTATTGCATTAATAATAAGCAATTAAAATATTATGAATATAAAAATATGCAATTTAAAATATTGCAGACTTCGAGTCTAGTGGTATGGTGAGCTCCCCTTAACCCTTTTCTCCCTAGCTCTGGCATCGGTACCCTTGAGGTTATTTTTGTTATAAGCCTGACTGCTTAAGCTGCTCTGGTGTCTTGTGTCAAGATTCTCCTGTTGTTTTTCCGAATGATTTCTCTAATGTTCTAAACATCTCCCATCTTCAAATGGCAACCTTCGATAAAGTGATTCCCCGCGCCATCGACTAGTGATGATAAAGACTTGGCGGCGGCGATAAGGGGCAAACAATGGATCCTATCAGCCATGTGGGAAGGCTGCTTCAAATGCTCTTTGGTGATCCGCTTGTAGAAGAAGGGGGGCCACCTGATGGATCAAGCTATTGTCCAGAGGAGCCTCCTAGATCTGTAAAGGGTTCTAGAGAGCTCTCTAACTTGGGGTTGAGTACAAGTATTGAAGTTGAGGGTAACCTTGAGAACGAGAGCAGGGGTCAAAGGGGTAGAATGGTTCCTAGATGAAGTTCTCTTGGAACGTGAGGGTTGGGCTACCAACAGAAGCTTCTTCAAGTTCTAGACATATGTAGGAGATCCAAAGCTAACTTAATTGTTCTCTAGGAGACAGTGCCAGTCTATTGACCATAGAGTGGTGGAATCCATTTAGGGTCGCAAAAATGTAAAGTGGGAGGCACTTGATGCTCTGAAATCGGCCAGGGGTCCATTGTTCACATGGAACACACAAATCTAGGTTGTGGAAGACAGATCGATGGGTGGTTCTTGGTTTTGATGATCCAAAAGGAAGTTGAATTTGACTATAGATGGAGCTTCTCTAGGGTTTACTGCTCGAACCTGCCTGCCCCAGGACCTCTCCTCTGTGAGGAGCCATCGTCTATCCTTGGCAGATGGATTTTGCCCTGGTGCATGTGGGGCAACTTCAATGTTGTGCAGTTTTCCCATGCAAAGCTTAATGGGGACCACATCTTGAGCAGTATGTAGGGTTTCTCAAGATGCTTCTAGGAATGGATCTAAAGACATAAATTAGTAGACTAACCTCTAGCAAGCATAAGATTCACAAGGTCCAATGGTTAGGAGAGAGCATGATGCAGGACCGACACATGAACTAAGTAACATGTGAGATCAGCTAACCGAATTAAGATATTTAACAAAAAAACACAAACGTTGATATATCCATCACAAATATCATGAAAATCAAAAGAAAATCATGCGTAATCCTGGCCTAATCTACGAACATTGTAACATAAGATCATTAAATAAAACGAAACTAGGATCTAATGGATGTAGGGACATCCAATTAGCATAGGGTATAATTTATTTTAAAATAGGAAACCTAATACATCCTACGGTGAAAATTAGGATTTTGGTAATTTGGGAAAAGCTGGGGATTTTAGGTTTAGGGTTAGGGTTTCAGGGATGAGGGAATGGGGAAATGGGGTTTTGAAATAATGACAGCGGAAAGCCAAAAGGGGCAGGCGGGATTCACATGTGTGGCCATTCGGTCACAAGTGTGGCATGGGAGGATAGGTTTAGGGTGGTTAAGGTTTGGTTTGTGGATGGGTATGAGAAAGTTGGGTTTTGAAGAAAATGAATATTTGAGATGGGAGAATTAAGAACTTGAAGAGAATACCTAAATGGGGAAGAAAAGAGAAGATGGTGTGGGAATAGATGGAGACCTCGCACCTCCATTGATGAAAACTAGCCTCGCACCAATCTTCCTTCTAAATCACATGGAAGTATCTTCAAATCACATGAAGATGGGAGAAAAAAGCAAGAGCTTCTCTCTCTCTCTCTCTCTCTCTCTCTCTCTCTCTCTCTCTCTCTCTCTGTTTTTTTTTTAAAATCACAAAATTCAATGGGAGGATCCTTACTCTTGCTCGAGTGATAGACTCTAAGGAGTTTCAACACCTGGTCAAGGATTCGAGTATCCATAGGTGGTGAAATTCCACTAGCGTGAGTGTGTGGGGTGTGTGCGTGTGTAAAACAATAGATCCAAGAAGTTTCAAAAATTACAAAAATCCCCATCTTGTGAACTTTAACGAAAATAGACCTAGTATAAATAAAATCAACCAAAGCACTCATAATGTGTCCAAATATAAAATAATCAAAAGTTAAATCCTAAAATATGATAAAATCTAAAATTGATATGGACGATCGACGATCAATGGCCTGATCATGTGATCCATGTGATCCAATGGTCTGATCGTCGCGTCCCTCCGATCCAATGGTCTCAATCACTCTAAAAAGTAGCCCATGTGCATCTTCTCAGTGTGGGGTCTTCTAGATGCTCGCACATACACATGGAGTCTTCAGCACGATCATGGTTACTCGCCTAGCCACAAGGAAAGTGGTGCGGCCCGCCTCCTCTTCTGATACGTACATAAGGGTGTAAGTAACGTGATGTCCTCATCAGAGGAGTCATGTCAAGACTTGACTATTTCCTTGTTTTCCCCTCATGACTGGAGAGATTCCTTGTGGTTATCTAATTGGGTCTCCCAAGGCCAACTTTTGACCACCGCCCATGTGCTTCTGGGGGTTAATGAGGAAAAATTAAGGGCCAAAACCCTTCACTTCGAGCTACAGCTTGAGGTGGAAGGCTTCCACAATTTGGCGCCCGAGTGTGATCATCCTTCACTCTGATGGCTCAGCTAGTGTCAAACTCTTCCAAAAACTCAAGTTGTTGAAGGAAAAGTTGAAGGTCTAAAAAAGAGAGGTGTATGGGCTAAGGAAGCAGAAGCCAGAGGATATATGATGCGGACACCAGGCCATTCAAAGTATATCAACGCAGAAGGCGTCCGTTACCCGTGTCAATGTGGTTAGATGATGGATACGAGTTGAGTCTCTAGAGGTTGAAGACCTTACACATGTGTTCGTAACATATGTAAGTTGCTTAAAGGAGACATTTGAACCATTTGATCACGAGGATGGTATGATCGGACCATTGAATCGTCACGGCCCACCTTCATTACACCACCTTCACAGCGCTATCATCGGGGCTCATCGGGAATTTTTAATTTGCATTTAGTTTATGAACATTTGACTTATTTACATTTTGAGACAGTTTGTGCACAATTTTGTGCGAATTTTTTTTTTTTGAAACTTTTTTAATAGGGGTATTTTGGTAACTTCATGTAATTACGAATTTATAAGGGTTGCCCTAAACCCATAGCATGTTATGTTATGTTTATGTTTATGAAAAAAAAAAGAGCTTTTTTGCCTCTGACGATTTTGTCTTCGACTTCCAGTAATTGGAAGAGGGCATGAGGCCCGAGTAAATGATTTCACATCCTCTACTTCTTTCTCCTTCTTTCTTTTCTCAAGGTACTCTTTTCTTTTACCCCATTCTTTTCTTTTTCTCCTAGAATATTTAGATCTAAAACCCAAATCTTGTTTCTTTTTGTCTAAATCATTAGATCTCAAAAGATTTTCATCCCCTTTTCATCCCCCCATAAAACCCATCACCCAAATCTAAATTTGAAGAACCACCATTTTTTTCTGAATTTTCTAGATTTCTCAATCTAGGAAATTCCTATTTTTCTAGATTAGAAAATCCACTTGGATCGTTAGACGGACCTATTGCAAGACGAAAGTTTTATCTTTCGCCGGATCCAACTAAATTCAGATTTTAAGATTCAATACTTCGTGTTTGTAATGGATGGCCCTAATCAATGTTATATTAACCTTATTTCTTTCATGTGTTTATGACGTATAAAGCAGACTGATATTTATTTGTTTTTTAAGATTGCATGAATCTGCCCCTTTCAAATATCATGCTCATTGAAGGTTGGATTAGGCCGTCCTATATCAATATATTGTAGGACATCCAAGCCTTGGATGTCAAGGAAGAGGAAGGCCTCCTATCGGAAGCCAAAAGAGAAGAAAATGAGAAGCTTGTTTTTGTCTCTAGAAGCCAAATAAAGAAGGAAATCAAGTGGCGGCAGCGATCGCGGGCCACTTGTTTCAAGAAAAAGGGGACAAAAACACTAAGGACTTGTTCAGATTTAGGGGAAGAAAAGGAAAGGAAAGTTTATTTCCTATGAAACCCACTTTTCGTTGTTTGTCAAGCCTTTTTTTATGGGAATTTGTGAAAACACCACTTCTCATTTCTTCTTTTTTAAAATATCTACTTCCTACTTTTTATCTTCGTTGGAAAATAAATTAATTGATTTTCCCACCACCACCCCTAAGAAAGGCATTTTCCTACGATGGAAGGAAAATAGGTTTCTCAAGAGTTAAGTGTCAGCATCCATCTTCAATCACCTCACATGTGTTACATGTGCAAATATGCCAAGTGAACCATTGTCTATCATCAGTTATTTCCCACATGTTACACTATGCCACATGTGTCATCATTCATCTTCGCTTGTGCCCCATGCGTGTAAAGTGTCCCGCGTGTTAATGTGCCACATGTACCACCATTTATTCTCTTGCACCACACACGTGCAAAGCACTCCACATGTAACAATGTGCCACATGTGCCATCGTCCAACTTTAATAACTCCAAATATGCCACATGTGTCAAATGTGTTAATGCATGTCTTGTGCCACTGTACAGCGTCACGCACTTCATATCTACCCCGTGTGTCACAAATTGGCTTCAAGCGCCCCACATATGTTGTGTATGTCACACGTGTCACTATCCATCTTCAAGCATCTCACTCGTGTTAAGTTGGCACGCTTTAGTGACTACCTAGAATTTTTCCAAAAAAATTTCTTATTTTGACAAATAATAAATTTTAAAACAGATCATAAATTCCTAGGACAATCTTATTAAAAAAACTAACAAGGAAAACAATGTTTCTTTTCCCATAATTAAAAGGGAATTAGCTTTCCCTAGAAACACTATTTCATTCCTGTGCTTTCCATGAATCCAAACAGACCCTAAGTTTTTCCACGGGATTGCTAGTGCACGGGCCAGGTCTAACAACATTTCCTCCCTTATGGTGGACAATTATAAAATTGAAGACAACTCAGATCATAGATGCCATCATCAGATTCTACTCCAGCACCCTATCTGAGGCAAAGTGGCTAAGATCAAACTTGGACAACCTAGCCTGACTGCATATCAAAGGAAGTAGCAATGTAGCTTAAGAAGGTCGTTACTGAAGATGAAGTCAGGGAAGCGGTGACAGCCCTTGAAAAAGATACGGCCTCAGGCCAGACGGGTATCCCCTAGCCTTTTTCCAAGTGTTTTGGGAGGTGGTTAGGGGCGGCCTAATTACCTTCATTTCTAACTTCTTTGACTCTTGCTTGCTTCCCTAAAAAATGCGAGATTCCTTTCTTACTATCATTCCCAAGTCAGGAATTGTGCGCCTAAAAAACTTCAAGCCTATTAGCATTATCAACAAAACCTACAAAATCGTGGCAAAGATTCTAGCCTAAAGGTTCCGCATCATTCTCCTGAAAGTCATATCCTCACCCCAAAATGCCTTCGTCGCCAAGAGGCAGATTCTTGATTGCGCATTGGTGGCCCATGAGCGTATCGATTCATGTCACCATGCTAGCAGGGAGGGCATTGTTTGTAAGCTCGATTTGGAGGAAGATTGTGATCATGTGGACCACAAGTTTCTCGAATATATTTTAGGTAGGATGGGGTGCAGGTCTCTCCGAAAGAGATAGATTCAAGTGTGTGTCCACTAAGCAAGGTTCTTGGTCCTAGTGAATGGATCCCCTTTCAGATACTTTCATGCATCCAAATGGCTTCGGTAGGGGGATCCTCTCTCGAAGGCGCTTAGCAGATTGTTGTCCAAAGGTCAAGAAGTGGGTCTACTCAAAGGGTTCAAGGAAGAAAATGCGGTGACCCAGGTCTCTCACCTTCAATTCATGAATGACACCCTCATCTTTAGCAAGGCAGTTTACTATACGGTCGGGACTCTTTGTAAGATCATTTTGTGTTTCGAGGTTGTATCTGGCTTAAAAGTTAATAGCCCTAAGTGTGAAATCCTGGGGATTCATTTATCTGAGGTAGAGGTGTTTGGGTTGGCTATGGTCTTTGGATGCCGAGCAAGTTCCTTACCAACTATATATTGGGGTCTCCCTTTGTGTATAGGCAAGCAGCCTAAACACTTGTGGGAAGAGGTTATTGGAAGGATGGAAAGAAAAATTATCTCCTTGGAAAAGCAAACATCTCTCCTTAGGAGGTAGATTAACACTCATCAAAGCAGCTCTCTCAAATCTTTCACTCCATTTCTTGTCTTTGTTCAAGTGTCCAAAAAGCTGTGCTGCTTAGATTATATAGTATGAGAAGAGACTTCCTTTAACAAGGTGCGGCGTCCAAAAGAAGGTTTCATTTGGCTTAATTGGAAGGAAGTCTACAAGCCTTACAAGGAAGGCATTACGGGAATTAGGCGTTTGGAGGACATGAATGCTGACCTGGAGAGAATAAAACAGCTTTTGGAGATCCATCAATGAGGGCAAGTATGGGTTATTAGGGTTGTACATCAAGCCGATTCGAGTCGAGGTAAGCCAAGCTTGGCTTAACTCATCCGTGCTCTCCTAGAGCTCGAGCTCGAGCTCGAGCTTAACATTAGAGCTTGGCTTGTTTGCTAAACATTTCGAGTTGAGCTCGAGGCGAGCTAGTGAATCAAGTCAAGGTGAGCTTACCTCGAGTCGAGTCGAGCCTACTCCCAACCCCAACGTGCACCTGACTCAACCAAGCAACCCGACCCAACCTGCACTTGCCTCAACCCAGCAACCCAACCCAACCTAGCCACTCGACCTAACTGAGCCAACCCGCACCTAGTGTTTTCATTATCGACGAGAAATTGATAATGTCAGCAATATTATTGGTGTTGCTAAACCAGCGATACCCAAACCCCAAATTTTCGTTTCTCTTCCTAATGTCGACGGAATATTGGCGATATTTTCAATTTTATCGAAAAAATAGCAATCATTCTCCCTATTATTGGAAAAAAATTTGAAATAAATATAAAATATATATAGAAAAAATCTCTTACCTTTTTTTTCTCGAGAACTACCTGCGGAAGTGGCTTTTGGTTGGATTTAGTAGGTCAATCGCTGTTGATTGCTTCGAATTTTAGGAGATACGAAAGCCCTAAAAAAAACCCCTTTTTTTTCTTCGAAGAGAATATTTGAAAGAGAACCCGATTTCACTGAGGTTTACAGGTATTTGGGTTCTAATTTGAAAAAGGAAAGGATAAATTTTTGGAGAGATTTTCAAATTTTTTAGGGAAAAAGATCGAAATCTCATCATATTGCAGGTTTTCCGGAGAAGACGATAGACTGTCGTAAAAATGAAAGCTCTCTCGGACCCGAATTAGATACTAAAAGGTTGAGTAGCGAGTGGGCTACTGAAGTGACGTCACCAAGTTATGTGGGCCCCTCTACAATGTATGTTTTATATCCACACCATCCATCCACTTTGAGATATCATTTTAAGTCATGAGCGAAAGAACGAGGCAGACAAAAATCTGTAGTGGAACCCACCACAAAAAACAGTGGGGAGAGTAATTCCCACCATTGAAACCATCCTAAGGCCCATCGTAATGTTTATTTGAAATCCAACCTATTCAAAAGTTAAAAAAGGCGTGAAATAAGAGAAAACACAAATATCAGCTTGATCTAAAACTTTTGTGGCTTTTAGAAGTTTTTAATGGTGGGTGTCACTGTCCCCACGGTTTTATGTGTTGGGGTCCACTGGAGCTTTGGATTTAACTCATTCTATGGATATTGCCCTAAAATGATCTCTCCAAATGGATGAAAGGTGTTGATACAAAACATACATCATGGTGGGGCCCACAGAACTTGGTGACGTCACTTCAGTAGTGAGTCTCGCTACTCAACCTACTAATCCGCGCCCAACTCTCTCGCTATTAACTATTAAAATTTTAAGGGAGTGAATTCCGTGTGACTTTGGCTTTATCGAAGATGGTGCAACCCTCATTGTGGGGCCCACCTTGATGTATTCTTAATAAATCCATGCCATCCATAAGTTTTTATAGGTCTTTCTAGGATACAATCCTAAGTAGATTTAACTCTCAGGTGGACCATATTCTAAGAAAATGTGTTTGTTAAACCTCCACCATTAAAAACTTCCCAGGGGCCATTATTCGGAAGGTTTGGATTCCCACATGGACGGTGTCGAGTCTCACCTGTATTGTACTTCAATGCACACTAACCGCTGTGCACAAGGACTCAAAACGTTAGCGACTAATCAGGCTCTGTGGATGTCAATAGTGTCCTGATGCGCCGGTTCACAAACAGTGGGGCCTTTTGTTCGGCGATCCAAACCGTTGACCATATGGGCCCATTGTAAATAATACATATATCTTCTATATTAAAATATTCTAGTTGATGTAGAACATGACACAGTTACATTCCTAGCATGGTTAGACCAGGAACGAGAGTTTGAGTTGGAGTTTAATTCTGAAACTTCTGATTTAAAGAGTTTGAGTTAGACTTTGATTCTAAAAATTTGGATTTGAACTACTCGGTGATTGATGGAAAATTTTAACCCTATCCATCAAAAAGGCAGCCTTTTGTAAACCTTTTGGGGTAACCAGGCCCATGTGATTAACGATCTTGATGTCCGAATCATGGACCCCACTTTTACGAAATGTGGGATCAAGAAGAACCTATTCATGGAATGAGCATGCTGAGAAAAAGGGCTCGCAGCAAACCAATATGGTGTGTTTGTACTTATTTTCTATGTTGTGCCTCCTACAAGTGGCCTGTATCTAAGCCATCCTAGACTTTCCAAATCATGGCCACACTTTGGAATCATAAGATCACATTGATTGGATGATCTTAACCATTAGTTTCTACCCAGTTGAATTTGGATGGCTAACAGTTTTGTTTCTAACAGTTTATTATGAATGGGATAGGATGGATGATTGGATGGATAGATGGGATGGATGGATGGGTTGGTTGGATGGATAGATGGAATGGATGGATAGATGGGATGGGTGTATGGATGTTTGGATAGGATAGATGGGATGGGTGTATGGATGTTTGGATAGGATGGATGGGATGGTTGGATGGTTGGATAGATGGGATGGATGGATGGATGGATGGATGGGTTGGATGGATAGATGGAATGGATGGATGTTTGGATAAATAGATGGAATAGGTGTATGGATGTTTGGATAGGATGGATGGGATGCTTGGATGGATGGATGGATGGTTAGATGAGATGATTAAATGGTTGGATGGATGTGTGATAATTTGATGCGATGGATGGATGGATGTTTGGGTGGTTGGATGGATAGATGGAATGGATGTATGAATGTTTGGGTCGTTGAATGGATAGATGGAATGGATGTATGGATGTTTGGATGATTTGATGGCACAGATGGATGGATGGGATGATTAGATTATTGGATGGATGGATGATGGATAGTTTGATGGATAGGGATGGATGGATGGATGTTTGGATGATTGGATGAGATTGATGTTCGGATGATTTGATGGGATGGGTTGGTTGGATGGATGGGATGGGTTGGTTGGATGGATAGATGAATGTTTGGATTATTAGATGGGATGGTTGGATGGATGTTTGGATGATTGGATGATTGGATGAGATGGTTGGATTGTTGGATGGATGGATGGGATGGATGGATGGATCATCATGCATATGTATTTTGTTTATAAATTATATGCTTATTTATGCATGGCTGTAAAATGTATGAATGCATTATGCTTGTTGATTGGTTTAATGAGATTTGAGTGATTGTTGTGCTACAATCGGACTAATTTCTTATGACAACACATGCTTTTAAGCCATAATTAAATGAAAACTTATTATGTATGCCTTCTTTTTATAATTTTTTTATTCCCAAGTATGCAAATATGTGTATTTAGGCATCTCTTGAAATTTCATTGAAAAATTCCACCGTTTTCCCCGCATTTCCAGTTATTGGTGATATTATCGGCGATAATGATATTACATCTTTATCTCCGGCCAACGAAACTTGTATCGATACCAACAACTCGAACACTGCCCGCATCCGACCCTACTCCCAAGTCAAATATTCAATTAATAATAATAATAATATATAATAAAATAAAATATTAAATAAAGCCACAGAGCTACCTTGTTATGCTGAAAGAGAGAGAGAGAGAGAGCTCGGGCAAGTGGCCAACTGCAGACCGTATGGCTAAGATGAGTCGGGCAAACGCTAAGTCAAGCTTGGGTGAGTGGCCGAGAGAGAGAGAGAGAGAGGAACTCGGGCGCAGTGAATTGGGTAAGGAATGGAAATGGTAAGAAAGGGACGGATGGGTAGGGTAGGATTTAAGTTTTAACTTTTTAAAAAAAATATAATGTTGAGGGTTAAATATTGCATATTAGACCCCAGTTATTGCATGATTTTACAAACATGATACTGTTTAACATCATATTTTAATCATGCTTGTGTTATAAGGTGAATTTAAGAGCTTGGACTGAAAAAGGGTACTAAAAGCATGGATTTGATGCTCACAAATTACCAAGGCAAGGAACGAATCGTAGAAGACCGAGATCGAAGAATTCACACGCCAAAGATCCGAGAAAATCGAGTAACTGAAGACGAAAGGGCCTGGAAATCGTCCCGAATGCAAGATCACAGGGTTCTCGTCATCCATTTGGCTCGAAACTTTATATCTGTCTTAAGGACCCTAAATTAACCGTACATGTCGAATTTCAGCCATTGGATCATTGTGAAAGTGGCCCAACGGACAGATCAACCCATATATCACTAATCTGGGGCCCACCTGATATCTAGATATGCTTTAATTTTGGTCTCAACCCCTTAAATTAGATGAGAGGGAGGATGGACGGAGCGGATTTCGCATATACGTCACAGTGGACCTCAAGTGTACACGTGTGCACAGCCGATGCACCCCCGCACCGCACCAGACCGGTCAAAGGGTCTTTGACCCGACTCCAATCATCTCTCGCAGTGTCCACAAGAAACCAACATTGTGCTTTGTAGTGGGCCACCATCATGGTCCCAATGGATGATCGGGACCGTCCATTCGATCCGGGAGGTGGCCATGACCCTAGCCATGGTGGCCTTTTGGTCCCATGCATGTGTACACACATAGATTGTTGTCAAACGCAGGATGAATGGCGAGGTGATTTGATATGGTGGGCCGCACCAAAACTACCTCTTTCCGACCGAAATCTCACCAGGAATCCAATGAATGAGGTGGATTTCTCCGAAAACAGCACTGGGGCCCACCGAGCATCTCAGCGCAAGAAACCTCCCAAGAACGCACGTCCGGACATCCGGCCCTCCGTGCGCCGTTGTGTGATCATGGAGATGGCTAGACCGCTGATCTGAACCGTCCACAAGCTCCAGAGGGTGAACATGACCATCACCATCACCATAGAGTCGGATTCTAGTTTTGAGACAATCTGCCATCCCAAAACTCCTCCAAACGTAGCTGCCTCCGCAGCTTGCATTTTCGCTGCGTAAAACCTACGCAGCCGACTCCTAGCCACCGACCTTCAGACTCCTATAAAGAGAGATTGTGGAAGGTAGATTAGAAATCATCCTGGGACGTGAGCAGTCGTGGAGGCGTGGACGTGTGGAGAGTGGCATCAAGAGTTTTCTTCTTTTTTTCTATTTAAATCAGGTTTTTCTAAGAATTTTTAGTTTGATTATGCCTATGATTGGCTAAACCTCCTAGCTAGGGCTAAGAGGTGAAGCTTGTAGCATGATTGCGATGTTTTCTTTGCTTTGATTCATGTTTATTGAATTATCTTGGATTCTAGTTTGATTATAAATAATATTTTTAGTATTTAATGGTTTATTGTGACATAAATTATAATGGAGTTGCAATTGCTTTGAATATCTACTTTTCCATGCATTGAGATTGTGAAATTAGGCAATCCCGTTGTTCACCATTGTCTCATGAGCATGGTTGGGTGATGGAATCTTCTTAATCTTCTCAATTCTCTTATGACTGGTTGTAAGTTTGGTAAATTGTTGTTGCTTGCCTTGTTTCCTGGGCAGAGTTTGGTGACGGAATCACTTCCAAATCTTCACCACTATCATCCTTTGATGATTAAAATCCATGAGAAGTTCAAAGATTTGACAAATCTCTTCTTACCAACTAAATAAGATAGGACTCTGATTTCAGTTGTGTCTTTGAATCATGCAAGGTAGTTTCCCAATTGCTACAAGTGGATCATTTGTACCCTAGTTTCCCACCTTTGAATTTTACAAGTTTTAGTTTCATAATTCATCATTATTCTCTAAAATTTTCCTGGTTTAGATTACATCTTCTTCTGGTTCTATTTCTAGTTACTTTCAGAATATGTACAAGGTTCAGTCCATGTAAATTTGACCTCGGTCTTACCGAGATTATTACTACATCGTAACCCTATACTTGGGGTGGTGAACAGATTTTTGACATCGTTGCCTGGGATTGACGGTCACGTTTTTCTGAGATTAACTAGTTTTAGAATTAGGATAAGATCAGGGTTTTTCTAGTTTTAAATTCTAGGTTTAGTTTTTAAAATTTTTAGAAACTAACCTAACTTTCTATTTTGTAGGACTTTGATATAGACTTTCTAAATTGGTAATCTCTTTCTGATTTTTCTATTTTTAGGATTAGGGTTTTATTTTCTATTCTTAGAAACTTTCTAATTCTAGGTTTTCTTTTATTTTTAGAAACTAACGTACTTTCTAATTCTAAGTTTAGAACTTTCCTAATTTGTTTTTAGAAACTTTCTATTTTTTTATTTTTAGAAAATTTCTTTTTTTAGAAACTAGTTTACTTTCTATTTTAGGAACTTTCTAACTTTATAATTTCTATTTTTAGAAACTAATTTCTTTTGTTTTCTTTTGCAGGATCTTAACATAGGAACTTCTAATTTAGTAACTTCCTTCTAACTTTTCCTCTACTTACTTTTCATATTCGCTGTAGGATTTTTTTAGGATTAGGTTCAGGATTAGGGTTTCAGCATATATATGCACGAGTGAGAACGTCAATATGCTGAGATAGCTGTTGAGAATGCGAAAAAGTGTGAAGGGATGTATGATGATTATGATAAAAATCAGCCAGTCTCAGAACTTTTCTGAAACTATCATCTAGAATCAACTGAAATATAATGCTCCACCGGTTAAGAAGTCCTTATGCGATCATATGCGGGAGAATAATTACACTCCACGGATTAAGGAAACAGTGTGTGAATGTTAGGGTTGTCAAAATTATGGGAGTGAGACTTATAATCAACCATCAAACAAGAAGAAAACAATAAGAGATTATATTATAGGTGATAATATGTATCAACAACCATTATATTCTCACACCTATGATCCGTATGACTATAACCAGTGGAAACATCAAAATTGGAAAGATGAACTAATAACATGTTATAATGATTATTCTCTTGAATCCCCTACCTTTGAGAACCAACAAGAAACGATCCAAGAGGATTCATTTTAGAGTAACATCGACTGTCTTGTGGAAATTAGAAAAACATTAGAAGCGCCTAATTTGCGTATTGATAAGATAGTGGAGGCTCGTTCATCTTAACCACAACCCAATTCAGAAACACAATGCGAGGAAAGTGATCTAAACTCGCTTGTGGAAAATTCTGCAATTTGGAATGAGGAGTTGGATTCCGTTAATGAGCATATGGTTCAATTTCCTAATGAGTCGATCTCGATAAAGATACAAAGGAATGATCAAGAGACGAAGGCGTCATTCAAATATAAAGATTCTAACACACCTCACTCACATGACGCAATTGATGATGAGGGAGAGGTTAGTTTATTCGAACCTCAACCCAATCTAAGAAGAGAATGTGAGGAAAGCGATCTCTTCCCAAGTGTGTACTACACTGAATTGGAAGATGATGCGTATTGGGATTCAATCTTAAGTTTGGCCCATATCAATGATCGAGAGGTTCAGAAAGTTCTCGACTATAGTAATCTACTCCACTTATCTGACATGGCCAATTTAAATGTGGAGGATGAACCACTTTCACATAAACCTTCCAATATTTGTGATGCATGCTTAGACCACTCTCCTGAATTAACTTATAAGATGGTTAGGGAGATGGACGAATTGCCCGATAAGATTCTGAGATCACCATCTGAACTGTTAATTTTGAAGATTCAATGCCTCTTCTGAGTAGTATCAATGAACATAGTCCTCACATCAATACTTCGTCTACTGATTCTCAATCTGTCTGTGCAGGGCTGGAGCAAAAGAGCATACCTCCATCTACTTTTAAAGACGATTGAGTCCTTGAGCATCTCATTACAGATTTCAATGTGGAACATGAGTCACTCTCAGCTGAATTTCCTAACTCTTTAAACGATTGCTTGACACACTTTGCAGATTCAAACGATCTCATATTAAAAGAAATAGTGGATGCCTTGCAAATCAATACATCGGTAGTTGTCACTGACCGAGAGAACCCTTATTCCGAAGTTCCTCCTTCCTCAGATCTTGAATGTTTACCTTTAAAGGAGGAGCTGAAAATTGAACTGAAGTCTGAAACTTCGATATGCGTTGAGACTACATCCGCTGAGAATTTTTTTGAATTATATCTACCTATAGTCTCTGATTTATTATGGAATACTAACATTGAAACTTTCTGTCACAGGTGAATCATATATACCTTGGAAACCTCAAGCAATTGAACGACCAATTTTTGCTGAGGTATATAAATTTCTCTGAAAATTCATGCTCCAGGGCATCCAAGCTTATTGCAAAAAGGGCTTTTGGATGATCTTATTGAGAAACCTACTAAGAAATTTATCAAGATATTGGCCGGAGGAGGAACCTTACTAGCTTTTCTCCTGTTTTCCTAGTTTAGGATTAGTTTGCTTATGTCGTTTTAGGATAGTCGGCTTTATGCCATTAGGATAGGTTGCTTTCCAGTTGTTTTAGGTAGTTTGCTTTTGTTGGTTTAAAACTCTTGTGCCAAGCCACCTTCAGGCTGAGATCTCTTTGAAAAAAGCCGTTCAATCTCCTCGTCAGGTACTATCTTTCCATCACTTATTTACTTTCGTTGTCTAATGTACATTGCATGTTTATATATTTTACATTGAGGACAATGTAGATTTTAGGTTGAAGATGAGAGATTGGGTTACCTAATTAGTATTTTCTTGGTCTTGAGCAAAAATTATGAAAATTTTTAAATTTTTTCTAGAAATTCTTGTGAATTCGAAGTGATTTTGAAGGTCATCTTTAATTTAGAAGTATAAGATACATAATGTTGGTAATTTATGACTCTTGGATTCAGCTATTTGTTAGATTTCACAGTTAAAGTTTGAATTAGTAATCCATGATTAGAAGTTTTAAACATTGATCGAGTCATGATTTCACATGTCACATTTAGCTTACACATTAAATCTTTAGTTCGATATTGAATTGTTAACCTAGTAATCACTGAGCATGAAAGGAACCAACCTGGGGAATTTGACCATCATGTTCATTGAAAAAAAAAAAAAAAAAAAAAGCTAAAAAACAGTTGTGTTCGAAAACGGCTGCCTATTAAAGATCTTTAAAAAGGTTGACACAGCGTGAAGCCATCGATGGAAAAATTAAAAGCTGGAAGAATAAAAAGGTTGAACTATAAGGCAAATTTTTGTTTAGGTTGGGTTATCCAGGAATGCTTTGTTTGATTACCAATGATATCATGAAAATTGAGAATTGGACCTTTAATTGTGATTAGTCAAAGTTACACTATACACCCATAGAACTTAATGTCTAGAATTTCTCTAATAGATGGATTATTACTTTGAACTTGACTATGAAGTTTACCATGCGCTTGAACTTAGGAGAAAGTAATGCCCAACATTCATGAATCTTAGAATTCTATTGACTATATAGATTTTCAAAAATCATTCGGGTTTATAAAAATTGTCCCGTAATTCTGAAAATATTTTTGGCATACTTTGCTCGGGACTAGCAAAATGTTGGTTGACAATTGTGTTGAGGGTCAAATATGCAGCATATTAGACCCCAGTTGTTGTATGATTTTACGAACGTGATACTGTTTAACGTCCTATTTTAATCATGTTTATGTTGCAAGGTGAATTTAGGAGCTTGAATTGAAAAACGGTACTAAAAGCATGGATTTGATGCTCACAAATCACCAAGGCAAGGGACAAATCATAAGAGACCAAGATAGAAGAATTCACACACCAAAGATCCGAAAAAATCAAATAACTGAAGACAAAAGGGCCTGAAAATCGTCCCGAATGCAAGATCACAGGGTTCCCACCATCCGTTTAGCTCGAAACTTCATATCTGGCCTGAGGACCCTAAATTAACCGTACGTGTCAAATTTTAGCCATTAGATCATTGTGGAAGTAGCCCAACAGATAAATCAGCCCATAAATCACTAATCTGGGGCTCACCTGATATCTGGATATGCTTTAATTTTGGTCTCAACCCCTTGAATTGGATGAGTAGGAGGATGGACGGAGTAGATTTCTCATATACATAACAGTGGACCCCACATGTACACGTGTGCACAGCCAGTGCACTCTCGCACGGCACCAGACCAGTCAAAGGGTCTTTGACCCGACTCCAATAGTCTCTCGCACAGCGTCCACAAGAAACCGACGCTGTGCTTTGTAGTGGGCCACCATCATGGTCCCGATGGATGATTGGGACCATCCATTCGATCCAGGATGTGGCCATGACCCTAGCCATGGTGGCCTTTTGGTCCCATGCACATGTACACACACAGATTACCGTCAAACGCAAGATGAACGGTGATGTGATTTGATACGGTGGGCCGCTCCAAAACTACCTCTTTCCGACCGAAATCTCACCAGGAATCCAATGAACAGGGTGGATTTCTCTGAAAACAGCACTATGGGGCCCACCAAGCATCTCGGCGTAAGAAACCTCCCAAGAACACGCGGCCCTCCCTGGGCCGTTGTGTGATCGTGGAGATGGCCGGACCACTGATCTAAACTGTCCACAAGCTCCAAAGGGTGACCACGACCATAACCATAGAGTCGGATTCCAGTTTTGAGACAATCTGCCATCCCAAAACTCCTCCAAACGCAGCTGCCTCCACGGCTTGCATTTTCGCTGCATAAAACTTGCGCAACCGATTCCTAGCCACCGACCTTCAAACTCCTATAAAGAGAGACCGTGGAAGGTAGATTAGAAATCATCCTGGGATGTGAACAGCCATGGAGGCATGGACGTGTGAAGCGTGGCATCAAGAGTTTTCTTCTTTTTTTTCTGTTTAAATCATGTTTTTCTAAGAATTTTTAGTTTGATCATGCCTATGATTGGCTAAACCTCCTAGCTAGGGCTAAGAGGTGAAGCTTGTAGCATGATTGAGATGTTTTCTTTGCTTTGATTCATGTTTATTGAACTCTCTTGGATTCTAGTTTGATTATAAGGAATATTTTTAGTATTTAATGGTTTATTGTGACATAAATTACAATGGATCTGCAATTGCTTTGAATATTTTCTTTTCCATGTATTGAGATTGTGAAATTAGGCAATCCCATTGTTCACCATTGTCTCATGAGCATGGTTGGGTGATGGAATCTTCCTAATCTTCTCAATTCTCTTATAATTGGTTGTGAGTTGGTAAATTGTTGTTGCTTGCCTTGTCTCCTGGGCATGGTTTGGTGACGAAATCACTTCCAAATCTTCACCACTCTCATCCTTTGATGATTAAAATCCATAAGAAGTTCAAAGATTTGACAAATTTCTTCTTACCAACTAAATAAGATAGGACTCTGATTCCAGTTATGTCTTTGAATCATGCAAGGTAGTTTCCCAATTGCTACAAGTGGATCCTTGGCACCCTAGTTTCCCACCTTTAAATTTTACAAGTTTTAATTTCATAATTCATTATTATTCTCTAAAATTTTCCTGGTTTAGATTACATCTTCTTCCAGTCTAGTTCTAGTTACTTTCAGAATACGTACAAGGTTCGGTCCCTGTGGATTCGACCTTTGTCTTACCAAGATTATTACTATATCGCAACCCTATACTTGGGGTGGTGAACATTATATATATATATATATATATATATATATATATATATATATATATATATATATATATATATATATATATATATATATATATATATATATTCGAGTCGAGCCAAGCTCGAGCTTCGAGCCAAGTTCGAGTCGAGTCGAGATCCACTATGATCGAACTCGGCTCGTTTTCAAAACGAGCTGGGTCATATGAAGGTTAACTCGTCTCGAGTCATCATTCAAGCCGAGTCAAACTAAGCTAGATCGAGCCGAGCCAGGCGAGCTTTATCTCGACTTCCTTGGGTGTCAAGGACTCTTTACTTTGGCTGAAAGACAATTCAAGTACTTTCTCAATGAAATCCTTGTATGGAGTTGTTTGCTGAAGGTCCCCAATCACTAATTGCAGCCACACGGACCAAGTCTGGTTGTATGGAGCTCCGCTTAAGGTAGCAGCCTTTGCCTGACTCATGGAAAGGAAGGGAGTGCTGACCATCGACAATTTATGTAAGCGGGCAATGATTCTCCCCAATATTTGTCTTCTTTGTATGAATGATGCGGAATCAGTGAATCATCTTTTAATCCTCTACCCTTTTGCTAGAGGGTGGTGGGACAGCATATTGGATTTCTTTAATATTTCTTAGGTGATACCGAATACAGTGCGGTGGCTGTTCTTATCCTGACATGATGGAATGCCATTAAAAGATGGTAAAGCCAGGTGGAGAATAGCCTTGTTTGCACGTTTATGGCCCATTTGGGGAGATCAGAATAACCGATGTTTCAGGACTACTTGTGGGTCTCTTCTAGCGTTGGTTAAAAGGGTTGTTTTATACATCAGGGAAAAGGCCCCTGATTAGGCGGTTTCTTTTGGTTTTCTCTATTTTCTAGTTGTATTCTTGGTCAGCTGTTAAATCCTAATTGCCAACTAGTTGAGGTCATGGAGTCTGACAGTCCAACCGATTGATCCTAACTGTCCACTAAGTCCATAAAGCATTTCACTGCCTACAATTTGGACGATTCTAATAGTGAGACTTCCCATATAAACTGTCCCCATAGTGTAGCCCCCATGAGTTTTGAATCGACCTGATTTTTTATCCCTGGCCCAAACGTAGTACGGCGAACCTGATGGACAGGGTGGATTTCATCCACATGAAGTCCTCCATCCAAATCAGTAAATAGTCGCTCCCCTACATGACTACTCGAATATTTTGGGGATGGCCCGTTAGATGCTGGGAAACAAACAGAACAGTGGTATAGATTACCAAACCAGGAACCCCACTTGTCAGAATTGAATTCTAGGTCCTGACTAAATTCAACATCGACATCGACATCGACGACGAGCGCTATGTGCAGCAAGGATCAGAGCACAAACATCTATCACTGTCCAAAGGCAGTGAGCGGGAATCCAACACGTACTTCGAAATAGGAATACCGAAATTCGGATTCCCAAAACGTGTCGAGATTCTCGCCAGCAATCTCTTAGAGGCTGAAGATTTGCATACAAGAATCATTTCCACAAATAATAAAGAGAAAAAGATGAGAAATTGCAAGAGAAGAGAGGAGCGAAGAAAATACTTTCAAGCCAGCGGCCCCAGCGCCATATCCATCGTACTGAACGGCTTGCATAAGCTTTCTGGCCATGGAGAGTCGGATCCAAACAAGCGGGTTCTTCTCGACGGATGGTAGCAATGCAACGAATGTTACAGAGCAAAGCGACGGAGGTTGCTATGGTTTCAGAAAACTTTCCGTCTCTGCTGTGGAGTGGCATTTTTGTACGGCTATATCCACCTCCCCGAATCATAAAATGACCAAAATGCCCTTTTTTGAAGATACGGTTTCTCGTTCTTTTCCCATACGACGCGCATGAAAATGTAAAAGCGTGAAATTCGGTAATGCCGGGCAGATGTGGGTCCACACATGATGCATGAATGAGATCCAACCCGTTCATCAAATGATTCAAATAATTTTAGTTCAATATCTTGAAAATCTGGGGTGTAGCTTTGGTGAATCCCCGGATCCACCGAGGAATGTGGATCACGGACTGTTGGGCCTACTGTGATGTATTTTCATTACATACACGCGGTCCATCCGTTCTGACAGATCGTTTCAGTGCATTATTCCAAAAATTAAGAAGATCCAAATCTAATGTGGACCACACCATAGTGAACAGTGGTGATTTAATACCCACCATTAAAAACTTCTTAGGGCCCACCAAAATGTTTATTTGCTATCTAACCTGCTAATAAGGTCACGAAGACCTTGATGGCTGAAGTGACCATGATATTATCAGCTTGATTAAAAACTCTCGTGGCCTACTATAAGTTTTCAACGTCAATCAGCTTGATTCGGTTTTGCTCACGCACGGCACTGAGCTGTTAAAACGGATGGACCACATGGTTGGAATGAAAACATATAATGGTGGCCCGGGATCCACGCCCCTTTGGGAACGGATTGGCTAATCCCCCTGACACCAGCCCCGTGGCTGGTGGTCGATGCTCTGTAGGCCCCTCGATGATGTATATGTTTCATTAATTCCGTTCATCCATTTTTAAAGATCATGTTAGGGCATTATCCTGAAAATGAGAGGGATATATATATTAGTTGGACCACACCACAGGAAAACAATAGTGATTGGATATCCATCATTTAAATCCTCCTAAGGCACACTGTACTGTTTATCAGAAATCCAATCTGTTGATTAGGTTATAAATACCCAGATGAAGGGAAAAAACAAAGACCAGCGTCATCCAATACTTTTATATCGCCCCAAAAGTTTTTAATGGTCAACGTTCCTTCAACACTGTTTCCTATAATGTGGTCCAATTGAGATTTAAATATATCTCATTTTTTTTGTGATACAGTAAAATGATATATACAAATAGATGGATGGAATGGATGAAACACATGCATTATTGTGGGGCTCATAGAGCACCTAACATCAGCCATTGGCCGGTGGCAGGGGAGTAGCCAATCCCTTTCCTTATCCGCGCCTTTGCGGATCGGACGCGGATTTCCTGCGAAAGCCTTCTGCAGGAACTTCCTGCGCAAGGATGCTGGGTGGGGCCACCATGATGTTTTGATCAATTCACTCCGTCCATACGTTTTTATAACTCATTCCAGGATGTCTGATAAAAAATGAGTTGGATCCACAACTCAATTGAGTCACACAAGAGGGAAAATTGGGGAAAGAAATTTATACCGTTGAAACCTTCCTGGGCTCCATTCTGACATCTATGGGTCATCCAAACCGTTTTTAAGGTCACTCTCAATGGGATAAAGTGAAAGAACTGAAAAAATATCCTAATACAAAACTTTCATGTCCATAAGAATATTTCAACGGTGCTCACCGAATCCCCATTGTTTCTTCTCTTGTGGTTCACTTGAGTTTTGGATCCACCTAATTTTTGGTCACGTGTCCTAAAA
Organism: Magnolia kwangsiensis; assembly: GCA_037074715.1. Lineage (NCBI taxonomy): Eukaryota > Viridiplantae > Streptophyta > Magnoliopsida > Magnoliales > Magnoliaceae > Magnolia > Magnolia kwangsiensis. Next base: position 151,438,976 of record CM073574.1, on the reverse strand, counting down.
TGATCTCCTAAAACGGATGAACGGAGTGTATTTCTCCAAAATATCTCGGTGGGCTCCACCCAGCATTCTTGCGCAAGAAGTTCCTGCAGAAGGCTTTCGCAGGAAATCCAGGACGCGGATCCGGGATCGACCGAAGCCGCTCCAGAAAATCAAAATAAACCGTAGTGGGGTGAAGTTAGAAGGAATTATCAACGTTGATTTTAGAGCAGGGTCCATACTGTTTATACGAAATTACATCGCTTAGCCCTTTCATCCGCTGGATGAAATCGAGACCGAGTAATTAATGTGGGCCCAGTGGAAACAGGAAGCGGATTGGCCTACTCCCCCTGCCACTAGCCCGGTGGTGGGTGGTCACTGCACTGTGGGCCTTATCATGATTTATGTGTTTCATTCATGCCGTTCATCAATTTTTATAGATTATTTTATGGCTTAATCCAAAAAATGAGAGGGATATAAATTTCAGGTGAGCTCCACCACAGGAAAACAATAGTGATTGGATATCCACCATTAAAATCCTCCAAAGGCCCACTGTACTGTTTATTTAACATCCAATATTTTGATTAGGTCATACAGACCTAGATGAATGGAAAAACCAAATATCAACTTGATACAAAACTTTTATGGCCTGCAAAAAGTTTTTAATGGCCGACGTTCTTTCAACACTGTTTACCGTAATGTCGTCCATTTGAAATCGGGATATACTTCATTTTTGGCCTCATATTATAAAATGATCTAAAAAAATAAATGGACAGCATAGATGAAACACATACATCATGGTGGGGCCCACGGATCACCGACCATCAGCCATTGGATAGTGGTAGAGGGAGTAGCCAATCCGTTCCCGTGGAAACAAGGGTGTCCCGTGTCCGGCCTCTTCGCTGTTTTGCAGCTCACCTCACCTAGCTTTCGATCGGGCAGATTCTTCGCACATGGGCAGTAAAGGACGAGGATTGCGTCCTACCCTGGCACGTCACAAGCCACACAATTGGGCAGTTTTGTGTGCGGGCTCGCTGTAATGTATTGCTTATCTACTCCGTTCATCTTTTTTCTTAGTTCATTTCAAGATATGTACATAAAAATGAAGCAGTTCCAACATTCAAGTGGACCACACCAAATAATAAACTTAGGTTGTATTACATGCAAGATAATCTCCTGTGTGATCTGCTTCAGCATTGGATGTCTACTTCTTTTCTTTTCTTTTCTTTTCTTTTTTATTTTTTTGCACATACCTCGAAATGATATCAGAGAAGAGATGGATGGCATAGATAAACAGATACATCACGGTGGGCCTACCCAAAAAACTTCTCGATCGTGGCCAGAGATAAGCAGGGTTGTACGCAATCAGCGTCCGGTAATAAAGGGGTGCGGTTTAGCTATCGCGGCTTCGTACCTATTTGTCCAGTGAAGTTACGCCACCTAGGGGCATTATAATGTATGTGTTGTATCTAAACCGACCATCCGTTTTCGAGACCATTTTAAGACATGAGCCTAAAAAATGAGTCATTATCAAAGCTCAATTGGACTTACTATGGGCAACGGTAGGATAACAACCTTTGAAATATTCCAAAGGCCCATCATGATGTTTAGTTGAGACTCAACATGTTCATAGACAAAGGAAAAACACAAATATCGAATGGTCTGTGGTCCTGGAAAAGTTTCTAATGATAGCCGTTCAATCCCTTCTGTTGTTTATAGTGGGGTCCAGGTCAGCTTTTGATCTGCCTCATTCTCCGGCTCATGCTCGGAAATACTTTTGCCAAATGATATACAACACATATCATAATGAGGCTCTTAATAAAACTTAGCAACGTCACTTCAGTAGCCCAATAATGAAGCCGTGGGTAGCTAATCCTGCCTCCTCAATCACCAGCACACATGGGGGACGCGGATTGCGTCCTTCCCCCGCCCGGAAGCTTTGTGGGGCCCTCAGTAATGTACCTATTTTATCCACGCTGTTAATAGATTTTCTCATATCTTAAAACAAAAAATGAGGCAATTACCTGTCTTAAGTGGACCACAAAGTGGGGATTGAACTTCCACCATTGAAATTTTCTTGGGAGTCGGAGAAGGTTCTGATCAAGCTGATATATATGTTATGAACTACGTGGATAAAATACTTATATCACGGAGACCCTACGGAGACCTGGGGGTTGCGTCTGTGGGTAATAAAGGTGATACCTCTTTGGTCTCCTTGGGACACGGCGCAGGGACCCAGGTGGCGCCCACCGTGATGTTTGTGAGAAATCCTCTCCTTTCATCCACTTTGTGAGTTCATTTCAGCACGTATGCGAGAAATTAACCATATCCAAAGCTCAAGTGGGGCCGTACTAAAGGAAAATGTGGTTAGGAAAATTTCTACCATTGAAACCTACCTGGGTTCGACAGTGATGTTTACATGCCATCCATACCGTTAATAACTTCATTCCTACTGAGATGAACTGAAATAACAAATATTAGCATGATTCAAAACTTCTTGGCCCACGAATACACAAAACGGATGGACCAGAAAGATTTCTGACAAACATCACAGTGGCCCCACCTGGTTCCAGTGCCTAAGGACGTGTGTAGAGGATTAATGGGATAGTTTGAACAGATGAAATGCCCATTTGTTTTGAACCCTCATTTTAGGGCATAGTTCAAAAAATAACCAGATCTAAATCTCAGGTGGACCACATGACAAGAAACAGTGGTGCCATCTAACCTATTGATAAGGTCACAAATGCCTGGATGAAGGGACCACATATCAGCTTAATCCAAAACTTGTGGCCCACAATGCATTTTTAATGGTCAATCACTACTGTCCCTTGTAGTGTAGTCCACCTGAGATTTTGGTCTGTTTTATTTTTTTTGGATCATGCACTAAAATGAGTTTTCAAAACAGATGGATGGCGTGGATATAAGACATGTATATCACATTGAGCCCTATAATTAGGGATCCACCGAAGCCACATAGGAAATTGTGATAGTTAAAACATATGTTTGCTCAAATAAAACCGTCCAAATTGTGGGGCCTATGATACATAGGTCATCAGACTAAAATAATATCAATTGAGCCATCTGAAATTTGTGATTAGTGGATATTTATATTGATGAAGGAGGAGAATTTACTATTTTTATTTCAACCATTGATTAAGTGTCCACCAAATAGCGGATTAGAAAATCGAATCAGTACAAGTTTCGGTTTTTAATCTATCTAAATTAAATCCCATGATTTGAACAGTTTAATTAGTTTGAATGTTATCACACGTGCAATTTTTTAGTGAGTGTGCACAAACCATCAACTCTCCCATGTTGGCATTTTTTTTTTTTCTTATTTCTATTACTTAGCATGGCTAAAATTACGGCTGTCAATAGGCCGACCCTAACCTGGCCCATTGACACCCCTAGCTAAAATGTAGTTTTTCACAGGTTAGTCACATATCTCATTTTGGTTATACAAGTGTCCATTTTCATTGGATTAGCACCATTGGTTTGATTCATCCTAGTGTGATGGATCGTTCCCAAAATATCTCCCACATTGACAAATTTAAAGGTTAGGATTGTCATATGAGGAGATTTTCGGAGTAGCCCATCTATAGGTGAATCCAATGGACCAACGTTCTGGATTATCAGACAATGGGCTATACATGTACTAAGTGACCCACTATACTGTGCAATGCATGCCCTTGTATGGAGTTCCCGTGAGGGATGGAGATTGTGTTTAGATTTCTCACAAACATCATAGTAGTCCCATCCAGAATTCTTGCAGGAACTTCATGTGAAAGGCTTTAGCAGGAAATCCTCGTCCCATCTAACCAGCTGATAAGGTTACAAAGACCTTGATGGATGAAGTGACCGTGATATTATCAGCTTGTGGCCTACAATGAGTTTTCAGTGTCAATCGCCACCATTTCTATGGTGTAGCGCACTGGAGATTTGGATCTGCTTGATTCTGTTTGGGTCACGCACGGCAGTGAGCTGTCAAAACCGATGGTCGAAAAGAAAATATATAATGGTGGCCTGGGAGCCACGGGCCTTGGTGGATCCGGGACCGACCAAAGCGGCTCCCGAAAATCGAAATAAACCGTTGTGGGGTGAAAGTTAGAAGGAATTCTCAACCTTGATTTTAGAGCAGGGTCCGTAGGGGTGAAAGTTAGAAGGAATTCTCAACCTTGATTTTAGAGCAGGGTCTAGATCAACATTTTTACATATAGACCAAATAGCCAAATAATAGTTCAATACACCATTTACATATACATAAACCGCCAAACATTTGGTTTTATGTCCATAAATCTCCATCCAATACTCAGATATCAGCCACGGATCCTTATACTCTCAAGGCTCTATGATGATCTTACCAGTAGCATGGCCCTCAATGCTCTTGGCCCATGCATCCTCTGCCTGACTCAAAGGATGCCTGGAATTTATCACAGTCTTCAGCTTCCCTTCCTTTACCAACCCTACCAAATACTCCAAATTCTCACCCTTTGGACTCAGCAACAACGGCACCAAAGTCTTCTTTGAAAAAGTCAGCTTCTTTAGTGCAAACGTCATCAGTGCTCCAAGGCCCGGCGTAAGGTCCACCACCTTCCCATTTTCGGCCAGATTGGGCTCAAAAGTGGACCATGGAATGCCAGTCGTGCATTGGATCACTGAATCATATTTCCTCCCAGATGGGCTCTTCAAGGCCGAGCCCTCTGGGGTCCGGTAGTCGAGCACCTCATCTGCTCCTAAGCTCTTGACGAACTCGATGTTGCGGGCCCCACATGTGGCCGTTACATGGGTGTTGCCTAGCTTTGCCAGCTGGACTGCATAGTGGCCCACCCCACCCGAGGCTGCAGTGATTAGAATGTTTGATTGCTTGCCACTACTGTTGAGCTTGATCCCTGAAGCATTGGTGAGTGCTTGGAGTGCAGTGAGGCCTGCTATTGGTAAGCCTGCACCTTCAGCTGCCGATACCTCAGGGGGGCGCTTAACTGTCAATTTCACTGGGGCCACAGCATACTCAGCTAACCCACCTCCATTCTGTCATTCAATTTGCATGCTAAGAGTCCCAAGAACCAAAACCATAGGAATGACCAATAAAAAAATTTCTGTTCTTTCCCTCTTTATTTCCCTTTTTCTTTTCTTTTTCTTTTCTTTTTTCTTTCTTCTTATTTATTTATTTATTTATTTTTATTTTTTTGGTGTGGGACAGTACCCTTTTCAAGGTATAGAGGACCTATTGATCCAAACCATAGTTTAAAAACTCAAAAATTCAACTCGATTCCCAGCCGGGTTCAGTTGACTCAAAAACTCGATTCAACTTGATATTTAACAATTAAACTAGGGTATTAATTCCATTAATAGAAGGCATTTAAAATAGTATAAATATAAAAATCGCAGTTTAGAACATAGAACCAGTCTGTGGTCAGCTGGTAAATGCTGTTGCCATCTTAGTTGAGATTGTAAGTCCAAATCACACCTTCTGCACCAAAAATAAAAAATAAAATCTCTCGACTCAATTTGAGTCATGCCCACTCGCATCAAGTAGATGGAGTAGGTGAGGCATCAAGCAGAGTTTGAACCAAGTTGACTTAGCTGAGTTTCGAGTCAAATCACCGAGTTTTAGAACTATGATCCAAACCATTCATCTGGTGGGTTACACCATGGATAGGCAATGAATAAAAGATCATCTCTGTAAAACATTCCCAGCAATCTGAATGGTTAACTTCTCCCATTGCATATATGCTGCAGGACACATTTGATTGTTGACCATCCATCTCCAGCCAAACAATCAGGTGGCTGGGATCATCCAACAGGGGAGTTCTTTGCTGCATCACCCGTCTCATGGGGCTGTGTTCACAAAAGGTGAACCCCACCTTATGTAACACTGGATCCAACAAAGTGCTGGTGGTTCGTTGAATGGAACAGGCAGACAGCATTTATGCATGCAATATAATGCTTTCTCCAAGCTAGTTGAGGTAGATCATTAGTATTTTCCAAAGACCAAAAGCATTATTGCAAGCACTGTAGCAGCAATGGAAGCATAATAGTACTCACCAGAGTGTTTAGCATGGCCACTACTTTGTCGCCAACTTTGACATTGTTGACTCCCTGACCAACCTCAACTACCTCTCCTGCTACATCAGTAACTGTTTCATCAATGAGCGATTGTCAGTATAAATGTGTAATGACCTAGTTTAAATTCTGAATTTTATTTTAACAGACATTGCACACACACACAATTGTTCATCCGTTAACTTGTCCAATTTCAACCATTAATTATGCATTGAACCTGTCCAACTTTGGGCAATGATCCATGTACCAAAATCAGCCTAATATTAGCCCCGAAATTGTGTAAGAAATTTGCCCAAGTATGTCCACCAATTTGCATAGTAAACCACCCCATTTACAACCGTTCAACCTTGAGTTAAATCTACCCAACTTAGACCGTTAGATTTTGTATCAAATCCATTCAATCTTGACCGATGAACCATGTATTAAATCAGATCATTTATGACCATTTATTGTATACTAAATCTGTCCAAATTGGACTGTTAATGTATGCCTCAAATCTGCCATCTATGGCTGTCAAACCATGCCTCGAATCTGCCCAAATGGAACCACTGATCTGTGCACCGAATCTGCCCAAAGATGACCATCGATCAGCACATTAAGCCCGTTTAAATTGTGGGCGTTGAATCATGTAGCAACCTGTCCAAATCCGACCCTTGGACAGTGCACTGAAACCGTCCTAAGCTGGCCACCAAACCACGTGTATAAATCCCCACAAAGACAGCCATTCATCCACCTCAATTCAATTATCAAAACTGTCCAGCAATTCCACCATCAAGCAGTCCCCCATCCATAGCCATCAATCCATTCGTCCACAAATGCATTAGATGAGAGGTTGGGGAGCTGCATGTGAAGAGCTTCTAGAAGGCAGCAATGTGAGTATCTAGGGAGCTTTAGATAGAGACGGTCCATCTTGTGATTCGCTAACCAAGTGAGATGGGGATGCCTCTTGGGCCGTGACATGTCTAGGCTGTTAAGGGCCAATGGGAGGAGGCAGTGATATGCCAAGGGTGTTAAGGGCCAATGGGAGGAGGCAGTGACGTGTCAAGGGTGTTTGGGGCCAATGGGAGGAATCACACAAGTGAAGCCTTTTGGGTGATGGAGCCCTCTAGCATAAATAAGAAAAATGAGAGGGTTAGAGCATAGTGTGAGGCTATGTGGTGAGAGAGGGAAGGGGAGGAAGGAAGAAAGGAGGGAAGGCGTAGTTTTGAGGCGAGCTAGCTCTCACATGTACCCTTTTGCTTTTGAGTAAATTGTTTCTTCCCAGTATCTTCAACTTATTTCTTTTTCCTCTTAACATACAATCCCTTTTCTTTTGGGTAGATTAGTTCTTATATCTTAAAATTATTTTTCCCCTCTCCTAACATGCATTGCAGGATTTCCCCCAAGGTTCAACCCTTTTGATCCATTGCATCTTTCTTGATTTTCCTGAATAGTTAGATTTCCACCTTTCTTGATTTTTGCCATTTTCTTTCTTGAGAATTAAAGTTATATTTTTGTCTTTCTTAAAGTTTTGCCCCATACCTTTATTTTCTTGAAAATCAAGATCCTTGATGAGATCCTAGGAATTTATACCCAATTCTTCTCAAATTTTCATACTAATAACAATGCTCTTGAAGATTTTTGGGTTAAGGAGTAATTTTTCAGAATTATAGCATGATCCTGGACTATCCAGGAAATTCCAGCACATGAAGATTTATAGTTACAAGGTTTATTGGACAGTTTTCTGCACCTTTCTGCACTTTCTAGAAATTCTAGGGTTTCAAATGTAATTTTTCATAATTTCATATTTAACTATTAGCATTGCATATTCATGATCTTATTGTATATTTGATGATGAAAAGAGGGTTTATGAAACTTGAAGTATGTAGAGAAATGTCATAAATCTCTCATGTGCTTATGATATTTTGGAATATTGAATCATGTATCATGTGCATCATTATCATAAAATAGGTGGGCAATTTAGTCCTCTAGGTTGAAAATCCCATGTTGGAACACCAGAAAAATAAGTGGGGTGATTGAGTCCTCTAGGTTGAAAATCTCTAAAAGCATAAATAGATGGCACGATTGAGACCCTTGAGTTGAAAGTCCCTAAAGCTCAATTAGGGCCTTTTGGAACCTCTACTATAAGGCAAGGTGAGTGAGTATATTTGAATTGCAAAAGACCACTATAAGGCTAGGTAGGGTAGTAGTCTGACTAGCTAATGTGCGAATGGATCGCTCACTGCAAGGCTAGGTCGGTAAGCATGTCAAAATTGCAAAAGACCACTGCGAGTCCAGGTGTTGTACTTCAGAGTGTTGGCCGACTGCTGTGAAATGGCCTTGGTGTTCAAAGGTTAAATCATATTGATTATTGTGAGTTACTTCATACATTGGCATTGAATTCCTGAAGCGTGCTACATGTTTTTGCATTTCTAGTTTTGCATATGAACTTTACAATATTTTGGTAAAATATGATTTATTCAGCTTAGATACTTTTCCTTTTAAAAAACCTATGTGATATATACTCACTAGGTTTTTTAGCTCATCCTTTAATGTGGATATTGAATTTCAAGAGCAAGGCCTAGTCAGGGAATGTGTAAAGCAGAGTCCTAGCCATTTTTTTTTCTATTTACTTAGTTTTTTTTATTTCTTTTTAGTTTCAGATTTATTATAAGAGGACTTATAATAGAAGATTTATTAAGACTTAGGTTATGGTGATGGTTTGGATATTTTACCGTTATTTTGATTTATTTTAGGAAAGTATATGCTTTATAGAATGGTTTTATATGATGGTTGTGGTTTATGGCTTGTGAATGTTTAATATTTAAGTCATGCCTTTGGGTAAGGGATCAGAGTCGAGTATACCCGAGTGCTAGATTTTAAGGCTTGACAAATAGTTTGTGATTCTCTCTTACATAGTTTGAGATGTGAAACATAGAAGCGTAAGGGTCGTACAGTGAGAGTAGGTTGTCAACTAGGATGCAACTTGGGTTCAAGTCAACCTAAACCTGATTGACCTAGCCTGAGGTTGTTTTAGGTTGTCTATGTCCTTGGGTCGGGTTCAGGTTGGAAAATGCCACCCTAGTTCAAAATCAGGTTAAGTTCGAGTTGAGCAAATTTTGGGCGGGTTAGGTTAGGTTGGGAATAATCACATGTATTTGGGTCGGGTTGGATCAGGTCAGGTTTAGCAACTCAGGCTAGAATTCGGGTCGAGTCTTCTTGAGGTTTGATCGGACTTGGGTTGTCTTAGTTAGTCGTAAGTCCGGGTCAACTCAACCCGATCCGACCCGACCTAATCGTACCACTATAATGTCAATAGGTCGCGGGGGGGGGGGGGGTTGTCTTAGTTAAGTCCGGTAACCCAACATGTGTTCTTGGTCTTGGACTTGGAGCGGACTCACATTTGGGGTTCACTAGATCCAATCTAGTTCCAAGTATCTAATAAATAATTACGTTTCATCTTAGTCAACCTAGAACCGACCCATCTATACCCTAAATGACATACACTACTAGGATTGTGTATGTTTGTGTTTCAACCCCGAAAGAAAACATAAAAGATAAGATACACTATAACATGTCATATTATACTAGTGGAAATTGCACAAACCCCCATCAATGGCTTCGATGGGCTGCGGCTAGTGTTCAAGGTATCAGTATCACTACAAGCCTTGCTAGCCGGAGATAAGGAAAGAATATGGATATCGCCGATAATCGAAAGTGCTGGGAAACATGGGGAAAACGGTGGAATTTTTCAGTGAAACTACAGGGGATGTTAAAATACACATATTTGCATATTTAAGAATTAGAAAATTACAAAAAGAATGTATACATAATAAGTTTCAATTTAATGGGGCTCTAAAAGCATGTGTTGTCTTAAGAAACCAGTCCAACCATCCCATCAACCCCATCTATCCATCCAAACATCCCTCGATATTTCAAAATATCAACAACACAAAATTTTGCCGAGAAATTGTTGACAACTGGAAAGGAAACAAAAGATTCCACAGTGGGGCCTACTTGTTGAACAATCGGCATCACCTCATGATGAGTCACAATGGACAAGCAACTATGGGTGAGCAAGATAACGCACTCAATGCTAGCAAGATTCTTCCATTGTATAAAGAATAGAAAAAGCAACCAAAATTAGAAATCACTTAATATAGTTAGGAACTTACACTTGCACCAGAATTACAATTTGACACTGACTACAACAATGGGAGAGGCAAAACATTGTAATAAAGATTCAACCATGTCATCTGAGAATAGGCACAGTTATCGAGTAAGACAAGGAACTTTTTTAAGGGTAGTACGAGAAGGCTCATGTACTTGGATCCTCAAGATCCAAAACTCTAGAGATGCAGGTACGCAAGGAATGGTTACAAAAGAGATTTTCTCCTAGGAACCAGTTATCATGAGAAGCCTTTCACAACTCATTTCATGTGATGTGTGCACAAAATCCGAACCATCTACTAGATGAGTCACCTCATGAAACCCATAGGGCCCAAAAGTCAGCCTGATCAAAAAATTAGGTGGACCATACCTAAGTGGGAGGGAATTCCCACCCTTGATTTTCACTGGGGCCCACCTGAGTTGCAAAACAACATGAGTTTTTGCTCAATCCTCCATCCAAGGTAGATGAAGGGGCTGTATGGCTTAGATTGCATACGCACAGCATGTGAAATGAGTTCTCAAAGGGTTCTCATGAGAACCAATTACTTAAAGAAAATTTCTAGGTTACAAAATATCACAAGTTGGGATTTTAACCTATTGTGCATTTCAGATAATAGGTCTACAGTTCAAGAGGAATTATAGTCCTGCTCAATAGCAACTACACAGTTTGCTGACATGCAGAACTCATATATATGGGACCCATATTTCGGTTATCCATACCATTCTTGTGGATCTAACTTGGATCACAGAATCTCCACAAACATTCTACATTAATGCATGCTTGGATACTTCTAATTTATCTGAATAGAACCCCACGCATACAATGATACTAGTTGATCTTACCATACTCCTAATTTTTACCTGGAACAAATGGAAATTTCTGAGGCAGAAATGGGCGCAGCATGCCTTTCTGAATTTTCCAATCAACTGGATTTATACTAGCTGCTTCCAATTTTATTAGAACCTCTTCCTTCTTTGGAGAAGGAACTGGAAGCTCCACATGCTGGAATGGGAAGGAAAAAGTAATAATGCTTGTTAAGGAACATACTCATTGGAAAATGGTTTACTGTTAAGTATCTCAGATATCCATCATATAGCATGAAAAGAAATAAATATTTAGCATGAAAGGTACAATTTATTTCTGATGAAGAAAAGAAATATATGCATCAGTAAATATAACAATGATAGTCTTAAGCAAGGTTCAAAATACTGGTTACACGCATGAATGGATTGATAGCAATGCAGGCTAGAGACATTAAAAGCATGTCTGGACACATGGAATCCAGGAAAAAGAAAGGAATAGATAAGGTTTTCCATTGATTCAACACTTTGGGAAGTTTGGATAACAAAGGAAATGGGGGATTCTGCATCACATTCATTGTACTTTTCTACAGTGGCACAAGAAATTATGACCATTGTCTTGCAAATATGAGATTTTTACTTGCGATCCAAACAAGACATCCAATAACTTGTTCATTTTAATTAACCTATGTAATAGACTATCAGATAGCCCAACAAACTATTGTTAATTCGCGGTTCTATGCTGCTACTTGGTTGGAACCAGAGCTTACACTTATGATATTTCTTGCAAAGATCATCATTGATGGAGAGATCAAAACCATTTGCACTTAGGATATCCTCTATGCCTGCTGCCCAGCCTCTTGCCTCTGCATAATCCCGTTTAGTGCTGGGATACTGAGCTAAGTACCAGCTCCAGACTGGTTCTTCATCGTTACGAGTCACTCATCCAACAGATTTGTGGTTGAGTCAATACCATGCTCTGGGTCGGGAATCTTTGCTCTTCTCTTTTGCATTTCCACTGCCTGTGTTCTTCTTCATATCTGTCCGTATTGCAAAGCTGGTTGACAGAACAGTGCTTGATTGTCATCAACTATTACATTGACCTGTGGGAGTTTTTTGCTCTCATTATGGGTCCCCATCAAGAAAGGAGGGGCAGAGGTTTGCATCAGGTTAGCAGACACACCAAACTTATGTCATAAGTCATAACTTTCATCATGAATTTGATGGTGGAGCAAGATTCATGTAGTCATCCCCAATTAATCAGGATGAGGGTTAGATGATGATGATGATGATGATGTGGCGACGATGATCCAAACAAGACCTCCAATTTTGGAATATAAAGGAAAATAGTGCTCATGGAAATAATGATTAATATTTTTTACCTTTCCATTTTCAGTGCAATCCAAACATGCCCTAATTGTTAGCAAATTTTCCTTTTCGGATAATATGGAAAGTTAGGTTGTCATGCAATGTTGGGCATGAGTCTATTGCAGTCTATTGCAGTAGAGTTGTGTTGGTAAACATGCATCAGTAGATTCCCTACTTTTTTTTATAGTGAGAATGAAAATTTTATTGAAAAGAGGAGACAAAGTTACAAGGGGGATGCCTAGACTGCGACCTGAAGACTACCCAAGAAAATTAAGATTACAATCCCTCAATTTTGGAACACAGGAGGCCCACTCAATAATTAGTGACCTCACCCGATTAGACAACTTCCACCGATTTGCTGACATTTTCAAAACATTTAGCATTCATTTCTTCCCACACAATCCACCAAAGAGCAAACAACGCCATCCTCCATAACATGGTATTCACTTTTCCAAGCCCCACCCATGACAAGCATACAAAGGAGAGTTAACCGAACCCGACGAAGACCACGAGACTTGGAATCAGCTCAAGAGGTCCACCCATATTGAACCCTAGAAATAGGAGGAGAAAGAGAAGGAAGCATGAGAAGGAAGAAGGAAAGGAAGGAGAAAAGGGTGAGTACATGAACCACCTGGGTTCTATGACTAGTTCGAGTCACCAATTTCAAGAGAAACCCCAACCAAGCTTGCATCAATTTTGACTCAATGGGGCATGAAAACTGGGCCGACTCAAGGAGTCCTGAGTTAACACACCAAAAGAGAGTTAACCAAACCCAATGAAGACCACAAGACTTGGAATCAGCTCAAGAGGTCCACCCATATTGAACCCAAGAAATAGGAGGAGAAAAAGAAGGAAGCATGAGAAGGAAGAAGGAAAAGAAGAAGGGAAAGAAAGGAGAAAAAGGTGAGTACATGAATCACTTGGATTCTATGACTAGTTCGAGTCACCAATTTCGAGAGAAACCCCAACCAAGCTTGCATCAATTTTGACTCAATGAGGCATGAAAACCGGGCCGACTCAAGGAGTCCTGAGTTAAGTTACCAAGTTGGCTATCTTTGGTACAAGATTCTAACGAAGATCAATCATGATGCATACGTTGTTCAACATCATGAGGACATGGTGATGTCTCGATCTTTCCCCGTTGCAGACTTGTTTGAATGGCATACATATGTGGAGCACACGTGCTCATAGATTAACTCTAAGGACAAGTTCGTTTCAATTGGAGCCAACTGATGTAGGACACATCAAGGACAGCTTCATGGACAGACAGGATTGAAAGAAATTGGACTGGAGAGTTCGATCTTGGGCAAAACATAGTTTTAAAACTTGAAAACGCGACATAACTCGATAGCCAGCTAGGTCGGGTTAACTCAAAGACTCGATTCACCATGACTCGATATTCAATAATTTAACTACATATTTACTGCATTAATAACAAGCAGTTAAAATATTATGAATATAAAAATATGCAATTTAAAATATTGTAGTCTTTGAGTCTAGTGGGTATGGTGAGCTCCCTTAACCCTTTTCTCCCTAGCTCTAGCATCGGTTCCCCTTGAGGTTATCTTTGTTATAAGCCTGATTGCCTAGGCTGCTCTGGTGTCTTGTGTCAGGATTCTCCTGTTGCTTGGTCGGACGATTTCTCTAATGTTCTAAACATTTCCCCTATTCAAATGGCAACCTTTGATAAAGTGATTGGGTCTCCCCCCCGAGGAGGCTCTGTCTCTTAGCGCCATCGGCTAGCGATGGTAAAGACTTGGCGGCGACAATAAGGGCCAAACAATGGATCCTATCAGCCATGTGGGAAGGCTGCTTCAAATGGTCTTTGGTGATCAAGAAGAGGCGGTCACTTTATTTCGGCTTGTAGAAGAAGGGGGGCCACCTGATGGATCAAGCTAATGTCCAGAGGAGGCCTCCTCCATCTGTAAAGGGATCTAGAGAGCTCTCTAACTTGGGGTTGAGTACAAGTATTGAAGTTGAGGCTAACCTCGAGAACGAGAGAAAGGCCAAAAAAGTAGAATGGTTCCTAGATGATGTTCTCTTGGAACGTGAGGGTTGGGCTACCAACAGAAGCTTCTTCAACGTCTAGACGTATATAGGAGATCCAAAGCTAACTTAATTGTTCTCTAGGAGACAGAGCTCCAGTCTATTGACCACAGAGTGGTGGAATCCATTTAGGGTCACAAAAATGTAAAGTGGGTGGCACTTGATGCTTTGAAATCGGCCAGGGGTGCATCGATCACGTGGAACCCACAAATCTGGGTTGTGAAAGACAAATCAATTGGGTGGTTCTTGGTTTCGATGATCCTGAAGGAAGTGGCATTTGACTATAGATGGAGCGTCTCTAGGGTTTACTGCTCGAACCTGCCTACCCCAAGACCTCTATTCTAGCAGGAGCCATCCTCTATCCTTGGCAGATGGATTTTGCCCTAGTGCATGTGGGGCAACTTCAATGTTGTGCAGTTTTCCCATGTAAAGCTTAATGGGGACCACATCTTGAGCAGTATGTAGGGCTTCTCGGGATGCTTCTCAAAATGGATCTAAAGACATGAATTAGTAGACTAACCTCTGGCAAGCATAAGATTCACATGGTCCAATGGTTAGGAGAGAGTAGCCACGTCAAGACTTGACTATTTCCCTGTTTTCCCCTCGTGGCTGGAGAGATTCCCTCTGTTTATCTAGTGGGGTCTCCTAAGGCCAACTTTCGACCACCGCTCATGTGCTTCTGGGGGTTAATGAGTTAAAACTAAGGGCCAAAACCCTTCACTTCAAGCTATGACTTGATGTGGAAGGCTTCCACAATTTGGTGCCCAAGTGTGATCATCCTTCACTCTAATGGCCCGACTAGTGTCAAACTCTTCCAAAAACTCAAGTTGTTGAAGGAAAGTTGAAGGTTTGGAAAAGAGAGGGGAAGTAGAAGCCAGAGGATATATTGTAGGACATCCAAGCCTTGGATGTCAAGGACAAGGAAGGCCTCCTGTTGGAAGCCAAAAGAGAAGAAAATGAGAAGCTCATTTTTGTCTATAGAAGCCAAATAAAGATGGATATCAAGTGGCAGCAGCGATCACGAGCCACTTGTCTCAAGAAAGGGGATAAAAACAGTAAGGACTTGTTCAGATTCAGGGGAAAAAAAGGGAAGGAAAATTTATTTCCTATGAAAGTCACTTTTTGTTGTTTGTCAAGCCTTTTTTTATGGGAATTTGTGAAAAACATCACTTCCCACTTCGTTTTTAAAATGTCCACTTCTTACTTTTTTATCTTTGTTGGAAAATAAATTAATTGATTTTCTCACCACCACCCTAAGAAAGGCATTTTCCCATGATGGAAAGAAAATAGGTTTCTCAAGAGTTGAGCCCAAATGTGTCAGCACCCATATTCAATCACCTCACATGTGCCACATGTGCAAATGTGTTAAGTGACTTATTGTCTATCATCAATTATTCCCCACATGTGACACTATGCTACATGTGTCATCATTCATCTTCTCTTGTGCCCCATGTGCGTAAATGTCCCGCGTGGTAATGTGCCACATGTACCACCATTTATTCTCTCGCACCACACATATGCAAAGCACTCCACATGCAACAATGTGCCACATGTGCCATCGTCCAACTTCAATCATTCCAAATATGCCACATGTGCCAATGTTCACAAGTATTGACACCTAGTTTCAAGTGCCCATGTGTCAAACGTGTCAATGCATGTCTTGTGCCACTCCACAGCTTCACACACTTCACATGTACCCCATGTGTCACAAATTGGCTTCAAGCGGCCCACATATGTTGCCAATGTCACACGTGTCACAATCCATCTTCAAGCATCCCACTTGTGTTAATTTCGCACGCATTAGTGACTACCTAGAATTTTTTTTCCAAGAAAATTTCTTATTTTGCCAAACAATAAATTTTAAAATAGATAATAAATTCCTAGGACAATCTTATTTTAAAAAAAACTAACAAGGAAAACAATGTTTCTTTTCCCATAATTAAAAGGGAATAAGGTTTCCCTGGAAACACTATTTCCTTTCCTGTGCTTTCCATGAATCCAAACAGACCCTAAGTTTTTCCATGGGATTACTAGCACACGGGCCAAGTCTAACAAAATTTCCTCCCTTATGGTGGACAATTATAAAATTGAAGACAACTCAGATCACAGATGCCATAATCAGATTCTACTCCAACCCCCTATCTGAAGAAAAGTGGCTAAGATCAAACCTGGACAACCTAGCTTTTGACTCCATATCAGAGGAAGTAGCAATGGAGCTTAAGAAGGTTGTTATTGAAGATGAAATCAGGGAAGCAGTGACGGCCCTTGAAAAAGATAAAGCCTCGGGGCCAGACGGGTATCCCCTAGCCCTTTTCCAAGCGTTTTGGGACGTGCTTAGGAGTGACTTAATTACCTTCATTTCTGACTTCTTTGACTCTTGTTGCTTCCCTAAAAAATGTGACATTCCTTTCTTACTATCATTCCCAAGTCAGGAGAAGTTGTGCGCCTAAAAGACCTCAGGCCTATTAGCTTTATTAGCAAAACCTACAAAATTGTGGCAAAGATTCTAGCCTAAAGGTTCTGCATCATTCTCCCGAAAGACATATCCTCACCCCAAAGTGCCTTCGTCACTAGGAGACAGATTCTTGATTGCGCATTGGTGGCCCACGAGTGTATCGATTCATGTCACCGTGCTAGCAGGGAGGGATTTGTTTGTAAGCTCGATTTGGAGAAAGATTATAATCATGTGGGCTAGAAGTTTCTCGAGTATATTTTAGGTAGGATGGGGTGCAAGTCTCACTGGAAGAGATAGATTCAAGTGTGTATACACTCGGCAAGGTACTCGATCCTAGTGAATGGATCCACTTTCAAATAATTTCATGCATCCAAATGGCTTCGACAGGGGGATCCTCTCTCGAAGGCACTTAGCAGACTATTGTCCAAAGGTCAAGAAGTGGGTCTACACGAAGGGTTCAAGGTAGAAAATGTGGTCCCCCGGGTCTCTCACCTTCAATTCACGAATGACACCCTCATCTTTAGCAAGGCAGTTTATTGTATGGTCAAGAATCTTTGTAAGATCATTATGTGTTTTGAGGTTGTTTCCAGCTTAAAAGTTAATAACCCGAAGCGTGAAATCCTGGGGATTCATTTATCTGAGGTAGAGGTGTCTGGGTTTGCTATGGTCTTCGACTGCCAAGCAAGTTCCTTACCAACTATATATTGAGGTCTCCCTTTGTGTATAAGCAAGCAACCTAAGCAATTGTGGGAAAAGGTTATTAAAAGGATGGAAAGAAAAATTATCTCCTTGGAGAAGCAGACATCCCTCCTTAGGAGGTAGATTAACACTCATTCAATGTTTAAATATCGAATTGTCGCCAATAATATCGATATTGCTAGGTCATTGAAACCGAAAACCCATTTTTTCGTTTCTCTGCCGGATATCGCCGAAATATTGCCGATAATATCGGTTTTTCGATATTTTCTAAATATCACCGATAATTTACTGTTCTCGTCAACCACGGGTGGGAACCGTTGCCAACTTGCATTTTATCAATAAAAGGGCCACATTTTCGGCAATAACATCATCAAAATCCAAGGGGAAAAAAGAGGAAGAAGAAAATGCCTTTTTTTTTCCGCTCAAATCGATTTGAAGATAGACATTTCAAAGCTTGGCAACAACAGCAACCATTCTTTAAGAGGTAAGAACGAAATCCCTCAAAAAATTGCATTTTCCGTTAAACGATCCTCCGATGGCGACTTCTCCGGCTTGCTAGCCTCAAAACCCACTGGCAGGACTACGAAAATTGGGAGATTCGTTAGAATTTTTTTAAATTTGGGATCAAGGGGGGAGGGATTTTCGATTTCGGAGGAATTTGGAGAAGGGTTTTTTATTTTTAACCCTATTTCAAGAGGACACATATTAGCTACTCACAGGTTCATACAGCGACTAATACCGCTGTGACGTTACCAAGTTCTGTGGGTCCCACCATGATATATGTGTTGTATCCAGATCATTTTATGGCATGATCCAAGGAATGAGGTAGATCCAAAGCTTTAATGGACCCCACCACAAAAAACAGTGGAGAGAGTGACCCCACCGTTGAAACCTTCCTAAGGTCCACCGTGATGTTTATTTGAGATCCAACCTAAATAATAAGTTAACACTAACATTAAAGAAGGGAAATCACAAATATCAGCTTGATCAAAAACTTTTGTAGCCCTAATAAGTTTCTTATGGTAGGCATCACTCTATCCACTATTTTCTGTGGTGGGGTCCACTCGAGATTTGGATTTGACTCATTCTTTGGCTAATGCCCTGAAATGGTCTCTCCATATGGATGGACAATGTGGATACAAAACATGCATCATGGTGGGACCCACATAACTTGGTGACGTAACTGACTAGTCAACTTGTCAATAGCTAATCCACATCCATTTTAAGGACGTGGGTTGCGTACGTACACCCTTAGCGTACTGAGTAGACTCCGTGGGGCCCACCATCACGTACGTGTCATATCCACCTTGTCCAACCATTTTTCCAGATCATTTTAGGACATGAGCCCAAAAACCAAGTGGATCCAAAACTCAAGTGGGCCCAGGAGAGGAAACAGTGAAGATTCAATGACCATCGTTTAAACATTCATGTAACCACAAAAGTTTCGTATTAGGCTAAACTTTTTATGTTTTCACTTCATCTCAATGGGAATGAACTTATAAACGGTTTGGATGGCATACAAACATCAAGGTGAAGCTCGAGAAGGTTTGAAGGGTAGCAAACTCTTTCTCTAGTTTTCCTTCTTGTATGACCCTCTTGAGTTTTGGATTCATCTGATGCTTGATCTCTAGTACTAAAATGATCTGGAAAAACGGATGGACGGGGTAGATTTTTCGGAAATATCATGGTGGAACCCACCTAGCATCCCAGCGCAGGAAATTCCTACCAAAGCCTTTGGCACAGGAAATCCATTTTCAAAAACGAATTAGCTGGTGTACGACATACCTGGCTGGCGTGTTTAAGTCACCAAGTTTTGTGGGTCCCTGCATGAGGTATGTGTAATATCCTAACCGTCCTTCTATTTGGTGAGCCCCTCTTAAGGCTTGAATCGAAAAATAAGACAAATCCAAATATCAAGTGGACCACACTGCAAAAAGCAATAGGGGATTGAACATCTACCATTGAAACCTTTTTTGGGGTCACAAAAGTTTTGGATCAACATGATATTTGTTTTTCCACTTCATCCAAGTCCGTGTGATCTAATGAACAGATTGAATGGAAAATAAACATTATGGGGGGCCCTTCGAATGTTTTAATGATACCAATCATTGTCCCACTGCTATTTGTGGTATGTTTTCGAGATTATGCTCTAAAACGATCTCCCAAAATGGATGAACGGTGTGGATGTAATAAATACATCATTTTAGAGGCCAAAAAGGTAAAAGCCCATTTGGATACCCAAACCCAACGTAATTAGAATTCGTTCGAGTTTCAGATTCTCTTCGAGGGGTCACTTTCTTCTTAAAGAGAATTACATAGTATAAGTTACAGTGCTCCTAGTTGTATCTGTTCTCTTGGACGGTCCAATCGATCAATCTAAGCTATCTATTAAGTCGGGAACACACGAAATGGGCTAACATGCAAAAATTGCACTGGTTGGATGGTCCAGTCTAACATTCATTTGGCCTATTTTCTTTAACCATCCACGGATGGGATGGTTTTTACTGCTTAACAAAAGTTAGTCTTTAGAATCGTAAGTAATCCATGATGGGGCCTAACAAATAGATGGATCAGATTATTGATTGGAGTTACTTTTGGGTAAATGATCCTGATTGTCCATTTTAAAAGATCATTGATCAAATGGTGAGTATTTTTTTTTATCAGAGGGATGTTTATATGTTACCCCATTAAAAGTACGTTGGACCTATGAACGCTATAGATCCATGGATTGGACTGTCCATGTAAACCGGTGCAACTAGGTGCACTGTAACTTGTAGTCTCAGAGTGCAGTGGATCTATTTTCTCCATTTGTTTATTCCCAATGTTTTCTTTGGTGTGGTCTATTGGAACTTTGTTTATGATTTAATGTTGAGTTCAACCCCTAAAATGAGCTATAAAACAAATGGACGATGTGGATAAAGCACATAAATTCATGGATATATAGGTGAGTGGTGGGCGATGTACGGAGTTGACATGCCCGCACTACAGTTATTAGCAATCTATGTTCTCGCACAGACTGTATTCTCTTCACCATGTGAGAGGAATTGGAGCACGTGGTCACTCGTACACACCAGCAAGAGGAACAGGCTGGCATATGAAGTTAAGAGAAGCAGTTGCGAGTAGACCGAGACACGAAGGAAAATCTGGACCCACTCGACCTGTTGTTTATAGGTACCATGGCACAGATAGGTGATGATGATGAAGACCCACTTTATGAGTGGGTTAAATCAGCTGATTTAGATAATGCGAAGGAAGACCCTGTTCCACAGGTAGCTGAGGGAGCAACGTCTCTTAGTATCGATGTCGATTATGTAGTAAGCCAATAGAAGGTGGATACAGACTCCCTTAATCCTTTGGTGAGGAGTTCGGCATGTTCCAATGAGGGTAAGGAAGCATCTTAACGGCCTCCTCCCCGTCATCAAGTCGTAGTGAGTGATGATGATGAGACTCAACCCCCACTCAACACTGGTCCTGGGGACGACAACGATGACGATGACGACGGTGATGAGGGAGGGGACGGAGGCACCCACACTAGTATAGGTGAAACTAGTGGGGGTGGGGGGGGTATACGACAGCTCAGAGCCAATGATCTATTGACCAGTTCACTGAGAAGCAGAGCTTTGACCATGCCACACAGGACGAGGACCATGTATCTCGTCCACCATCCAGGGTGAGAGCGTCAGAGCCTACATATATGTTCGAGCATCGTTCGAAGAAGAAAGCCGGACGTGTTGCAGCTAATGCTCTCATACGCAGCTTGTCATCTATGGACATAAATTCAGATCAGGGGAGCTCCACCTCCGTCACACCTTATGCTCATGGGAGATATCACGGGTATGGCCATAACGGCTCTGACATTCAGTCACACTCATCTACCCATGGGTACAGGCAGCCGAAAGATAGTTCTTCGAGTCATGACCCTTTGATAGGAGGATATTCAGAGTACCCGTATGACTGGCAGTAATACTATCAAGGAGTTGAGGTTGGACTTGATCTGTTCCATCGGCACCCTACTCAACAAATGTCGTCTATGTATGTCACGCAATACTCACATCTAGATGTACTCATACAGTTTGGGGAGAATGACTATCAGAAGTACATAAGAGAGTTCCTCAATTGGTACGAGCAGAGGATGACCTAGGAACAGTACTGCCAACATGTTGGGCAACAGTACCTCTCTCAACTACCATGGGATCCGGATAATGATTACGAGCCACCTCGTCACTTTATGTGGGAATGAAACATAGCTAGAAATGTGTATTTTTTTAATTCATTTACTTTTACATGTCTTAATTATTGTAAGCTTGCATTTGTATTATATAAACTCATTTTGGTTACTATTTGAGTGATTTCTCACAACAACGCATGCCTTTTGGCCCCCATTAAATGGAAACTTATTGTTTAATGCATTCTTTTTGCAATTTTTCATTCCTGAATATGTAAATATGTGTATTTAGGCATGTCCTGAAGTTTCACTGAAAGATTCCACCATTTTCTCCATGTTTCCCCCTTTTTCCCTGCATTTCCAGTTATTGGCGATAACGATATTATATCTTTATCTCCGGCCAATGAAACTTGTAGCGATACCGACAACTCGAACACTACACTCATCAAAGCAGCTCTCTCAAATCTTTCACTCCATTTCTTGTCTTTGTTCAAGTGTCCAAAAGTCGTGCTGCTAAGATTATATAATATGAGAAGAGACTTCCTTTGACAAGATGCGGCATCCAAAAGAAGGTTTCATTTGCTAAATTGGAAGGAAGTCTGCAAGCCTTACAAGGAAGGTGTTACGGAAATTAGGCGTTCGGAGGACATGAATGCTGACCTGGAGCGAATAAAACAGCTTTTGGAGATCCATCAATGACGGAAAGTATGGGTTATTAGGGTTGTACATTGAGCCAAGTCGAGTCGAGGTGGGCTAAGCCTGGCTTGACTCGTTCGTGCTCTCCTTGAGCTCGACCTCGAGTTTAACATTGAAGCTTGGCATGTTTGCCAACCTTTCCCTCATTGAGGCGAGCTTACCTTGAGTTAAGTCGAGCCTACTCCCAACTTGACCCAACCCAACACCCAACCTACACCCGACTCAACCCAGCAACCCAACCCAACCCACACCCGATTCAACCCAGCCACCCGACCTAACCTAGCCACTTGACCCAACCCAACTCCCAAATCAAATATTCCAATAATAATAATATTATTATTATTATTAGACAAAGCCAAAAAAGGTACCTTGTTGTTGGTGATGAGAGAGAGAGAGAGAGAGAGAGAGAGAGTGAGGAGCTTGGGCGCAGTGGGTTGGGTAAGGAATGGAAATGGTAAGAAAGGGACGAACGGATAGGATAGGGTTTAAGTTTTAACTATATATATATATATATATATATATATATATATATATATAACATCCTGAAAATCGGGGGTCGAGCAGAAACTTAGCTCCCGAGTTCCAGAACATCACTTATGCAGCATTTTTGATGATGGATGAATGTTAGTTGTATGAGTGCATAAAACATGAAGTGGATTAAGCCAAAATTGCATATCATACTCCAGAGACAGTTAAATTTCTCAAGCAGAAGACTCTGATAAATATATAAAATGTATAATTGATTGTAAGTCTCCAGAGCGTGAACATGTTACCAGGTTAACTAAATACATGTATACTCCAAAATGGAAAGAAAAGAATATACATGGGTGTTTAAATAAAAGGCAAAATACCAAGTGTACTGACATCTAATCAGTAACCCTGTAACCTCGTCGATCAGAACCTGCACATATAAGAAATCCTCATCATCATAAAGTCTGGCTCTGCTTCGCAAGCATCGCCATTATCTGAAACTAAAACAGGGACTGGTTGGTGTGGCCAACACCGTCCCGTAACGTGTGAGTGAGTAGCTAACTCAGTGGAACAATAGAGTAAAGATTAACATGTTATCAAATCAGTCAAGCGGTATTGATAAAGCAGTACAATCAAACATTCCTAGCTACTCTTGTTAATGCAAGGATGAGATGCAATAATGATGCATGCCCTTGCCTACATACTCCCTCATGCGACACCATCTCACGTTCGCGGCATGCTTTCATCCCTCAGTGCTCCACATCTTCCAGGCACATGCAATGCGATATGAACATAATTACCGAGTTGTTATTAGTCCTTTTCATACAGCAGGATTGGGAAGCTAAAGTACCTCCCTTGTATCATTTTCCAATAATGATCCAGTCTAGGGTCGTCAGTCCTAGATAATATCATACGATGATGCAGTTCTAGGTCACTGTAAAGGGCTGTCAGGGCTGTTACACGCACTCGTTGCACCGCTCCCCCATCGCCTTATCAATACAGGCCTAGCTTATACTCTGTTTACTACGGGAAGGCTCGTCGCCTCACCGCAAATTCAGAGTATGATCGAGTTCACTACAAAGGGCTGTCAAGGCTGTTACACGCACTCGTTGCACCACTCCCCCATCACCTTATCAATGTAGGCCGACAGCTCGAATGTAGTGTCCCATACCACCACAATCGGCTCACGAGACAAGGTTGCTCACTGGTCACTACGGGGAGGCTCGTCGCCCCAACGTAGGCCGACAGCTCGACCACGGTGTCCCATACCACCATACCCGGCTCATGAGTCTTAGTGGATCGAGGTACCACGGTTGATAGGGATTTCACTGGTAAGTTTGGTACTTTAGATTCAAACAGTGGCGTCCATACATGGTTAACATACATCGGGCTAATCGGGTTACTTGACGAGTTCGACTAGTACGAGCGCTCGTTGAGTTGATCGACATGAAGTGCATAAGCACCTCGTGTGGCCTAATCACTGTCGACAAGCAACGCACGACTCGGGTTCTTCAAACACGTCCTGCGTGGCGAATACAACTCAGCCACGAGTTCAATTCAGTTACCGATTGCCTGGACTATAGCATAGCCCCAAGCACTTGCAATCTGAATCAGTAAGCATATAAGAGAGACGAAATTAAAATATCAAGTAATCCAAGCATGTTACCAGCATGTTATAAGATATAACATATGTAGTTAACCATACATAAGCATTTCATATATAAGACAATCAATTCAAACAACGTACATGGAGGAAATCATACACATCATCAAAATAGTTGAGAATCCTATCTCAAAACTAATCTACAACATCATTTACTAAATACTTACTCATATAAGCATTTATACAAACACTTAGACTACACACATTAGCCTACATAACCTATGTTGGCCAAAAGGTGTATTAGGGCGAATCCTTTCGCCAGACAGGTCATACATCCATAACTAGCATATATACACGGCAAATACTCATGGCAATCATATCAGTAAAATTTATACGTATACGGTATTTTCTACGAATACATTGAATACACAAAATTGCATATTCTTCGTATTTAACCGAAACGGAAAACGGATAGCATGTTCTACATGTGAAATAGCATCCACGTCAGGAATCTATCATTAAACAACATTGAAAGCTTTAAGAAATGATAACCTAAACATCTATAGTCCGCACCTTATGCCGTAAAAGCGTAAAGAAGTCGATGGAATCTCTAAGTCTTCGTATATGTGGAATATCAACCTGTAATACAAGCTAGGTTAGCTATCTAGCTACTAGCTTCAATGGAAACCCTAAAACAAGCTAGGGTTAGGTTTTTCTTACCTAAGAACGATGCCAGAATCGTTGGCATAACGATCCAAATATGGTAGATGTGCACGAAGAATGACAGGAACAACTGCCAAGAACAATCCCCATACTCTCCCTCACTTTCTCTCTCTTTCCTCCTCTTTCTTTCTTCTTTCTCCCTTAGGTTTAGGAAATTCGTATGGGATATGAGAGAGGGGCTTTAAGCCTCTTATATAAGTTCTAAATCGACGGAAATAGCCTTATGGCTAAGGTATACTTAGGTTATAACCAAATCAACCTTGTTCCGATCCAACGGAGCATTTCTGGAGGTCCTGTTACTAAATACGGTCGGACTTAAGCTAATAAATGCTGGATCTTGATCTTGTTAAGTTTCAATCTGGTCTGGTTACCAGATCGACCGTGGCGACCAGTTTCAGTTCAGCGGTCACCGAAACTCGATCAGGGCCACAAGTGCTATGACATGTAAGGGCCACCTATCCTGATCCGAGGGTAAATTTGGGTCAAAATCCAACGGTCGGAACACTTAGAAATAACGCGCAAGCGACACGTTCCAGATTACTTAAAATTATATTTATTTTCTTAAAAATCTTCGTTTTCTCACTCTCTTCACTGCGGACTCAAGGAAATGGTCTCAAGACATCGTTTAGGCTTGATTTTTGAAGTGATAGTCAAGTCCAACTAGGCGGTCATAATGGTCTAAGTCCATCGCTATCGGACTTTCGACGTGCGGTCCAGGTCCGATACGAAGTTTCCGAGTGCTCCCGAGGGCAACTAGGTTTAGAGTTGGGTCCTAGATTTTAGGGTAACATAGCGTTAACAATTCTATAGGTTTTGGGTCTTACAAATCGTATTTAAAGTGGTTGGTGCTAATTTTGCAAGAAATCTAGTGTAGCACTAGTTAATTCACGTTAAATTTCTAAAGAATTTAGTTCTAAATGATTTCTTTGGCTTTGGAATTGAGTTATGAGAGGTTACCAAGGTGTTATGGTTGACCCATTGCCTAAGGACGTCTAACTCCAGGTTGGCAAAAAATCCGGAGTGTTACAATCTACCCCCCTTAAAAATAATTTCATCCCCGAAATTGGCTAAGGGTAATAAGTAAAGATTCTATTATTCCTTTCACCTAAGCTTTACTGATTTCAAGTTTATATGCGTGGTGGGGTATATACATCTATACTAGTCTGGAGCATTTTTGTCTATCCTCTTTAAAAATTTACTCTTTATCTCTTGCTTATACCCTGATGGTTGGCTACAATTGATTTCTTTATCTATTTGGAGTCTTGATGATGATTCTCATCTACTTAGAGTAAGATATATGTTTTCAGTGGTTGACCAGTACGGAGAGACAGTTGTAGTGGACTTGATCCCAATACATTGATCATCTACCTGACCAGGGTAGAAGGCTCATCGTATCCCTTCCTAGTCCTGGTAGATCCTGGTCTTCTACTCGGTCAAAGCAGTGAGTCCATTGGTAGTCTCCCAGGATTGAGAAATGGGTCAAGCCGCGAATGCTTCGCCATTGTATATTCCAGTAACTCCGTATAATCCGATTACTCCAAAGCTTAGGGAATGCCCATCACTGAAAGGTTCCAATTTCCTATTTATAAGGTTGCTCTCTGGGTCTTGGTCTAAGGGAGTCATCGTCTGAATCTATGTCCAAGGTAGGGGTTAATAAGCATCTTAATAGATCATCCTAAAAGGATTTCTAATTGTATAGAGTTGGCCAAGGCTTCTATTATGTTTGTATTTAGCGAGTAGATTTGTGGATACTCTGACCTCTGTTCGTTCCCATTGTTAGGCCTATGATTTAATATGTACGAGTTCAACACTTAAGCCCTAATTGTTTCCCTATAAAGACTTCAGTATTGACATTCTAAGGAAGGTTCAAATCCTATTTACTGACCTAACCTTACGTATAACCTGAATCAATTTCCTTCGATCCTGGGCCAGTGGGGCAAGGGCCCACCACGCTTCCGCTGCGCCACTCTGATCAAAAGGATGTATAAACTGACTTAACTAGGTTAGGCTCTTAATGTTCTACCCCCCTTAAAAATTATTCTCACCCGCAAGGCTCAAGGATTTATGTCCTGATCCGTATGTCGGAACAAGGCGTAATCTAGAACCTATCCTGGACATGAAATGAGATACAATCTCCCCATACATTGGTCTCCCTCCCATCGATGATGTGTGCTATGGCATTGGTACCTATGGTTATAGAAAGGAACTACCAAGTGTTGTGGTTGATTTCAAGGACGGGTGTGAGTTTATGGCAAGACGACTAATTCTACCAGGAGTGAGAATTCAATTCGAACTGCGAACACTCCGCTTATATATAGTTCCTCCACCCCGTGTTCCCGATTGGAACAAGTCCTTGAGAAGGCCATTTTAGTGGGTGTTGGACCTAACATTCAATCCGAGGGATATATCATTTTTCTCTGAGCGTGAATAGCTTCTAATGAAAACAACTTCCCTAAGAGTCAGGTTTCACTCTAACGAAGCCTATAAGTATTAGGGGATTCAACGAAGAAGTGAGGTCTCACTCCAACCTAATTAAGCCTACTAATTCAGTCTATCTTTCAATCATCTTAGCATAATCAGTCTCCTACATTACTTAGTAAAACCAAGAGGCTAGTCTTAATTTAGGAGTAGTGGTAATCTAATAGTTGTAGCCCAAGGCCTACGCTCATACACTATATGATCTCATACCCTTTCTCATACAAGAAATTGCTTTATCGCTTAGGGTCAAAGTTGTCTGATTGAAATTGAGTTGCTTGAACTTGAATTTAACTACGCTCGAGCACTCCACGTATGCTCATACCCGTTGAGAAGGTCCTAGGGTTCACGTTATCAATTTATTGGATTCTCATACTGTCAGGTCTTTCGAAATCTAAGAGCACCACTCTAGGTCCAAAACTCCAAGGGCCTATGTGGCCAGTGGTCTCAAGTTGTGTTAAATGGGACTGCTTTCCTACTCCCACCTCAGAATTGGGAGTGGCATGTTTGGTAGGTGGGTGGGTTGGGATTCAAATCAATTTCATAGGCTTTGAAAAATGGATCTTGTGTTGGAAAGTGTGAGATGGGATTTCGAAATCCCATGATGATGAATTCCTAAGTGTAAGTTGAAAGAAAGCCCGAAATTACGTTTAATTGCATACACCAAACATGGTGTTGGAAACCATTTATTGTTGCTTTTACAATTCCATCCATCATAAAACCATTTATGATGGATTGTTAAGTTATGAAGTAGTGAGTCACAAGAGGGGGTTCGTGAGCTTAAGGCAAGGAAAAGAAGGAGATGGGAGATGCATGTACCTGTAGAGGGCAGTCGGAAGAATAAAATGTAAAAACAAAAACTTATTTTCTAAGAAGAACAAGGTGGGATATGAAGTTCCCACACCCTTGAGGCACAAAATGGAGATTTGAGAGGTCAAATGACAGAGGATGGAGAGTGTAGACAGCAGTGGGGATGGGTTTTAAATGGGTAGGGACAGCGGTGCACGAAAATGAAAGAGGAAGTGATTGGAGGGGTGGTTTTTGCCAAAAATCAGACGTTTGGGAGAGAAAAGAGAGCTTGGGGGGTCACTTTGTGAAGGAGGGGCGACTTTTAGGGGGTTTTTATCGAAAAACCGTACACCAGGGGGCCACCCTAGCCCCCAAACATGATCGGCCCGAAGGCCCGACTCGTCCTGGCCCGTTGACTGGCGAGGCAGCGAGGTCCTCGCCACCCTCTGGACAATCCGGCGAGGTCCTCCTCCCCCCTTAGGTGCAAAATGATGTGGGTCCCCCCCTGGGTCCCCCTAAAACTGTCCCGATTGGGCTCTACCTCCGTTTTGAGCCTATTCGGGCTAGTTCGGGTCATTTCTGAAGTATAATTGCCTTTAGCGATTTCTGGAGGCTGGGATAGGATCAATAGGGGTCTAGACCCGTCGATAGACGGTCTAGGAGTGTTCCGGGGTCGCCTCAAGCGATCACAGAGGTGTACGAACTCAATCTCGGCGATCGATTTCAATGAACTTTGCCATCTGGCGAAACCGGAAATCCTATGAATGTTTCTACATTTTTCTCGTACCCACCTAAGTCGAAAAGCATCAGCGTGCGTTATGTGACCATAACCCAGGTCCGGTTTAATCCAAATCATGCTCTGATACCATCTGTAACATCCTGAAAATCGAGGGTCGAGCAGAAACTCAGCTCCCGAGTTCCAGAACATCACTTATGCAGCACTTTTTATGATGGATGAATGTTAGTTGTATGAGTGCATAAAACATGAAGTGGATTAAGCCAAAACAGCATATCATACTCCAGAGACAGTTAAATTTCTCAAGCGAAAAACTGTGATAAATATATAAAATGTATAATTGATTGTAAGTCTCCAGAGCGTGAACATGTTACCAGGTTAACTAAATACATGTATACTCCAAAATGGAAAGAAAAGAATATACATGAGTGTTTAAATAAAAGGCAAAATACCAAGTGTATTAACATCTAATCAGTAACCCTGTAACCCCGTCGATCAGAACCTGCACATATAAGAAATCCTCATCATCATAAAGTCTGGCTCTGCTTCGCAAGCATCGCCATTATCTGAAACTAAAACAGGGACTGGTTGGTGTGGCCAACACCGTCCCGTAACGTGTGAGTGAGTAGCTAACTCAGTGGAACAATAGAGTAAAGATTAACATGTTATCAAATCAGTCAAGCGGTATTGATAAAGCAGTACAATCAAACATTCCTAGCTACTCTTGTTAATGCAAGGATGAGATGCAATAATGATGCATGCCCTTGCCTACATACTCCCTCATGCGACACCATCTCACGTTCGCGGCATGCTTTCATCCCTCAGTGCTCCACATCTTCCAGGCACATGTAATGCGATATGAACATAATTACCGAGTTGTTATTAGTCCTTTTCATACAGCAGGATTGGGAAGCTAAAGTACCTCCCTTGTATCATTTTCCAATAATGATCCAGTCTAGGGTCGTCAGTCCTAGATAATATCATACGATGATGCAGTTCTAGGTCACTGTAAAGGGCTGTCAGGGCTGTTACACGCACTCGTTGCACCGCTCCCCCATCGCCTTATCAATACAGGCCTAGCTTATACTCTGTTTACTACGGGAAGGCTCGTCGCCTCACCGCAGATTTAGAGTATGCTCGAGGTCACTACAAAAGGCTGTCAGGGCTGTTACATGCACTCGTTGCACCACTCCCCCATCACCTTATCAATGTAGGCCGACAGCTCGAATGTAGTGTCCCATACCACCACAATCGGCTCACGAGACAAGGTTGCTCACTAGTCACTAAGGGGAGGCTCGTCGCCCCAGCGTAGGCCAACAGCTCGACTACGGTGTCCCATACCACCATGCCCGGCTCATAAGTCTTAGCGGATCGAGGTACCACGATTGATAGGGATTTCATTGGTAAGTTTGTTACTGTAGATTCAAGCAGTGGCGTCCATACATGGTTAACATACATCGGGCTAATCGGGTTACTTGACGAGTTCGACTAGTACGAGCACCCGTTGAGTTGATCGACATGATGTGCATAAGCACCTCGTGTGGCCTAATCACTGTCGACAAGCAACGCACGACTCGGGTTCGTCAAACACGTCCTGCGTGGCGAATACAACTCAGCCACGAGTTCAATTCAGTTACCGACTGTCTGGACTATAGCATAACCCCAAGCACTTGCAACCTGAATCAATAAGCATATAAGAGAGACGAAATTGAAATATCAAGTAATCCAAGCATGTTATCAGCATGTTATAAGATACAACATATGTAGTTAACCATACATAAGCATTTCATATATAAGACAATCAATTCAAACAACGTACATGGAGGAATTCATACACATCATCAAAATAGTTGAGAATCCTATCTCAACACTAATCTACAAAATCATTTACTAAATACTTACTCATGTAAGCATTTATACAAACACTTAGACTACACACATTAGCCTACATAACCTATGTTGGCCAAAAGGTGTATTAAGGCGAATCCTTTCGCCAGACAGGTCATACATCCATAACTAGCATATATACACGGCAAATACTCATGGCAATCATATCAGCAAAATTTATACGTATACGGTATTTTCTACGAATACATAGAATACACAAAATTCCATATTCTTCGTTTTTAACCGACGGATAGCATGTTCTACATGTGAAATAACATCTACGTCAGGAATCTATCATTAAACGACATTGAAAGCTTTGAGAAATGATAACCTAAATATCTATAGTCCGCACCTTATGCCGTAGAAGCGTAAAGAAGTCGATGGAATCTCTAAGTCTTCGTATACGTGGAATATCAACCTGTAATACAAGCTAGGTTAGCTATCTAGCTACTAGCTTCAATGGAAACCCTAAAACAAGCTAAGGTTAGGTTTTTCTTACCTAAGAACGACGCCAGAATCGTTGGCATAACGATCCAAATACGGTAGATGTGCACGAAGAATGACAGGAACAACTGCCAAGAACAATCCCCACACTCTCCCTCACTTTCTCTCTCTTTCCTCCTCTTTCTTTCTTCTTTTCTCCCTTAGGTTTAGGAAATTCGTATGGGATATGAGAGAGGGGCTTTAAGCCTCTTATATAGGCTCTAAATCGACGGAAATAGCCTTATGGCTAAGGTATACTTAGGTTATAACCAAATCAACCTTGTTCCGATCCAACGGAGCATTTCTGGAGGTCCTGTTACTAAATGCAGTCGGACTTAAGCTCATAAATGCTGGATCTTGATCGAGTTAAGTTTTCAGTCCGGTCGGATTTCCAGATCGACCATTGCGGACTAGTTTCAGTTCAGCGGTCACCGAAACTCGATCAGGACTACAAGTGCTATGACATATAAGGGCCACCTATCCTGATCCGAGGGTAAATTTAGATCAAAATCCAATGGTCAGAACGCTTAGAAATAACGCGCAAGCGACAAGTTCCAGATTACTTAAAATTATATTTATTTTCTTAAAAATCTTCGTTTTCTCACTTTCTTCACTGCGGACTCAAGGAAATGGTCTCAGGACATCGTTTGGGCTTGATTTTTGAGGTGATAGTCAAGTCCAACTAGGCGGTCATAATGGTCTAAGTCCATCGCTATCGGACTTTCGACGTGCGGTCCAGGTCCGATACGAAATTTCCGAATGCTCCCGAGGGCAACTGGGTTTAGAGTTGGATCCTAGATTTTAGGGTAACGTAGCATTAACAATTCTATAGGTTTTGGGTCTTACAAATCGTATTTAAAGTGGTTGGTGCTAATTTTGCAGGAAATCTAGTGTAGCGCTAGTTAATTCACGTTAAATTTCTAAAGAATTTAATTCTGAATGATTTCTTTGGCTTTGGAATTGAGTTATGAGAGGTTACCAAGGTGTTATAGTTGACCCATTGCCTAAGGACGTCTAACTCCAGGTTGGCAAAAAATCTGAGGTGTTACAATATATATATATATATATATATATATATATATATATATATATATATATATATATATATATATATATATATATATATATATATATTCGAGCCGAGACAAGATCCACTATGATCGAACTCGACTCGTTTTCAAAAGAGTTGGGTCATATGAAGCTTAGCTCGCCTCGAGTCGTCGTTCAAGTCGAGTCAAGCCAAGCCGAGCGAGCTTTTTGAGTTAGCTTGGCTCATGTACAGCCCTATGGTGGGTTTTCATCCTTTGGATGGTGGACTAAATCCTCGTCCTTCTATAGATATTTATCCTTGTGGAAATTAGTTGAGCAGATGGAGCGAATGATTTGGAAGGGCAATGGATTCTCACTGGAAAGCGGTAAAAGAATTCGGTGTTTGGATGATCTATGGATTGGGGAGCAACCTTTGAGATCAAAATTCCCTAATCTTGTTGGTTTTTGCCCCACAAATAATATTTCGGTAGTTAGGTGCTTCTTCAAAGTAGAGATGCTACTAGAGCATGGGTCGCCCCTTGCAGATGTACTTGAACAAAGTCAAGTCAGACGAACTAATTCAGCTCTTTCAGCATCAGTATGGAATCTCACCTTCCTCAGGTAAGGACTCTTTACTTTGGCTGAACGACAAATCAAGTACCTTCACAATGAAATCCTTGTATGGAGTCGTTTGCTGAAGGTCCCGAATCACTAATTGCAGCCACACAGACCAAGTCTGGTTGTATGGAGCTCCGCTTAAGGTAGCAGCAGCCTTTGCCTAGCTTGCAGGAAGGAAGGGAATGCTGACCATCGACAATTTATCTATGCAGGCAATGATTCTTCCCAATATTTGTCTTCTCTATATGAATGATGTGGAATCAGTGAATCATCTTTTAATCCTCTTAAGGGTTGTGGGACGGCATATTGGATTTCTTTAATATTTCTTGGGTGATACCGAATACAGTGCAGTGGCTGTTCTTATCCTGACATGATGGAATGCCATTAAAAGATGGTAAAGCCGGGATGAGAATAGCCTTGTTTGCACGCTTATGGCCCATTTGGGGAGATCAGAATAACCGATGTTGCAGGAATACTTGTGGGTCTCTTCTAGCGTTGGTTAAACGAGTTGTTTTATACATCAGGGAATAGGACCCTGATTAGGCGGTTTCTTTTGGTTTCCTCTATTTTCTAGTTGTATTCTTGGTCAGCTGTTAAATCCTAATTGCCAACCAGCTGAGGTCATGACCCCGACAGTCCAACCGATTTATCCTAACTGTCCACTAAGTCCATAATGCATTTCACTGCCTACAATTTGGATGATTCTAATGGTAAGACTTCCCATATCAACAGTGCCCATAGTGTAGCCCCGATGAGTTTTGAATCGACCTGATTTTTGATACCTGGCCCAAACACAGTACGGCAAACCTGATGGACGGGGTGGATTTCATCCACATGAAGTACTCCATCCAAATTAGAGAATAGTCGCTCCCCCACATGACTACTCAAATATTTTGGGGATGGCCCGTTGGATGCTGGGAAACAACAGAACAGTGGTCTAGATTACCAAACCAGAACCCCACTTGTCAGAATTGAAATCTAAGTCCTGACTAAATTCAGCATCCACATCAACATCGACGACGAGCGCTATGTGCAGCAAGGATCAGAGCACAAACATCTATCACTGTCCAAAGGCAGTGAGCGGGAATCAACGCGTACTTTGAAATGGGAATCCGAATTATGGGAATACCGAAATTCGGATTCCCAAAACGTGTCGAGATTCTCGGCAGCAATCTCTTAGAGGCTGGAGATTTGCATACATGAATCATTTCCACAAATAATAAAGAGAAAAAGATGAGAAATTGCAGAGAAGAGAGGAGCGAAGAATATACTTTCAAGCCAGCGGCCCCACCGCCATATCCATCGTACTGAACGGCTTGCATAAGCTTTCCGGCCATGGAGAGTCGGATCCAAACAGGCGGGTTCTTCTCGACGGATGGTAGCAATGTGAAGAAGTGTTCAGAGCAGAAGCGACGGAAGTTGCTATGGTTTCAGAAAACCTTCGGTTTCCGCGGTGGAGTGGCATTTTTGTACGGCTATATCCCCCGCCACGAATCAGAAAATGACAAAGATGCCCTTGTTTCAAGATACGGTTTCTGGTTCTTTTCCCATACGACGCGCATGAAAATGTAAAAGCGTGAAATGCGGTACATGTGGGTCCACACATGATGCTTTACTTAGATCCAACCCGTTCATCAAATGATTCAAAGAATTTTAGTCTAGTACTTGAAAATCTGGGGCGCGGCTTTGGTGAATCCTAGCACCCACCGAGGAATGTGGATCACTAACTGTTGGGCCTATTGTGATGTATTTTCGTTACATCCATCTGTTCTGACAGATGGTTTTAGGGAAAATTAAGAAGATCTGAATCGTACGTGGACTACACCATAATAAAAAGTGGTGGTTGAATACCCGCCATTAAAAACTTCCCACGTCCACCAAAATATTTATTGGCTATCCAACCGGACGCGGATTTCCTGCCATAGCCCTTAAGCAAGAAGTTCCCGCGCAACGATTTCATGTGGGGTACTGTGACGTTCGTGAGAAAGTCACTCCGTTCATCCATGTTTTTCAAGATCATATTAGTACACATAACAAAAAATAGAGTGTATGGGGAACTTAATTGGGCACAAGAGGATATAATAAAAATTTAGTGTATGGGGAACTTAATTGGGCACAAGAGGATATAATAAAAATTTAGTGATTATCTTTGAAACATTCGTACGGTGACAAAAGTTTTGTACCCGATCAAGTGATGTAAAAATAACCTTATAAGGATTTGGATGGAATATAAGCATCAAGATGGAGTTTAAGGAAGTTTCAACAGTTGTCATTAATTTTCTCAGTGTTACATCTTGCATGGCCCACTTAAGTTTCGGATCTTTTTTAATTTTTATCACATGAATTAAAATGTGCTCGAAAAATAAATAGGCTGCTTAGATTTCTCACAAACATTATAGTGACCCCATCCAAAATTTTTGGGCAGAAACTTGACGCGTTAGGCTTTAGTAGGAAATCCACGTCCTATCTAATCAGCTGATAAGGCCACAAAGACTTTGATGTCTTTGACGGATGATGTGACCGTGATATTATCATCTTGATAAAAAACGTGTGGCTTTCAATGTCAATTACCACTATTTCTGTGGTGTGGACCACCGGAGATTTGGACTGCTTGTTTCTGTTTTGCTTACGTACGGCAGTGAGCTGTTAAAACGGATGGACAGCATAGTTGAAATGAAAATATATAATGATGGGCTGCGATCCACGCACCTTGGTGGATCCGGAATCGACCGTAGTGGCTCCCGAAAATGGGAATAAACTCTAGTGGCGTGCAAGTAGGAAAAAATTCTCAACGTTGATTTTACTGCAGGGTGACGTAGGGATGAACGTGATGAGGCCGATCACTGTCTTTCTCAAGGATAATTACTCCGAATTCACGAAGCTTCTCTAGACTCTTTATAGAAACTTCTCGAATCTACGAGAAAAGAAAGTAGAAAAATAAAAATAAATTCTAATAAAAATTGAAATTAATTGATCATCGAATAAAAATGAATTTACAACCCTTTAAATAAGAGTACCAAGTAATAGAAAAAAAAATCAGAATCAAACTACAACTAAAACTCTTAGAATCCGCGACTTACTATAAATAGTAAACTTACTATTTATAGACGGTCATATGTCTACTAGTGTGCAAGGTTTTTGGCCAAAAATAGTAAGTATCCTATTTGGCTTCACCAAACCGTTCTCCTAATTATCCTAAGCACTTTTCATGTTGGACACAACTCCTAAAGCCCAACGGATGAAGAGCTATAAGCGGACTAAAACTTACTATTTATAGTAAAAACGAAATTAAAACGGGGAAACGACCGTTGATCAGGGGGTTTCTCGCAAATGCGGGCTATGCAACCCGACGTAGAGGGGTTAGTTGGCTAAAGTAGCTCGTTGTACCCCAAAATCATATATTTAACGTCAGATAACTCATTCCGGATTGCGAGATACGCCCGATCTAAGGTCTGATGGCCCGAATCACTTTTGTCGTCGACCATGCCTTTTCTGATCCATCTTGGCCATGAAATTGTCCACGACCCGCTCTACATCACAGGGCCATACTGTTTGTACGAAATTACGTCGTTTACCCCCTTCATCCCCTGTATGAAATCGAGACAAGTAATTAATGTGGGCCTAGTGGAAACAAGGGTGTCCATCCTCTTTTATGTTTTGCAGGTCACCTAGCTTTCAATCGGGCAGATTCTTTTCACATGGGGTAATTAAGGACGAGGATTGCGTCGTACCCCCGCACGTCTCCAGCCACGATCAGGTAGGTCTGTGAGCGGGCTCGTCGTGATGTATCTGTTTATTGAAGCTGTTCATCCTTTATCTTAGATCATTTCAAGATACGTGCTCAATAATGAGGCAGTTCCAACGCTCAAGTGGACCACACCAAATAATAAACTTAGGTTGCATTAAACGCACAAAAGCATTAAACGAAAATTTCATTAAATGAAAAATTCATCTTTTGAGTGGTTTACTTGAGCATGAATCTTTTTTTTTTTTTTTTTTTTTTTTGCACATACTCTAAATATAATAATGGACTGAATGGATAACAGATACATCACCGTGGGCCTACCCACTAAACTTCTCCTTCGTCGCTAGAGACAGGTAGAGTTGGGACGCGGTTTAGCTATTGATGGCTTCGGTGCATATTTCTCTACTGAAGTGATGCCACCAAAGGCCCCCCATAATGTATATCTTGTATCTAAATCAATCATCCATTTAGTCAGATCATTTTAGGACATGAGCCTAAAAATAGGCAAATTAAAGCTCAAATGCACTTATTACGGGCAATGGTGGGATACCGACTAGTTTTCGAAACCCGAATATACTACTCGTATTCTAAAAATCTGAGCATTAACCTTTGAAAACACCCAAATTTCATATACATTTTTTTTTTTTTTATCAAAGTTAGTAAACTATCAGAATATAATTAAATCAAGTATGAGAGAGAGTCCAAATATATATAACCGAGATTTTTAGTTACCTAAAAACTTATACAAATTAATGTCTTAAGTTTTAATAATACATGACAATACAACTTAAATGAAAATGAAATCAATAATAGGGAGTTGCAAGATCCTCTGGCTCCTCCTATTCCACCTGAATACCAGCATGCGCACCCTTTATGTGTCACGCCCCAAACTCGAAAACCGGGTTCACAAAATTTTCGATCGCCTAGTCTGGTGCCGACAGCCTCCGTAGTACCCCATTCTCGGCTCCCGACACCCATACACCAGGTTCCGATCATGGGATTCTACAAGGAGGATTTCTAATATGATTTTGATTCGTAATGAGCATAACTATAAGCATAACCCACGAACAATAACCTTAAGAACACCATCACAAAATCCACTATGATAAAAAACCTTAAGTACAATGCGTATGAATGGAAATACAAGATAATGATAATGAAAACTTCTGAAGCTTGACTGCATGCTCCTACTGCGGCGAAGCTACGGCTACGTCCTGGCGTCACCTACACACATCAATCGTGCATAAGCTTATAGAAAGCTTAGAAAGTGATGTAAGCGTGTGCGTAGTATACACGTGATCATAATGCAATGCCAAAGTAATGCGGAATCATACTGATGGGTACATGAATACAATTAGCCGTACTAAGGCTATGTGGTGCAAGATGTTAATGCTATCGTATATATCATGACCATGCGATGCGAAATGCAACTCAAGCATATCAATCCTCATCCAAATCCATATATTAATGTAGCTCAACACTAGAGCATCAAGTATCCGTATAGTTCTCATTCTGGATAATCACCGGGGCTTAGTACACTCCAAATGACATTGCCCTTTTCCCAGGCGCGCAGCCCAAGTGAGCATAAGATACCTCACTATCCGCCTGACCAATAGTTTGCCAATACTTATCTGGCACGTTGATAGCAGACTCAATCACGAGCTGGTCAAACTCAGCCTAGCAATGCCGCCTACGCTCGGACGGATAAGGCCACACCCCGTTCCAACAGACCACGACACAGTGAGAGATGTGGCCTTCTGGTATTTGGCCCTTGTGTGCTCATGTATTCACTCGGTCTCGACGTTGGAGTCATTATCTTGTACTATTGGGTTTAAGAATTTTCACCCAGGGACATCTATGGCACCCCGATGCTAGAAACAGTATTTTCAGTATCCAATCCGGCCTACCCACGATGTGTCTGTGGAGGCTATGGTACTAATGTCGTTAGGGCATACAATAATCACAATTACACAAATGCAAAGTGCATGAGTTATGCAATCCAATCATGCATCAATCATGCGCATACCGTGCGCTTATGTGGGGTAATTTTGTCTATCAGGGAGTCTCATAAACCATCTGCACTAATGCATATGAAATATCCAATCATATCTCATAACAAACATACAGATGATGCGTATGGGCATGTATTACAATACTATGCTGTCACAAACTCATAATTAGTAACGGTAGTCGGTATCGGCAATCGGCACCAATAATCGACATCGATAATCAATCTCGACATAAGGCGGGGTCCATAGATGGACGACCGATGATGGACCAATTAAAATCAATGCGGTCCAAGCGTTTAGGTTAACCCACAAGAGAATGATGAGGAAAGGCCTAACAAGGCCTAAGGGAAGTTCATAATGTGGGCGTTCAACCATCATTGCCTATCAATGTGGTCATTCAAATGGGCCTAACATTGCTTCTAAGGAATGACGCTTATAGGGCCAATCGGATAGGAGCTCACGGCCTAGCACAAGGGCCTAATATACATCATCATGGGCCTCAATTACATCAAGTGGGCTGATCAAATGGGTTGAATCAAACGAGCCGAATCAAACGGGCCGAATCAAATGGGCCAAGTCATGTGGGTCCAAACCAACCACACCATTCATTTATTGCTAGAGATCATTTTAGAGCATTATTCAAAAAAAATGAATCATATCCAAAGGATCATCTGGACCATACCACAAATGGCAGTGGTGATAATGATTTCCATAGTTAAATTTCCAGTGGGCCCACCATATTATTTATTTCCCATCCAGTCTGTTCCCAAGGTCACAGAGACCTGGACAGGGGGAGAAACAAATATCATATTGATACAAAACTTCTGTAACCCAAAATGGGGTTTCAATGATAGACGTTCAACACCACTGTTTTCTGCAGTGTGGTCCACTTGATAACTGGATCTGTCTCATTTTTAGTCTCAAGCCATGGGACAGTCTTACTAAATGGTTGGACGGTTTAGATGCAACACGTACAGCAATGGGCCCCACAGGATTGTTGACGTCATGGGGCCCACTAATGGGCGGCATGGATGCAACACATACATCATGGTGGGGTCCACGCACGTGGCCAACATGTCAAATGGGTGGACGGTTGGATGGAATACATCCATCAATGATGGGCCCCTGATGTCACTGTCCAGATGGACAGATGGATAAAACGCATACATCTATGATGGATCCCGCCCGTCCAGCGTACTGGGTGTAGGGCTGTACACGAGTCAAGCTAGCTCGAAAAGCTCGCTCGACTCGGCTCGATTTAGCTCGGATTGACTCGTCTTGAAAGGCCGACTCAAGGCGAGTCAAGCTTGTTTATTAAAGCTCGAGTTGAGTTCAAGCCAAGTTCGACCATGGTGTATTTCAACTCGATTTGACTCGAACTCGACTTGACTCGAAGCTCGAGCATGACTCGACTCGAGTAATATACTTTAATAATATTATATATATAATATTATATTAAATATTATATATATATATATATATATATAAGTTAAAAAAGAGGAAGTTAAAACTTAAAAGTTTTTACTAATAAACTCTACCCGACCGTAGTCGTCCCCATTCCCTCTTTTTCTTTCCCTTACCCTACTAAGGTAAACTCGACTCGACTCGACTAGAAATAAACTCGACTTGACTCGAACCACTAGTTCGACTCGAAGCTTTGGCAAACAAGCTAAGCTTCAATATTGAGCTCGAGGACGAGATCGAACTCGAGCTCAAAATCGAGTATAGCATGGATGAGTCAAGCCCATCTTGGCCCACCTCGACTCGACTCGGCTTGATGTGCAACCCTAACTGGGCAGTGTGGCAAAACCCATACATTACGGTGGCCCCCCTCCAGCCACCACATCCATAAACAGATGGACGGTAGGGATATAACACAAGCATCATGGTGGGGCCATGCATGGCACACCAGATAGGTGGGCGGTTGGGATACAACACGTTCATCATGGTGGGGCCGTGCTTGGCATGCCAGACAGGTGGATGGTTTGGATGGGATGCGCCCATCAGTAGTGGGTCCCATCATCTTGTTGTGTGGACGGTGTGGATCCACCTCACGTCAGTAATTGGCGTTAATGCAGCTGGCATGTGGCTGCAGTAGGTACAATGGGTCCCACATGGGAGTGGCCCACCATATCATTTATTTAATATAATATATTATATTATATACTAATATATATCTTATACATATATTTATACGTGTGTGTGTGTGTGTGTGGCAAGGTGGGAGTGTCAGCGTCCAGCGTCCAGAGATGCTGGACGGACGGATGGATGTTCATATACATCATGGTTGGCCCCACACACTGCTGTGGTAGGGTCTAGATCCATTCAATGGACGGTTAGGATGTTCACATACATCATGGTTCTCCAAACAGTACCGTTCAGATGGATAGTGTTGGTGAATTACAAACAGTAAAGCGGGTCCCACCATGACAGCGCGCGTATAACTCATTCGTCAGGTTGGCCATAAAATCTGAGAGAGAGAGAGAGAGAAAAAGAGAGATCGTGATGGAGAGGAGGGACCCCACCACTATGGACCCTCCATTTCTTACATTACATACTTCAAACGGGTCCCCACCACATGTGGTCCCAAAAAAATGAAATTTAATGATGTATCACCCACATATCGGCCTTCTTCTTTAGCTCATTGGACTCATATGCTCCTTGCCTTCTATTTTAATGAAAGTTGATGAGAATGAATGGTTGAGATGGGAGATGAGAGGGTGAGAAAGTGAGCCACACTTGTTGTTTTGGGAGAGCTTAGGGAGGCTTGGACGTGGGATATTTTTGTTGCTTGGCAGTGAAGAGAGAGAATAAGAGAGAAAGGGAAGTGATGGGATGAAAAAAGTTTGAGTGATGGGTGATGGGCAATGGGTGGAGTGATGGAATTGTAAGAAAGGGATGGGTGGAGAGAGAGAGAGATGACTTTGAGAATGAGAAAGGGATGGGTTTCTTGTACTTGTTGTATGGTATGTACTTGACTTGATTGATTAATTGATGGAATAGGTCGTAGAGATTCTCTAGGAATTCGCATTCTCGGCGTTTTTACTTGAAATAAACGCGGGCCCACATCTTCTAGCCTGGGTATCGTATCGACGCGTGAGACATGGAGTAGGAACCACGGCGACGGCACAGTCGCTAGGGTACAAGTTTTAAGTCGAGCCGAATTTGGTATGCAAGACTCGGCTTAAGTTCATGCACAAACGGCGGATACAGGTCAAGAGTTGTCAGAATTCGACGACCGGGAGGACTGCGAAAGCTTACGAAATGGTACGGATTAGGATACGGGTATTACATATCTCCCCTCCAAATAAAAATTTTATCGCAACTAAATATAACTCATAATAGAAGAGGAAACAAAGTATCATCATATAAAATCGGAGACAGCATACAAGATACAACATATAATCAATCATCAAAGAGATAGGGATAGCGCTCTCGAATCTCGGCCTCGCTCTCCCAAGACACCTCATCAACAGAATGGTGACCGCACTGAACCTTCACCAAGGGGATGACCTTGGTCCGGAGGACCTGTTCCTTCCGATCGAGGATACGAATTGGCTGCTTCATGTAAGAAGCATCCTGACGAACCTCTAATAGCTGTCAATCAATAACAGGAACCATGTCTGACTCATACTTCCTCATCATAGAGACATAAAAAGCGTTGTGGGCGCCAAACAACTGAGATGGAAAGGCAAGTCGATAGGTCACGGCACCAACACTCCCAATGATCTCTTAAGGTCTTATAAATTTCGGGGCAAGCTTACCCTTTGCTCCAAATCAAACTACCCCCTTCATGTGTGAGACTTTGAAATACACTCTATCCCCTATTGCAAACTCTAAGGGACGACGTGGACGATCAATAAAACTCTTTTGCTGGTTACTTCTATTGTAACACCCCCAGTTTTCAGGGGCCGTGTAAGAACTCAGCTCCCAAATTTTCAGGTGTCATGGGTGCCCTAATGGGCTTTATATTTTGATTACATTTGGATGATTTCATAAACAATGAAGGATTTAACAAGGCATGAAGTATAAATACATCATAAAGCAGTATCAATTGCTACTAAATTAAAAATATCTAAACGAAAAATTCAAAATCATCTAATTAGGGAACTAATCTCACCCATACATGACCCAAGGCGACTACGGCCTTGGTCCATACCCTGTGGCGACCCGAACTCAACTAAAAAGATCCGTCGAAAGTGTGGAAGCAAGAAAGCTCCTCTTCCCTATCCTTGCTCACCTTGCTCGACTCGTCGAGCTCCGCCTCACCTACATCTAGAAAAGAGTCTGGTTGGTGTTTTAAAACACCGTCCCAGAGTGGGAGTGAGTGATCAACTCAGTGGGTGCTATTAATCTTAAGTTACAACAGGCATCAATTATAATATGAATTTAATGAAACGCAGTCAATCATCAACACCTAGCAACTCTTATTAAAATGCATGCATGCGGAATGATATGATGCATGCCTTCGCCACAACGTTCTCTCGAGCGACTCCATCTAACGATTGCATATGTCAGCACTCCCTCAGAGCGACCTCGACTTTCGAGTCACCACCCTAACTAATGCGATGCAATGCGATCGTGTTAGCCGAGTTATTAGTTAAGTCCATTCATCCAGCAGGTTGGGGAATCTGATACACCCCACATATCAATGTCCTAAACGAGTTGCGAGGCCAAGACCCCCCAATGCGTGAGGCCGAGACCTCGCGGTCCATGATCTCGTCGGGTTTCTCATCCCCGACTTCAAGCACATGAGGAGTGCCAAGAGAAAGGGATTGCTCGCGGTCACTACGGGGAGGCGCGATACCCCAACGTAGGCCGACAGCTCAGACACAGTGTCACATTCCACCATGCCTGGCTCACGAGGCTGTGGACTAGTTTACAAGTGGGTTATTGATGGGCTACAATGGTTGCAGGGTGGTTCAGGTTCCATACATGTGTGAGCAACCAGGGTTAACAAATAGTGTTGGTCAGACAGTAGATTAAACCGCAAGAGTCAGGCGAGTGTGAGACGAGTGACCTTGGGCTCAAGAGACCCATGTAGTCGAACTACGGCCACCCGAACACACCCGTCCAAATCCATAGGTTTAGTCTCGAGGCGATCCTACCATCGGGACCACCTTCGCTCTCCTCATGATTCTGGCCAACCCAAGGGCACGAATAGAGATTCATAGCATGCCGACTAACAATGTATCGCTAGAATAAACAAACTCATGTTCTCACACATATCAACATATAATTCATATTCTCATAACAAGCTAGGCTAACCATATCAAGAAACAAGTGCATATGAGTGTGTGTGTGGGGGCGAGGAAGTTAAGCACTTCCTCCATCTCAAGAATTCACATACATAAGAGTAATGAAATCATACATGCTATAAAGTGACAATTCATGAGAAAAATCAACAAAGCATGAGCATAAATCAATCAAACACCAAATTATGTGAGTAACAAGGACAACGTCATGAGAATCAAATATACCATTCCATACAATTTCAATAAGCATGCAATTCCTAGGGATTTTCTAGGCTCTCCAAAAATGACATACAAACAATCAAAATCATTAAACTCATAATAGAATTGGTGCTAAGCCACCTAAGAGCAATAGTCCACACCTATGAATTCGTTGAAGGCTTGAAAATGACCTAGAAGATGTGGATTTCGGGGGTTGAACGGCTAGAATCCCTAAATCAACATTTGGAGGTTAGATTTCTATGTAAAACCCCCTCATCACAAGGGTTTCAAGGAGAAAAGGTGATGATTCTTACTAAGATGCTCAACGGGATGAGAGATCAGTCGTGGATGAGTGATTCTTCTTGGAGGAGTTGTAGTAAGTTATGGAGGGGGAGGGGGGTGCTTTCCTTGGGCTCCACCTCGATTTAGGGTCCACCTAGCTCACCTCCAGTCTCACTTTCTTCTCCTTTAATCTCTCTTGCTCTCTCTCTCTCTCACTCCTTGGTGGTTGTGGTAAATGAAGGAGTTATGAGAGAGCTAGGGTTTATTCCCTAGACTTG
Organism: Magnolia kwangsiensis; assembly: GCA_037074715.1. NCBI lineage: Eukaryota > Viridiplantae > Streptophyta > Magnoliopsida > Magnoliales > Magnoliaceae > Magnolia > Magnolia kwangsiensis. The sequence continues at coordinate 151,393,977 of CM073574.1, read as the reverse complement.
CGCCTTTTGGCCTTAAGTTTCTTCAATTGTCCAAAATAGCCCACTAAGACTAACTATTAGTGTTGGGGTAGTCCCAACACTCCTTTTGCCACCAAATTAGGTGTGTAGGAGCCTCATGGCCCAACCAGGGTCCATGCAAAGTTTGGGATCAAACGGATGAACAGATATGGGGTTTGATCATAGGATTTATAATCTTTAAATGGCCCTGTGGGTCCATTCCAGTTGTTGGGACAGTTCTGGTAGTCCCCTAGCCACGAAACTTATAAGGTAGGTGGTTTATGGCCCGATGAAGGGTCATGTAAATTTTGGGAACGATTGGATATGGGGTTTGGTCGTACGGGTCTGGTTTGCGATCAACGGTCATCGTGTCACGATCGGGTCCTAGATTTTATGGACGGGTGAAGGACACCACATTAAACCTTCATAAAAAATTTTGAAGAAATCCGACAGCTAGAAAGCCAAGAGTCTCAATTTCTTTACTCAGTGCTAGATTTCAACTCTGACCTTGGGTGGGTTGATAAGTGTTATAGTAACAGCTCGAATAATCAACTTTTGGGTGTCCAATGAGTCTGTGGTCCGCGATGGACCACAAGTCCAGTGAGATGTATGTTTTCTTAAATTTTTATAAATTTCTGACATTTCTGCGCTGCGGTATAGCCCGTACAGACTGACGCTAAGTGTAAACAGTCATATGACTTGGCGGCCCGCACTAGGCCCTATTATGACCTATCTGGTCTACTCTAATGGGCTAATCCTACGTTAATTAACTTGTAGTATCCCACCACGAGTGGCTTAAACGAATGGTCCTGCAGCAAATCCTATGTAGACGCCCCATGACACTATGCTGGTTGAACGAGACATTACAAGGGTTAATTTGGTCTATTGCTAAGATCCGGGCCTTATCTGACTCGGCTTCAGTTAGATCTTTAATTTAGTTATGTTCGTCTTGATTAGTTAGCGACAGGTCGGTTAGACTTGTTTCATATGTGAGTAAATCATGGGGCTACACTTGATGTTCAAGTGATCGGCCGGATTCGATGGTTTCCTACGGTTGATTAATCGAACTCGTGGGGTTCTTTATTGGTACCACCCCTGTATAGAGTAACATTGAGTGCTAATGGTCATTTAAGTGATATTATAATTTAATTTATAAAAAAAATTTCAAGAATTTTTGAAAATTCAAAACAGTGAAAATCCAGAATGTTACATCTATCACTCCCCAAACTTGGAAACTGGGCTCACAAAATTCTCAATCGCCGAGTCCACCGCCGACAATATCTGTAGTACCCCATTCTTGGCTCCCGGCACTCATACACTAGGTTCCGATCTTGGGATTCTACAAGGAGGATTTCTAATATAATTTTGATTCGTAATGAGCATAACTATAAGCATAACCCACAAATAATAACCTCAAGAACACCATCACAAAACTCACTATGATAAAAAACTTTAAGTACAATGCGTATGAAGGGAAATACAAGATAATGATAATGGAAACTCCTGAAGCTTGACTACACGCTCCTACTGTGGCGAAGCTACGGCTGCGTCTTAGCGTCACCTACACGCATCAATCGTGCATAAGCTTATAGAAAGCTTAGAGAGTGGTGTAAGTGTGTGCTTAGTATGCACGTGCTCAAAATGCAATGCCAGAGTAATGCGGAATCATACTGATGGGTACATGAATGCAATCAGCTATACCAAGGCTATACGGTGCAGGATGTGAATGCTATCGGTCATATCAAGACCATGCGATGTGAGATCCAACTCAAGAATGTCAATCCTCATCCAAATCCATATATCAATGCAGCTCATTACTAGAGCATCAAGTATTAGTATAGTTCTCATTCTGGATAATCAATAGGATTTAGTACACTCCAAATGACATTGCCCCTTTCCTAGGCGTATAGCCCAAGTGAGCTTAAGATACTTCACTCTTCGCCTAGCCAATAGTTTGCTAATACCTATCCGATACGTCGATAGTGGACCCAATCATGAGTTGATCAAACTTAGCCTAGTAATGCCCCTTACACTCAGGCGGGTAAGGTCACACCCCTTTCCAACCCACCACGACATAGTGAGAGATGAGGGCTCTTGGTATTCAGTCCTCGAGCGCTCATGTATCCACTCGGTCTTGACGTTGGAGTCATCCTCTGGTACCATCGAATTTAGGAATTTTCACCCAGGGACATTTATGACGCCCCGATGCTAGAAACAGTATTTCTGATATCCAATCTGGCCCACCCACGATGTGTCTGTAGAGACTATGGCCCTGATGTCGCTAGGGCATACAATAATCACAATCACACAAATGCAAAGTACATGAGTCACGCAGTTTAATCATGCATCAATCCTAAGCATACCATGCGCTTATGTGGGGTAACTCTTCCTATTAAGGAGTCTCATAAACCACCTGCACTAAAGCATATACAATGTCAAATCACATCTCATAACAAACATACAAATGATGCATATGGGCATGTATCACAATACTATGTTGTCACAAACTCATAATCGACAACGGTAGTCAGTATCGGCAATTAGCACCGATAATCAATATCGATAATCAACCTTGACGCAAGGCGGGGTCCATAGATGGACGGCCGATGATGGACCAATTAAAATCAATGAGGCCCAAGCGTTTGGGTTAACCCATGAGAGAATGATGAGAAAGGGCCTAAAAAGGCTTAAAGGAAGGTCATAATGTGGGCGTTTAACCATCATTGCCCATCAATGTGGTCATTTAACCAACATTGCTCCCAAGGAATGATGCTCATAGGGCCAATCGGATAGGAGTCTACAACCTAGTACAAGGGCCTAATATACATAATCATGGGCCTCAATTACATCAAACGGGCCAAACCAAGTGGCCCGATTAATTGGGCCGAATCAATGGGCTGAGTCAAATGAGCCCAAACCAACCACATCATTCATTTATTGCTAGAGATCATTTTAAAGCATTATTTTTTTAAAAAATGAACCATATCCAAAGGATCATCTAGACCATACCACAAATGGCAGTGGTGATAATAATTTCTATAGTTAAATTTCCAGTGGGCCCACCATAGTATTTATTTCCCATCCAGTCTGTTCCCAAGGTCATAAAGACCTGGACTGGGGGAGAAACAAATATCATATTGATCCAAAACTTCTGTAACCCAAAATGGGGTTTCAATGATAGACGTTCAACACCACTGTTTTCTGCAGTGTGGTCCAGTTGATAATTGGATCTGTCTCATTTTTAGTCTCAAGCCTTAAGACGGTCTTACCAAATGGATGGACGGTTTAGATGCAACATGTACAGCAGTGGGCCCATAGGATTACGGACGTCATGGGGCCCACTGATGGGCGGCATGGATGCAGCACATACATCATGGTGGGGTCCATGCATGTGGCCAACACGTTAGATGGGTGGACGGTTGGATGAAATACATCCATCAATGATGGCCCCCTGCTACCATCGTCCAGATGGGCGGATAGATAAAACGCATATATCTATGGTGGATCCCACCTGTCCAGCGTACTGGGCGGTGTGGAAAAACCCATACATTACAGTGGTCGCCCTCCTACCCTCACATCCATAAACAGATGGACGGTAGGGATACAACACAAGCATCATGGTGGGGGCCGTGCATGGCACGCCAGATAGGTGGACGGTTGGGATACAACACGTGCATCATGGTGGGGCCATGCCTGGCACGCCAGATTGGTGGACGGTTTGGATGGGATGCGCCCATCAGCAGTGGGTCCCACCGTCTTGTTGTGTGGACGGTGTGGATCCACCTCACGTCAGTAGCTGACGTTAATGCAACTGACATGTAGCTGTAGTAGGTACGGTGGGTCCCACATGGGAGTGGCCCACCATATCATTTATTGAATATAATATATTATATTATATAATAATATATATCTTATACATATATATATTATACGTGTGTGTGGGAGGGTGGGAGTGTTAGCGTCCAGCGTCCAAAGACGTTGGACGGACAGATAGATGTTCACATACATCATGGTTCTCCAAACAGTACCGTCTAGATGGACGGTGCTGGTGAATTACAAACAGTAAAGTGGGCCCCACCATGACAGCGTGGGTACAACTCATTCGTCAGGTGGGCCACAAAATCTTAGAGAGAGAGAGAGAGAGAGAGAGAGAGAGAGAGAGATTGTGATGGAGAGGAGGGCTCCCGCCACTATGGACCCTCTATTTCTTACATTACATACTTCAAATGGGTCCCACCACATGTGGTCCCAAAAAAATAAAATTTAACGGTGGATTACCCACATATCGGCCTTCTTCTTTAGCTCATTGGACTCCTATGCTCATTGCTTTCTATTTTAATGGAGGTTGATGGAAAATGAATGGTTGAGATGAGAGGTTGGAAAAGTGGGCAACACTTGTTGTTTTGGAAGAACTTGGGGAGGCTTGGACGTGAGATATTTTTATTGCTTGGGAGTGAAGAGAGAGAATAAGAGAGAGAGGGAAGTGATGGGATGAAAAGAGTTGGAGTGATGGGTGATGGGCAATGGGTAGAGTGATGGAATTGTAAGAAAGGAATTGGTGGAGAGAGAGAGAGAGAGAGAGAGAGAGAGAGAGAGAGAGAGAGAGAGAGAGATGACTTTGAAAATAGGAAAGGGATGGATTGCTTGTACTTGTGGTATGATATGTACTTGACTTGATTGATTGATTGATGAGATAGGTCGTAGAGATTCTCTCGAAATTCTCACGTGCAACGTTTTTCTCGAAATGAACGCGGGTCCGCATTTTCTAGCTTGGGTATCGTATCGGCTCGTGAGACACGGCGTTGGAACCGCGGCGATGGCCCGGTCGCTAGGGTACAAGTTTTGGGTCGAGCCGAATTTGGTATGCAAGACTTGGCTTAAGTTCTGGCGCAAACGTTGGATACAGGTCGATGGTTGTCGAAATTCGACTGGGAGGATTGCAGAAGTCTACGAAACGGTACGGACTAGGATAGGGGTCTTACACTATATCTCCTGCACGCTGATTACAGTTTGATAGCGACAATGGGTATCGTAGTGAGGTATAACCCCCAAGATTTATCGTATCATCAAGATAATTAAGTATAGTTATCAGAGACAGTGCATAACAAATATTACATAATGATTATCATGAAAATCAGATAAGATTCATCAGATACACATTCATTAAATAAATTACACAAGATAATTTTGTTTAAATGCATGGATGCATGCATATGCTCACAGACCTGGGGATGCACATCCAACTGGCAAAAAGTTGCCCAAGGAGAACTAGTCACCCGGATAAGTACTCAAAGGTATGCCTAAGGAGAATTAGTCACTCAAAAAAGGCCATACAACGAGGACGCCTAAGGTGGACTAGTCTCCCGAAAAAGTATTCAAATGTATGCCTTAAGGAGGACTAGGCCGCCCAGAAAAGTCTATGCAACAAGGACACTCATAGAGGTACGAATGCACGAAATAACGATTTAGGATTACCTGAGAAAATGCTGTATGATACAACCTATAGTGATCCAAGAAAGCCCCCGTGTCTTACATCGATCGCCCGGTAAAGTCCGCATGCCATGAAAATGCATGATTAGTCCAATCATTTTTATTCCAATTTCAAACAATCATTTTAAAAAATCTCAAAGGTCACTATGATGGGTTTGTCACCCAGCATAAGCCGACAGCTCATGCATAGTCTCATTCCACCATCCCTGGCTCATGAGACTGATAAATATAATGTCTTAAGGATAGAACTCTTCAACTAGTAGTCAATCATTATCCAACAAGTGAAACTTATCACCGCAAAATTATATAAAATAATCCATTAAATCCATATAGGGCAATTATTCCATAAAAACCACAAGGGCCAAATATTCCACCTAATGGTGTGATAAAAAGGGATTATTCCTCAAAAGCTACATAGTCACAAATAATCCATAAGCTAGTAAGTTCATGACATAAATTTATTTAATCTATTACACAGGATGCCATAAATTTATTTAATCCATTACACAGGGGGCCACTTGTTCGAGGATTTCCTAAAACATCATCAAGTAAACGTAACACATGCATAACTGAAGTATTGATCTTAAAACAAGATAGAGGTAATTGAAATTCATCACATATTCAAATATTTGACTTTAAACTCAATTCATCAATTATTTATAAAACTCGAATTCAATATGAGCAACGAATCATATTAAGCAATTGATAAAATACATGAACGAAAACGAATTAGCAAGCCAACTATTTAGATGTAGAAAAGCTTGATGGGTAATCCTCACCTTTTAAATTGAATTTAAGTCCAAAAGTGATTTTTAGGATACGAGTATTTGATCGAGATCAAATCCAACCTTGACCACCCAGCTAAAATGAATCATTGCACATTAGTTAATGAATCAAACACTCACATTGGAGATTAACATATATCAGCTTACACCCTAGAACTCAGGATCAAGATAACCGTACTCAGTTCCAAATTTCGAAGTATGATATTTAATATTTGTTTGGATTCGTGGCTAGATACCATGCATGCACTGCAGTAGATCTGACTCACAAAGCACTAAACTTAAATCTCAAGCACATAACGTAGGTGTAGGTGCATCCATATGGCATGACAACTTCCGGTGGTATCAAGTTGTTGTGGAGTCATTTCAACTTTACATCCGATCTACCCTGTTTGTTGTGTCCCCACCTTGATCCCCACCGTAGAAACAAAAAAATAATAATAAGAAAAAATGACGCTAATCCTAACTTAGGTGGGCTACAACGCAGATAATAACTAAAATTCATGCCTGTGACCTCCAAATCAAATGATGTTGTGAGCGGCAGGTTTAAAATAACTTAACTTTTTGCGAGCCCTCATCTTTGCAGGGAGCACTTCACGATTGGATGAGATGGTATAGACACAACATTGTGGGGTCCTTAAGCAACGAAGTAGAGGTTTGTTGGTTGGTGTGTCTCCTCCCAACTGTTGCTTGTGGTGTGGCCCACCTGAGGGTCCATTTAGACTGATTTTTGGCCGAGGGGCTTATCATCCAAGGGTGCATCTAATGGACCAGGTGGATCTAACACACAGTTGACAGGTCCAGTACAGTTACATATGTGGTAAATACTACATCTCCCCAGTGTATAATGCAAGAAGCATTTGGCCAATTTCACTGGTGAACTTAGCCATGGGAGTAAAATAAATTCTCGGAAAATGACTATTTAATCTTTTTAACGTAAGAATCTTATAAGGTGAGCCTTTATTGATCAACGGTATGATTAGCCTAAAGGTTGGATATTGTGATCGTGTGCACCAGGCTCCACTAAGTTATGATATATGCAGAATTCGTGAAAGGGGTGGTGTGCTACTATTGTGATACACATGCAGTGTCTTAATAGAACTGGGATTACCAATTCGTGTGAAGCCTTTCAGGGAGAGAAGTTTTGATGGGTTTCAAACCCCTCTACCCTTTACATTATAAATCAGGGTCGGGTCTCCAATCTAACATCACTTATAGAAGTTACAACTCCATCACATCTTCTCTGAAAGGTGTAAGTAGAGGAACACTCTAGCATCTGACCTACAGTAATGTTGTCCCAACAAGATAAGCTATCTAGCTCTTAATCTTGACATAGTTATTTGCATTCCGGGTATAGTTTACATTTACCCTCATGAAAAATTTCTTATTTCGATGCTTTCATGCAAGTAGCTTGTTACGGACTTCTCTCTGCCTGCAAAGGAAGCGAGCTGTATGTTACAATACCTCGTGTTATGATGTCATCACACGGTAACACATATCCAAAACTTGATTAGGTAACAGCTGAAATTCCGAGCATCAGTCACTGTTGAAATAATTTCGGTATCCTTTTTTTATCTCTATTTACCGTAAGCTCAATTAATAATAATTGATGAATTCATTTTCAAATGACAACCAAACCTTGGATTTTAATGCTGTGCTAAAGGGCCCGGTTGAAAATATGTAATTCAGAGGGTTTGGAGTGTATTTTTTCATTTTAAGCATTAATTGCTTACCCAACCAATTTCTAAGGGAAGGGATGATATTTGGATGTTACTGCAGCAACTTTTAGACACGAAAATTGAGATGAGACTTTGTGGGTCCCACCATGATGTATGTGTTTTATCCACACCAGATCTAAAGCTCTAGTAGATCATATCACAGGAAGAAAATTTAAATGGTTAGCATTTAATCTCCATAGTTTCCTAAAGCGTAGTCCAATTGGGCTTTGAATTTGCCTTATTTTCGGCCCAAACCCTAAAATGATCTGTAACAATGGATGGATGGTGTGGATATAAGGCATATTTCATGTGGGCCTAGACAATTTTCAGTTTCAAAGACCTGTTAGCTCTGGAGGCCGGGGTAGCTCCTCGTCACTATCGAACAGTTGTTGTAATTATACTACCCCACATTTAACGCTTATTTGAGGGGAATTACCTAATAATTCATGTAAATACATCCAACCAATTCCTGAGAGCAGATTGGCTACTCCCCTCCCACTAGCCAATTGCTAGTAGTCAGTGCTCCTCTATGGACCCCACCATGATGTATGTGTTTCATTCATTCCATCCATCTATTTTTCTAGATAATTTTATAGAATGAGCTCAAAAATGAGATATATCTCAATATCAAGTGGACAATATTAAGAGAAACGGATTTTTTTTTTTTTTCACACCCCACACACTCACGCCCTAGTAGAATTTCACCACCGATGGATACTCGAACCTTTGACTAGGTGTTGAAACTCCTTGGAGTCTACCACCCGACCATATTAAAGGAAACAATGTTGATTGAATGTCAACCATTAAAAACTTTTGGGGGCCATAAAATTTTTGGATCAATATAATCTTTGTTTTTTCCCTTCATCTAGGTCCGCGTGACCTAATCAACAGATTGGATGTCAAATAAACAGTACAGCAGGCCTTAAGCGGATTCCAACGGTGGATATCAAATCACGACTGTTTTCCTGTGGTGCATGAGATTTATTTCCACTCCAATTATAGGGTTGGTACAAGGCACATGCTATATGAGCCACCATGATATATGTGTTTCATCTATGCTGACTATCCATTTTGTTAGCTCATTTTAAAGTACTAGTGTGCGGCAAATCAAACTCTTAAGTGACCACACCATCGAAACAATGGTGATTGATGCTCGCGGATAATTACTTCCTGTGGGCACAAAACTTTTAAAGTCCATGTGCCCTCTTCAACAGGGTAGATGGCATATCAACATTACGGTGGGCCTCAGAACTTTTTAGCAGTGGTCCGCCTGCGGCCACAGCACCGACCAGTACCGAGACTGGTCACTCACTCCTTTACGACTGTGGACCCCACCTTTATCCATTGGATATTTTTGAAATAATACAAACTTAACATATGTACTTAGACCTCTTCGCACGGACGACAAACTCCAGGATGAAAATACCCCTCCTTTTCAAGGAAACGGATCGGGTATACCTCCTGCCACCCGCCAATGGTGGATCCTCAGTGGTATGTGGGCCCCACCATGATGTTTGTTTTTCATCCATGCTGTCCATATATTTTTTCAGATCATTTTATCGTATGAGACCAAAAATGAGGCATAGCCAAGTCTCAAGTGTACCACATTATAGTAAATTGTGTTGAATGAGCGTCAACCATTAGAAACTCAGGTGGAGCCCACTGTGATGTTTGCGAGAAATCCTCCCCATCTAGGTTCATTCATAGGGTCACAAAGACCTAGATGAAGAGGAAAAACAAATTTCATAATGATCCAAAACTTCTGTAACCCCTAAAAGGGTTTCAATGGTAGACGTTCAATTCCCCACTGCCTTTTACAGTGTGGTCCACTTGATAGTTAGATCTATCTTATTTTTCGTCTCAAGACTTAATATGAGCTCACCAAATAGATGGACGGTTTGGATATAACATAGACCTCATGATGGGACCCACAAAAGCAACGCATAAAAAAAAAAAACAACAGACTGTTGCGGCATTGCCGCCAAGTTCGGGGCCACTGCCACGGCAGTCTGACAGAATTTATTTTATTTTTTATATACAGGGAGAACTTTTTCTCCCTTACATTTTTCTCTAATACATAATTATGTAAATATGTATATATAAGTATATAAAAATATTTTTCTATCTTTTAATTCATTTCTTTATTTATATATTTAACAAGCATATCTCCTAAACTAGAATGATTTTTATTTCATTTTATTTTATTTATTTTATTTACACAAGCACACACACTCACACTAGTGGAATTTCACCACCTATGGATACTCGAATGCTTGATCGGGTGTTGAAACTCCTAAGAGTCCATCACCAACACCCGAGCAAGAGTAAGGATCCAAACTAGAATGATTTACTTAATGTACCATATATGATTTTGGGGTAGGAAAAGCTAATTTAGCGGGGCAAGTATGAAATTCAGTGGGGTAAACATGAAAATGAGCGGGATAAACATGAAATTCAGCGGGGCAAACATGAAAGTGAGAGGGCAAGCATGAAAATTAGCAGGGCAAACATGAAAAAGAGCGGGGCAAGCATGAAAAAGAGCGGGATAAGTATAAAAATGAGCGATGCAAATATGAAATTGAGCGGGACAAACATTAAATTGAGCGGGGTAAACTAGAAATTCAACAGGGCAAACATAAAATTCAGTGGGGCAAATAGGAAATTGAGCGGAGCAAACTAGAAATTCAGCAGGACAAACATGAAATTGAGCGGGGCAAACTTGAAATTGAGCGGGAGAAATTGAAATTTGAGCGGGGTAAACACAAAATTGAACGATTTATTGAGATTTGAACGTCAATATTATCGGGACATACTCGATATATCAAGAAATTATTGAAATTTCAGTGTTGGCTGCTGAACATTTCAAAGGCAAAGTCGATATTATCGAGCAACGCTTGATATATCGAAGATTAAATCTCGATATTATCGAGACACTCTCGATATATGTCGATACTTGTATCTTACACCAAGCTTACCGAGTTGAAGTGATTATGTAACTTTAAGTAAAAAAGTTACTTGTAATTGATCTTAAACCAAGCTTACCGAGCTTACTTATCTCGCATAAGCTACTTATCTACTACTATAGGTATACAAAGTAACTTATTTCAGGGTATCCAAATAGGCCCTAAAAGTGAAATACCTTACACCAGCACAAGTTAGTGACAAATAAACATAATTTCAAACTAGCCTTTGAGAACAGTTTGCTTTGGTTGATGTGTTTTGAACAGTGATGATTGTGTTTGTCAATCCAATCTCCAATATCTAATGAAAGACAACAATTTCATTAGAAGTGAAAGAAGGGATACGCCAAGCCAAATGAAAAGAATTTACAATATATAGAAATTGTTTCGTAGATACCTTAGTGAGCATTCATGCTTTTATAATGCAATAAGGATTTATTGCGTCAGAGAGGATCAAATACTATCAATATTATCTAAGTAGCCTAAAATTGAGCAAGGGAAAATGAAAATTGAGTGAGCCTAGCATGAGAGGGAGAAAGGAAAACTAAAATTAGAGCGAGCTTAGCATGAGGGGGAGCGAGGAAAACTCAAAAGAATACTTTGAAATTTTTCTGCATAATCGCTGAAATTGTAAGTTATGATGTATAATATACTTTGTAATTTTGGTAGATGATGAAATGAACTTCATACTTTGTCCTACTGTATTTTCAGTTTGTCTTGTTATGCTTGTCGATCAAGTTCAATGCACATGAAAATCAATGCTTGACAATTGCTCTAGATCTTTAATTTCATGTTTGCCTGCTGAATTTCATGCTTACCCCACTTTTTTTCATGTTTGCCCAGCTCTTTTTCATGCTTGTTCCGCTCTTTTTCATGTTTGCTCCGCTCTTTTTCATGCTTTCTCCGCTCATTTTCATGTTTGCCCCGCTGAATTTCATACTTGTCTCGCTTATTTTTATGCTCACCCTATTCTTTTTCATGCTTGCCCCGCTCATTTTCATGCTTGTCCCGCTCTTTTTCATGCTTACCCTGCTCTTTTTCATGTTTGCCCCGCTTTTTTTCATGTTTGCCCCGTTTAATTTCATGTTTGTCCTGTTCAATGTCTAGGTTCCTTCCACATATGGGGTTTTGGTGTATACATATTCTGATGAAAATTGAGGAGTATTACATAATCCGATGAATATGATGTATTACAAATAAAACATCATTGTGGGGCGTAACAAGCGTAATTGGATTGCGTACTGAGTTAGTCAGTACGCTCCCATTATACTAAGTAAACTCAGTTCGACGCACATTGAATGTATGTAGTATATTCACATTGTCCATCTATTTTTCCATCTATTTTAAGGGGTTTAGCCCCAAATTGAAGCATATCAAAAGATCAAGTGGATCATACCATGAGAAACAGTGGGCATAATGATTTCCACCGTTGAAATCATAGTTGGCCCAACAATGATGTTTATTTGTTATCAAACCTATTCATAAGATCATACCGACATGGATTAATAGAAAACACAATTATAAGCTTGATCCAAAATTTCTGTGGCCCATAAGAAATGATTAACATTAGAAGTTTAATTCAAAATTTCATATGGTATGGTCCATTTGAACATTGGATATATAGATTTTTCATCTTAATCCATGAAATTATTTGTTAAGTTTTTCCCGCTCATTTTCATGTTTACCTCGCTGATTTTCTAGTTTACCCCGCTGATTTTCTAGTTTGTCCCGCTGATTTTCTAGTTTCTACCGCTTAATTTCATGTTTGCTCTGCTGATTTTCAAGTTTTTCCCACTAAATTTCTAGTTTGCCGCACTGAATTTCATGTTTGCCCCACTCAATTTCATGTTTGCCCCACTAATTTCTATGTTTGCCCCACTAATTTTCTAGTTTGCCTCGCTCATTTTCTAGTTTCCCCCACTCAATTTCATGTAGTTTGTCCCACTCATTTTCATGTTTCCCTCGTTCATTCTTTAGTTTCATCCCCTCATTTTCATGTTTCCCCCCCTGATTTTCTAGTTTTTCCTACTTATTTTCATGTTTCCCCCGTTGATTTTTTAATTTGTTCCGCTCATATTTCAGTTTGCCTTGCTGTTTTTTTAATTTGCCCTGCTCATACTTCAGTTTGCCCCGCTGTTTTTCTAGTTTACCCTGTTTATACTTCAGTTTGCCCCGCTGTTTTTCTAGCTTGCCCCGTTCATACTTTAGTTTGCCTCGCTATTTTTGTAGTTTACCCTGCTCATACTTCAGTTTGCCCCCATCTTTTTCTAGTTTGCCCTGCTCATATTTCAGTTTGCCTCGCTATTTTCTTACTTTGCCCCACTCATACTTTAGTTTGCCCCGCTATTTTTCTAGTTTGCCTCGCTCATATTTCAATTTGCCCCGCTATTTTTCGAGTTTGCCTAGCTCATATATCAGTTTGCCCCGCTGTTTTTCTAGTTTGCCCCTCTCATATTTCAATTTGCCCCGCTGATTTTTTAGTTTCCCACACTCATTTTCATGCTTGCCCCACTCATTTTCATACTTGCCCCGTTTACTTTCAAAGAGCTTGAAACTGGTATGGATTCCTTCGTTGCAGCTCGAATACCACAAATTGTTTATGCCATTAGCTGTCGTTTGAACTACACAAACCTAACTTGGAAAAGCTAGTTATGTGCAAACCTTAGCATTTGGTTGAATATGTAGTTGTGGTCACTTTCTAAATTCACTCGGTGTTTGGAAGTACCTTGAGAAAGAAACCCAACTGAGAAGCTTTTTGTTACCTGAGTTTACACCTCAAATAATAACTCTCATTGTTCTAATTGTTTTAACCAATTGTAGAATCCATTAGAATAGCAATTTCTAAAAATTTAACTCAAGGGCCAAATGCAGGGCTGAGAATACATGAATAAAGCTTCCATGAAACTTCCATTCTATAAACATGTCTTGAGGATACATTTGAGACCATGTCATATAAGCCTTTTTAACATGCGTAGTGGTCTATTTAGCCTTTTAAGCATGATAGGCCATCCTTAGGTAGCTATTGCATTAGTTGCATACTCTGTATTGATATTTCTCTTTATGGTAGTGTAATAATGCTTGAGGAACTACTTATGGATCTTGAAAAATAACTAGGTTGGTTGGTTAAATTAGTTTCTCCTACCCCAAAATCATATGTGGTACGTTAAATAAATCATTTTAATCTAGGAGACATGCTTGTTAAATAAATAGACAAAGAAATGAATTAAAAGATAGAAAAATATTTTTATATACTTATATATACATATTTACATAATTATGTATTAGAGAAAAATGTAAGGGAGAAAAAGTTCTCCCTGTAAAAAAAAAAAAAAAGCCAAACTGCCAAGGCATTGTCACGGGTTCAGTGACACTCTGTTCTGCTTTTTTTTTTTTTTTTTTTTTTGCTTTATTGCTTTTGTGGGTCCCATCATGAGGTCTATGTTAAATCCAAACCGTCCATCTATTTGGCGAGCTCATATTAAGGCTTGAGATGGAAAATAAGATAGATCTAACTATCAAGTGGACTACATTGTAAAAGGTAGTGGGGAATTGAACGTCTACCATTGAAACCCTTTTAAGGGTTACGGAAGTTTTAGATTATTATGAAATTTGTTTTTCCTCTTCATCTAGGTCTTTGTGACCCTATGAATGAACTTAGACAGGGAAGATTTTTCACAAACATCACAGTGGGCCCTACTTGAGTTCCCATCGCCGGACCATCCTTCAGCGCTTGTCTCTGCACGCTAACCAGAGGAAGGCAGGGGTATTTTTGTCCTCAAATTCAATGTCCGTACAAGGAGGTCCAAGTGCATATATTAAGTTTGTATTGCTTCATAAAAGCCACTAGATAAAAGGTGGGGTCCACCGTCATAAATTTCTCCAAACTCCCTATTCTGAGTGGAAGCGGATTGGCCGGTGTACCACATATCACCGATCAACACATCACCAAATTCTGTGGGTCCAATCATGACGTATGAGTTATATCTAAACTGTCTGTCTACTTGGTGAGATCATCATAAGCCTTTATTTGAAAAATAAAAAAGATCCAAAAATTAAGTTGACCACACTGTAAAAGGCAGAGAGGGATTGAACGTCTGCCATTGAAACCCTTTTGGTAGTCACATAAATGTTGAATCAATATGATATTTGTTTTTTTCTCTTCATCTAAGTATGGGTGACCTTATGAACAGATTGGATGGAAAGAAAACATTATGGTGGGCCTTGGGATTTTTCAACGGTGAGAATCATTGTCACCACTGCTATTTTTGGTGTGGTCCACTTGAGTCTTGGAAATCACTCATTTTTGGTATCAAGATGTAAAATAATCTCTTAAATTGCACGAACAGTGTAAATATGATAAATACGTAATCTTGGATCCCATGTAACTTGGATCTACTTTGAACGTTAGTACAACTCGAGGTCGAGGAGCTCAGTGCTCGTGTTCGCATGACACGTACCCACAGCAGCGAAGTTTGTTTGTGGGGTACACCAGCCAATCTGCTTCCAATCCGAGTCCCCGACAGGGGGAACGGATTGGCTACTCCCCCTGCCACCAGCCCGGTGGCTGATGGTCGGTGCTCAGTGGAACCCACCAGGATGTATGTATTTCATCCGTTCCGTTCATCCATTTTTTCAGATCATTTTAGTACTTATTCCTAAAAATTAGAGGGATATATATCTCAGGTAGGCCACACCATAGGAAAACAATTGTTATTGGAAATCTACCATTAAAATCTTCCTAAGACTCACTGTACTGTTTATTTGATATCCTATCTGTTTATCAAGTCATATAGCCCAGATGAAGGCAAAAAATAAAGATCAGCATGATTCAAAACTTATATGACCCTAAAAGGAATTTAATAATCAACACTCATTCAACATTGCTTTATGTGATGTGGTCCACTTGAGATTTTGAAATAACTCATTGTTAGTCCATGTCATAAAAGGATTTGAAAAAATAGACGGATGAAAACACATACACCATAGGACGCAGATTTCCTGCTAAAGGCATCCTGCTCAAGGATGCTCTCTGGGCCCACTGAAATATATGTCAGAAAGCCTTTCTGTGCATCCGCTTTTCAAGGACGTACAACCAAAAACTAGGACGTACCACCAAAAACGAAGTTGATATAATGCGCAAGTTGATCACACAAATTGGAAAAGAAATTTCTCAAGTTAAAACCTTCCGTGGCTCTACCTTCATGTGTACATACTATGCAAACCTTTTATAAGGTCATTTTCAATGGGATGAAGTGAAAACACTTCAAATATATCTTGATATAAAAATTTTATACCAAGAATGCTTCAGCGGTGCTCACTGGATGCCCAATGTTTACTCTTTTGTAGCCTACTTGATTGTTGGATACATCTCAGTTTTGGTCACCCGTCCTGTGATGAGATTGCAAAACGTTTGGATGGAGTGAATTTCTCACAAACATCTTGGTGGCCCCACCCAGCATCCTTGCACAAGAACTTCCACCGAAAACGCTTCGGCCGGAAAACCACGTCCCCCGTACGTAGGCGGATTAGCTACTGACAGGTTTAACAGCGAGGATCTTTGCTGAAGTGACGTCACCCAATTACATAGGTCACACCATGATATGATGTACGTATTATATCCAGATGGTCCATTTCATTTGGATAGATCATTTTAATTCATGATTCAAAGAACGTGGCAGATCCAAAGTTATTATAGACCCCACCACATAAAACAGTGGAGAGAATGACGTCAACGGTTGAAACCTTCTTAAGGTCCACTTTGATGTCTATTTGAAATCTAACCTATTAATAAGTTAACATTGACATTAACTAACGAAAAATCCAAATATCAGCTTCATCGTAAACTTTTGTAGCCTTTGGAAGTTTTTAATCGTGGGCACCACTCTCCCCACTATTTTTTTTACTGTAGGGTCAAATTAAACTTTGGATCTAGCTCATTCATCAGCTCATACCTTAAAACGTTCTCTCCAAACGGATGAACGGCGTCAAGACAAAACATAAATAATGGCAAGTCCCACGTAACTCAGTGACGTAACTTCATTACCGAGTCTCTACCTCAGCTGATACACAAGTGACCCGATAACGTATGTTTTGTATCCGTACTTAGGTCATTTCAGGGTACGATCCAAAAAATGATTCAGATCCAAATCTCCGTTAAACCCCACCACAGGAAGCAGTGGGAGTGACGTTCACCATTAAATACCCCTAAGGGACAGTAGCTGATATTATGGCCTATTGGGGAGCGTGGATACCCTAGGATTGAAAATCTCCCATATTGATAATTCTCTTGGTGTGTGTTTGGCACCTTGAAGCGTAAATTAACTTTAATTCAAAAATACCTATATATGATATATTTTAAGGGGTTTGAATTTAATTACTAAATCAATTTTAATATCCTCAATTAGTGAGATATATAATTTTTGACATTATGATTGTGATAAGCCCATTAAAATATATGCTTTGGCTAAAAATGATAAAATTTTAAGTCTTGAATGTACTGCAAGCACAGGATCATGTTTGAGTGACTAACAAATGATTTTTAATCGTTGATTAACATGGACAATGTTTGGACGGTGCTGAACAATATTTGGACAGTGCTAATCTACATGAACATTATTTGGATGGTGCTGATCATCATTAGTGAGCCATGTGCTCAGTAAAATGATAGTGTACAGTGACAAATATTTGTACATGCAACTATTAAAATCATTTTAGGTGTAATTCAAGCTCTCATGGTGGATTACAAACCCCCTCAAAGATGGGACCCCCTGAAATGGCAATCCCCATTGCTTTATGCTGCGAAACAACCAAGGGGGTTTCAAAACCCCCCCGCAATCCAAGGTGCCAAACGACCCCTTTATTTTTTGCCTTCCTTTATGTCCGTATTAACTCATGAAAGGTGTTAACTCACAAAAAGGTTAAACAACACGGTTAAACAACACGGTGGACGTCAGTAAGTTTTCAGTGGTGGGCGTCACTCTCTGCACCGTTTTCTATGGTGGGTCCATCTGCTCATTCTTTGTTATGTACTTTAAAATGATCTCTCCAAATGGATGAACGGTTTGGATACACCACATCACGGTGAGGCTCGCGTAACTTGGTGACGTCACTTAAGCCTATCAGTAGCTAATCCACGCTAAAAATAAAAATAAAAAAAAAAACAAAATCTCAGACAGATTCACAAACAACTCAACCAATAAAATCAGAAGAGCGCGCGACCTCTTTCAACCAAGAGAAACGAGAGATGGAGCAAAAAACAAACCCAATCCATATTGCCATGTTCCCATGGTTAGCATTCGGCCACTTCAACCCCTTCATCCGGCTGTCCAACAACCTCTCCACGGACATAACCATCAAGATCTCCTTCATCCGGCTGTCCAACAACCTCTCCACGGACATAACCATCAAGATCTCCTTCATCTCAACCCCAGCTAACATCACTCGCATCTCCTCCTCCCTCTCATCTACCGTCCAAATCATCCCCGTCAAACTCCCACACGTGGATGGCCTCCCACCTGGCGTAGAGAACACATCTGAGTTGACCCTACAACAGGCCGAGCTCCTCAAGAAGGCCGTCGACAACATGAAGCCCCAAATCGGGACTCTCCTGACCCACCTCCATCCCCACATCATCTTCCACGATTTCTGCCACCAATGGCTACCGTCCATCGCAACCCCACTCAACATCAAGACCTTCTTCTTCTCCGTCTTCAACGCCACGCTCCTTGCTTATGGCGCTGTCCCTTCCAGGCTCGTTTTTTCCCAAAATACCCATCCTTGAAGACTTGAAGAACCCACCTCCAGGATTCCCGAACACCTGCGCTGCGGCGCTCTCGGCCTACGAAGCCCGAGATTTACTCTACAATTTCAAGAATTTTGGTGGTCCGAGTGCCTACGAGCGCATTGTGTCCACCATAAAGAATAGCTCCGCCATACTACTCAAGACTTGCATGGAAATGGAAGCTCCCTGCATCGAATTCTTCAAGGCTCAGTACGGTAAACCGGTCTTATTGGCTGGTCCGGTCGTCCCGCAGCCGCCTACTGGCGCACTCGATCAACGGTGGGCCGACTGGCTCGACCAGTTTCCGGAGAAATCAGTCATTTACTGTGCCTTTGGGAGCGAATCCTTCCTGGAAGACGATCAGATCCGAGAGCTGGTTCTTGGGTTAGAGCTGGCGGGACTACCATTTCTGGTGGTACTAAATTTCCCAGACGGGGAAGATAAGGTAGCTCGCTTGAAGGCAGCGTTGCCGGAAGGGTTCGAAGAAAGGGTAAAGGATAGGGCGGTGGTGCATATGGGGTGGGTGCCGCAACAGCACATACTGGCGCACGTTAGCGTAGGCTGCTTCGTGTCTCACACGGGGATGAGTTCTGTCGCCGAGGCGCTCGTTAGTGACTGCCCGCTCGTGCTTTTGCCGCAGTAGGCTGACCAGTTCTTGAACTCGAAGCTGGTGAGTGGGGATATGAAGGCAGCCGTAGAGGTAGAAAGGGACGAAGAGACGGGTTATTTTGGGAAAGAGGATTTGTGTACGGCTGTGAAGGGTGTGACGGAGTGGGTTGAGGAGGAGCCTTG
The DNA here is from genome assembly GCA_037074715.1 of Magnolia kwangsiensis. Classification (NCBI taxonomy): domain Eukaryota; kingdom Viridiplantae; phylum Streptophyta; class Magnoliopsida; order Magnoliales; family Magnoliaceae; genus Magnolia; species Magnolia kwangsiensis. The sequence goes on along the minus strand of CM073574.1, from coordinate 151,374,458 downwards.
GAAGACGGTGAGAGAGAATCATAGAAAGTGGAGGGATTTTCTGCGTGATGCCGACGTCCACGAGAACTATTTCAAGGGTTTTGTGGAAGAGATGAAGGGGATAGTGTACGGTGACGATGGAATGCAGGCGTGAATGAAGGTGAGTGCGCACGACCCGACCGTGGAGCCCACCATCCATGCCGGCTATCCGTTCTTCCAACTTACTTGTAAGGGTATCTTTGGATACATGAAAAATGAAGACAGTATTTCCCTGTAAACCTACCCTTGGGCTGTTTGGGAGTATAGAATTCGAACCGCTGGATTTAAAATCTTCCAATGGCGTTTGGAATCGCTGTAAATCAAAACTAGCTATGCTTAATATATTTACAAGGATTTAAATTTAATTAATTACTAAATCAGCTTTAGTATTTCTAATTAGCACACTCATGTAATACAATAGCTGTATTTCTAATTAGCACACTCATGTAATACAATAGCTGTAATAAGTCCGTTGAAATATATATTTATTTTCAAGTCTTGAATGGGCCACAAGCTTAAGATTGTGTCCTACTTACTAACCAATGATTTTTAATTGTTGATTTACATGGATAATGTTTAGATAGTGTAAATCATTATATTAAAGTAATTATAATGATGCATTTGTTAACATAATTGTTTTGGAATATCACCAGTGAGCCATGTGCCCAATAGATTAATAGCTTAATCACGCACATGTTACACATGTAACTCTTGTAAAGATTTAAGATATAATCCAAACACTCACATTGTATTTGAAACCCTCTTTGAGGATATTTGAAACGTCTTATATTTGAAACCCTCAATTACTTTATTGTGCCAAACATAGGGGATTTGAAACCGCCTCAACCCCCCAAATCTATGGTGCCCCTTATTTATAGAATATTGGGAAAAAGAAAACAATGTTTTCCTTATTAACTTTTTAATAAATTTTAAGATATATTTTAAAGCTTTTTGTTTGGTAAAGATAAAAAGTTTCTTTAAAAATTTTTAAGTAGTCACTAACATATGCCAAATTCACACACATGGCAAATGTGAGATGTTTAAAGATAAACAATAGCACATATAACATGAATGAAATATATGCATTCTTAAAGCTAAATTATGACATGCATGGTATATTTAAGGTGTTTGAAGTTGTGAAGTGGCACATGTGGTATAAGATACATATTGGTACAATAACAGGTAGGCATTAAAGCTAGATGTAAGCACTTGTGTACATTGGCATCATTTACATGCGGCATATTTGGAGGATTGTGGATTGACAATTACATGGTGTGTCACATTAGCGGATGTGGGAACTCTGCACATGTGGGGCATAAGTAAAATAAATAGTGCTACATGTAGCAAAATAGCACATGTGGGACATAAGCGAAAATGGATGATTACATGTAGCACATTAGGATATGTAGAGTTCTATACACATGGGAGGTGATTGAGAAAATAAATGGTGGCATATGCAAGGTAATTGAACATGAATATTACCTTAATTGGGCTTTAACCCTTACGAAACCTATTTTCTTTCCATGATGGGAAAATATGTTTTTCTAAAGGAGAGGTAAGAAAATAAAATTATTTAGTTTTAAATAACAATAGAAAGTAAAAAAATAATGCTTTTCATAATTTTTTAGAAAGAGATGGACAAGTAAGATTGAGTTTCAACAATGAGGCCTAGGGTTCAAGTGCTTATTGTGGTGTGTGTAAAAAAAAAGCTACATATAATCCGTTCATTAGATAGTGTTAAGCTTATTTGTAACTTAGCTAAGCCGTTAAAAGAAACTATATGAGACATTTGACCATGATTAAGAGACAAAAACTTAACCATTTCCAAAATTTTGGTGATCTCTCATAAGTGATAATTTCCTATTATATGAACGAATGTGATATGCATATATTCCATCACGGGTGAGATGTATGGTAATTAGAGGTGGGCATCAAGTTAAGTCGGACCGGATTAGGTCCAACTTAACTCGATCCAATTTTTGCAAGTACCTGACTCAAACTCGATCCAATTCAGGATCGAGTTTAGCAGGGTTGACTCGATTCTTTACTGGCCTGACCTAAACTGAGTTCGACTCGGTCAGGAAAATTGAGTTGGATCGAGTTGAGTCTGTCGGGTCGATTCAGACTTAGCTGAGTCAAGTCGAGTTAGAGACTTTGGTGCTAGGAAGGAAACATGAGGAAAATCAAGAGAGAAAGATGAAGAGAAAAGAGGAAAGAAAGAAGGAGAGGAGAAAAATCGGGAGAGAGAATGAGGGAATAAGAGGAAGTCAGCTCAGGTTGTGGTGCCGCACCACGCTAGGCCATCCGTCAAACCCAAGTTAGCAACATAAACTCTACTCTCATATCGGGTAGGACCTCAAAACTAGGCTAGGCCCTGTTCGCTTGTCATGCTTTAACAAGCAGGACGAGAAGACTAGTATGGTTGCAGTTATTATATGCCATAAAAGTTTATCTGGCGATGCCAACTTAGGTAGAAGAAGGGTAAATATATATATATATATATATATATATATATATATATATATATATATATATATATATATATATATATATATATATATATATATATATATATATATATATATATATATATATTTTGAGTAAAATCTGACTTTATACTACCTGATTCCAATCCGGATCAGATTGGATCGACTTGCTATATGACCCGAACTCGACTTGGTTTGGCATCAAATTTGAGTGGATCTACTCGATCCAACCCGACCCTGGCTTTCGGTTCGGGTCGGTTTGATCGATTTGGATCCTGCCCACCTGTAATGGTAATTATCGAAAGTGGATTGGCTGGTGTCAGTACATGTCATGCTAATATGAGTGCTAACGCTCCTCGAGCTTCGAGTTATACGGACGGTTCAAAGTAGATCAAAATTACATGATCCTTGAAATGATGTATTTATTATATCTACACTGTTCATCTATTTTTAGAAATCATTTTAGAGCACAAGCCAAAAAAATGAATCATATACGAAGATCAACTGAACCACACCATAAACAGCAGTGGGGATAATGATTTTCAACGTTAAAACATTTGTAAGGGCCACAATAACATTTATTTTCCATCCAATTTGTTCAGAAGGTCACAAATATCTTGATGAATAAGGAAAAAAAAATATTATATTGATCCAAAACTTCTATAACCCTAGAAGGTTTTCAATGTTAGACGTTCAATCTCCCAATTATTTCTACATAATAATTCACTTGATCTTTAGATCTCTTTTATTATTATTATTTTTTCTTTTGTCTCAGACCTCACGACAAGATGGCCAAGTGGATGGACGATTTAAATATATTACATACCTCATGATGGGGGCCGACGTTGATACATCATTGGCCGCTTCCGTAATTATTTAATATGAAAGCGGATTGGCTTGTGTACACCACACAGCATTGACCTTGCTGGCGTCTGTACGTGGCGTGCAAAGTCGACCGCCTGAGGGGAAGCGGGGCTGGTGTACCACAGAGCACCGACCACCAGCCCCGGGCTGGTGTCAGGGGAAGTAGATAATCCGTTTTCAAAATGATATCTAAAAATGTATAGACGGTGCGGATACAATATATACATCATGGCCAATAGAACCTGGTGACATCACTTCAGTAGTCACTCTCGTTGCTCAACCCGTCAGTAGCTAAGTTGTGTCCCCAATCCACTCATTTGATGGATGTACCTTTATTTGAGCTGTCTTATCCTGGTAGCCATCTGAAAATTGGGTTCACATGAGTGTTGTGTTATTAAGACTTCATAATCAGTTATTCAAGGCCCGTTTGGACAAGACTAAATAATTTTTTTAAAAAAAAACTCTACAATTTATTTTTTTAAAACAAGAGTTTGTTTGCCAAGCATGTTACAAAAGTGACCTGGTGCAATGAAGGTTTCAAATCTCATCATAAGTTTAAACTTTTTAACTTTTCTTCTTATTTCTCTCTACCAATGGATGGTACATGTCAAACAATTCCCACACGATAGATGCACAGCCAATTTGGTTCCGTGTATTAGCTAGTATTAGATGGAATTGAAATGGGAATACCAAAATACCACCAACTTAGCCTGATATCTTGTTTGGTTCCTTTGTTAGCTATTAGCTTAGTATGCTTTGGAAAATGACTCTTAAGCCATGGCATTAGAGGCTGCCACAAGAACTCTTCACAAGCCGTATGGGATTTGAGCTACACTGTCTCCATCTACATCCTGAGTTTTGCTAGATTCGAATGGATTGTTGACAATGACTAGTTCCGTGGGTCCCACCATGATGTATAGGTCATATCCACACCATCCATTCATTTTTTGAGATTATTTTATGGTATCAGCTTAAAAATAGGCATATCCAAAGCTCAAGTGGACCACACCACAAAAGCCAATGGGGTTTGAACGCCTACAATTGAAAACGTATTGAGGCCACAAAAGTTTTAGATGAAGTTGATATTTGTGTTTTTTCCTTCATCCAAGTATATGTGACCTTTTGAACAGGTTGGATGGAAAATAGACACCACGGTTGGCCCTAGGAAGGTTTCAACGGTGGCCGCCACTGCACCCACTGCTTTGTGTGGTGTGGTCCATGTAAGCTTTGGAATTGTCTCATTTGTGGGTCCATCCCATAAAATAATGTCGCAAACCGGATGCATGGTGTGGATATAACACACATCATGGTGGGGTCCACATAACTTGGTAACATCAACATGCTACCGAGGATCGTGGTGGTGTCTGGTATTTCCAAACACACTGTAGAGGGTGGATAAATCTTCATTGCTTCCCCTGTTCAATCCAAACACATTTCAAAGTAAATCCAAGGGAACTATATTTTCACCACTCTTCTTCCAAACAAGGAATAGGATGACCTGCATCCCATGCGATTTTAGACAAACTTAACACCACATAAGCATTACACACACTAATAGAAAAATGGAAAAAGGCTATGGATAAAATCCGTAGTCATAGACCTATGGCTACAGTTTTAGTTCGTATCTAGTCCGTGACACGACCGTAGTCGCAGGTGCCGTAACAATAGGTCTGGAAGCTATAGCTACGGATTTAATCCATAGCTATAGATTATAACGGCTACAGATATAATTCGTACCAATAATATCTGTAGCGATAAGTATAAACAGCTATGGATATTATTTGTAGCTAAAAGTCTGTAACACTATGCCAAATTTAATAATGGCTACAGCTGTTAGATTATTGGCTACAATCAATATCCGTAGCTATTTTGTACATTAAAAAATATATATAAAAGGCTACGGATTTAATCCGTAGCCATTGACCTATAGCTACGGTCAATATCTGTGTTATAATCATTCATTCATTCAATTACCACCTGCATAATCATTCATTCATTCAATTACAATCAATCATTTATTCATTCATTCAATCAATTACAATTATAATTACAATAATGCTGAAAATACAAATCTTGATGAGTCTGTGTGCACTCGCATATGGCCAGGTGCATCCTTCATCCACCATAGATAGAAAATGAATGTGAGTATCAGTAGTTCACCTGCACATCCGACAATTATACCAATAACTTCTCTTGTGCGTCTTCCGTAATTATTCGAGGGTGAACCACCACTAGAAGACTCTGCAACATAAAAAGAAAGAATCAGTCAATTGAAGAAGGATGAAAACTAAATGCAAGGAAAACATAGAAATAGGATAGTTGAGAACCTAAAGAAACATGTATGGTTGACACTAGCGGCCCAAAAGTTGCTTGAAATGGAATGGACAGCTGGTTCCGTACTTAGGCCTTATGTTATCACTATTCTACCCAATGTATTCTTACTTCCAAAACTTCAGCCTAGTGTTAATTAATTTTATTTTTTATCTTTCCATTTTCATTATTATTTTGTGAAATATTTTTCAACAGCCACGCAATCCACATCCCAACACCACCAAGTTACGTGTTGTCATGGACACCATGCAAACCACATCCCTTAAATTGTGAACCGTATGTGGATACAACACAAGTTTGTACCAATCTGGTTTCCTAGAGTCTTTCCTAATAACAAAAGTACCTCCACTTTTCTAATTCCCTCTTTGTACCTCTTCCATGGTCCTCATAGCATGGTTTTACCAGCTCAAGAATGAGCATTCTACTTTGAAGATAATAGAGTCTATTGATACACAATGATTGTCAAATCTAGGGTGAAGGATGCGAATCATCAAACCAATTGCCATGGTCGATGTCGACCTCTCTTCACTAGGGATGCTTGTCTTTATTGTACCTTCTAATCCTGCGATTAGTTAAGTTTCATAAAGCAGTTGAGCCATTGGAGGAAGATGGAGATAGGTCCTAATCCTAAAGAAATTGATGTTTGCATCAACTAGAATATTGAAGCATTTCAACATCCAAATCTAAAGAGTGATCATTTCTTCATTTTTTGCATGTTATAAAGAAAATTCAACAAGAATAGTTTTGAATGTCGCATTACTCTTAATTTAAAGTTCTCTGTGTTCATTTCCTTCGACATGTGTGATGCCCACTTCTTCCAAAACTATCATGATGGTTCAAAGTGGGCCAAAGGTGCATATACGGTCAGATTTGCATCATCTACCATAAGATTTGGTTCCAAGTTATAGCCAAGTCATGCTATTAATTATCCAGTTGCATGCCAAAAGTCTAATAAAATCCTTACAATGTGGGGACCACCTAAAGTGACACCTAGCATGGAATGCTGAATGCTTGCATGAAACAAAAACAAAAACAAAAAATACAAAAAAATTGAGAAACCAACCTAAATTGGTCGTTGGGATAAATGTTTGTAGCTTTGGCATTCCTCTTCACTTGATATCTTCATATCCCTACAAATGAGAGGTAGATTTTAGAAGAGATTAGATATATGTAGAGAGAGGTTCTTCCTTTCATGTAGCATGTAGATATATTCCAACATATTTATACACGGGCATGAAATTGTGTCCATTGCCAAAAGTCCATAGGCAAAGGAGTCGGTGAAGCTTATTTTGCACTCATCTTTCTAGAAGAGAACCCAAGTTGAAGCCAACATGAAAGATATTTGTCCATCTCTAGAAAAATGTATTCAAAATAATCCAATTGGAATGAAGGATGAAAATGTTATTATTATTTTTTATTTTTTTAACACAAACTCACACTCACACCCACACCACATGGAAAATCAATCTCATGACCTCCGAGTTAAATATCTTAAAATAATAAATAAACAAACAAACAACCATATTGTAGTGCATACATTTAACAAATTGAATGTTATATTCATACTATGACATGCTTGTGAACACAACACACAATCATGTGATGGAATTGGGGCTCCATTTTCGGGGCATGACTATTAAAAATAGGGGCTGACCTCTCCTAATTCTAGTTCACAATAATTATAATAAGAAAGAGGAAATGAAAAACTGGCATTTACCTTATCATCTTTTAAGTGCGAATCAAGCTAATTCCCTTTTAAAGCTTTAGACTGTGACAATGACTCGGTTGGGCTTAACAACCACCTTGCATTGCTCAGGCACAATCTCCATGTTCAACTTTAGTATGGCACAACGGTAATTCTTCCCTTGAACGCCATGGAATTTAACATCAACAGACATTGGCTTGAAAACAATTTCCACCTTCTCTAACTCCACACCCTCTAAGGAAACATAAATCTTAAAGGAAAACAAATAACGAAAAAAAAAAATCAACTTTTACATTTAATTTCTATCAACCACAAACACTAAAGACATATCAGAAAAAGTAAGATTTTAGAGACATATGGCATATGAATTTCAAAAACTGACATTTTCAAGGTTGTATCCAAGTCTGGATCCTCTTTGTAATTGAAAGCTTCATCAAAGCCTAGCTCATTTTTTAGAAGATCAACCTAAAATATATAATTGAAATTTTTTCTGTGTCAGAAAGGGAATATGCCTCGATGCAAATAAGGTTGTAATTCCAACAAAAGACGTGCCTTTTGTTGCATGCCAGCACTTTCAACAACATAACAACCAACTCAACTGAATTTTTTTCTTGGTTTAGAGAAAAATGGGACTGTCTGTTCTTTATTCCAGCAAAGTGCAGATTCCTTAGGGTTGCTAATCTACATTGTTTTGCATGCTATTTAGAAAAATGTGACATGTAAAAGCATTTTATTGTTCGAAGTGCAGTCATGGCTATGTGGCCTCTATATTGTTGACTGATTAAAATGTCACTCCAATTTTTGTTGCTTTTCATGTTTCTCAGAGTGTACAAGAGTTATCCTATATAGGTGCAAACTGTTAAAACCATGCATCAAGTGTGACTTCATTCTACCTAGTGCTACTTTGAATAACTTTTGTAGGGATTGGCTCGTATAAGTTATTAGAACAAGTGTGTACTGCCTAAAGTATTTCTAGGTCTATAATGGTAGCCAGCTGGACACAACATATGAGTATAAGAAAATGGGCTTTTTGTGAGCTAAAGTTCATGGGTGAATATAGGTTATATGTTTAGGTTAAGGTTTAGGGATTCGGGTTCGGGTTCGGGTTCGGGTTTAGGTTATAGGTTTTGGTTTAGGTTATAGTTTATAGGTTTAGGTTTAGGTTATGGGTTTGGGATTTGAGAATAGGTTTAGGTTATAAGTATAGGTTTAGGTTGAGTTATATATTAAGGTTTAGGTTTAGGTTATAGGTTTTGAGATTTGAGAATAGGTTTAGGTTATAAGTTTAGGTTTAGGTTTAGGTTTAGGTTAAGGTTTAGGTTATAGGTTTTGGGATTTGAGAATAGGTTTAGGTTATAAGTTTAGGTTTAGGTTTAGGTTATAGGTTTAGGTTAAGGTTTAGGTTTAGGTTATGGGTTTTGGGAATTGAGAATAGGTTTAGGTTATAAGTATAGGTTTAGGTTGGGTTATAGGTTAAGGTTTAGGTTTAGGTTATAGATTTTGGGATTTGAGAATAGGTTTAGGTTGGGTTAAAGGTTAAGGTTTAGGTTTAGGTTATAGGTTTTGGGATTTGAGAATAGGTTTAGGTTACAAGTGTAGGGTTTAGGTTTAGGTTATAGGTTTAGGTTAAGGTTTAGGTTATAGGTTTTGGGATTTAAGAATAGGTTTAGGTTATAGGTTTAGGTTAAGGTTATAGGGTTTAGGTTATAGGTTATAGGTTTAGGTTTAAGTTATAGGTTTAGGTTTAGGTTTTAGGTTTAGGTATAGGCTTAGGTTATAGGTTATAGGTTATATGTTTAGGTTAAGGTTTAGGGATTCGGGTTCGGGTTCGGGTTATAGGTTATAGGTTTTGGTTTAGGTTAAGGTTTAGGTTTAGGCTATGGGTTTTGTGATTTGAGAATAGGTTTAGGTTGGGTTATAGGTTAAGGTTTAAGTTTAGGTTATAGGTTACAAGTATAGGTTTATGTTTAGGTTAAGGTCTAGGTTTAAGTTATAGGTATAGGTTTTAGGATTTGAGAATAGGTTTAGGTTAAGGTTATAAGTATAGGATATAGGTTAAGGTTTAGGTTTAGGAAATCGGGTTCGGGATCGGGATCGGGTTTAAGTTTGGGATTAGGTTATAGGTTATAGGTTATAGGTTTAGGTTTGGATTATAGGTTAAGGTTTAGGTTAGGTTATAGGTTATAGTTTAAGGTTTAGGTTATAGGTTAAGGTTTGGGTTATAGGTTATAGGTTATAAGTATAGGTTTAGATTTAGGTTAATGTCTCACTACCAAAAAAATGAGCAAAGGCTACGGACTATAGAGGTCTTTGGCTACGGATTTAATCCGTAGCTACTTTGCTACGGATTTAATCCATAGCTAAAACATAATTAATTTGTAGCTAAAACATACCTCCCCCATCAGACCTCATTAGAGACGGACGATGCTTAAAGGGCTCTATGGGGCCCATTGCAATATATTTATGTTATCTAATCGGTCCGTCAATTTTGAAATATTATTCCAATGCATGAGTTCAATAATTAGAAGGATCAAAAGTCGAAGTGGACCACACCATGAGAAAGAATGAAAAAATAAATCTTTATCGTTAATATGTGGTGTGGTCCACATAAATGTTATATCTGACTCATTTTTTGGATAAACCCTAAAAATGAGCCGTTAAATTGAATGGATGGAGTGGATAGTTAACACACACAACGGTGGGCCCCACAACTCCTAAAATAAATGACCCCTAAAATTTCGTCCGTCCATTCATTCCCGTGCACCTCTCCCGCCCACCCCATTCCAGAAAAGCAAAACCCTCTCTCTGTCTCTGTTGCCCGCCCGCGACTCACCCTCCCAAATCCCTCTCTCTCTCTCTCTCTCTCTCTCTCTCTCTCTCTCTCTCGCACTCGGCCCTCTCGCGCTCCCTCACCCTCTCCCTATCTCTCAGCCCCATTTCCCTCTCTATTTCCCAACCTCTCTGTCTCTCTCATTAGGGTTTTCAAAACCCCCTTTCGCTGCAAGAAGGAGAAGAAGGAGAAGAAGGAGAAGGAGAAGGAGAAGGAGAAGATAAATGGTTAGTCTCTCTCTCTCTCTCTGAGATGGATTAAAAATTCCAATGAAGTTTTGATTGATTGCAGTTGCCGATGGCCACTAATGATAAACGGTTAGTCTCTCTCAAAAACCCCTCTATTTTTTTTTCTTCCTTCTATTCCGGATGAACTGATAACCTCTCTCCTAGGTATGAACAAGAACCAACAACTGTTTTCCTAGTGCCAATAAATCTTATTTGAGTGGACTTGTTTCAATGTCCGTTGGATGATTAGATGCTTTACGCAGCATCTGGACTTAAGCCCCAAAAAAGAAGCTTGTGCGGGGCTTCCAAATCCAAGCCAAGACAGTGCATGTGTTTGGATTTTGGACAGCATGTAAAACAAAATTTGCATTAGGCAGGCTTCCATGGCAATGTGGTGCAGTTTGCATTTTCAACATGTAAAATAGAATCCATGTTACACAGACATCCAGGCTGAGATGATGCAATATGCATTTGGATAGTGCGTAAAATGGAATCTGTTAGGTGAGTCAATATGATTCAAATTGCACTTGGACAAGACAAACCGAAATCTGCATTAGCCAGGGTTCCTTGCCGATATGATGCAATTTGCACTTGGACAACACACAAACGGAATCTAGATGAGGTTTTTTCACTGAATCATGAAAGAGAGATTCTGGGGGATGGTCATGCTCTTCTCACAGCATTTGATGCTAATTGAATAATGTGGACCTTAGGAACCAAGAATTCTTGAACATACCCTATTTTCAAAGCCAGTGTGGTGCAATTTGGACAGCAGGTAAAATAGAGTCCTTGATAGGAGGGCTTCAAAGCCAATAAGATGCAATTTCCATTTGGATAGTACATAAAACTGAATCCACATTAGACAGGCTTCTAAGCCAATATTGTACAATTTGTATTCGAAAGTAAGATGTAAAATAGAATACGTATTAGGTGGGTCCTAAGCCAATATGATGCTGTTTGGACTCAAACAGCACACAAAACAGAACTTGCATGAGGCTGGCCTTTATTATCTTGTGTCTGTTGCGCTGAATCGTATGCAAGATATTATGGCTCTTGACCATGTCTCACCTGCATTTGGCACTTCACATGGGCCTTGTGAACAAGAATTCCTGAACATGACCCATGTTCTTTCCATGGCTGCTGAAAAATATTCATGCTCAAGTCTCCCACTCGTTAGGTGAGCTTTGCAGACAGTGTAGTGTATGTGAGTGATCCAGGGTTCAATCCTTGGTACAGTTACCTTTCAAAAAAAAAAAAAAAATCATGCACAAAACCCTTGCCTGACTCGTGCCCATGCATTGCAGGTCGCATAAGTTTCTTGGAATTTTACTTATATTATGCTTTCTATTTATGCATTTTTGTTAATCTAGATACAAATTTCTTTATCTTATTCTTTCAAGAACTAATATTTGTATAGTAATATATGGATCAATATAGTATAACTGTTAAAGCATGCTAGTGCGTGGGATTTTCAAAGTCCCTTGTGTATAATGCCTTGTTTCCGTGGCCAAGTTACATGACTTTAGCTGACATATGTTTCACAAAAATTCAGTGTATAGCCTTGATGTTCAGCTGTTTTGTGGACTGCATTTTTCTGATGTATTACTTGTCTAAATTGTCAATCAGGTGGGAATTTACTTGCCTTGTTATGACATTTTCTGCAACTGGATAGAAGAATTTACTGCCCAAAATGCTCCTACCTTGACACCATATGCCCCCCTAGTTGCCGGCTCACTCGCACGATCACTAGCTTGCATCACCTATTCTCTTATTGAATTGGCAAGAATGTGCATGCAGGTATGCAACTTTCATGTTGGTGTCTTTACCAATTAAAAACATGTATGCAATGGCCTGGAAGCCAGTGCATTTAAGTATCAGATATGCAATTGCCTATGAATAGTTTCATGCATCAAAATTCTTTTAATCATTTGCTAATACTTTAATTAAAAACTTACCCATAAAAATGTTAAATAACAGAATTGATATAGTTATTTGCATTTTCGAATGAAGATTCTTGGGTGTCACAAACATGAATATGGGGTGTAAATCTACCATGGAGAAATGTCATGGCTATTCACACAGAGAGATGGAAGAGGTGAATAGCAGGACACGTGCTCATGTGGTACATTTGTGTGACAATCATTAGGCAGGGCCAATGGTTACCATGCCTTGGGTCAAAAATCAAGCCAATCCAGTCATCAGGTGGCCATACTTGCTTGAGGAAAATGGATGGTTAAGAAAGCAACCACCAACCACCTATATTCAGCATACATGTAGGGTTATCTTGCACGCATGTTCCACTTTGGTATGTGTGTTGCAATTCACCTCTTCATTTTAGAATTTCTGTTAGGCAATTCTAACAATCCCATCCATGAGTTGGAAAAAGGACGGTTGATAGAAATAAGGACAAATCTAGATGGATTTGATAATCCAATCAGTCTTATTTTTACATTGTAGCCCTGGAAATGTGTTCTAGATTTAATGAAAATTTTTGATAGCTTTGAAAATTTCACTCTAGTTTTCCACAGCAGTACATTCGTTTTCACTCAACATGTGGGGCCCACGGTTCAGGACCATTGTTGTGAAAAATAGTAAATCTATTGGTGCATTTGTCATGAATATATTCTTGTGTCTGTTATGGGTTTTACTGTTGTATCTGTTACGAGAATCTATTTGCAGTTTCGCATAGCAAGTCGGTAATATTCTGTGTATTTCTTTGTCTCATGTGCTAACATTGGCAAACCTTGCTGTTGTATTTTTATGTATTTTGGTTATTTGGCGATCACATTGTACTAAAGGTTTTACAAAGAGATCAATAGACACATATATGTATGTATATATGTTTATGTTTATTTATTTATATATTATCATTTGAATGTTCTCTGTCAAAGTTTACAAATTCAAACTCAACTTGACAACAAGTTAAAGATTAGAAGCAGTGCAACCCCAGAAGGCTTAAGAATGCCACAAGGCATGCATTGGGACTAGTTTGTGAAATCAGTTTCCATACTTTGAATTTTTTTTCCTATATACATTTATATTTATATTTATATTTATTTATATATAATAATTTGAATGCTCTCTGTCGAAGTTTACAAATTCAAACTCAACTTGACAACAAGTTAGATATTAGAAGCAGTGCAACCATTTTTTTATTTTTTATTTTGATAGCGTGTTTGCATGGTTTGTGTCAAAGAATTCGATGACAGGCATGCATCCATTTTAAACCAGTGCTTTGGAAATAAATAACCTACAATAGGTGGTTGTTTGATTAATTCAAACTAGGAGGAATTTACCAAGGCCTCTCTAATTGAATGCACAAATAACCTCCCTGATTGCTGCTGCTGCTGCCACCATCAAAGTCCCAAATAAGAACATCTTGCACCACAAGAGCTTCACTTCAAGTCATCATAATTTGGAAACATTGAAACTGTTTAAAACAAATTCATTTATGGTTGAAAAGAGATGTCTACTTCTCACAAACTTTCCTAGGAGTCTTCTATATGTATATCACAAACCTGACCTTTGGAGAGCATGTGGAGGCATGGACAGCTTACAGAGCACCATCACTTTTCGCCCTCGCTTGGTGGCTTATCTTCATCTTTCTTTTGATCTGTTTGAACTTGGCGAGATGCCAGCAAATCCTTAACTGAAGGATCATTAGGGTCAACTCCCGGAAGCGAAGCAAGAATAGATGACACGAAAGATTGGTCTCCAAGCACCTTGCTCATGTCATTCTGGCTAGCTGTATCTTTTACACTGTCCTGCACAGACATTTGAAGGGCAAAAGCTAACTCTTGGTCTTCTGTAGTTGCCTCTGACATATCTGTATCTTCCACAGGCACACCACCAGATTGACTAGATCTAGGATCATCCATTGACATTGCTAGGGCTTTCTCAAGCAAGGCAGTCTCATCCTCCGTGAGATCAGCTCTTTTGTTGTCAGCCCCGGGACCTGAATTGCTTCCAAATTCAACCATAGTTGCATCTTGAGAAGTAGATGCCTGCTCCCCTCCTTTTTCTTGTTTAGCAGCATCCTCTGAAGCTTTCTTAGTAGCAGCTTCTTGCCTTACCCTCTCCTCTTCCATTGAAACCCGAAGGGCAAGAGCTAGCTCGGGATCCAAGTTAGGATCCATGCCAAAATCAAATCCAGACACACCGCTTGCTGCAGCTGCAGCTGCAGCAAAACTGTTTCCTACTTCCCCATCTGTTCACTCCCCAAGTGCAGGATTGTGATGTAGTAATAACTCGGTAAGACCGAGGTCGAATCCCAAGGGACTGAAACCTGTATGTTATCTAAAACTAACTAGAACTAGAACTAGAACTAGAATGAGATGCAACCTAAATCAACTAGAATTTCAAGGAATAATTATGAAATTATTATCTAAAACTTAGGAGAACTTCAGAGAGAAGGGCACTAGGGATTCAGAGGATCCACTTGTACAGATTAGGGAGACCTTATGCATGTTCTATGGACATTAACTGAACTGACATTGATCTAGTTTTCAAGAGATGAAAGGTATATGAATTAGAATGGATTCCATCACCAAACCATGCCCAAAAGACTATGGAAAATAACAGAATTAAACTAATTACCAACCCATCACATGTATGAAGGTTAGGAAGGGTACCAACATCCAACCATGCCCAGGAGACTATGGTGAACAACAGGGCTTCCTGACATCATAAACATAAAGGAGAACGAAAATATTCAAAGCCATTGCGGACCCACTGTAATTTCAGTCATAACAGACCATTAAAGACTAAAAACATTTCAATATTAATAAAACCAAAATTAACGTCAATTCAATCTAAACAAAAGGCATAAGAAAGTCACTCCCATCACGCTACAAGCTTCACCTCTTAGCCCTAGCTAAGAGGTTTAGCCCAACATAGGCATGATGAATCTAAAATCCCTTAGAAAAGAAAACATAAAAGAAAATAAGGAATTAAGAAAAGAAGAAGAACTGTTGAAGCCGTCTCTCTCTCTCTCTCTTCCACTTCACGTCCAAGCCCCCTATCTCTCTCTTTGCTCCTCTGCGTCCAAGCTCTGGCCGTGGATCTCCATGTGATTCTCTAAGATTGAATACCCTCTCTCACGTCCACAACCTCCTTTTATAGCTGCTGGAAGGTTGGAGTCAGTGACAGAGTTGTAGCAGGACACGGAGTGTAATTTTCGCAGCAAAGTTTCATTGACTCAAAACTCGCCACCTTCCTCGCTTATTTTCCAAATAAACACCGTCCCCTAGGACATTTTTGAGCCCTCTACATGATAGACGGCTCAAATCCGCCATACGATGAAAGATGGTGGGCCACAACCGCCTAAAAAATTAGATTTTTGCGGATGTGCGAAAGCTTTCGCACCTCTTCGCTGCGTAGCTCAGTGGACCCCATAGAAGTATTTTCATGGAAATCCACTCCGTCCATTAGATTCAGGATGAAATTTCAGTCAAGAATGGATGGTTTTAAACATCAATTGACGCGGCCCAGAGAAGAAATCACCAAAAAATCAGTTTTGAATGTCACAGAACTGACCTTTTGTGGCCTCTGTATTGCACACGTGTGCATGCATGGGTGAAAGCAATCAGCATGATTTTGAAGGGCTCGAGGCCTTCTACAAGATGGACGGATTAGATCGTCCGTATAGACGATGGATGAGCCCCACAGACTCCCACAAATAGTACACAAACCGTCCATTTTCTGATAAAGATGGCAATTGCCGTTTTGAGGCTGGCGTAGGCGCGGGTCAGCGCTGCTGACCGTCTTACGCTGGTGCGATGCGGCGCCAAAACGCATGTACAATGTGTACACTCGTACACATACAGGCCCTCCTTCGATGTTTTTACGAAATCCAATCCGTCTATTCCTTTTCTCATATTATTTAAACCGTCGATGCCGATTTTGTGGCATTTTCAGATATCAGGTGGGCCCCAATTTGAAGATTAATGGGCTGATGTATCCGTTGGCCCACTTCCCAAGATCATAAATGGCTGAAATTTAATATTTACAGTTTATTTATGGCCCTCATTATATGTATGAAGTTTCGAGGCGAACAGATGGTGGGAACCCCATGATCTTGTATTCTGGATACGTTTCAGGCCACTTGAGCTTCAGTTTCTTAGTTTTCTCGAATTTCTAACCATGTAAATCCCTTAATCTTGGTCTTCTGAAGTCCGTCCCTTGCTTTGGTGACTTTGGATCGTTAAATCCATGCTTTTAACACATTTTTCAATCCATGCTCATAAAATCACCTTGCAACATAAACACGATAAAAACAGGCCGTTAAACAGTATCATACTCGTAAATACAGAAAATAACTGGGGTCTGATATGCAATATTTGACCCTCAACACCATCTCCAGTGAATATGGGCGTACTGTTAAGAACATCTGAAAGAGCACAGGGACCAGGAGGAACATGAACAATGCGACTGCTGTCATTATTGTTTATAGAAGAAAGAAGGGCCTCTTTCTGGTTTCCCATCATCTTCTTCGCCAAAATCAACAATATCAAGAGCAACACTATTCTTTTTCAACTTTCTTCCTATCGTCTCAAGTACCTTCTTGTCATATTTGTTAGGACTTCTAGCAAAAACTATAATCCTTTGTTGCTGCGTTTTGTTTTGGCGATGTTTAAGAGCCAATTGAGCTAC
This sequence comes from Magnolia kwangsiensis, assembly GCA_037074715.1. Taxonomy (NCBI): domain Eukaryota; kingdom Viridiplantae; phylum Streptophyta; class Magnoliopsida; order Magnoliales; family Magnoliaceae; genus Magnolia; species Magnolia kwangsiensis. The sequence goes on along the minus strand of CM073574.1, from coordinate 151,357,346 downwards.
CTGGATCCCAACAGTCATGTTTATCTCACCACCAATTTCTAGACCGTGCATGCATGCCAGAATTTTTCCGAGATCACTTGTAGGAGTGACCAAAACATCAATGCCTTTACCTTCCATTGTTAGAACACCAACGGTATTCTTTGGATTAGACTGTGTTTTTGCGCAGCACAACCATGAATCTTGCATAGATTAAACAATCCATGATTGGGACTTGAGGAAAAGTTGAGGTGTATTGTTGTCTCCAGTCAAGCCATTAATTTTGTTTGAGATAAATTTGTGTTTGGATTCTTGTTTGTTGTAGTTTGATGCAAGATAGGTGTTTATTACCTAGGAGTTTCTGAGGATGTTGTGGAGTCTTCTCAGCCATGGACTTCAAGAATGTTGTTATTGTTGGACGTTAGTAATCTCTTGTAGCCATGTAGTGGTGTCGTGGTTATAATTGAAGATAGCTGTATAGCCTTCTTGACCTTAGGTAGTAAGGATCCTTGGAGTCTTTGTCCCCAATGTTGATCATTCTTAATTCTTTCCATTAAGTCATGCATGATATGCTTGATACAAACCCATGAACATGCCATGCCATTCTTAATTTTTTTTGATTGCTGAGTTTGGTTGCGGGTTTTGTGAAGTGGATTGTATCAATGGTTTTTTTTTTTTTTTCAAATAAATGGTTACTTTCCTTTTGTGCGCTCATTTCTAAACTGATAGCCATCGATGCAGACTTGTCACCACAAATCAGGCTACTTGGGCTTCATGCACTCATTTGTAGCCTGATTCATCAACTCATTTGTGTAACTAATTGACTTTTCCTTATTGTAACATGTCCTAGACTTTTATGACTAACGCACATGCTAGGAGGCACCCTGAAACTGACAGTATATTCTGGATATATGTGCATATATATATATATATATATATATATATATATATATATATATATATATATATATATATATATATATATAAGTTTTTCATATTATGTAATGCTTTGGGTTTTGAAGATTATCTATGCCGCTATCAAAGTTTTCACTGCTGGGATGAAATTGTTCAGATCTAAGATGAACAAGTTCCATGCTCCCCATTATAACACGACACAACACTTGGTAAGTCTCTTGTCAAGAATGCATATGTGTAGTTATCATTGTGGTTATAATTATTCATTATGTGACAGGTTTTCAGGTGAGATAAACGAGTTTTAAAAGAAAACAGTCTGCGGTTTTGAGAAGCGATTCCCAATGCCATTTTATGTTTAAATGCATATTTCAGATTCAAGCATCTGTTAGGTCTCTTGACTCAAGAATGCACATGGTTGGAGTGGTCTGGCCATTTGGACAAATCGTGTTTATGTATTTGTTCAAAATTGATGGAGCAGACCCGGATGTGCGTCGGAGCTATCCGTAAGAGCGGGGGTCCCTTGAAGGTGGGAACCACTGTTATGACCATGATGAAGCTGTCCATTTCCTATGGACAGCATTGTAGGGGCTTGGCCATTTGGACAGGCCGTGTTTATGTACTTGCTCGAAATTAATGGAGTAGACCCGGATGTGCGTCGGAGTTATCCGGAAGAGCGGGGGTCCCTGAAAGGTGGGAACCGCTGTTATGACCATAATGAAGCTGTCCATTTCCTATGGACGGCATTGGAAGGGCCTGACAATTTGGACAGACCATGTTTATATTTGTATTTGCAGGTACCATACCCTTAACCTAAACCCGAACCGATTCTCAAACCCAAAAACCTATAACCAAAACCAAAACCTATAACCTAAACCAAAACCAAAACCAAAACCTATGACCTAAACCCGAACCGATTCTCAAATCCCAAAACCTATAACCCAAACCAAAATCAAAACCTATGAACTAAACCCGAACCCATTCTTAAATCCTAAAACCTATAACCTAAACCTAAACCTAAACCTATAACCTAAACCTGAACCCATTCTAAAATCCCAAAACCTATAACCTAAACCAAAACCAAAACCAAAACCTATAACCTAAACTCAAACCCATTCTCAAATCCTAAACCTATAACCTATAAGCTAAACCAAAACCTATAACCTAAACCAAAACGAAAACTAAAACCAAAACCTAAGACCTAAACCCGAACCCATTCTCCAATCCCAAAACCTATAACCTAAACCAAAACTAAAACCAAAACCTATAACCTAAACTCGAACCCATTCTCAAATCCAAAAACCTATAACCTAAACTTAAACCTTATCCTAAACCTATAACCTATAACTTAAACCAAAACCTATAACCTAAACCAAAACCAAAACCAAAACCAAAACCTAAAACCTAAAACCGAACCCATTCTCCAATCCCAAAACCTATAACCAAAACCAAAACCAAAACCAAAACCTATAACCTAAACCTGAACCGATTCTCAAATCCTAAAACCTATAACCTAAACCAAAACTTATGACCTAAACCCGAACCCATTCTCAAATCCCAAAACCTATGACCTAAACCCGAACCCATTCTCAAATCCCAAAACCTATAACCTAAACCTATAACCTAAACCCGAACCCATTCTAAAATCTCAAAACCGATTACCTAAACCAAAACCAAAACCAAAACCTATAACCTAAACCCGAACCCATTCTCAAATCCTAAATAGGTTATAGGGTTCGGGTTCGGGATCGGGTTTAGGTTTGGGTTTAGGTTATAGGTTAAGGTTTGGGTTATAGGTTAAGGTTTAAGTTATAGGCTATAGGTTATAAGTATACGTTTAGATTTAGGTTAAGGTCTAGGAATAGGTTATAGGGTTTGTGTTCGGGATTGGGTTTAGGTTTTAGGTTATAGGTTAAAGGTTTAGGTTTGGGTTATAAGTGAAGGTTTAGGTTAGGTTTTAGGTTATAGGTTAAGGTTTAGGTTATAGTTAACGTTTAAGTTATAGGTCATAGGTTATAAGTATAGGTTTAGGTTTAGGTTAAGGTCTAGGTATAGGTTATAGGGTTCAGGTTGGGGATCGGGTTAAGGTTTGGGTCTAGGTTATAGGTTATAGGTTATAGGTTTAGGTTTGCATTATAGGTTAAGGTTTAGGTTAGGTTTTATGTTAAGGTTTAGGTTAGGTTTTAAGTTAGGGTTATAAGTATAGGTTATAGGTTTAGGTTGTAGGCTATAGGTTATAAGTATGGGTTTAGATTTAGGTTAAGGTCTAGGAATAGGTTATAGGGTTCGGGTTCGGGATTGGGTTTAGGTTTTAAGTTATAGGTTATAGGTTTAGGTTTGGGTTATAGGTTAAGGTTTAGGTTATACGTTATAGGTTATAAGTCTAGGTTTAGGTTTAGGTTTAGGTTAAGGTCTAGGTATAGGTTATAGGGTTCGGGTACGGGATCATGCTTAGGTTTGGGTTTAGGTTTTAGGTTATAGGTTATAGGTTTAGGTTAGGTTTTAGGTTAAGGTTTAGGTTTGGTTTTAGGTTAAGGTTATAAGTATAGGTTATAGGTTTAGGTTTAGGTTATAGTTTATAAGTATAGGTTTATGTTTAGGTTAAGGTCTAGGTTTAGGTTGTAGGTATAGGTCTTGGGATTTGAGAATAAGTTTAGGTTAAGGTTATAAGTATAGGTTATAAGTTAAGGTTTAGGTTTAGGAAATCAGGTTAGGGTTCGGGATTGGGTTTAGGTTTAGGTTTAGGTTATAGGTTTAGGTATGGGTTTACGTTAAGGTTAAGTATAGGTTTAGGTTTAAGGTTATAGGTTTAGTTTATAGGTTAAGATTTGGTTATAGGTAAAGGTTTATGTTATAGGTTATAGGTTATAGCTTTAGGGAATTAAGAATAGGTTTAGGTTATAGGTTTAGGGTGTGGTTTAGGTTAAGGGTGTGGTACCTGCAAATATAGATATAAACACGGCCTATCCAAATGGCTAGGCCCCTCCAATATTATGCATAGGAAATGGACAGCTTCGTCATGGTCATAACAGCGGTTCTCACCTTCCAGGGACCCCTGCTCACCTGGATAGCTCCGCCGCACATCTGGGTCTGCTCTATTAATTTCGAGCAAATACATAAATACGGCTTGTCCAAATGGTCAAGCCCTTCCAATACTATATATAGGAAATGGATAGCTTCATCATCGTCATAACAGTGGTTCCCACCTTCCAGGGACCCCCGCTCATCCGGATAGCTCCGACGTACATCCGGGTCTGCTCCATTAATTTTGAGCAAATACATAAACACGGCCTGTCCAAATGGCCAAGCCATTCCAATGTTGTCCATATGAAATAAACAGCTTCATCATGGTTATAACAGCGGTTCCCACCTTTAAGGGATCCCTCTAAACATTCGGATAGCTCCGACGAATTTCTGGGTCTGCTCTATCAATTTTTACGGAATTATACATGTCCTACTCATGAGCATACCTAATATTACCAATGCATGGGATTCAGCACAAATATCTTTTCATGATTCAAAGAAGGAAACTTGAGAGTTTTCTTTACCTTCCATTATATGCTTCCAAGGTGTAGATGGCCCTTGAAAAACACATACATGTTGAGAATCGCTTCTTAAAATCGCAAACTGTTTTGTTTTGAAGCTTGTTCATCTCACCCGAAAACCTGTTACATAATAAATAACTGTAACCACAATAATAACTATTGTGAATGCACTATAATGAACAAATTATTATTATTATAGATAATTGTAATTATAACATAGATATCATGCACATGATATCAAATAATATATTGTTTGATGAACTACACATGTGCATTCTTGATAAGATACGTACCAGATGATTGAGTCTGAAATATGTAGCTTCAATCCTCCCACATGAAATATGCACCTGAAAGAATGCGCATAACCGTCATGCTTGAGTAATCAATACAGGAATGTACAAGTAAAACCATAAAACCAGAGATACTCACTGCATTTTTAGGATCTCCTCCATAGTTAACGATCTCATGCTAAAGCCCTTCTCTCTCCTCCTTTACCCGGGCTTGGACTGGCAATGTAAGGAGTTACATTGGCGGAGTTAAAAAGGGCCTTAGGCTCCATTTGGTTTTCAAAAAAAAATATTTTTATAAATACTAATTTGATGACTAAATGGAGCCTAAGACTATAAATACGTTTAAATATAGAGTACAAAATTCATTCAATATTAAAAAAAAAAGTGCCAAATTAGTTCAAAATGCACACTACACGTTCAAAATTAGTTCAAAATACACACCACATGTTCAAAATTAGTTCAAAATGCACACTACACATGTTTAATTATAGAGTACCAAATTTGTTCAAATTATTGAATTCTCAAAGCCTCTTTCCCCCATTGCGCAAATGATCCCGGACCGACCTCTCTAAGTGTAGATGCAAACCCATCTTCTTTCCACAAAGGAGCGTGAGGTTGAATAACCTCAGTCAGGACAACAACAAAAGCTCCATCCCCTAACGGTTTGCAATGGACAGTTGCATTTGGATTAACTTCATGTACTTCACCACGAGCAACTACACCACGTTTTCCAAAACCAAGCAAGTCACATCTCTTACCGATATATATAATATCCAGCTACATTTACACATAAAATAACATTGGTATTATTAGCGTTTATAATATAATTGTAAGGCTCAATACAGTAAAAAAATTATACTTGCATACTGACGATGCCTAAGCAGATTTAGTGACTGTTGGTAATGAGAGATTTTGAGTATGCTGTCTCTCTTTCTGCATATCCCCTAATGTTTTCTTCATCTCAACTATATCTTGAGTCATATCATCCAATTTTTTCTTCACCTGAAATAACTCTTGAGTTACGCTCTCTTTTTCTTTTGTCACATTCTCTACCTTTGAACGAGTAGGGGCTGACTTCTTCAGTCCTAGCTTGCTTATTGAGCAACCTAGACCCCGCATTCACCCTCTATTGTCAGAACCAACCAACTGTAAAACATTGTAAATCAAGTTATTAGGATATTCATATTACCATAAAACTTAAGTAATTTTTAAATTTTATTAGTACCTCTGTAAGGGCATCATCTATGCCGGTCATCCTAGAAGCAGGATTGCTACTATAGAGCTCATCTAGTTTTTCCTGTGAAAAAATATAAATGAATGCAATATAACTCAATGTTATACATAGGCTTTTCATAAGGGTACTAGTTAGTGGTACGAGGGATGCACTTACAGCAAGGTCAGGATACTGGACAACTTTGTCCTTTCTTATATGGGCTCTTAGAAGACTTCACATCTACCTATCTCGGTATCAAAGATAAGATTCTTCTCCATCGCCTTTGACACATTACATATCATTCAAATATACATCATTAATAGATTTAGATGAATGATAATTCAAATTTAAATTTAATTTTAAACTATAATATCTATTTTTAAATACATACCATCTTATGGCAAGTAACAGCCATGCTGTGCCTCCTAAGACACGCAAGTCCTTTTAGGTTGGCCTGATTGATTCATTGCACTTACCCTCTTGAATTCCTCGGTGGTACGTCGATCTACGAAGACCCTACAATCCTCCATAGGGATACCTGAGGAAGGGGGGGAGGACCATCTCCCACAGTAATAGGATCCTTGTTTTTAATATATTTTACAGTCAATCTTCTCTTATAATTCCTTCATGCTTCATTGATGCGTTTTGTAACGTAATCAAGACTTGTTTCCCAACTTTGACCCTCAAACTCATAAAACTGTGACAATCTTTCTGTGACCATATGAATTTATTCATGAGGCACCTGGTGAAAGTCCAGGTATATGATTGGGATATGAGAACAGGTGATGTTTTAATTTAAACCAGTCTGATTTAAATAATTTTTAACTCGCAAGTATACGAATCAGATGTAGATATGGTACATATTACGAGATCATTCCCACAAGGACTGGTTGTCACAATTTAAAATTTTAGACTCTTCTTAACTAATCCAACTAATAATGTAGCAATTGATTAAGAAAAATAATCTAAAAGGATAACCGAGAGCAATGAGTAAAATCCAATCAAGGAGAAGACTAGAACTTTCGAATCCACCCCGAATCCACCCCTAATTATCCTAACCCTTATTTTACCTGTTGATTCACCCTAATTCAGATTGATATTAAATAAACAAAGCACACTCTATGTCCTTGGTCGGGCATACAGAATGTATAATCTCTTAAAGCATATGGATCACATCTTTCCATCCATGGTCAGGCATGGAGAGATGTAGATTCCTGTTTCTTCCTCTATAGAAAACCTGTTCATGGTCAGACACAAGCACCTAGATAAGATTCCAAACAACATCCATATCTAGACTTTGGTTAAGCTCATAGAATGGAGAAGTATGGAAATTTCAATCAAACACACTAGAAAAAGAAACAAATCAATTGAATTAGAAGAATTCAACATAAATAAAAGTTATTCAAATTAGGGGCTTCATCTCAGCCCTAGCTAAGAGTTTAGCAATCCATAAAATCAATTATAATGAAGGAAAAATAAAATTTAAACAGTAAAAATATCTCTCTTCTCCCTTCCTCTCTCTCTCTCTCTCTCTCTCTCTCTCTCTCTCTCTCTCTTCTTTTTTTTCTCTTTTTGGATCTTCCCAAGGTCTAAATTCCCTTACTCCCCACATCCAAAACCCTCTTTTATAGCTGTTGGAGGTGGTGGAAGAGTTGTCGCAGCAGTTTCACACGTACAGCAAAAGCTTTTTCATAGCCAAATCGCCACTTTTCTCACTCAATATCCAAAGTAACACCATCCCTTAGGACATTTTTCGATGATCTACATGATGGACAGTTTACATCTGCCATATGATCAAAGATGGTGGGCTAAAACTGCCTGAAAAACTGAATTTTTACGGATGTGCGAAACCTTTCACACTTTGAACGCTGCGTAGCTCAGTGGACCCCACAGAGGTGTTTTCAGAGAAATTCACTCCATCCATTGGATTCAGGATGAAATTTTAGTCAAGAACGAGTGGTTCTGAACGTCCATTGACGTGTCCCAGAGAAGAAATCACTAAAAGATCATATTTGAACGTTGCAGGACAGCCCTTTTGTGGCCCCTATATCGTACACATGTGCTTGCATGGGTAAAAACTATCAGATAGGTTTTGTAGTATTCACAGCTTTCTACACGGTGGACGGTGCGGATTGGCCGGAAGGGGCATGTGTGAGGCCCACAATCGACCGCAAAACGGCCAGCGGCCGTGCGTTCGCTGCGAGCGAAAACGGAAACTTCTGTTTTCAGAAGATGCGGGTCAGCGCTTGCACGGTGGGTTGGCGGGTCCTGTGCACGGCGGGCGTGTGTACACTATGTACATACACTGTACATATGGGGTCCACTATGATGCTGTCAAGAAATCCAATCCGTCCATCCTGTTTCTCATATTATTTAAACTGTCTAGGTCAATTTTGAAGTATATCCAGATTGTAGGTGGGCCCCACTTAATAAATTAAGTGGATGATCTGGCCGTTGGGCTACTTCCCGAGATATCCAATGGATGAAATTTTACGTGTATGGTTAATTTATATCCTCCAGACCATGTATGAGGTTTCAAGTCAATCGGATGGCGGAAACCCTGTGATCTTGTATTTTGTACCAATTTCGGTCCCGTTTAATGCGAACGGCTCGATTTTCTCAGATTCCTGGTATGTAAATCTGTTGATATTGGTCCCCTGGGGTCCGTTCTTTGCTTTGGTTACTTTAGAGCGTCAAATCCACACTTTTAATACTCTTTTTCAGTCCACACTCTTGATTACATCCTGTAATAAAAACATAATTAAAATATGACATTAAGCATTATCATGTATGTGAAATCAGGTAATAACCGGGGTCTGATATGCAATATTTGACCCTCATTAACGGGTGAGGACACCGACATGTGATGCAAAGTCTCTGTGATCAAAATAGTCCTCATTCAGTTGCCCGAATTCATTCGTCTTTAGGAATTTTTTCCTATCAGGTTACACAAGTAAAGAGCCCCCCTAGTAATGCCTCTCTTTCTAGATGAAGAAAAAGCTGACACTATTACATAAAAAGAATAACAATTATATATATACATCATTGATTACCGTCAATATATAAGAAAAAAGAAATTTACATATATGATTAAAGAGAAGTATCTGTGCACCCAATACCTCTGGTGTTGCTTTTATTACCTTTGGTGTTGCTTGAATCTGTACTCCCAAGCACCTATGCACCCAATACCTCTGGTTGTGAATTCATGTGCCTATTTCTTCCCTACTATGAAAAGAAAAGAAAAAAAAGCTAATGGTTAGGAAATAACTTAGATCACAGATAAAGTACAAAAAATTCACTATATTATCCAAATCTTGATTAGATTTCCTCCAATAAATATTATTTTGTTACATGCTTAGAAAATATAAACAAATCAGTAGATTCTCTTTGATCGTTTTCTTTTCTTTATTTTCTTGACCACAACACTAACGTCTTCAGATTCATTGAATATCAACTCATCAACCATTGCTAATGGGGTGAGATCAGGTCCTGCATCGACATTACTTACAGCCTTTAATCGTTCCGATAGAACGCACGTCTCTTCTTTGACAAAAAAATTTTTTAGAACTTTCAAGACCACATGTCAGTCAGGATTTTTTGGATCTCTGGAGTAGAAAACTTACGTGACATGCTCTGTAAGAATGAAGGCCTCGTCACCGACTTTGTCTAAACTATAAAGACTAGACAAATTTACTAATCTCAAATTTGCTTCAACATCAAAAGAAACACCATGAAGTGTCACTTTCACCCAATCACACTTAAATATGATGGGCTTGTACCTTGTTTGGTACTCCAATTAGATAATTCTACGAAGGACTCCGTAGTAAGGTTAATTTTTATCCACTGTATTGATATCCTTAGCACTTGATCGGCAGGTTGTCATACCCTCTGTCCTAACCCTACTGTTTTGGTTCGTTTTATTCTTCTCATAGTCCTTAGTGACAAAGAGGAAACCATTAATACAATACTTATTGTATTTAATAGAAAAAGCTAGAGGTCCTCTCACTACATCTTTAAATTCATTATCGTCAGATTCAATGAACTCTGGTTACCTCTTCAACCAAGAAATGAATTCGTCCTCGCTAGGCACCCTGTTGGTCCTCTTATAGCATCACTGCAAGAAATCTTTGTGCTTCCTGCGCGATATTCGATAACATTGTTATATTGAAATCGCATAAAGTAAGGTATATATATATAAGCCTATTGTACATATCCTTCCCACTCGTCGTAGCTAGGATGACTCTTCAGTACCCATGTACGAGCTTGTTCGTATTTGATATCCGCTAGGATAACACTTTGACCCAAACCTACTGGACCAATGTCGTCATCATTAGGGTCATCATCAATAATATCTTCCAACTTACGTAGTCCTGGAATGACTCCGTTAAACCGTTTTTCCAGCTTTTCCAGTAGACTTATTTTCTATTTTCCTTTATATTGGTTGCAGAATATAATTGTCTCCTCTTGGATGTACTACTCTGCAATACAACCCTCAGGTCGTGTCTTATTACGGACATAGGCCTTGAATGTCTTCATGAACCTGACAAAGTTAATGATACATTATATATACGTGCAAATGTAGATGTTAATCTAATTTATTCTTATTAAGCTCACAACGTACCTTTCGAATGGATACATCCATTGATAGTATACAAGACCACATATGCGAGCCTCATGAGCCAAATGGATCGACAAATGCATCATAATGACAAATATTGATGGCAGGCATATCGTTTTAAGCTGACATAACGTCCTAGCCATGCCCCTCTCGAGAGTAAGGAGTGTTTGAAAGTCTACGGTTGTCGAGCATAAGGCATTAAAAAAGGTACAAAAGCTTGTAATTATATGACGAATGACCTTTCTATCCCTGAATGCATGCTGGATGAGAACTGGGAGCAGATGTTGCATCAACACAGTAAGAATGAGACTTCATTCACTTTAAATCCATGCAATCTTCATTAAAACTGATCAGAACACGCAGCTCATGCAATGTCTGGATGAAAAGTTTTTTCTCTTATTTTCTTAGACAAAAAGAACCTTGTTTCTGAATCACCTTACCATTGTTCTTTTTTAGCCATAGACGCTTCTTAATTCCTAATTTTTTCAGGTCCCTGTGTGCATTAGCATCATCCTTGGTTTTGTCAGGTGTGTTCAACATCAAGGCAACAAGGATTTCATATATATTTTTCTCAATATGCATGACATCAAGGTTGTGACACACGGAAATATCTTTCCAATATTTCAGATCAAATAATATAGACCGTTTGAAGAACCATAGTGATTCAATATCATCCGCTAGCTCTTGTAGGCCTCCATCAATACCCCTTATATTACTCTTCTCAGTCTTCTCCTACTGCATATTAAAGTTCGCAGTTTGTCTTTTGATCTCAATCCCATCCAGACAGATCGGTTGACGTCGTTTCTCCACCTTCTTGTTAAACATGCCAACACTTGTGTCCTTCCTAGTCTATTCTGACATTGGCAACCATCATCTGTGGCCCATATAAACATGTTTCTTTCTCTATTGGAGTCGCAGAGAATCTGTGTTAGGACCACATACAAGACAACCATACTTACCGTTTGTCCTACAGCCAGAAACATTACCATATGATGAAAAGTCATGGATTGTTCAAAGCAGAATGACACGTATGTTGAATTTTTTTTCATGGTATGCATCGAACATCGTGACCCCTTCGCCATAACTTTTGCAGTTCATCAATCAATGGCTGTAAATAAACATCAATATCCTTTCTCAGTTGTCGCGGTCCCTCAATGAGTAAAGTCAACATAGTAAACTGAGGTTTCATGCAAAGCTTTGGTGGAAGGTTGTACATCACACACAACGGGCTATGAACTATGTGACATACCGAAAGTGCCAAATGGGTTAAGTCCATCTGTAGCCAAACACAATCGAACATTGCGAGGTTCAGCTGAAAAATCAGTATACTTGTCATCAAGATTCTTCCATGCAATAGAATCAGCCGGATGCTCCATCTTTTCATGTTGAAATTTCTTGGTTGAGTGCCAAGACATTTCTTTCGCCAATCATGGCACACTGAACATTCTTTGTAGCCTTGGTATTAATGGAAAATGCCTTAACACCTTCCTACGTATTTGAAATTGTTTTTTCTTAGAATCCATTTCAGTCTTGTACCTAGAAGTTTTACAATTTGGACAAATGGTTTTCATCTCGTTCTCTCTCCAGTATAAGATGCAGTCATTTGGACAAGCATAGATTTTCACATAATCAAGACCCAACTTTATAATGATCTTCTTTGCTTGGTAGGTATTAGTTGGGGCCTTATTACTGGAAGGTAACACCTTCTTTAGTAGTTGAAGGAGCTCTGTAAAGCTTTTTTCACTCCATCCATGATTCATCTTTAATTTGAAAAGCTGTACAATGAAAGTCAGTATGGTGAAATCTTGGGCCCCACGGTATAGCTCAGTCATTGTGTCTCATAGATTTGCTTCAAACTCATTAGTTTCATTTTCTCCAAAGACGCCTTCAACTATAGGGGTCACATTGGGCTCATCCTGTACAACTTCATCTAGGTTATTACCACTAAGTTCTTGAACGATCACGTTGTGAACCTCATTTAAGTTCGGGATACTATGGTATTGTTAGGAACTTGATTCACGTACAGTACACTTAAGTGATACATGCTCCCCATGCATGTTCCAAACCATATAACTTGGGTTGAATCCATTTTTCATTAGATGTATTTCCATATCATCATAAGAAATCGGAAAACATGTACATCTGAAAGTGGTGCATGGACAAGGAACAAATTCTCTGCCAGGAAGGTTTTCTTGTGCAAACTTTGAAAAACTTCTGATTCCAGAAAGAAAACGTGGGTCTGGAGAACTTAGTGTTATCCACTCCCTATTCATTATAGTCGGATCTCGATTAACCATGGAGTCCATTTTCAACCTGCACCTTACCAAAAATTAAAGTTGAAAATTAGCCTCATGCACCATTTCCGAACTCTCCCCCAACACATAAGCAGAAATAACTACATAGCCAATAGAAAGAAGGCAGATGAAAAACTACATTGCATTGTAATAGGGCAATTTAAAAAGAGAAGATACCTGACAAGAGTGTGTAATGACAGATTCATGTTTCCCTTTGGCCAGTGCAGAACAATCTAAGGAAAATTGAGAAGATCCATTACAATACATACTGAGTACACACTTCAGCATAGATTTAAGACCAGTAAGATAGCCGTTACTTGCAAGCAGCAACTGAAATAAGAAAAGTCATACCTCGGTGAATTCCAGGGATATTGATAATTTTGGATACTGCTTGCTTAAGGCTAAGTAGTCCTTTTCAACGCCCACCAAACAGGATGGGTAAACCTGAAAATAGAGTATAGTTCAATTATCCCACCTAATAAACTCCAAAGGCACCACGATTCCCATATAGAGCAAAAGAAAGAAGTAAACGAAGCAGATTGTTTGAATCAGCTCTAGATGGAAAAAGGCCAAAAAAAAAAAAAAAGAAGAAATATTGTAGTTGTTTCCTGACTCTCAGCTGTTGTTTCGTGTTCAATGGTTGTTTCTCTCCTAAAATAATCTCCTAGCATGTAGTAAGACATACAACATCTAGACATTTCATCAAAATTATAAAATTCACATAATTGAAGGCATATTGCCAGAAAAAGGCTAACAGGATGTGAGATTAATGATAAGATACTATTGTCTTTTTTGTCTTTATGCTTGATATTGATGTGCAAATGAAAACAAGCAAACAGACATCCATCCATAAGTTAGCAACTTCTAATATAAATAAATTTCATTTGTTTCTTTTAACAGAAAATTTGAGGAATTTCTAATGCTTATAGGAATCTTGGAAAATGCAGATTCCAAAGGTTGGAAAGGAGCAAAGGATTTGGAGATGATCTAGAATAAGGCAACTTAAGTAAGGAAATACAATTGATCCAGAATAAGGCAATTTAAGTAAGCATTCATGAAACATGACAATTGGAGTATTTAATCACAAAAGTAGCAAGTAATGGTGAAATTTTAGCAATTAAACTGAAATTCCAGCAAGTTTATTTAATTTTTATGATCAATATTCTAGCAAATATTTGTGTTTGTTTTTCAGTAGTTTTGTTTCTTTGTTTTGTTTTTTTAGCCTTTGGCCTTAACAAGATCATCATCTTTCCAAATTTTAAAAATAAAAAAAAAATAAAAATAAAAATAAAAAAATCTAGCAATCTGATCACAATTCCCAGCATTCAAGTGCAAATTCCAGCATGTGTAAACTTTCTTCCACTTATTGCCAATCAGTGTCTAGTAATAAGAAATTCCAAGCAATCAATGAACTACATATCAGTTCTTCCCCAGCTCAATCTATTTACGTAGTCAACAAAGGAAGAAAAGTGCCTTCGATTATGAAAGGACCAAAAAAAAAAAAAAAAAACAGAACATTTCAAATCAAAATCACCTACATATCAAACCAACAATGCAGATGTTAGTCGGTCCATGAAACCCTCAAAATTGATAGACAACTGCCATAATTTTTCCATGCAGAGAAAATTTAAAATAAAATCAACATTAAGGGATCATTTGGTTGCTCCAAAATATCATGAAAGTAAATGATCAATCAATCTAGTTTGAAGAGGAGTGTTGCCAAAATCTAAGGGAATGCCCACCATTAGGCAAAATTGAAGAGGACCATTGCCAAAATTAATTAAATTTGCTGCATCAATTTTCATAACAATTGCACAAATTTTCATCTTTAAGAATTTTGAAAAGACATGGTGTTTGCCTAACAATTGCCACTACATGAAAGACATTGACAGGATGGAGGCCAAATTCAAAAGGCAATAAGGCCCTTCTAGTATGGAGGTTGTCCTTAAAGATGGCTTAGGCTAAATACAAATATGTTTCTTGGGCCTATCTTGAGTTAAGCATAATTCAAAAACTTGATAACTTGACTTGAAAGTCTAGTTCATCCATGCATTGGCCTCACTTGATGTCATACCCCAAACTCGGAATCGGGGCTTACAAAATTTCCACCGAATCCGGCGCCGATAGCATCCGTAGTACCTCGGCTCCCGACACCCATTCACCAGATTCCGATCCTGGGATCCTACAATGAGGATTTCAAACATGATTTTTGTTTCAGTATAAGCATAACCCACGAACAATAACCACAAGAACACCATCACAAAATCCACTATGATAAAAAACTTTAAGTACAATGCGTAGGAAAGGAAAATACAAGATAATGAAAATAACAAAAAAACTCCAGAAGCTCGTCTACATGCTCCAACCGCAGCGAGACTATGGCTGCGTCCTAGCGTCACTTGCACGCATCAATCGTACATAAGCTTATAGAAAGCTTAGAGGGTGGTGTAAGTGTGTGCGCAATATAAACGTGCTCAGAATGTAAGGTCAGAGTTATGCGGAAACATGCTGATGAATACATGAATGTAATCAGTCGTACCAAGGCTATGCGGTGCAAGATATGAATGCTATCGGTCATATCAAGACCATACGATGCGAAATGCAAGTCAAGCATGTCAATCCTCATCCACATATCAATGGAGCTCCTTACTAGGGCATCAAATCAGTACGGTTCTCAGTCTGGATAATCACCAGGGTCTAGCACACTCTACACCAGCTTGTTGCCCCTATCCGAACGCACAACTGGAAGAGTAGAAAAGACCTCACTATTTACCTGCCAATATCGGGCCCGACTCGTCGATAGCTGACCTATTCCTCAAGTTGGTCAAACTCAACCTAGAAATTGCCCCCTTACTCAGGCGGGTAAGGACACACCCCTTTCCAACCGACCACGACACAGTTGGAGATGCTGCCTTCTGGTATATGGTCCTCGCGTGCTCGTGTATCCACTCGGTTTTGACGTTGGAGTCTTCCTCTGGTACCATTGGGTTTAGAAATTTTCACCCAAGGACATCTATAACGCCCTGATGCTAGAAACAGAATTTTTGGTATCCAATCCATCCATCTATGATGTGTCTATAGAGGCTATGGCCCTGATGTCACTAGGGTATACAATAATAATGATCACACAAATGCAAGTGCATGAATCATTCTACCAGATATGCAACAATCATACGCGTACCACGCACTCATGAATAGTAACTTCGCCTATCGGGGAGCCCGTAAACAATCTGTCCGAAGACATGTGCTATGATCAGTCACTCCTCATATCAAGCATACATAGATGCGTATGAGTATGAATTATGGGTTTATATTAAACATGTTATATGGTGATGGGCTCTGTTCATAATAAAGATGAGTCTAGACGGCCTACATACTATAAATATGGGCCTAACAATGGGCCCTAGGGAGAATTACAATGCGGACATTTAACTAACATCATCCTATGATGTGGATGTCAAACCATCATTGCTCCCAAGGCATAGTCCGCTATAAAGGTCAACACATATACCATGGTGGAATCACACTACAATGGGCCTTATGTACATCCCATTGGACCTCCAATACATCAAATGAGCCTCATAACATGGGTCTCATATATATCAAGGTGGGCCTCAACGGATGGGCCATGACTACATTAATATGAGCCTCATATAAATCAAAGTGGGCCGCATCACGTGGGCTCAAAATACATCATATCAGGCCTTAAGTGGGCCCCAGATATATCAAATCGGTCTCATCAAATGGGCTCCTAATAAATGGGTCATACCAATGGGTCGTACCAACTACATACTTTAACCATTATTAAAGATTATTTTAGAGCATTATATATATATCATGTCCAGAGATCATCTGGACCTTACCACAAATGGCAACTGTGATATTGATTTCCATTGTTGAATCTTAGTAGGCTCCACTGTAGTACTTATTTTCCATCCAATCAGTCCATAAGGTCATAAAGACCTAGATTTAGAGGAGAAACAAATATCATATTGGTTTCAAAACTTCTGCAATCCTTTCTGTAGTGTGGTTCGCCTGATAACTGGATCTGTCATATTTTTATTTTCAAGTCTTGAAACAAACTCATCAGATAAATGGACGGTTTGGATGCAACACATGCACCAGTGGTTGCTCAAAGCTCCTGCCCGCCCCAGTATATGTGTGAATGGTTTAGATAAAACATGTGCACCATGGTGGAGCCGTGCTGCACCCAGCACATCACCGGGGTGACTGCCCAAGCCATCCTTCAAATCGACGGTGTGGATGAAACAGGTGGGGTCCACGTCCCACGCTAGACGTGCACACAGCACCTATATAGCTGCTGCACGTTGCGGCTACAGCTGCTGCCAACGGAGGTGTCCTCCACATAGGGCACTCCATAACGTTTATCTGCCATTCACACCGTTGAGAAGGCCACACAGACTCTGGACGAAGAGGAAAAACAAATTTCCTACTGATCCAAAGCTCCTGTGACATCTAAAAGGGTTTCAATGGCAGATGTTCAATTCATCACTGTTTCCTACCGTGTGGGCTACCTGAGCTCCCAAGTACGACTGATTTTTGGGATGCTCCACGGAAAAAAGGGGCCCATCAAATGCATGGCCTTGATGTTCACACACATCACGGTGGGGCCCACAGCTGGGACCTGTCCCTGCCCGTTCTCCCGTCCACGCGCAGCCGCAGGACGTTGCTGCGTCCTACTGCTGCCTAATGTGTTTTTTTTTTTTTTTGAAAACAAGAATTTTACGGTTTTTCATAGATAGGGCCTGCATCAGGTGTATCCACTCCACCCATTGGATTTTACGTCTCATAATCGACCAAATGAGTCCAATATGCAGTATATTTTGAGTCCTAACGGATTTTAAAGGTAAAAATCATTGTTTTCTATGCTAGGCCCACCAAAGAAATATGATTGGCCTCATACTTCAGCTCAACGCCTAAAATAGGCTGAGGAATAGAATGGACGGCATAGATTAGCCCCATACATCAAGGTGGGGCCTACATGGGCCCACCTCAAAAGGCCAAATATATTATTTTATATTACGTTTTTTTTTTTTTGTTAGCTTGTCAGTACACGCGCTCCATGCTGGGCACCTCCTACGTCCAGCGTCCAGGGACGCTGGACGGTTAATACAGAATCATGGTGGGTCCCACATGTACGTGGCCCACCTGTTTGGATCACTTGATGCTTGTGTTTCTCCTTCCGTCCGGGCCCACTAATGGGCTAGATGGTGTAGATCAGCACATCCATCAAATGGGTCCCACGAGGGTGGATGGTGCGGATAAATCATATTCTTCGTGATGGGGGTCTAGGTAGGTGGACCACACGGCCACTTCATCAAAGAAAACAAAGAAAAAAAGAGAAAGAAAGATGAGAAGAACGGTAATGGAGGGGCCCTACCACTATTGGCCCCACCTGATACAACTCATACATTAAAATGGGTCCCACCAACAAGTCAGCCTTAAAATAAGAATTTAATGGCAGATTACCCACCTCTTGTACTCCTCTTTGATCCCTTAGCCTCATTGTCTTTACTTTTGATGGAAGTTGATGGGGTTTTGATGGTGGGGATGAGAGATGAGAGGGTGGGGAAAGTGGGCCACACTTCGCTTGGGAGGGAGAGCTTGGACGTTGGGCTTTTTGCTGTTTGGGAGATTTTTGAGAAATGAGGAAGAGAGAGAAGGGATGGGATGAAAAGGTGATGGAGTGATGGGTGAAAAGGATACGTGAGGTGTGATGAGTGATGGGTGGAGTGATGGGGTGAAGTGATGGGGTGAAGTGATGTAAAAGTTAACTTTGGGCAGCTTGTGTAAGAAAGAGGTAGGGGTAAGGTATGAGTTGTTTGTACTTGACTTGATGTGTGATTTGTACTTGATTGATGGGATTGATTGATGGGACATGTCGTAGAGATTCCCTTAAAATTTGCAACGCGCGGCGTTTTCTTCGAATTGAACGTGAGCCCACATCTTCTAGCCTGGGTATCTGTTTGGTGTGTGAGTCACGGCGTTGGAACCGCAGCGACGGCGCAGTCGCTAAGATACAAGTCTCGGGTTGAGCCGACTTCGGCATGCAGGTCTCAGCTTAGGATCATGTGTAAACATTGAATACGGGTCGAGGATTGCCGGAATTCTACCGGAAGAACTGCAAAAGCCTACGGAACAGTACAGAGTAAGATACGGGTCTTGCACCTGATGCACAACTTATACATCCACTTGGTATCCTTGCATAGAATGGCATATTAGGAAGACAAATTATATGATTCTCTTACCCAAGGATATGCATACCATCCTCAGGTCCTTCGTACAAATGCAGCCCTATTTTGGTCATCTAGATAGTAAAGCCATACTCCATTCCTAAGCAACCAAATATTAAGGCATTCCTTAGGCAAGATAGTAGCTGCAATACAAATCTTTTGAAGAAAAAATAAAATCCATAGAACCTATGCAATGAGAAAATATAGAAGATGATTAGTTATTTAGGAATGGGAATAAATAGAACTAGATGTAGAATGCTAACAGAATTGAATTGTGCTAGAACATAGATCTTCAATATGTTCTTGCTAACAAAAATATCAATCAGCATATAGTTGGCTCTTAAAGGAACAACAAGCTTGGCTCTCTTTTTGTTAAGAGGGTATAGGTGGGTACTAGAACCACTTTTCTCAAAAGATAAAAATATTGTCATTGGACCTTAATCTCTTCTCACTAAAAATTTTATCCAATGGAGCACATCGAAGGATGACAGATCATTCTTACCAGTGAAACAAATTTTCAAAAGCTTAATAGAATGCCTTTAAAAAAAAATAAATTCTTTTCTTCTTCTTCGTTTCTTGCCATACAACAGCTAGCTGTACACTAACCTGCCATACAACACTCTCTGTTTACTCAAAATACACTCACCTAAACAATCAGTACCATGCAACAAGTAACCCATAGTTTAGGTCACATGGCACAAAAATCAGACAAAAAAGTCAACACATGGGCCGCATATACGGATTCAATTGACAATACAGCAAGTTTGGGCCATTTGGCATTTAATCGAGCATGTAAGGTGCCAAAGCATAACATAACCAAATTTTAAAAAAAGATTGATGAAAACTTCACAGATTCTGGATGAAATCATGAAAAAAAAAAATGTTTTCCATAGATCTAAACCTACATCTTCCAATCCAGCAAAAAATTCAAACAATAGTCAAAGGAATCAAACATACCTCGTAAAAAATTTCATGATCCAACAAATATTGTGAACATCCAACCCAAACCTACATTTCTCAAATGATTACTCAGATCAGCTCACCATTAAAAAACCATAAACAGAAGGCATTGTAGTTGTTAACTCTCATCGTTCTTCTTCTCCTTCTCCTCCTTATTCTTCTCCTTCTTGCAGCGAAAGGGGGTTTTGAAAACCCTAGCAAGAGAGATAGAGAGGTTGGGAAACATATAGGGAAATGGGGCTCAGAGATAGAGAGAGGGTGAAGAAGCGCGAGAGATTGAGAGAGGGCTGAGTACAAGAGAGAGAGAGAGAGAGAGAGAGAGAGAGAGAGAGAGAGGAGAGGGCGAGGGAGGGTGAGTCACGGGCGAGCGAGAGAGAGAGAGAGGAGAGGGCGAGGGAGGGTGAGTCACGGGCGAACGAGAGAGAGAGAGAGAGAGAGAGAGAGAGAGAGAGATTTCCTTTTCACAAAAGGGTGCGCAGGAGAGGTGCGCCGGGAGAGTGGACGGGATTTTAGGGGTTTTTTATTTTAGGACTTATGGGGCCCACCATTGTGTATGTTAATTATCCACTCCGTCCATTCATTTTAACGGCTCATTTTTAGGATTCATCCAAAAAATGAGTTAGATCTAAGATTTAGGTGGACCACACCACATATTCACGATACAAATTTATTTTTTCATTCTTTCTCATGGTGTGGTCTACTTAGACTTTTGATCTTTCTAATTATTGGGCTCATGCACTGAAATAATATTTCAAAATTGATGGACCGATCAGATAAAATAAATATATTACAATGGGCCCCATGGAGCCCCTTAAGCATCGTCCGTTTTTAATAAAGTCCAATTGGGAGGCATGCTTTAGCTACAGATTAAGAAAGTTTTAGCTACGGATTATATCCGTAGCTAATTAGCTACGATTAAAGCCATAGCCATAGACCTCTATAGTCTGTAACCTTTGGTCATTTTTTTGGTAGTGACAATGCCATTTCCATCCCGCCTAATTCCATCTAATACCATGCGCCAAACACCCCTTGAAGGTGAGGCCCACACAACGGACTGTTTATATAAAAACGGTCTCCATATGAGGGATGGGTGGAAATTGAAGTTAGCCTCATATGATAGACAATAACATTGAAGGTTGGCCTCACATAATGGACAACTTACATTCAAGGTCAACCCTTAATGATGAATGACCCACATCAATGGTGGGCTTCACATGGTGGGTGGTGGACATTAAATGGGCCCTATATGATGAAAATTTTATTTTGATGGTGGGCCCCACATGATGGATGATCTACATTAAGATAGGCCCCATATAATAGATTGTCTAGATAAAAAAATGTTAATGATTAATAACCGACATCCAAGGTGAGCCCATGACCCACACCAAAGGTGGGACTCACATGATGGACTGTCCACATTAAAGTTGGGCTCCACATGTTTGGTGGTGGATATAAAAAGTGAGCCCCACAAAATAGACAATAACATTGACGATGGGTCCCACATGTAGACGACCCATATCAAGGTGGACCTCACATGAGGAACGTTCACATCGAAGGTCGGCTCCTAATAATGAATGACTCACATCTAAGGCAAGTCCTGGTTGATGGAAGGCCCACTTTGAAGTTGGGCCCTACATGATGGACGGTCCATATTAAATGTGGGCCTACATGATGGATGACCCATTGCAAGGTGGGCCTCGCATGATGGATAGCCCACATTGAAGGTGGGCCACACAAGGTGGATGGCCCATATTGAAAGTAGGCCCCACCTTATGGACAATTTACATTGATGACATAATTAAGGTAAGCTCGACATAATGAATGGTTCACATCAAAGGTTGGGCCCACACGATGGATGGTGGATATTAAGAGTAGACCAAACAAACTTGAGGGATAAGTAATTACGTGATACTAGAAAATGAACATACTTTCTAACTTTTTGGCTAAATGGGTAAAAACCAAGATAAATTACTTGAGGTAACCTTAGGTGTTTAGATTGTAGGTTACTTTACATGAGCTACTTATGCCTGAGTATCATATCTTGATTTCTACTTATTTTGCAAATAAGTATATTTGGCAAACGACGTGCTTATTAGCCAAAAACTAGAAAAGTATAATTGGTTTCAAACATCGCGTAAGAACTTATCCCCTAGTTTATTTGGTCCACACTTAATATCCATCATCCACCATGTAAGGCCAACCTCTGATGCATAGAATTCATTGTATTGGGCTCACCTTAGCCTTGTTTTCAATGTGATTTGTCTACCATGTGAGGCCTACCTTCAATGTGGACCATCCACCTTGTAAGGCCACCTTTGATGGGCATTATGCATCATATGGGGCCCATCTTAGATGTGAGTTGTCCATAATGTCAAAAATTGGATGTGGGCAGCCCATCATGTAGGGCCCAACTTCAAAGTGGCTCGTTTATCAAGTGGGGCATGCCTTGGATGTGGGTCATTCATCATTAGAGGTTGACCATGTAAACTGTCATCATGTGCAACCACCTTGATATGGGCCATCTATCATTTGGTGCCCACCATTAATTTTATTGTCTATCATGTGGGCCCACCTTCAATTTCCACCACCCACCATCCAAAATGTGCAGCTCACCTTTGTTGTGGATCGTTTATGGAGTGGGCCCCACCTTTGACGTGGGTCGTCCATCATGCAAGACCCACTTTGGATGTGGACCATTCGTTATTAAGGGTCAACATGTGATTTGGACTGTCCATTATTTGGGGCCCACCTTGATGTGGATCATCCATCAAATACACAAACTATCACTTTCCAAACAGATTTTTAACTTGAAAAATTGAAATTTTTCAAAATTTTTTCTTAAAACTAAGAGAATACTGATTAGTCTACCTAATCCATACCCTCCAACCTAAAATATACATTGTCCTCAATGTACAAGAGATAAACATGTAATGCATGAGGCAATGAAAAGAAAAAGGACAGTGATGACAAGATAGTACCTGAAATAGAGATTTGAAGCTTTCTCAAAGTTCTCATCATGTAAATGGGTTAGCATGAAAATAAATTAAAAAAAACTATCCTAATCCTAAATCCTATGAAAGTAATAAACCTAACTATACTTCCATCAGACTAGTAGGTCAATCCTGGTACACATGATCAATCAAAGGCATGAACATGCCCTCTGAATCAAACTTCTCAATAAATGGCTTGAGATGATGTTTGTTCACTTTAAAAATATTGTCATTTGTCAGATTCTTTATCTCGATGGCCCCATGAGGATAGATGTTTATAACAGTCAAAGGGCCGGTCCAACGAGAGCGAAGTTTACCTGAAAAAAGATAACCGAGAATTGTATAAAATGACTTTTTAACCAGTTATGAATGATTTCCAAAGGATGTTTCGGTCATTGAACACATTCATCCTATCTTTGTAAATTCTCGAGTTCTCATATACATCGTTCCGGATTTCCTCGAGTTCGTTCAATTGAAGCTTGCGTAGCGAGCCAGCGTTGTTCAAGTTAAAATTCATATTTTTGATAGCCTAGTAGACTCTATGTTCCAACTCCACAAACAAGTGATAAGCTTTTCTATAGATGAGTCTAAAGGGAGACATTTCAATGGGGGTCTTAAAAGTTGTACAGTATGCCAATAAATTATTAGTCAAGTGGATTAACCAATTCTTACTGTCAGGGTTAACCATTTTATTCAAAAATTGTTTAATTTCCCTATTAGAAATCTCGGTTACCTGCTTATATGCGAGTGGTATGGAGTGCTCACCTTTTGAGAGATGTCATATTTCTTCATTAAGTTTTCAAATGACCCATTACAAAAGTGTGAACCTTCATCACTAATGATGGCTTGAGACATTCTGAATCGGAAAATGATATTTTCTTTTAAGAATCTAATGATCATTTGATGATCATTGTTCTGACACAGGATCGCTTTGACCCACTTAGTAACATGATCTACTGTTAACAAAATGTAAATATTTCTAAAGGATTGGGGGAATGGCCCCATAAAATCAATAACCCAGCAATCAAATGCTTCAAAGATAAGAATGGGGCTCAATGACATCATATTTCGACAGGATAATCCTTTCAATTTTTGACAACGCTCACAAGCTTTGCAAAACTCATGAGTATTTCTGAACATAGTGGGCTAGTAAAACCCACACTACATAATTTTGGTTGTGGTCTTCTTAGTAGAAAAGTTACCACCACGGGCCTAAGAATGACAAAAGGAGATTACGCTTCATTATCTGGCACACATATACTTAGAATTTGGTCTAGGCAATATTTTAAAAAATAAGGATCATCCCATAAAAAACTTACGTACCATGGCAAATAATTTTTTCTTATCTTACGCAATCCAATATGTCGGCATGAAACCTATGATAAGATAATTCACAATTTTAGTATACCAAGGTGATTGAGAGAGTTTAAACAATTATTTGTCAAGGAACATGTCATTTATCGATATTGGCTCAAAGGAATCAGGGAGATTAAGTCTAGAGAGATGGTCGGCCACTACATTTTCTACTCTCTTTTTGTCCCGTATTTCTATATCGAACCCTTTTGAGTATAAGGACCCATCTTATCAAACAGGGTTTAACATCCTTCTTAGAAAGAAGGACTTTAGAATTGCATTGTCTGTGCAGATAATGATCTTGGATCCAATAAAGTATGATCTAAATTTATACAAATGAACACTACGGCTAAGAGTTGATTCTCTATAATAGAGTAATTCACTTGGGCCAAATTTAGAGTTTTACTTGCATAGTGAATCATATAGGGCTTCTTCTCTTTTCTCTGGCTATAACACCACCCTAATGACATAGTCAGATGCAACACACATAATCTCAAAAGGTATGCTCCAATCAGGTGGCTGCATGATAGGTGCGGTAGTCATCTTAGCCTTGAGCTTTGTGAAAGCTTCATGGCATTGATCAGTCTCCTAGTATGGTTCATCCTTTTGAAGTAGATTACATAAAGGACGAGAGAGATGACTAAAGTCCTTTATAAATTGTCTATAGAATCCAACGTGTCTTAAGAAGGATCGCACGTCACGTATGCTCTTGGGTGGAGGTAGGTTAGAGATAAGGTCAATTTTATCCTTGTCTACCTCAATTCCCTTAGACGAATATGTGTCCAAACACTATTCCCTTAGGAACCAAGAAATGACTCTTTTCCCAATTCAAAATCAAATTCTTTTCCTCACATCGCTTCAATATATTTTTAAGATTTTTCAAACACTCGCTGAAGGATGGATTAAAGACGAAAAAGTCCTATATGAAGATCTCTAAATATTGTCCTACCATTTTTAAAAATATGCTCAACATACATCACTAAAAGTGGTGGGGGCATTACATAGTCCAAATGGCATCCTTCGGTAAGCAAATGTGCTAAAGGGACATGTGAATGTCGTCTTCTCTTGATCTTTAAGGGCTATCTATATCTAATTGTAGCCCGAATACCCATCAATGAAGCAATAGTAAGAGTGTTTAGTTAACCTTTTCAAATTTTGATTAATGAAGGGCAAAGAAAAGTGATCCTTGTGATGGTATTCAACTTTCTATAATCAATGCGTATTCTCCAACCAGTAGTGACTCTAGTTAGCATGAGTTTATTATCGGCATTAGCCAGGATAGTGATTCTGGACTTCTTAGGAACCACCTGAGTTGGACTCACTCATTGACTGTCGGATATAGAATAAATGATACCCAAATCGAACAACTTAATAATCTCTCCTTTAACCACTTCCTTCATATTTGGATTTAGCCGACATTGTGGTTGTTGGGAGGTCTTTGCATTATCCTTGAGATGAAAGCGATGAGTATAAATCAAAAGGATTAATTCCCTTGAGGTCCGCAATTGACCATTCATGGGTCCTTTATGCTCGATGAGAGTAAAAATAAGCACATTCTCTTGTTCTTTCTCAAGGTGGGAAGAAATCACCACCGGGTATGTTTCATCTTACCCTAAGTAGACATATTTAAGATCAGCGGGCAAAGATTTTAAGTTAAGTTTCGATGCTTTGAGGCTAGACGGTATAGGCACTACAATGGTTTGGGACAAAGTTTCAAATTGTGGCCTCCACCGGTTAACTTCAAGTACCGGGGCAGCATCAAGCAAGACATTCATCTCCCTAATCATGTCATCATCTAAATCACGGGAGTAGGCCAAGCACATCTCTAGAGGGTTAGAGTATAGAGTCAAAAGTTCTGTATCTAATATGAAAGAATTGATCATATTAATATCGTGGATATTATCAACATCCTCAAGTGGTCTCTAATCTGGTATAGATAGATAACCCTTCAACTAATCCTCCTTCACTTAAGAGACAGAGTGTATTATCACGAACCCACTTGAGCACGAAACACGCACAACTCTCAAATTTTAAAACCTAAGAAAAAGAAAACTAAAAACTATAACAAATAAGAAATGTAAAAATAAGAAAGAGTTGGAAAGAAGTTACCGGATCGGAGTTGCTATGTTAAGATTCTATAAAACAGAAAATAAAGTTACTTTTAAAAATAAATTCAAAAAATTCAAACCTAGGAACAAAAACTTAACCCTAATCCTAAACTAATTTCAATACTAATTAATCTTAGACAAACGTAGTCGAAGTCCCCTGCAATGGCATCAAAAACTTGTTCACAACCCTAAGTGCATGGTCACGATGTAATAATAACTCGATAAGACCAAGGTTGAATCCACAGGGACTATAATTGTACGTATTAAAATCGAAACTAAAACTAAAATATGGAATAGTTGAGAATAATTGTGAAAGAATTATCAATTAAAAGATGAACTACAGCGTCAAGGATCCACTTGTAGCTATTAAGATACTACCTTACTTGATTTAATAAACACAACTAGAATCAGAGTCCTATCCTATCTCGTTTTGAAGATAAATATGAACTTCTCATTAAAGTAGTTCATACATGAAAAACCATTATTGAGATAATTGAAAGGAAATTTAACCATCCACCATGCCCAGGAGACGATGGTGAATTACGAATTTTACCAATCTTAACATTATCAAAATAGATAAGAAGATGTTCAAAGCTATTTCAGTATCTATTATAATTTGAGTCACAATAAATTATAGAAAACTGAAAATATATCTTAATTCAAACTAGAAATCAATGAAGTTCAACATAAACATGAATCAAAGCAAGATAAACATCTCAACAAACTACAAGCTTCACCTCTTAACCCTAGCTAAGAGGTTTAGTTAACCATTAACATGATTAAAACCAAATCTCTTAAACAAAACATTAAAAATAAATTAGGGAGGAAAAAATCTTGGGAGGCTGCTCCATCCTTTTGATATGCTCCTGGAACCCTAATTTATGTTTAAAACTCCTTAGAGAACTCAAATATATAGGCTTTGTTCAACCGACTTTGAAAACCGCTTTAAATTTACGCACTTTGCGCATCTTCGATGACAAACTTCAATACCATCGATGTGTCTTCGATTGCACCTTCGATGCCATTAGAACTTGTCCAAAACTATCCAACAAGTTTGGCTTGAAAAATCCTAAAATTCTCGATTGCATCGATAACTTACTTCGATATAATCGAAGCCCATTTTTGTAATTTTTCAAAACTATATTTTTCTGACCTCGGAATTTCATAATATCTTTTTTTAGGCCAATTTTCAAGACTCATTTTCTTTACTTCGATTCTTCGATTCTCTTCATTCCTCACTTGATTTCCTTAAATCTTTGGCATGTGAATTATTTATTAATGACTTGCAAATCTCCAATTCTTCATTATCTTCTTTTAAGCTCTAAATCTATCATTTTAAGTGCATATTCATCACAAGCTTCCGAATCACTTCGCATGACAAAAAAATGTATAATTAAACCAAATTTTGAATTAAATACTAGGAAAACTAATGTAATTGAAAGGTTAAATATACAATATTTGAGTATCAAGAACTATTTGATGGGCTTGATCATATGAATGATTTGAGTCACTAAATACGGGCCCAACTAAGATCTCTGGCAATGGTGAAGCTTTTCCATGGTCCATCCATGCATCATATGGGGTGGCAATGTACAGCTCTGCCTTGAAAATCATGAATTGGCATCATGAGCTTTTAGTTTTTAGTTGATAGGGTTTTTGAAATGGAGAGAGAGAGAGAGAGAGAGAGAGAGGGGGGGGGGGGGAAGTGGGGGGAGAGACCACCCGATGGAAATAGGCATAATTTATTGTCCAATGTATTTAGGCTTTTAGCTACGGCATGGTTTAAAACCGTTTTAAATTTGGAACGGCTTGCATCCGTTCCTAAACCAAAAACATAACTGTTGCAAATTTATGATTTTTTGGTGTGGTGTAACAGATTCACATTCTAAAAATAAAAAGAAGGGATGCACGTGTGTTCTAATAATTCAAGAAGCCATTATGTACTTAGAAGGATCAACACCCTTCAGATATTGTTAGCTGCATGGAGATGAAGTTTGAAGAAAAATGCACAAGATAGGTGGCATGAGGATCTGAACAAGCATACCAGATGAAAAGGACTGAATCACCTAGGACAAGCGTCTTTGCACTTACAAACTCCATCTAGTTGTAAGATGTCACTTGGGCCGACTTGCATTAGAAATGGAATTAACAAATGACGGGCTAGTTACAAATTTCAATTCTCAGAGTTGATTCTGTACAAGCCAGTGATCCAAAGGTGGTGTCATGAGGTAAGGCATTCATCTAGGCCTTTTAGAGACATAGCATGAGAGTAAGCTTCTTGACATGCCTCCCAAATAACCCTTTTTTTTTTTCAATTGAAATCTAAAAAAAAAAATTGGTAGAAATAAAAGATAAAAATAAATAAACGTGAAATTTTAAAGACGGCTGAAAAGGAAATGAAAACAACTTTATAGGGCATTAACTAAATCAATATAAACAAGCCAAACTGCTCTTTCAAAATTCAGGTGGGATTGATGAATCAGTTATCTTCATTTATTATAATTTTATCACTTAAGCAGGGCCTAATTGATTGTAGACAGCTGGTCATCACTTGATCAATGCAAATTTTAGGTACTTCTGTCCTTGCACTTTTCCGCACGCATCAAAACACATATTTCCACATCTAAACATCGCATGTTCTCACCAAAAAGAAAATGACTAGCTAGCATACCTCGTCCTAGGAACCTTGCAGTTCAAGAGCCATGTGGGTGGAACTTTCATGAAATCCACCCTTTCCATCAGGTGCCCTATATCATGTTCACCTTGCAGCCCAGGAATCATGACCAGACAGAACTTAGGTAGAGGTAGGCTACACACTAGGAAAAAGTTGGGATGGGTGGGACACCCACCATTAGTTTTGCATAGGTCCCACCTTGGTGTTTGTATGTCATCCAATCCATCCATCTGATGTGCCTCATCAGGTTAAAAGAATTATCCAAAAATCACAGTATTCCAAAACTCAGGTGGGCCATACCAATAGACTTTTTGGGTATAAATTATTGGTTGACCCACCTGAAACTCAAGCATTACCCACCTAAACAAGGTATGTAAGAGTTTTCCAAATAACTAAATTCAAATAGTATTCAGCTGTTTTTGGAATAGAGGCAAATGCAACAATTATAATAAGCTTAAAAGAAGCCTAATACAATCCAACAAGTGGAGGGAAAAAAATGTCCATTTCTTTTAACTTACCATGTTAATGAATAAATCTTTGCATTGCCTAATTGGGTTTTCCCCAATTAAGCAACAGAACTGCATGTCAGGTAACCATGCCTGACACTCAGTTCTCTTAAAATGAAGTGTCATTGCATGTGATTATCATATGGGAAAAAGGAGACAGAGAATAACAGCAAAATACAACAGCCAGATTCTTGAAGCACATGATTTCACAGAAGGTCGTTAAAATGGAGAATGTTGAAAAAGGAAAACCAAATGATAACCTACACCCAATGTCTAGTATATGGTCGATTTGCCCAAATCCTATTTTACATATTTCTAAGTACATTACTTCCTCATTACTTTCTAAAAGGAAGAAGAAAGAAAGAAAGAAATCCTTGCAATCTGCGGCGGACTCTATCTATAGGTCCATAAGATCTACCATTAGATTCGACCTTCCCAAAAGGAATGAAATAGAACAATATATACCAAGTAAAACTCATAAATGTTGGCTGAATCTCACCCAAATTGAGCAAGTCTAGGGTAAATCCAGAAGACTCAACTTGGGTCTGCCTTTGGCCAAACCGAGTTTCTTAATGCACCAGAAAGAGCAAGTCCTGAGCTTTGAAAACATGGAAAATGTTAATAGGATGGCTATGTGGCCACTTAACCTAAAAAAAAACATACTGTGGCCAAGGAATGCAGGGAATGGAGAATGTCTAGCTATGTATATGACAGTAAGAAGACTTGATGACTACGACATTGAAACAAAGAACCAGATAGTGAAAGTTGATCTCCTTAAACCATAGAAACCATATCAAAACAATCTTCTAAAATGGAAGCCATCAAAAGGACAAGAATTGAAATGCAAATGTTGCAAATGCATTATAGAGGCAGGGCAAACTATTCGAAAATCAAATAGAATGATCAAATTTTGAATATTTGAATCTCATATGGGACGAAAATGTAACTAGAAATGAAAAAGAATTTTGAAAACTATAAAGATAACCAATTGAAGACAAATGATAGCATATATATATATATATATATATATATATATATATATATATATATATATATATAAATGACTACAAGAGTTTAATCAGTCGTGCATGTGTATCTTAAAACAGAAAGTAAGACCCGCAAGATTAGAAAAAAGGCCATTAGGTATAAAATAGAAAAAAATTAAACAGTGAAGGAGAATACAGAGGAAATGTCATGAAAAAAGGATTCTCCTCATTTACCTCAAAGTTCTTAGATAAATCTTTTATCCGCTGAACCAGTAGAGCTGCAACCAACAAGAACTATTGTTAACACTCTAGATGAGAATGTATTACCTCACAAAGAAAGTTTCATATTTGAGTGACCACCATGATGTATGGGTCTTATCCACACCGTCTATACATTTATTTTTTTCATATCATTTTAGGTGATAATTCCAAAAATGAGGCATATCCAAGGATCAAGTGGACCTCACCACATGAACCAGCAGTGATATTGATTCTCACCATTGAAACTTTTCTAGGGCCCACCATGATGTTCGTTTTCCATCCAACCTATTCATAAAGTTACATAAACATGTATGAAGAGAAAACACAAATATCAGCTCCATCCAAAACTTTTGTGGTCCCCAAGAAGATTTCAACAATAAAAGTTTAATCTCCATCGTGTACTCCACTTGAGCCTTGGATCTGCCTCACTTTTGGGTTTATATCATAAAATGATAGGATAAAATGGATGGACAGTGTGGATAAGACCCATACATCACAGTGGCCACTCAAAGTTAGTGGTTGCTCTGTGATGCTCATGACAAATCTCAGTTAATCACTAGCTTTGGATAGACGCTAAGCCAAGCTTAGGTGAGGGGGGGGGGGGGGGTGTTAGGTAACGAAGAGAAAGGGTAGGAAAGGGTAGGGTAGGGTTTAAGTTTTAAATTTTTAAATATAATATTTAATAATAATAATAATATATATATTCGAGTTGAGCCGAGCTTGACTTTCGAACTAAGCCAGGTTCAAGTTAAGTCGAGTCAAGCTCCACTATATTCGAAATCAGCTTGTTTTCAAAACAAGTTGGGTTATATAAAGTTTGGCTTGCCTTGAATCGTCATTCGAGTCAAGTTGAGTTGAGCTAGATTGAACCAGGCCGAGCGAGCTTTTTGGGCTAGCTTAGCTCATGTACAACCTTAACAATCAATAAGTATCTCTTATAATTACTTGTTTACTATCATTTACATACATTTACGACTAACTAAATAAGCCTTAATGCATCATTTCACTTAATCTAATTAACAGATCTGAACCATCTGTTAAGTTGATAACACATTTCATGGAATATCAAGAAAACATAGCCCTGATCCATTGGTTTAATCATCATTTTGACTCATTATCTATAGCTGTCCCTTTTTCAAGCTACCAGCAGAGCAGGTATGATTTCCTAATGGCTGGCCTAACAAATAGATGTATCAATTTATTGATTGGACCTACTTTTGTATATACAATCTTGACCATCTATATTTAAGGCCATTGATCAAATCATTAATATTTGTGGTAACAGTGTAATGTTTAGATGATGAAATATGTTGGACTAAATGAACAGCCTGGATTAATGGATTCTATGAAGTGTAACATAGTGGACCGCTGTAATATACTGGAGCATGGGAATGAATGAAGGAATGGTGACGTGGTGGAATTTAATCAGAGTACGTGCCGTAAAGGTGACCAGGCAATTTGCTTTTAAATGAATTTTCCTTTTGTGGAGATGAATTTGGGTGGTGAGCCTGCCACGTCTTGTCGGTGGATATTTCATCACATGTCTAACAACGTTCAAACATGTTTTGTCTGGTTGCATATATATAGTCCAATTAAATTCCACCACATGATGGTGGTAGGTTTATTATGCAATCCACATGCTAAAGACCTCAATTAAATGTTGCAGGCGATAACTTAATATTATAAGGCCCCCCACGGTATATGGGTTTCATGGCATTGTTCATCAAATCATTTTAGGGCATGAAATAAAAAAATTTAAGGTTGATCCAAAGCTCAAGTTGATTACACCACAAGATATAGTGGGGATTGAATGCCCATAGTTGAAAACTCTCTCTCTCTCTCATACAAAATCCAGCAAAATTGAGATTAAACCAACTATGGATTCAGGCTCATTAGATGCATGCCAATGGTAGGATTTGAGCTTAAGGTAGTGGACCATTTAGGTGTCCGATATGTCTGAAATTTCAACACAATGGGTTCTCTCTGCGTAGTTTGAATTTATGACAATATGGCACATATGAACATGCATGTGACAAATGGTAAATCTCGATTCGGTTCCTCCACATCTACAACCGCCTGTTTAAATTTGTGGGTGAAATGAAGAGCATCCACTAGGAGCCATTAAGCCATTTCTTATTATAAATTGGCTCCATTCGACGGCTGAAAATTCACATATGGAAGTTAATTGACGGTTGCGGTGGAGGAACCCAAAAATCGTGCCTTTGGAGACAACGAATCACTTCTCATTCTGACAAGAAGGAGAAGAAAAAGGACACAAGTTGCCCAATAACCGTCTACACATGTAGAACATCTAGCCATGCGTGCAACGGTTGAAATTGGACCATGCCAGGTTCCATCTTAGCTGATGGGGTACCAAAGCCATTCAAAAAAATCACAACAGTTAGACAAACCTAGAAAGGCCTCCATTCAATGGGATAGAGACGCCCAACCAATGTCCGTTTTGGTGAGTGGTCCATCCACGATTGACCGTATAAGTCAGTGGTTAGAGATGGGGCATAATCGTACAATCAGATTGATTGGATGATCTTAGCCTCTTATTCCTGAATTTGCACCACCTGGCAGTTTCATGTTAACCGTCCATTTTATGGCCACCAATTGAACAACTAGGATTATTATCCTTGCACTTTAATTTTTACAAAATGACCCAACAATTTGAACAGCTTGAATTGGGCCACGCGTATGACACGTTTACTAGCCGTGCACGTGCGGAAAACATTGCCAGAATTTTGAAAGTTTTAGCACGGATAATTAACCAAACAATATTTATCGCAATAAATTTTTTTGAAAGGTTGTCGTCCATTCATTTTTTAGATCCCACCGTTTTGTGACATGCTGCCCCCTCAAGTTTTTGGATCTAACTCATTTTTTGACCTACCTCCTGAAATGATTTGGCAAGATTTGTGAAAGAAGGGCATTCATATCATATTTATAGCAATAATAATATCAGGAGATTTTCAAAATATCAACAGTTTTTAGATTTTCATGTTTTATCACGAAATTAACACAATATTAATGGCAAATTTCCTTATAACTTCAAATATTTCGTTATATAATTATATATCTAATTTTAGAGTTATCTATTAATTGAAAAAATAAATATTTTTACATTTTAGAGAGGCTATTCATATTAATATCCTCAGAAAAACCTCTAATTCGAAAATAACCGGATAAATTCCCGCGAAAAAGGAAATCTGTCGTCATGCATGAATCACGCAACAACCATCTTCACCCCCACTTAAAAAAGAGTTGAAATGTTGAATGAAAAAAGTCCAATCAATTAATCCATAGTTCAAGTGGTGGACTGAGTGAAAGATACCTCGTTTCAACACTCGGGTTATGGGATCGAATCCCTAGTGGGGGTGGCTAACAGTGGAGTGTATTAACAAACTAACGAAAAATAAAAAAATAAAATAAAATTAATAACTGACATTGCTTCTAAAAGCTACACTATACATGTTTGAATTGCGACCACCCAAACGGTAACAGCCAATACAACTGACTTGAGTGAGAACTCGATAATACAAGAGTTCTACACATACAGCTTTACCCATATATACACAGCTTCATAAGCTTTCCTCTTTCATCTTTTTTACACCTCCCTCTCTTCTTAGTTCTCCTTCAGACTGTAGATTGAATCAACATATCTTTCCACATCCCAAAGGAAAGACCCAAATGCAACAGCCTCCAACACCAGTCTCTTGAGGCTTGAAAATGTGACACTGATCACCTCGTCATCTTCCATTGGACCTGCCCCACCATCTTCGCCAAACAGCGCCCAGCTGTGCTTCTCAATCAGATTCACTGCCTCCCGCGATTTCAGCTTCGCGCATCTCTGCAAGGCTTCAGAGTCGAACCCCATCACATACCCCCTCAGCTCCTCAGTCTTCCTGCTCCTCCCTGATCCTTGATACATGGAAGATACCCTGTCCGATGGGCAACCCAGAACGGCAACATTGTCCGACCCACAACGTTGGAATTCATGCAGGGGGATGCGAATCCCGTAGCCCAACGGAGGAAGGTCTTCGTCAGTCAGTGCGAAATCTAGCTCCAGGCGGTGCCTCAAGCTGGCAGATTTGAGAAAGTAGCCGTACATGATTGAAGCTGCATAGACTCGGCCCAGCTGGAGCCTGGGGATTCGGCTCACTGTCCGGTTATCTGTGGCATTGAATTTCCCTCTCCAATCACGGATGGTGGATAAGTGTTCACGTATCATCTCAAGCGTCTCTAAGC
The DNA here is from genome assembly GCA_037074715.1 of Magnolia kwangsiensis. Classification (NCBI taxonomy): domain Eukaryota; kingdom Viridiplantae; phylum Streptophyta; class Magnoliopsida; order Magnoliales; family Magnoliaceae; genus Magnolia; species Magnolia kwangsiensis. The sequence continues at coordinate 151,322,155 of CM073574.1, read as the reverse complement.
TGTGGACAGATTCCAGCTCTCTATCATTCGATGCCCGTATGTCTAATCTCCCATTGTTCATGCATTCAGATAGCCGTGGGACCATAGGAACTCCAATCTCTGAGAACTTGCGGACAACCATCATGTACATGACCTCTTCGATTGCAATTTGGCACTCCTGCTCCTTCAGTTCAGCAATCCTCCTGGCATGCATAATTTTTAAAATTGTCAAAATTCAGGTCTTACGTATTCATTAGCGTTCATAACAAGCATGAACTAAACCAACAAGCATGAACTGAAACCATACAAATTGTGGGACCTTATTAGATGGTGGCTCTTAAAACTGAAAATTGCATTGATCTATTTCCCTAATGGTCTGATTGGTGGATATTTGATGGGTTATCAAATCTAAACAGTCAATGGTTCAAATTCAAGAAACCAATGCTTATTAATCAGAGGTTAGAATCATTAAATCAATTTTAATTTGGGATGGTTAACATGGAATAGTGTTGAGGATTAGGTTTACAATATATAGTCTCTTTGAAGATAAGATGCCTTATGGCCATGAGTTCTTGAATGAAATTTATTTATTTATTTATTTATTTTATTTATTTATTTATTTTTTTATTTTTTTCTTGAAGAGCATCTTATCTTCCCTTGTAGATAGGATAGCAATAAGATCAGCCGTGCTTCATGGGACAGAATGTTGGGCAGTGAAGGAAAAATATGTTCATAGGTTGAGCGTAGCCAAAATGAGTATGTTGAGATGAACAAGTGGCAAGGCAAGAAAGAATAGAGTTAGAAATGAATGCATTCAAGGGAACTTAGTACTAGCGCCAATGGATGATACAATGGGGGGAAGTAGACTTACGGCCCTTGATATACTTTAATGCCAGGAGGATTTGTGTAGCCAAACCCTATTAATTGGGATAATGCCTAGGTGATGATGATGATCAAGAATCTTCTCTCTTGTAGAAGGGTGATAACACTAACCCCAAAACTCCGAAATGATTCAACAAAAATAAAAGTATGAGGAAAACAAGGTCTCCATCGTTCTTGGGAGACACCTCTAGGACCCAAATCTTTTATTCACGAAAAAATCTGGTATTTGAAGGATTCACCTAAAGCATTTTTGCAATAGTATGAAGAAAGAGAATGGAACTGATAAAGGAGGGAGGGAAATAAAAATAGGGTAAAATATGAACAAGCATGATTGAATGTGAAAACCACAATAGATAACTCAGATCTTAACTGGGTACTTGTCATCCCGTGTCTGATGGCTGCATCCTATGTGCCTTCATGATAACACTTTTCATTTATGCAACCATCTGTACGGGGGCTACCAATCTGCAGTATCACCATGCATAAGTGTAGTTTGCAACATTTGCATAGTTTGCAACCCTTAGGAACATGCATCTATATCCTGACTCCTAGAATCTGGACAATTGCTATGAGAGAGACAGTGAACAGGGAATGCCTAAAATAAATCTTCAAGATTGTAAGATTCCAACTCTTCAATCAATGGGCCTATAAAAACAAAAAAGGAGAAAGTACAGCAATTGTCCAGATTCAATGGGAAATTGTCCAAAGATAAAGGGTTGGAATCAAAGTTACCCTAGATGGCGGGTTGCCTCAGTACCGTGTTATGTGAACAGTTACAAAATATGCCGGCTCCTCCAATACACAGTGCGCTACTATGTATGTGTATAATGTAATATAAATATATATACAAATTGATGTTGTAACTTATATTTGCTAGGGTTAGCATCATCTGAGTTACTCCAATAGATGATACTAGGTATATGTCTAGGTGTAATATAATTATATATACCAATTGATGTTGTAACTTATATATGAGAATATTATTACTGTAACTCTTTCAAGTGCAGCATTATGCAGCATATGCCTAATGCTGCATGAACCTAAGTACAAACATCCAGGAAGTAGGAGCTGGAGCTTGACTACGAAGCACGAGCTAAAGCAGGAACAGCATCTAGTTAGGACTGTGCAACTGACTCAACCCCAAGATTAATGTAGTGGAATGATCAGTCTGGTAAACACATAGAGAACTCAATGGTTTACACCAAAGTAATAGAAATCAATGACAACAATAACAAGTTAGAACCCGAGGGTATAAAAATCAGGGACTGCAATACGAAGTTAGAAAGCACTCACCCATGAAGGCATGATTCAGTAGAGCCCAAGCTATGCTTCTGTCGAGCAATAGCATCATCCCTATCAGCAGCTAACACCTCTACTTGTTCTGCAGCAGCAAAATGGAAAATGTGGTGATGGTTCTTCAGTACACTGCTCAAGAATTTCCCAGCTGATGATTGTGGCTCGAGTGGTGTAGCCACGCTTCTATAGTCACATTTGCTAGACTCTGAGCTTGCAAATGTCACAAGCATTGAACCTCTCATCCTACCACCACATGATAATTGTCTTCCAAAAGGTTGGCTTCCACAGCATTTAACCAATCCCTGCAAGCCCCAAAAAGAAATAAAAATGAACAAAAAGTGTCTTTTTGGTCTAATAGTGGAAAGATCTGATGTTGTATATGAGAAAACAAGTATATACTTTTTTTAATGAATGGAAATTAATTATCGTCATCATCTGAGCCTTGTCCCAACTAATTGGGGTCAGCTGCACAAATCCAGTTCTGCCATTCCACTATGATGGACCATATCATCAGTTAAACATATATGAAAACTAATGTGATGTAGGAAGAGTAAAGCACAACTCAATGGAGGGCCCAAGATCCCACAAATTCAGGCTAGAAGGGGGCTCGATTGAGCAAAAACGGCCTAAATACGTACTATAGCTTCCAACAGCCATAACTTTGCAACGCGTTATCAATTTCGCAAGTATGATATACCTTGGAAACCTATCAACAAGCTCTATGATGTGGAAACTGATGGAGTTGGTTTTCCCTGACAGATTTCTTGAAAAATAGGCCATTTTCTGGGTCAAAATCACATTTTTAGTACAAAATTTATCATTCTAAGTTCTGGCTTTACAATTTTTAGGGTTTTAAGACTCTGATTACAGTCCAGAATCTTTGTTTTAGTCACCTAAGGGTTATTTAGGAGCTTTGGTGAGATTAGACGTCTTTTTACTATTTCAGGAAAGTTTCCTATTTCAAATCAAATTAGGGTGTAGGGTTTCTTTTGCTTATATGAGCACATTAGAAACATTTTAAGAGCAATTTTGATTAATAATATCAATTTTATCTCTTGTTTTCAGAGATTTTCATTTTCTTGTGGATTCAATGGCTATTTTTGAGAAGAAGATGTGGATCTACTCTTTATCCATGCAGCTGTTACATTACAATAATACCAAAATTTTAAAAATTAAAGATTCCATGAGTGGCTTAAACTTTAAGAGTGTGGTCTCTGTCCATTTTCAGCCAAGTGAATCACAATGCTACCTATGAATTTGTGTTATTCGATCTTCAGCCAGCATTCCGTACAGGTGAACCCTCATTTTGCCAGCCCATCCATCTGGTGTGTCGATGGATGCTGCTGCAGCAGAAATTGGGGGGTCTACCATATGAATGATCTGGATTCACAGAAAGAAGACCCATCCGTACGGAATGCTGGTGCAGAGGATAGACGACAACTTATAAATAATCCCCCCTTGTAGGGATTTCCTTATCATGTTTAATCGATTGCAGGCACATGGTGCCCACCGGCACGCCCATATGCATTAGATCCCATGGCCGTCCGATCCGGTTTGATTCCAACCATTGATCAGGAAGCCTTCAGAGGGAAATACGCATTCGAAATTCTGAAGGTGTCCTGCCAGCAGGCACACGTGCCTGGCCGGCGTGCATATGTGACATCTGCGCCGTTCCATCAGGTGCGGCCCATTTTGTATTGCCCCTAGCCCCAGAACAAATCAGGCCGGCCTGCTCATCAGGTAGGCATACACGTACGAACAAAAACAGACCAGTCCGATTCCAAATCCAAGCAGAGCCCACCTGACTGAGCTGATCCGCCCGAATTCTCAGCTAGGTTACATACATGGCAAGGCCCGTCTGATGAACGGCATGGACTACCCACACGTAGCGTTTCGAATCATACTCGTGTGAGTAACCATCACATTTCTCAATTAACCTCAGAATAAAAAACAATACCATCAATCACAGAAAAAGAAAAAAAAATCAAGAAAAGACCTAGAGAGAGAGAGAGGGACAAACCTGAGAAGCGATGGAGAGATTGGAGAGGTTGTGAGATCCAATGTAAGCAACGGACCGGATCTTCGTAACATTAGGACCGCCTTGTGACTTTACCCCTGAGGGCAAAGCTTCAACGGCGGGGATCGTTCTATGCAAAGAACCACTGCCCATCAACAGAGAAAATGCCCTAAAACCAAAACCCCAGAAACCCTAGATCTAGCAAAGCTGGAGATATCTGAAGAAATGGAAACCAATAAATAAAAAAAAAGGAGGAAATGGAGAGATGATTAAGGAAACTGATGGAAGAGGCTAGCGCTGCGATGTGGGCTTGTTATCGGAGGGTTTTTAATTCTAGAAGGGTGCAGAGTCCTGCAAAACCAAGCCCCATATATAAAGAGGAAAAATGCTACAGTGCTCTCATAGAACTATTAGCTAATAGTGCTACTTGTTGAATTGGGCCACTAGGTGAGTTCAATCCATTGATCTGGACCGTTAATTAAATCCAACGCACATTTATTACGTACTTTTGAAAAATAATCACAACGATGTAAAAATAATTAGTGTTTAATCAATGGACTTTAATTTCAACGATCACGATCATTTTCACAAAATACTTCAAATTAGCAATTTGATCCATCTATTTTTCAGGGGCCATCTCTGATTGGTTGTGAGTCTACAGAACTGTTTTTATTAGGCAATCGTAACCATCCCCCACATTGGTTGGAAAATGGATGGATACAAAAAAATAAGGCCAAATCAAGGACGGACGATTCATCCGAATCAGTGAAATTTTTATCTATAGGCTTTGAAATATGTTGTGGACTTAATCAACAGCTCAGATCAATCGATTGAAGTGTCTAAGTTAGTCGGTACAGCTAGGAGCACTATTACTTATAGTGATAGTGCACTTATAATACTAGATAAAGAGAGATTCCTGCGAAAATAAAGTAAATTACATAAACAGACAGGAGAGAGGATAACAGGCTTTCGTATTGTTGCGGCATGTTGATTATTCTGATGATCTGAACCATCCATGTTATGGAAAATGTGCTATTAGATCAATTCTAAGAAAATTAAACTAAATGGATGGATGTGATCAAATATCTATGGATGAAATTAGAACAATGAAAAGAAAGTTTTCAATGGCTTAAAAATAAATGGACTAATTCTAGTTTTGAAGAGAATATGGACGGTTCAAATCATAAGATAATCTTAGCATGTGGGCCCCACTGGGAGACGGTGCACACTGGATCGGATCGCGACGGAGGGAAAACGAACTCGGATAAGAAAGGAATGAAGAGAAAAGAACCGGAACTAAGCGAAGCTCGCGAGAGCGTCCTAGAAGGGGAGATGCCGCGGAATAACCTGTATCCATCTCTGAATGCTTAGTGTGTAAATAAACAATCGGAACCGTCCATATTATTTTATTTATTTTGGATGGAAAATTTTATAAAATATGCATCTATGAGATACTTCTAACCGTCTGATTAGTAGCCTTCAATTTAACGGTATCAAAGAAGATCATTTAATGGTTGATTATCAGTGCCTTAAATTGACGGATAGGATGATTTTTAATGTATTGTCAATAAAAATATGCCTATCCATGCAATATAATATAATGAACGGTTCAGATTTACGTATAACCCTTACACATGTACAGTTCAGATATGGATATACCATACTCCGGTTCTTACGACTCTACCGTATCATATTCGGTGGAATGGATAGGGATGCCACCTCAGCCAGCTGCTCGTACGCGCTCTCCGACACACTCCTCCTGGATGCCAGGTCAATGCACGAATAAAGATCTTACATCTAGTGGGCCCCACGACAAATGTCCAATATTTAAAGGTACGCATACATCGGATCCGTAGCATATGATTGCCTTCAAAGCGACGGTAGAAACCAAAACTGTTTAATGGTTAACATTAAACACTGAAAAGTGAATAACATTAACGGCTGGGATTGTGTGATAAGCTTAATTTTCAAATAGAGATCCATCCATGATTGGTCCTACTGGATGGACGATCCTGATTGACATAGAACGCTTCCCACGTATACTGCGGATAGATGGCTCTACCATATCCTGCGTCTTCCGGCTCTACCGTATTTTTCGCCGCTGTCTGTAATGTTGACGGAGTATATGATACATTGGCATCTTAGCACGGTAAATACATGTTTCCAGTTCAGAAAAGTACGGCGAGGATCTGTTAATCCAGACCGTTGATCTGGTGTTTATCGCAATTGATGAACCATATACGTGGATTACAGATGGACGATTGATCCACATTCAACCGGAAAAGGTGGAACTGGTAGAAATCGGTAAAGCCATCTTTCCCCTAGTGGCAGGGTGGTTTGAAAATCTGGATCGTCTATTTAGCGGGTCCCACTGTGAACACGCAATCCTCGGAGTCCCTTTTCTTCCATTGCTGTAGTTGTATGCCGACATCAAACCATGTTTGTTTCCTACCGTTGCTTTGATGGCAGATGCCCAGATGTCTAAGATCGTTCATTTTATTTGCATTTCGATGCAGTTCCCATCAACAAGAGTCGGAACTAAATGAACGCTCCAGATCGAGGCATCATTAACCAAGTGTACTGTGGAAAGATGGATCTATCGTATTGCGGTTGTACCGGCTCTATCGGATCTCCCTCGAAGAGATGGATGCGAATTCCATGTGCCCCCGCCCACAGGAAGTTCCTGTTGTTAAAACTTTGTGGGGCCCACATAGATGCCCTTCATAGATCCACTCTATCCGTAAGTTTCCCAATCTCACAATAGGACAGAGGTCCAAAATTCAGGTACCTCCAAAACTCAGGAGGATAATGCCACAAGAAATATGGGGATTGAATTTCCACCATTGAAAATTTGTGGGGTCCACAGGAGTTTTGGAACAAAATGATATTTTCTTTTACAGTTTGTCAAAGTTTTGATAACCTTATGAACGGTTTGAATTTCATATAAATATCATGATTGTCTCCGGGAAGGTTTCAACGGTGGACGTTTCTATCCTCACTCTTTCCTTTCGTGTGCCCCACATGATTGTGGTACTATCGCAACTTTGGCTACATGTCCTATTGTGAGATTGAGAAACTGATAGACGGAGTAGATTTTACATTGGAGTTTTTTGGAGCCCCACATCACTTCCAACCACATGAACTATGAAATCTTTGCGAAATTCTCTATCAGGATCAACAAACCGACGGCGTATGTTGAAGAACCATGTGCGCCGCTTGCCGAAGAGAAATTTCCAACTGTACGATCCATATATGGCCATCAACCTTTCGAAGCCCACTCGCTTTTTACCTCTCAGGGATAAGCCCCAACTGTACGGCCCCATGTCTTTGGTCGAAAATGCTCTTGCTTTTTGTACGGATGATAAATGTAGCTATGGCCGTACCTATAGCCCCGCCTATAACCTGCTCATTGCAAAAGGGTGGATATCGAGTTGGGGTGGACCGGATTTAAACTCGGTTAACCTCGAGTGACTGTCCCACTGGCCCGGTCGACCGAGTCTGTTCCACTTTTATAGTTTTTTTTTTCTTTTCTTTTTGTTTTTAGCAAAGGAGAACTTTTACTCTTCTATATTTTTCTCTAATACATATTTATATAAATATGTATATAAAAACATATAAAAAAAATTTCTCTCTTTTTATTCATTTCATTCTTTATTCATTTAATAAATATATCTCTTAAACCACAATGAGTTACTTGGCATACCAGGATTTGGGGGTAGGAGATGCTACTTTAGCTAACCAACCTACTTATTTTCCAAGATTCCATCAGGTTGATGGTCAAAAATTCATTTCATTCACTTTGTGGCCAATTTCAATCAGTTCGTGGTCAATTTCATTCATTTCATTTCATGGCTAATTCCATGCATTTCATGGTCAATTCCCTTCACTTTCACGGTGCGTGGAAATGGTTGTGAAGTGATTTGAAGTGAAATGACTGCAAAGTGCATGGAAATGGCCGTGAAGTGAAGTGAATTGACCGTGAAGTGTGTCGAATTGACCGTGAATCAACACAGAATCGTCGGAAATGACCATGAAATGCATGGAAATGACGGTGAAGTGAAGTGAAATGACTGCGAAGTGCATGGAAATGGCCGTGAAGTGAAGTGAATTGATCATGAAGTGTGTCGAATTGACCGTGAATCAACACGAAATCGTCGGGAATGACCGTGAAATGCATGGAAATGACGGTGAAGTGAAGTGAAATGACCGCGAAGTGCGGGGAAATGGCCATGTAGTGAAGTAAATTGACCGTGAAGTGCGTCGAATTGACCGTGAATCAATACGGAATCGCCTAGAATGACCATGAAATGCATGGAAATGACGGTGAAGTGAAGTGAAATGACCGCGAAGTGCGTGAAAATGGCCATGAAGTGAAGTGAATTGACCGTGAAGTATGTCGAATTGACCGTGAATCAACACGGAAAGCCGGGAATGACCGTGAAATGCATGGAAATGACGGTGAAGTGAAGTAAAATGAAATGACCGCAAAGTTCATGGAAATGGGCGTGAAGTGAAGTGAATTGACCGTGAAGTGCGTCGAATTGACCGTGAATCAAAATGGAATAGCCGGGAATGACCGTGAAATGCATGGAAATGACGGTGAAATGAAGTGAAATGACCGCGAAGTGCGTGGAAATGGCCGTGAAGTGAAGTGAATTGACCGTGAAGTGCGTCGAATTGACCGTGAATCAACACGGAATCATCGGGAATGACCGTGAAATGCATGGAAATGACAGTGAAGTTAAGTGAATTGACCACGAAGTGCGTGAAAATGGTCGTGAAGTGAAGTGAATTGACCGTGAAGTGCATCGAATTGACCATGAATCAACACGGAATCACCGAGAATGACCGTGAAATGCATGGAAATGACGGTGAAGTGAAGTGAAGTGACCGCGAAGTGCGTGAAAATGGCCGTGAAGTGAAGTGAATTGACTGTGAAGCGAGTCGAATTGACTGTGAATCAACACGAAATTGCCGAGAATGACCGTGAAATGCATGGAAATGACAGTGAAGTGAAGTGAAATGACCGCGAAGTGCGTGGAAATGGTCGTGAAGTGAAATGAATTGACCGCGAAGTGCGTCGAATTAACTGTGAATCAACACGGAATCACCGGAAATGATCGTGAAATGTATGGAAATGATGGTGAAGTTAAGTGAATTGACCGCGAAGTGCGTGAAAATGGTCGTAAAGTTAAGTGAATTGATCGTGAAGTGCATCGAATTGACCGTGAATCAACACGGAATCATCGGGAATGACCGTGAAATGCATGGAAATGACGGTGAAGTGAAGTGAAATGACTACGAAGTGCGTGAAAATAGTTGTGAAGTGAAGTGAAGTGAATTGACCGTGAAGTACGTCGAATTGACTGTGAATCAACACGGAATCGCCGGGAATGACCGTGAAATGCATGGAAATGACGGTGAAGTTAAGTGAATTGACCGCGAAGTGCGTGAAAATGGCCGTGAAGTGAAGTGAATTGACCGTGAAGTGCGTCGAATTGACCATGAATCAACACGGAATCGCCGGGAATGACCGTGAAATGCATGGAAATGACGGTGAAGTGAAGTGAATCGACCACAAAGTGCATGGAAATGGCCGTGAAGTGATGTGAATTGACCGTGAAGTGCGTCGATTTGACCGTGAATCAACATGGAACCGCCGGGAATGACCATGAAATGCATGGAAATGACGGTGAAGTGAAGTGAAACGATCGCGAAGTACGTGAAAATGGCAGTGTAGTGAAGTGAATTGACTATAAAGTGCATCGAATTGACCGTGAATCAACACGGAATCACTGAGAATGACCATGAAATGCATGGAAATGACGGTGAAGTGAAGTGAATTGACTGCGAAGTGTGTGGAAATGGCCGTGAAGTGAAATGAATTGACCGCGAAGTGCGTCGAATTAACTGTGAATCAACACGGAATCACCGGAAATGATCGTGAAATGTATGGAAATGATGGTGAAGTTAAGTGAATTGACCGCGAAGTGCGTGAAAATGGTCGTAAAGTTAAGTGAATTGATCGTGAAGTGCATCGAATTGACCGTGAATCAACACGGAATCATCGGGAATGACCGTGAAATGCATGGAAATGACGGTGAAGTGAAGTGAAATGACTACGAAGTGCGTGAAAATGGTTGTGAAGTGAAGTGAAGTGAATTGACCGTGAAGTACGTCGAATTGACCGTGAATCAACACGGAATCGCCGGGAATGACCGTGAAATGCATGGAAATGACGGTGAAGTTAAGTGAATTGACCGCGAAGTGCGTGAAAATGGCCGTGAAGTGAAGTGAATTGACCGTGAAGTGCGTCGAATTGACCATGAATCAACACGGAATCGCCGGGAATGACCGTGAAATGCATGGAAATGACAGTGAAGTTAAGTGAATCGACCACAAAGTGCATGGAAATGGCCGTGAAGTGATGTGAATTGACCGTGAAGTGCGTCGATTTGACCGTGAATCAACATGGAACCGCCGGGAATGACCATGAAATGCATGGAAATGACGGTGAAGTGAAGTGAAATGATCGCGAAGTACGTGAAAATGGCCGTGTAGTGAAGTGAATTGACTATAAAGTGCATCGAATTGACCGTGAATCAACACGGAATCACTGAGAATGACCATGAAATGCATGGAAATGACGGTGAAGTGAAGTGAATTGACTGCGAAGTGTGTGGAAATGGCCGTGAAGTGAAGTGAATTGACCGTGAAGTACATCGAATTGATCGTGAATCAACATGGAATCACCGAGAATGACCGTGAAATGCATAGAAATGACGGGGATGTGAAGTGAAATAATCGCGAAGTGCGTGGAAATAGTCGTGAAGTGAAATAATCGCGAAGTGCGTGGAAATAGTCATGAAGTGAAGTGAATTGACCGTGAATTGAATTTTTAACCATCGACCCGATGGAATCTTAAAAATTTACTATGTTGGTTGGATAAATTAGCTTCTCCTACCTCAAAATTATATATGGTACATTAAGTAAATTAAGTAACTCATTATAGTTTAGGAGATATGCTTGTTAAATAAATAGACAGAGAAATAAATTAAGAGATAAAAAAATATTTTTATATACTTATATATACATATTTACATAATTATGTATTTGAGAAAAATGTAAGGAAGAAAAAGTTCTCCCCAAAATTATTTTTTTTTTAAAAAGTACAAAGGTGGAATAATGAAACCCGGTCGACCGGGTGAGTGGGACAGCGAATCGGGGTCGACGACCCGGTCGACCGGTCAAGTTGGTTTTTTTTTTTTTTTTTTCTGTTGTAATCCTACTGCTATTTATGGGTCCCATTATGATGTATTTGTTATATCCAAACCGTCCATCTATTTGACGAACTCGTATTAAGGCTTGAGACAAAAAATAAGTCAGATCTAGCTATCAAGTGGACCACACCGTAAAAGGCAGTGGAGGATTGAATGTGTACCATTGAAATCCTTTCATGGGTCACGGAAGTCTTGGATCATTATGAAATTTATTTTTCCTATTCATCCAGGTCTTTGTGAACTTACGCATAGATTGGATGGAAAATATGTCCTGGTGGGCTCTACAAAATTTTTAACGGTGGAAATCTATTTTCTCGCTGCTTGTTGTGGTGTGGTCTAGTTGATCTTTGGGTATTATTTTTTGTTTTTGATAATGCTCCGCAATGATCTCGAAATATGGATGAACGTTGTGGATATAATAAAAACATAACTGTGGAGCCCATGCAACGTTGATATCTTTTGAACCGTTCGTACAGCTCGGAGTTCGAGGAGCGTAAGCGCTCGTCTTCGAGCACCAGGCGATCCGCCTCAGGAAGGAAAGCAGGGGCATTTTCGACCTGAGAAATGGGGCCGTACGGCTGGGGAGTAGTCGTGGAAGGTAAAAAGCGAGTGGGCTTAAAAAGGTTGTGGGCCATATACTGGTCATACAGTTGGAAATTTCTCCTTGCCAAATAAGAAAAAACTCGTGTATACTGTGAGAAGATGTAGTCCACGTACAAATAACCCCACACATGCGAACATGGTGCATCTGTGCAGGATCTGAGACGTTGATAGGATGGTCCCAAGTGTACCTTACCTGAAAATTAGCATGGCATACTCATTAGTTGAGCAGCACATGCATGTGGAATGCATTTGTTTATTAGCCATATATTTCTAGGTCCCCCGTAACAAGTGTAACGACTTCCAATTTAAGGATATTTCCAGCCATGGTCCATCAACAGTAGAGCATATGAGATCAACCATCTGGATCCCAAATCGTGTGGCCCACTTATAAGACCTGAGGTTGGATGATACAGTATATATCCTTGGACGGAGGGACGCGGATTGCGCCCCACCCCGCCCGTCTCTACCTCGAATGTCCACTTCTTGGCGGGCCCACCAGAATGTATCCGTTTATCCATGCCGTCCATTCCTTTTCTTGTATAATTTTAACATATGAGCACGAAAATAAGGTAGATCCAACGGTTGAACGGACCACACCAAATATAACTCTAGCATTTAATGCAACTTTGCAATTAATACTTTGTACATTTGACTAAACGCAAGCTTTTTATTTGATGTGGTTCATTTGAGCGTTGGATCTTACTCTTTTCTGTGCACATAGCTTAAAATGATCTGAGAGAAGGTATGGACGGCGTGGATAAACAGATACATCACAGTGTGTTCGGTGCCAAGACTGGCGGGGTAGGACGCAATCAGAGTCCAACGCGGCATACCGCGAGAGGTGGTGTGTGGATGTGTTTGGCACTGTACGGCTTAATCTGATGTATTTTTTTTTATATACGTACCGTCCATCCGTTTTAACAGCTTATTATAGGTCATCAACCCAAAAATGAAGTAGATCCGAACCCTGAGTGGGCCTCACCATTTAAAACAATAAGGATAATGAAACCCACGGTTGAAAACCTCCTGGGGCCTACCGTGATGTTTATTTGGCCATCCAAACCGTTGACAAAGTCAATCAGACATATGTATGAAGGGAAAACACAAATATTAGCCTGATATAAAACTTTTGTAGCCCAAAATATTTTTAACTGTGTACGTTTAATCACCACTATTTCTTGTGGTGTGGCCCACTTGAGCTTCATATCTGCTTCATTTTTTTGGATTCATGCCCTAAAACAAGTGGTGAAACGGATGGACGGCATGGTTCGAAAATAAATCTACGCACCACCCACTGAGGGTGATGTTTTCTACACCACCGAACCACGTCCTCGGCGGCCGACCTTCTTCCAATAGAAAGTTGCATGTCGTACATTATCCTATCTGAAGTGGATTTGAAATTTTTCGACCACAGATTTCAACCATACACTCGCCCATCCGTAAACAGCTGCTGCCTGCTGTTGTTTGTTGCCACACGATTACATCTTTACGTATTTTAATAATTTTCTAATTTAAAATTAAACGGACAAAGATGTTGACTTTGGCACCGACCGGTACAGCCGGACGGGCGCGTATTGGATCCATACCGTCCAACTATTTTTAGACATCGTTTTATGACATTACAAAGATAACAAGATAGATCTAAAGTTCAAGTAGACCCCACGTAGAAAATAGTGGGGACAGTGACATCCACCGTTCAAAACTTCTTAGGAGCCACGGTAGTTCCAGATGAAGCTGATATTTTTGTTTTCGCTTCATCTATCCCTATGTTAACTTAGGAACGGAACCGATCCCAAAAATACATCACTGTGGGCCCTATAAATGTTTCAACTGTGGGGTGACTGCTCCCACAGTTTTCTGTGATGGGTCCACTTGAAATTTAGATCTATCTCATTCTCTTTGCAATGCCATGAATCGATCTCTACAAATGGTTGGCCGGTGTGGATACAAAGCATGCATTATGGTGGGGTCCATAGAGCTTGGTGACGTCGCTTCAGTAGTGATTTGGCTACTGGCCTTGTCAGTATCCAATCCGCGCCCAAACCGGATGTGGCTTCGATGGGTTTGGGTGGCCCCAGGACCGTGGGGTCCACCGTGATATATGTGTTTTATACCCTACGTACCAATCTTAGGTGGACTGCAGCCGTAGATGCCCTATTCAATTCAGATGGAGGTAAAAATCTATCTTTTTAAATATTTGATTACGTTTCAATAAAATCATCCAGAATAATTTGGCAACTTCTGAAAAGTTAATTAATCGGATTAGTAGAACCTTGTGCAAGTTACAGAATGAAATATGACTGAATTTATGGATCCCCAACTCCAGGAAATCACAATCTAAGTCAATGATCGGTTCCCTCCAAAAACAATAATAATACATCTTTTCTATAAAATTAAACATGATTTTCTAAGGAATGTGAAAAGGTAGAACAAGAAAAGTAGAATGGGATTCCAGCGTCGTCTAAAGACATTCAATAGTCTTGATTAGGTGATACAAAACCCAGCAAGCTAGTATTTAGTAAATAAGCCTCCCAGAGGTTTAGAACCTCTTGACCATGGCAGAAGGCGCATACTCTGTACCTAACATGAATTAAGTCCCAACTTCAGAGGCAATCTCAAAATAAGGACAACTATCCTACTGTTGACCTACCACAAGTTGACGATCTTAGTCTATAAATGAAGCATAACAATTGTCATTCCAAGGATAGAAAGAAGGGGCTAAACAACCAAATTAAAGACACAGGAGAGAGGGAGAGATTTTTGGGGTGGGCCATCCTCTCTGAGTACTTTAGAGCTTCCCAATTAGAGTTGAGGTCCTTCCTGTAACGCCTTGAAAATTGGGAGTTGTGCATACGCTCGACTTCTAAGTTTCCGGATATCACTTATAACCAATTTTACTGTTTGACGTTTAATTTGGTTTAATGAGCAGTATGGAATTACTTGAAACATAAATCACAATCACAATTAGTATACTGAAATGGAAGTAGTTAAATATATACAAGTCAAAAAAATATCAATGGGTCGAAAAAGGCATCGCCCAACAAAAATACAAAAGAATGATACGTCCAAAAGAATAATGCACTGAGTCCACTACTCAGCGATCCAAAATCGTCTGCTAAATCTGTGGTGAGCTACCCATCAGCTGAAAGTAGGACAACTCATCCTCCTTGTCAATGCTTGCGCCGCACGACTCCTCGAACTTAACATCACCTGCAGTTATTGAAGAGTCTGGTTGATATTTTAAAACACCATCCCAGAGTAGGAGTGAGTAATCAACTTAGTAAGTACTATTAGCCTTAAGTTAAAACAA
The DNA here is from genome assembly GCA_037074715.1 of Magnolia kwangsiensis. Classification (NCBI taxonomy): domain Eukaryota; kingdom Viridiplantae; phylum Streptophyta; class Magnoliopsida; order Magnoliales; family Magnoliaceae; genus Magnolia; species Magnolia kwangsiensis. The sequence continues at coordinate 151,306,788 of CM073574.1, read as the reverse complement.
ACATCAATTCTATGATGAATTTAATGAAAGGCAGACATTCATAAATTTCTAACTAATCTTGTTAATGTATATGCATGGAATATGATATGATGTATGACCTCGCAACAACACTCCCTCGAGCGACTTCATCTTACGATCACGCATGTCCAACACTCCCTCATTATGACCTCAACTATCGAGTCGTCAACCTAACTAGTGTAATACAACCGTGATAGTGTTAACCAAGTTTTTAATTAATTTCGTTCATCCAGCAGATTGGAGAAACTAGTACACCCCTCGTATCATTGCCCTCATCTGGTTGTGAGGTCAAAGTCCCTCAATGTGCGAGGCCAAGGCCCCGTAATTCTTGATCCCATCGGGTTCCCCATCTTCGATTTCAAGCACATGGGGAGTGTTGAAAGAGAGATCGCTCACAGTCACTATGGGGAGGCTCGTCACCCAAGCGTAGGCCGACAGCTCTGACACAGTGTCTCATTCCACCATATCCGGCTCTCGAGTCAGTGGATCAATTTTAAATGGTTATCAATATGCTTCAGTGGTTGAAGGGTGTTCCAAGTTCCATACAGGCGTGAGAAGATATGGTTAACAAACAAGGTTGGTCAGTAATTGAACTAGACCGTGCAAGTCCAGGTGAGTACATGACAGACGACATTGGATACAAGCGACCCATATAGTCTAACTACTGTCGCCCATTCGCATCCGCCCAAATCCACTGGTCTAGCCTCAGGATGGTTCTACCGACAGGACCACATTCTCTCACCCCAATTTTCAGACCAACCTAAGGATTTGATGGTATTCAATATCACTTCAACAAATCAGAATTTATCATCTAACACAAGTGACGTCATGCACTCATACATCTAATACAAAAATTTTGATTTTTCTATAAATGCAATTACTAACAATATTACGAAATAAATATGTATGTGTATTGTGTGGGGTTAGTGAAGAGGCCAAGAATTATATATATCTCATAGCACAAAAATATAAAAGGGTTAATGTATCATACATGCTACAAGGAAACATTGTATAAGAATCAAGTATAAAATGAACATGCAATCACCAAATTCATGCCCAATCATGTTGAGGAACAACAAACATTACATAATCATTTCATGTCAATTGGGAGGATCTAAAATGTAAGGTCTTGCCTAGGTTCTCTCTAGATTATTCAAATACATCACCTAAACATTCATAATCATTAAATTCATACTAAAATTGGTGCTAGGCCACCTAAGAATAATAGTCTGCACCTATGGATCGTTGAGATCTTGGGAAACGACTTAGAAGTGTCGATTTCGAAGTCGATTAACCGAAATCCTGAGGCAATGCATTTGCATATTAGGATTTCATGCAAGTCATCTCTCAACATAAGGGGTTTTTAAAAAGATGAGGAATTACCTATCCAATCAGTGGAGAGTGGTTCTTGCGGTTGTGGGTGAGGGATTTCTTGAGAAAGAGGTAAGGAGTTGTAAGACTCGAACTCCCTTGGGCCCCAAGTTCAACTATGACCCACCTTCTCTCCCTCCTTCTCTCACACATTTCTCTCTCTTCTCTCTTTACTCTCTCATTTCTCTTTTGTTGTTGGAGTAGTTATGAGAGTGTGAGAAAGAGCCTTAGGGCTTTATTTCCAAGGTTTGGGCCAATTGGCCTTAAGTTTGAACAATTTCCTTCAATAGCCCTGTAGGGGGCCCTTTTTGGCTTTGGGACAGCCCTGTCACCCCTCTGGTGACCAAATTTTCTATGTAGGTGTCTCATGGCCCGATGAGGGGCTATGTAAAATTTGAAGACAAATGGACGAGAGGTTTTAACATACGGTTCCGATTTTTAAATGGCCCTATGAGGTCCATTCTGTCTGTTGGGGCGGTTCTGATGGCCCCCTAGCTATAAAATTTATAGGATAGGTGCTCCATGGGCCGATGAAGGGCCATGCAAAATTTGAAGGCAAACGAACTCGAGGTTTTACCGTACGGGTCCTATTTGTGATCAATGATCACCATTTCACGATCAGGTTCCAGGTTTTGTAGACAGGCGTAGAAAAATACTTAACGCCTTCATCGTAAATGTAGAAGAGATCCGACGGCTATAAAGCCTAATATCTCAGTTTTATTTAAAAGTACTAGATTTAAATTCTATCCTTTGGGTCAAGGCTAGGGTGAGTTGAGCTTAACAGGTGCCGTTGGGACGGCGTGGAAAATAAATTTCTAGGCCTCTACTGAGTCTGTGGTCCGTGATGGACCACAAGCCTTGTGAGATCTACAGTTTCTTCAATTTTTAGATTTTTTTTGACCTTCCTTGGCCGTTGCACAGCCCACATAAGTTGTTACCAAGTATAAACGGCTTATCTGGCTTAGTGGCCCACACTCAGTCCAAACACAATCAGATTTGTCTGCCTTAATGAGATAACCTGGGTTAATTTGTTGGTGGTGTCCCCCACACAAGCAGTTTAATCGAACGGTCCTGTGGTAAATCCTACGTGGATGCCTCAGGACACTGTTCTGGTTGACCAGGGTGTTACACTACTCGACTTCAAAAATCAGCTTGGATAGTGATCCACTAAAATAGCCAGTAAAGTCAAATAGTAGAGTTGGAATTGGGGACATCTGATCATCCCTTTTGATACAAAAAGGTTATATGATCTCCCTTTTTCTTTTTCACTTCTTAATCAATTTCAAATTTCACTCTACTCCACACATCCCTAACATACTTGCAAGATCAACTTGCACTTTTATTTTCTTTTTTTATGCATCTCTTTTACTATGTTTGCCTACTCGAAGTCTTAAACTCCATGAAGTGAGGCTAGGGTTGCATTTTATTATCTACTGAACTTTAATTTTGTATTACTTATATGCGTCTACATAGAGTCACTTGACTCTGCATAGTAAGGCTATGATCTTTAATTTTTTTCTTGTATGGCCCCTCATGGGTTTTGCGAAGCATAGCTTGATACATGATGCTAAAATCTTGCTAAATCTATTTGAAAGTTGTGAACTCCTATAAAGTACAAACTGTAGTGTATGGGTAGAAGATTGTGCATGATTCATTTCTCTTATGTCAATGAGATCCTTATCCAAAATTTACGGTCGTAGGTCAACCACATGAGTTATTTGGGTTAGGAAATTTAATGATTCTTTGACTTGTAATCAATTCGACAATTTCTAGGTAGTTGTTGTAACGCCTTGAAAATTGAGGGTCATGCATACACTCGACTCCTAAGTTCCTGTGTATCACTTATATCCATTTTTAGTGATTTATGTTTAATCAGGGTAATGCGCAATATGGAATTACTTGAAACATAAATCACAATTCACAACTAATCTACTGAAGTGGGAATGAATAAAGATGTATAAGTCCAAAAATATAACTATGGGTCATGTAAGGCGTTGCCTAACAAAATTATAAAAATAACATGTTCAAAACGAATGATGTGCTGAGTTCCCTACTCAGCGATCCAAATCCGTCTACTGGGCCGATGGAGAACCGCCCATCAGCTGGAAGTAGGATAGCTCGTCCTCCTTATCCGAACTCGCACCGCCAGGCTCCTCATACTCTACGTCACGTGCGACTACTAGACAGTCTGGTTGGTGTTTTAAAACACCGTCCCAGAGTGGGAGTGAATGATCAACTCAGTGGGTGCTATTAGTCTTAAGTTGTAACAAACATCGATTATATTATGAATTTAATGAAAGATAAACATTCATAAATACCTAACTAATTTGGTTAATGTAGGTGCATGATAAATGATATGATGCATGCCCTCGCAACAATACTCCCTCGAGCGACTCCATCTAATGATCGCGTATGACCAACCACCCTCTTTGCGACCTCAACTGCCGAGTTTTCAATCTAACTAGTGCGATGCGGTCATGATCATGTTAGGCGGGTTTTTAATTAAGTCCATTCAAGCAGTAAATTGGGAAAACTAGTACACCCCGCGATGTCAATGCCCTAAACTAGTTGCGAGGCTAAGGCCCCCAACGTGTGAGGCCAAGACCCCGCAATTCTTAATCCCGTCAGGTTCCCCATCCCTGACTTCATGCACATAGAAAGTGCTGAGCAGAGGGATAGCTCGCGGTTACTACGGGGAGGCTCGTCACCCCAGCGTAGGCCAACAACTCGGACATAATCTCCCATTCCACCATGCCCAGCTCTCGAGTTAGTGAATTTATTTCAATTAGTTATCAATGAGTTTCAATGGTTGAAGGGTGTTCCAGGTTCTATACAGGCGTGAGCAGACAGGGTTTACAAACATGCTTAGTCAGTGAGTAGACTAGACCGCATGAGTTTAGGCGAATATGTGGCAGACGACATCAAGTACAAGTGACCCATGTAGTCCAACTACTATCGCCCATATGCACCCACCCAATTCCACGGGTTTAGTCTCAAGATAGTCCTACGAACGGGACTACCATCTCTCACCTCAGATTCCTGACCAACCCCGAGATTTGATGATATTCAATAACACTTCAACAATCAGGATTTATCTACTAATACAAGTGATATCATGCATTCATATTTCCAAACATAAAAATTTAGATTTTTCTACAATGTAAATGCTAACAATATTATAAAATAAAGGTACATGTGTGTAGTGTGGGTAGTGAGGAAGCCAAGCATTTCATATATCTCATAGCACAAAAAAATACATAAGGGTTAGTGCATCCAACATGTTATGAGGAAACATCATATAAGAATCGAGCAAGGAATGTACAATTAATCATCAAATGCATACCCAATCATGTTGAGAAACATCAAACATTCTATAATCATTCTATATTGATTTGGAGAGGACCTAAAGTAGAAAGTCTTGTCTAGATTACTTTAGATTGCCTAAATACATCACCCAACAAGCAAAATCATTAGATTCATATTAAAATTGGTGCTAGGCCACCTAAGAATAATAGTTCACACCTATGGATCGTCGAAAACTTTAGAAAATGATTTAGGATTGCCAAACTCGTGGGTCGATTCATAAAGATCCTAAGCCAAATGAACTTGTATGTTAGGATTACATGCATTTCCTAGTTCAACTCCTAAGATTACCAAAAATATGAGTGCTTACCTCCCCAACCGGATGGAAGAGGCTTGTAGTTGTGGATATGGAAAAGGGAAAGGTATTCCTCTAAAGTTTCAAGTTTTCTTGGGCCTCAACTTCAATTAAGATCCACCCTCTCTCCAAGTTTTCTTGGGCCTCAACTTCAATTAAGATCCACCCTCTCTCCCTTCTTCTCTCACACCTATTTCTCCCTCTCTTCTCTCTTTACTCTCTCTTCTCTCTTTGCTTGTTGGAGTAATGGTGAGAGCATGAGAGAAGAGCCTTAGGGCTTTATTCCCTAGGTTTGGGCCAATTGGCCTTAAGTTTCAATAATTTCCCTTAATGGCCCTCTAGAACCCCCTTTTGGCTTTGGGGGTGACCCTATCACCCCTCTGGCTACCAAATTTGGTATGTAGGTGTCTCATGGCCCAATGAAAGGTTGTACAAAATTTGAAGATAAACGAATGCGGGGTTTTATTGTACGGTTCCGATCTTTAAATGGCCCTACGGGGTCCATTTTGGTTGTTGGGGCGGTTCTGATAGCCCTCTGGCTATGAAAGTTATAGGATAGGTGCTTCATGGCCCAATGAAGGTTCATGCAAAATTTGAAGGTAAACAGACACGTGGTTTTACCGTACGGGTCCGATTTGTGATCGACTGTCACCATTTCACGATCGGGTTCCGGATTTTGTGGATGAGCGTAGAAAAATACTTTAGGCCCTCACCGAAAATGTAGAAGAGATCCGATGACTGTAAAGCCTGATATCTTAATTTTATTTAAAAGTATCAGATTTCAATCCTAGCTTTTGGGTCAAGGCTGGGGTGAGTTGTATTTGGCAAGTGCCATTGGGACGGCGTAGATAATTAATTTCTAAGCGTCTACTGAATCCGTGGTCCGCAATGGACCATAAGTCCAGTGAGATCTACAGTTTTCCTAATTTTTAGATTTTTTCGGACCTTCCTTCACCATTGCACGGCCTGCACGGGCTGTTGCCAAGTGGAAATAGGCTATCTGATTTGACGGCCCACACTTGGTACAATCATAACCCGACTAGTCTACCCGAATGGGCTAACCAGGGTTAATTTATTGGTGGTACCCCTCACACAAGCAATTTAAGCGAATGGTCCTGCAGCAAATACTACGTGGATGCCTCAAGACACTATTCTGATTGGACAAGACATTATAATTGTAGATTTTTAGTTTTATTCAACTAGTAGTGACTCTAAAAACTCATAAATATATTGTCTGCTCCTAAATCATACTCCCGAAGTATTTTACAATTAAGGGAACAAAAGTGAGCGTAACCTAACTAAGAAAACATCACCAAAAGAAAGGGCACACGTGCATAACAAGTGTGGGTAACGGGCATAGTGCCATAAGAAACAATGGTGATTGAACAACCACTATTAAAAACTTTCTAGAGCCTAACCTACATCCGACCCGTTGATAAGATCACACACACCTAGAGGAGGGGAAAATGCAATCATCTTGATAAAAAGTTTTATAATGGTGGGTATTCAATCACCACTATTACTTATAGTGTCGTATTATGCTCGCGCATAACAAGCGTGGGGTGGTGGGCACAACGCCATAAGAGACAGTGGTGATTAAACACCCACTATTAAAAGCTTTCTAGAGCCCAACCTACATCTAACTAGTTAATAAGGTCACACAAACCTAGAGGAAGGGAAAATGCAAATATCATATTAATCAAAAACTTTTGTGGCCTCAAAAACTTTTATAATGGTGGGCATTCAATCACCATTGTTACCCATCGTGTGGTCCCTTCGATATTTGGTTCGGCTTCACTTCATGTCCCTAAAATAAGTTGAAATGAATATAAAACATGCATCATGGTGGGACCCATAATCCTAGAACCATCGAGCTTGGTGGTTCCTTGGATCCATTGAAGTTGGGTCCATAACAACCAACACATTTGGTAATCGTTGGTGTGACATGTGTAACACACATGAAGAGAAATGTATGGATTTACAACTTGTAAGTCTCTAGAATGAAGGTTGGAAGAGAGTTAGTTGGTATTGATTGTTTACACTTGATTTGACCGCGTCAGATCTAACGACACAAATGATGCCACATGACAATGATATTTTTATAAGAGAAATGAAAGATATTTTCAGCCGCTCTAATGACCGAAACTGATCAGAATATGAAGAGTTATGAGTAACCTAAAAAGGGTAAGCTTAGTTGGCTATTATCATAGAGGTGAATCACATATCTCACCCACATGAAAGAGTTGGTTACTCATCTTAACAGTCTCATGGATAATAACAAGTAAAGACAAAAATATGATCATGATTAGTGATGGATTCGACTGATGCTCTATAGCATCATATAAAAGAGATCCTTACTGACGAAATCGTTTAGTATAAAAGAGTTATAGAGTAACGTAACAACAACAACAAGTTGGCTGATTTTCATAGTGCACAATGCATATTTAAGTGGAAGAGAGGATAATGACTACTCAGATGTGGCAGCTTATGAAGAATTCTCACCCACATAGTGAATCAAAGATGTGTGCATGACTAATGTCCAATCCATGACAGACAACCTATACACATGGCAATGCATCAAAGGCCACAACTGTTTATGGGCCCAAGCAATTATTTACATGGTAATAAACATGAAGAGTGGCTATGAAGATCTCTCTTCAGCAACCACCCTGAAATTCAATAAATAGGAGGACAATCAACGAGCTCTAAATCCTTGCTAGCCCAACCCAATATAACTTTACAACAAAATGTTGTCTGTCTTAGTTTAATGCTTTGCGTAACTCTTAGTGTAATCCAATTCGTCTAATGTTTAGCATGATGAATGCTTGAGAATACAATAGTCGTAAACATTCCACATCAACGCTATCGCTAGCGAGGAAGTTAACATATGCACAATGGTTAGCTCACAATACAATCCAACAATGTAATGATATGCATAATTAGCCAAGTAGTTATTATTTTCTGTTTAAACAACAGGTTAAAAAAATTAGGATATCGACATTATATCACGAGTCCTTATCTAGATCACGTAACTCGTTGTGGCACGTAACAGTTCCTCACCAGTGTCACTTGATTTAAATTTAGGTATTACCCATTATATTTCACAAATTAACAATTTCAAATGTACAGCATGATACCTAAAGGTATGAGGTATGAGGATTAACTCGAAATGGGTCATCACCCAAACACCAAGTATGATCACTCTGTTCAGAGGTACAGACTTGTCACATAAAAACTGAATCAACACAAAGAAAATGGCTCATCACCTAATTACATTCACGCTCGGGCCGTTCTAACAATACTCTGGTATGGGATTATCGGTTGGGTATTTGACATGGGCTATTTGAACAACAATCTATTACCTCATCAGTGCTCACTGGTCACTAAAGGAGGCTCTCATCACCTCAGTATAGGCCGATAGCTCGAACATGGTGTCTTATAAGACCATGTCTGGCTCTTGAGTCTTGGTGAGATCGTAACACACTAACGATTATGAATAGACTTGTCCATAAAAATGGGGTATCCTATATTCAATTTGGTCGTGTCATACATGATGAAAATACATGAGAAGTCGGCCAATAAACTAATTTGATTGACTTGGGAGAACCCCGATGGAACCGGCATTGGGTGAAAATATCCCTTATAGTCTACCTACTGTCAGTTGTCTGTGTTCAATTTGAGTCAATCGAATAAGCTTAGGGTGGCCGACCTAACTCGGGTTATCCCTTGGTTCTGGTGATTTACCGATTGATCCAACATCATAAACGATTCTAAACATCACTAAGGGATAATAATTCATTAGGCAATCATAACAAAATTTCATATGAAACTTAAATTTAATAATACAATTACTTAAGCATTTCATCAAACATGTGGTATCAATAACACAACACTATTAACATGTGAGCATCAATAAATAAGTAATAACAAATATTACAATCAAAATCAAAATATAGACATGTTAATATACATCATGCCATCTACAATAACAAATCATTAACTAAGACCATCAAGAGTTAATAAATGGTAACGTAAGGAATAATGGTCCACATCTTAAGAAAGAATTTTTTATTTTTGAGCTCATATGATTAGGGTTTTAGGGAAAAATGATTAATACACCAAATTCAAAGGAATTAGGTGAGATTCATAAAATTCGTCTTAAAAAAACCTATGTTAGAAAGTAAGGTTTATTTCTTACCTCTTAATTGCGAGTGGGGTGGATTTGACAGAGGAGAAGGGTCGAGGCTGTGTTTAGTTAAAGGATTCGGTGAATGAGACACTAATCTCTCTCTCTCTCTCTCTCTCTCTCTCTCTCTCTCTCTCCCCCCCCCCCCCCCCCCTTTCTCTCATTATCTCATTATCTCTTTCTTTAGGAAAAAAATAAGATGGGAGCAAGGGTTACCCCTAAATGCCTTATTTATAGCATTAAAAATGGTGTAAATGCCCATAAGGGATAAGATTTCATTATACTATTCCTATAAGAGAGTGTTTCTAAGCTTTGGGGTCCACTATGGGTGTATGAGTCAGTATACACCGTAAGATAGTTGATCCTAGTGAAATTTACATATAGATACAATCGGCTCGTTATTTAGATGCGTTGATCGATGAGTATGATCAGAATTTAGTTTGAAAACCATCGATGGTCGATCGGGGCCACGGCTATACGAATATGTGCAAGGTACTTAGGTTATTGTCCTAAATTTGGTCGCAATCTAATGATACAAAATCCAAAACTTTAGCAAAGACTAGATGTATACAATTAACTTAAGTTCTTGATTAATTTAAGGAATATTCACACACCTCATGCACTGGCCTTGCAAGTCTAAGTTGAGTGATTCGAAATGCGATATTGGCTCGATATCCTGCGATGAAATACAAGTCTGCTAAGACAAATACCTTTCTATAGTCTCGACTTTAGTGGCCCACTAACGAGCGGTTTAGAATTTGTTTGGAAAATTGAAGCATTTTTGGAATGAATTGGATAACAAGATTTCTTAAGCCTGATGATTGAGGTTTGGATTAGCTAGGTTCCTATTCACAATTAGCGAAAATGGTGATTCGATTCTAATCACCCTAAAATCATTGGTTCTTCGGCTAACGGAGTAACCGGGTCAGTTTGATTTATTAATTAAGATCCGGCCCCTAATTGTCTTGGCTTTTGACAAGTCTTTATTTAGTTGCAATGGTCTTAATTAACGAGTTATAAGTTACTAGATTTGGGCCTTAGATGAACAAATCACGAGGATAGACTCAAGGTTTAAGCGATCAGGCTAATTTGTTAGCTTCCTATGGTTGATTAATTGAATTTGTGCGATTATTTATTGGTATCATCTGCATATAGGCACACCTCGAGCTCAGTAAGTGACAACGTAAGCTAATCATAGCAAAAAATTTCAAGGGTTCTTGGAAATCCAAAATAGCAAAAATTCAGAATGTTATATTTGTTATAAGCAAAAACTAATTCTACTTTATCTTGATTTCAAAATATCACGAATTAATGTAGTGATGATAAAATGCACAAGAATAAATAAATCCAATCTTGTCTAAGAAAAGCATTATAGTTTGACGAAGACTATAAAGAAAGCGATTAACTCTTTCTTGGTTCCCACCATTAGTTCGACTAGTAAAACACATTACATTTGCGTTGCTCATTCATCAAAATTATTCATTGTAACCCTAATCGGAATAAAGTCATCATGAGTCTTTTCCAATTTAGCCATCATTATGGCTGAGAGAATGTTAACAATAGCTCTATTATTGACCAAAATCCAAATGATCAGATACCCTTCTAAGTGCACGGAGATATGAAATGGCTTTAAATGTTGGGTCATTTTAAGAGTCGGCCTTTTAATAATTATTTTTTTAGAAGGGGTTTCTGGTTCGATCGTAATGGTTGACATCTTTTTGGCTTTGTCCTCAGATTCAAAGAAACCATGTTATATAATTATAAGAGGGCATAACTCTTCCACATCTCCTTCTATCTTATTTGGTTGAGAAGGTTTTACCCTGAAAGATTAATAACATTATCAATACCATATTGCAATCTAATGTAATTGGTGGGAATGAGCTAAACTATATTACTAAATTCGAACATTACCCCTAAGTGTCTTTAAATTCGATTGCTTATTCACTTCTTTTGCAACTTGATTCTTAATTCTTTCATTTGATTTAGAAGATGTTGGTTCTACTATTTTTACTTTAGTAAGCGATTTTTCAATCATAAGATCATTTGAAAAATATCCATTACTTAAGTATTCGGTCAATCCTTTTATATCCATTCTTACTATCATAATTCTAATTTTTTATCAAGTCAAGCCCCACATGAAGATCTATCATATTAATCGATATGTGTTCTTCTTTTCATTTTGGTATTGCCAGCTTCGATTGGGTTGACGGGTACTTCATTTGAGATTCGTCCTATACAATGGTTATTTTCTCTTTGCTACTTGATGCCTTTGTCAATGTCGTTTCTGAGTACAAGTCATCCCTTCTGATATTGTTAGGAATTTCGGATGACTCAATGTTTTCCAAACTCATTCTCAAGTAGACCGGGGTTTAACCATCCTTTACCATAGGACAAGCCCAGGGTGTTTGCTGACATGTTTTACTTTTTATGGGAGAAAAGAATCTCCTTTCATGGTTTCGATTAAATGATCGTCTTGCTTGAATTGTGGTCAATAAAATCTCTTATTTAATCGACTCAGCCTCACACATTTCTTACAAATGTGTTAATAATTTGACATTATTGTCTACGAACGTGCTACAGGCTGTTTGATCATTAATGCATGAAATATAAGAGGTGTATGTTCTTTACAATTTTTTATTGGAAGATGTTATTACCTTTGCTTTTAACTTGTGTTAAGCATATGAATGGCTATTTAACTACTACTTCAGCTACTACGACATCGCAATTAGGGTCATAATAATATGTTCTTATTGACAAATTCTTTTATCGCATTGACTTCTAAAGTAAAGCCTCATACTAAGACACTTTTCTGGTCAAATTATAAAGATCTGTGAATTTCGTCCCGATAAATTTCTTTTGAAGCTTGAATTCTAGCCCGTTTTGAGCTAAATGGATTAATTCTAATTTGGTCGTGACTACCTTACATATATTAGTTTTTTACTCTTTAAAACTAAGTAATATAATTTACAACCGATTCTCCTAGCTATTGTAAAAAACGAGCAAAATTGGCTATAGAATTTTTTATCTTTATAGAAGAACTGAGCATGAAACTTTTCTTTAATTTATTGTCAATTTTATATGGAATTTGATAGTAAATTAGAATACCAAGTAAAAGCTACCCTAGTGAGTGAATGACCAAATATTTATAATTTATAATACTCATTATTGTCCAACTTCTACATCATATGGTAAATTAATCTGTGTTCTCTATGTGTTCTACAATCGATTCGATTGACATATATCACCTATAAACATTTTAAGGTCAAGTTGATAATTCATCAAAATGGATATTTTCGGTCAATCCAATTAGGATATGGCTTATGATAAACTGTAGTAATTTGGCCGAGAACTTGGCTTGCTACTTCATGAAACAGTTGAACAATTTGGTTATGCTTTTAATATTTTTGTGCAACAACTGGAGGTATTTATGGGCCAACGTGATATTGTTCTTCATTATAAATTTAATTTTTAGGCAAAGATTGCCCCTCAAGTATTCTTTAATATTTGACTTCAAGGATTAAGTTTCTATTCTTACATTCATGATGCCTAAAATCTACCGGTGGTGGTGAATTTCACACATCTTGAATAGGAATACATTAAGGACGTCTGAAATCTGCTACTATCAGTGAATTTCACACATCTTGGATTAGATTAGAGATATAAATATGTTGTGTATTTCATCGTAAAAGAAATGTTTATGGCATTGGTTGGGCTGGTGGTACAGGTGTCAAATTCTCAATAGAACTAGTATCGACCTATTGGTGAGGTGCAACATATGCTCTTTCAACAAACAAAGCCACCAATTGATTCATGCTATCTATATAGCTGACCATCCACCTATTAAAAGCCTCAATCAGAGCGCATGAGTGTTCAACCTAAACTTGAGGCAATTTTATGATGTGTTGAATCCCCCTTTGCATATTAACTATCTTAGTTGACATAATCTCAAGAACTCAACCTGCATGTTGATGGTCTATCCAGACTTAGCATAACAGGAACCGGACTATGTGGTTGATTCACTTTCTTAGGTATCTATTGAACTTGCAACTCCTCGTGAGTAGGAGGCTCATTGGTTACAAATACATTAGTAGTAGTTGTTAAAGCATTACGACCACCTATTTGGCTCATTATTTCGAAAGATTACTGCACCGATAAGTATACTTGTGTGCTAAAATTGTTCTTTTTGCACGGTTAGTATAAAATAAATATTAATGTCAACTAAGTAGTCTTTTTAATCTCACTAGACGTAACAAAATTATTGCACAGCCAGTGCATAATGAATATTTATGGTAACCAAGTAGTTTGTGGTCCCACTAGGGATGATAAATATGTTGGTGCTCGGTTTATTTCTTGTCACATGTAATGTGAACGGGCGTGCCAGAATCGATAAAGCAACTTGATCTAAACTGATCAACTTCGATTCTAAGCGCCAATCGATAAAGCCGCTTAATCCAAACCGATCAACTTTAATCTCAAGTGTTAAAATAAGCAGATACATCTAATATGAACATATATGACTATATTTTGAGAAAATCGATTACTTAACCACTTGTAAAAATTTTATAATGGTCATGTGATAATCAAAAGGTAGGGTTCTTCCTCTGAAGATGGGTTACTTTATGCATTCCATAAGAAATGACTTTTAGTTTACCAGTGCAAATCAAACAAAAAGGAAAAACTTACAAACGGTGACTAGGGCGACTGCAAGAATGCGTCTCTTAAAAGAACTGTGTGATATTGGATAAATGACAAATCCGATGCATGAGTGTAATTTGGATTATAATGAAAGATTATATCTAAAAATTACTACTACTAGATTATCGCTACTCTTAGGATAAGCTGAGATAAGGTAAATTGATATATTTGATTTGTTTGATTTGCAGATGATTAATGATGATCTTGCTTCATTGGATTCCTCTCATATGTATAGATTTCTACCATGCAACTTACTCTTCTACATCTTTCTTCCATTACTGCAACAGGTACGGTAGTTGAAAAGTCTTTCTCTAAATCTTTCTTTTTGTTATGTTTATCTTTTGTGAATATTCTTTTTTAATTGGCCAAGTTTTATTTTATTCTTAGTCACTCTTTGTATCTTGAACTACTTGACCGCGTTTCTCTCTTTTCACGTTAAACTTCTGGATAACTGGACCATACTTCAGGTATCTTAAAGATATTTTCAACCACTTCCTATTTCTTGTGCAATACCACGTACTGGCCTCTTATTAGCTTTGTCCAAAATGACCATAAATAGGGTACAACAACTAGGATTGTATGATAAATATACTCTTCCAGGAAAGTTCCACACATGATTGGTCCCACTGAATGGGCGGTCCTCATTGATGCATAACCTTTCCCATGTATACCGTGGATGGATGGCTCTACCATATCATGCGTCTTCAGGCTCCACATATTAGAGTTGTACATGAGTCGAACCGAGTCAGAGCTTAGCACAACTTGACTCAGCTCGACTAATAACTAACCCTAGCTTGAATTTGGCTCGGCTCGGTCCTCAAGCTTGACTAGACAACTTGGCTCGGTTTGGTCAGCAGCTCAGGCTAGTTCGAGCCAGTGCGATTGTAACATCCTGAATTTTCACTGTTTTGAATTTTCAAAAATCCTTGGAATATTTTTTTATTAATTAACTTATAATATCACTTAATGACAATTAACACTCAATGTTAGTTTATATAGGGGTGATACCAGTAAAGAATCACACCAGTCCAATTAATCAACTGTAGGAAGCCAATGAATCCGCCCGATCACTCGAACATTAGGTGTAGCCCCATGATTTACTCACATAGGGCCTAAATCTAACTGACCCATTGCTAATAAATCAAGACAATCATAACGAAATTAAAGATCCAACCAAAGCCGAGTTAGACAAGGCCTGGATCTTGAATAATAGATCAAATCAACCTCGTTACTCTTTTACCCTAAAACCGACAGTTTAGAGTAATCATGACCAAATCTCCACTTTCACTAGTTATAAATAAGCCACGCTATGAACATAGTTAATCTGTTGAGGGTCAAATATTGCATATTAGACCCCGGTTATTTCCTGGATTTACGCATAAGATGTTGTTTAATAGCCCGATTTAATCGTGTTATGTTACAGGGTGTAATTGAGAGCATGAACTGCAAAAAGATGCTAAAAGCTTGGATTTAATGCTCTGATGATCACCAAGGCAAGGGATGGACCCAAGGGGACCATGATCGATGAATACACGCGCCAGAGATCCGTAAAAATTGAGAAACGAAAGCGTAAGTGGCGCAAAACTGGTCCGGAATGTAAGATCATGGGATTCCCATCATCTGTTCGACTCAAAACTCTATACAGGGCCTGAGGACTCTAAATGAACCGTACATATCGAAATTCATCCGTCGGATCATCATGGAAGCAGCTTAACGGACAGATCAGCCATCAAAATAGTGATTTGGGGCCACCTGATATCTGAATATTCTTCAATTTTGGTCTCAACCGCTTAATTTACATGAGGAAAGGAATGGATGGATTAGATTTCATAAATCTATCACCATAGACTTCACACCACGCTGCATGAACATGGAGTATAAGTGCGTTGGACGTGCACTGAACTAATGCTCTCGGTCCAAGTCGGTTTGACTGACCGTCTTCAAAAACGGCAATTGCCGTATTTCCTTCTACAAACAGGGGTTGCGGACGGACGGTTGTGGGCCACCATGATGATCTGAAGGTCCGATCCGGACCGTCCATTAGAACTCCAACGTCTGTTTTATCAAAGCTTAGAGGATGGAATTTTAGGAGACAGCGAGTATCAAATTTCAGCTGTCCAAACATGGGACGGATGACAGTTTGATTGATCAGGTGGGCGGCTCTAACCGCAATCCAAAACCGGATATCTCTGACCATAATCCTGCTACGAGTTGAATGAACGGAGTGAATTTCTCAAAAACTACTGCTAACGGGCCCCACCAACATTTCAGCGCAAGAGCGGAGGCTCTGTTCGCAGTCCGGACGCTGTCCAAAAATTACGGGCAGTTTTAGGCCACTGTCTGTGATCGGATGGAAAATCTGGACTGTCCATGAGATTCAAGAGGCCCCTATCACTCGTGCCTAGGTGGAAATTCTCAAAAGGTATCAAAGATCTGTTTTGTTATCGTCAAAAGTCAGACGGACGGTGAAAGGCTCTGGTACAATGGGCCACACCAAAATTGAAACAAACCAGCCTTTCCTGACCAGTTTTCCGTCATAAATTCAATGGATGGCGTGGATTTCCTTAAAAGATCTGATCAGGGCTCCATCATCATCTCAGCGCGGATCCCTTGCACATGCTGAGTTCGCAGCTGCGTAACATGCAATGGGCTGCACAACAGCCTTTCAACCGACCGACTCCCATCCACCGACCAACACACCTATAAGAAGATCAGAGAGAGAGGGAAGAGAGAGATACACGACTAAGGCTTGAACGGGCAGGAGAGAGAGAGAGAGAGAGAGAGAGAGAGAGAGAGAGAGAGAGAGAAGAGTAGTTTTTTTTGTTTTTCTTCTTTTTCTTTGTTTTCTTTCTTCTTTTCCTTTGATTTATTTAGAGATCTTTAGCTAGATCATGTCTGGCTAAACCTCTTAGCTAGGGCTAAGAGGTGAAGCTTGTAGCATGATGGGAGAGTTGTGATTTATGCCTTTGATTTAATTTTTGATTTACCTTGATTATAGTTTGATTAATGGAAATACTTTTAGTTTTTAATGGTTTGTTGTGACTGAAATTACAATAGATTTGCGATGGCTTTGAGTACTTCTCTTTTCCTTTTGATGTTTATGACGTCAGGACGCCCTGTTGTTCACTATAGTCTCCTGGGCATGGTTGGATGACGGTACCCTTCCTAACCTTCATACATGTGATTGGTTGGTAATTAGTTTAATTCTGTTGTTGGCCATAGTCTCTTGGGCATGGTTTGGTGATGGAATCCATTCTAATTCATATACCTTTCATCTCTTTGAAAACTAGACCAACGGCAGTTCAGTAAATTTCATAATTCTTGAAGTAGGCATAAGATCTCCCAGATCTCTACAAGTGGATCCTCTGAATCCCTAGTTACCCTTCTCTAATATCTCCTTAGTTTTAGATTAATTAACCTACAATTATTTCACAATTTCTACTTGATTTAGAATTCATCTTATTCTAGTTCAAATCCTACTTAATTTTAGATTACGTACAGTTTCAGTCCCTTGGGATTCGACCTCGGTCTTACCGAGTTTATCACTACATCACAACCCTGCACTTGGGGAGTGAACAAGTTTTTTTTCAGCCGTCCAAACATGGGACGGACGGCAGTTTGATTGATCAGGTGGGCGGCTCTAACCGCAATCCAAAACCGAATATCTCTGACCATAATCCTACTACGAGTTGAATGAACGGAGTGGATTTCTCAAAAACTACTGCTAACAGGCCCCACCAACATTTCAGCGCAAGAGTGGAGGCTCTGTTCGTAGTCCGGACGCTGTCCGAAAATTGTGGGCAGTTGCAGGCCACCGTCTGTGATCGGATGAAAAATTTGGACCGTCCATGAGATTCAAGAGGCCCCTACCACTCGTGCCTAGGTGAAAATTCTTAAAAGGTATCAAAGATCTATTTTGTTATCGTCAAAAGCCAGACGGACGGTGAAAGGCTCTGGTACAATGGGCCACACCAAAATTGAAACAAACCAGCCTTTCCTGACCAGATTTCCGTCATAAATTCAATGGACGGCGTCGATTTCCTTAAAAGATCTGATCAGGGCTTCATCATCATCTCAGCGCGGATCCCTTGCACATGCTGAGTTCGCAGCTGTGTAACGTGCAACGGGCTGCACAACAGCCTTTCAGCCGACCGACTCCCATCCACCGACCAACACACCTATAAGAAGATCAGAGAGAGAGGGAAGAGAGAGATACACGACTAAGGCTTGAACGGACAGGAGAGAGAGAGAGAGAAAGAGAAGAGTAGTTTTTTTATTTTTTTTCTTTTTCTTTGTATTCTTTCTTCTTTTCCTTTGATTTATTTAGAGATCTTTAGATAGATCATGTCTGGCTAAACCTCTTAGCTAGGGCTAAGAGGTGAAGCTTGTAGCATGATAGGAGAGTTGTGATTTATGCCTTTGATTTAATTTTTGATTTACCTTGATTATAGTTTGATTAATGGGAATATTTTCAATTTTTAATGGTTTGTTATGATTGAAATTACAATAGATCTGCGATGGCTTTGAGTACTTCTCTTTTCCTTTTGATGTTTATGACGTCAGGACGCCCTGTTGTTCACCATAGTCTCCTGGGCATGGTTGGATGACGGTACCCTTCCTAACCTTCATACATGTGATTGGTTGGTAATTAGTTTAACTCTGTTGTTGGCCATAGTCTCTTGGGCATGGTTTGGTGATGGAATCCATTCTAATTCATATACCTTTCATCTCTTTGAAAACTAGATCAACGGCAGTTCAGTAAATTTCATAATTCTTGAAGCAGCCATAAGATCTCCCTGATCTCTACAAGTGGATCCTCTGAATCCCTAATTACCCTTCTCTGATATCTCCTTAGTTTTAGATTAATTAACCTATAATTATTTCATAATTACTATGTGATTTAGAATTCATCTTATTCTAGTTCAAATCCTACTTAATTTTAGATTACGTACAGTTTCAGTCCCTTGGGATTCGACTTCGGTCTTACCGAGTTTATTACTACATCACAACCCTGCACTTGAGGAGTATGGTGAACAACAGGGCGTCCTGACGTCATAAACATCAAAAGAAAAAGAGAAGTACTCAAAGCCATCGCAGATCTATTGTAATTTCAGTCACAACAAGCCATTAAAAACTGAAAGTATTTTCATTAATCAAACTATAATCAAGGTAAATCAAAAATTAAATCAAAGGCATAAATCACAACTCTCCCATCATGCTACAAGCTTCACCTCTTAGCCCTAGCTAAGAGGTTTAGCCAAACATGATCTAGCTAAAGATCTTTTAATAAATCAAAGGAAAAGAAGAAAGAAAACAAAGAAAAAGAAAAAAAACAAAGAAACTACTCTTCTCTCTCTCTCTCTCTCTCTCTCTCTCTCTCTCTCTCTCTCTCTCTCTCTCTCTCTCTCTCCTACCCGTTCAAGCCTTAGTCGTATATCTTTCTCTTCCCTCTCTCTCTGATCTTCTTATAGGTGTGTTGGTCGGTGGATGGGAGTCGGTCAGCTGAAAGGCTGTTGTGCAGCCCGTTGCACGTTACGCAGCTGCGAACTCAGCACATGCAAGGGATCCGCGCTGAGATGATGATGGAGCCCTGATCAGATCTTTTAAGGAAATCCACGCCGTCCATTGAATTTATGGCGGAAAACTGGTCAGGAAAGGCTGGTTTGTTTCAATTTTGGTGTGGCCCATTGTACCAGAGCCTTTCACCGTCTGTCTGGCTTTTGACGATAACAAAACAGATCTTTGATACCTTTTAAGAATTTCCACCTAGGCACGAGTGATAGGGGCCTCTTGAATCTCATGGACGGTCCAAATTTTCCATCCGATCACAGACGGTGGCCTGCAACCGCCCGTAATTTTCGGACAGCGTCCGGACTGCGAACAGAGCCTCCGCTCTTGCGCTGAAATGTTGGTGGGGCCTATTGGCAGTAGTTTTTGAGAAATCCACTCCGTTTATTCAACTCGTAGTAGGATTATGGTCAGAGATATCCAGTTTTGGATTGCGGTTAGAGCCGCCCACCTGATCAATCAAATTGCCGTCCGTCCCATGTTTGGACGGCTGAAAAAAAACTTGTTCACTCCCCAAGTGCAGGGTTGTGATGTAGTAATAAACTCGGTAAGACCAAGGTCGAATCCCAAGGGACTGAAACTGTACGTAATCTAAAATTAAGTAGGATTTGAACTAGAATAAGATGAATTATAAATCAAGTAGAAATTGTGAAATAATTGTAGGTTAATTAATCTAAAACTAAGGAGATATCAGAGAAGGGTAACTAGGGATTCAGAGGATCCACTTGTAGAGATCTGGGAGATCTTATGCCTACTTCAAGAATTATGGAATTTACTGAACTGCCGTTGATCTAGTTTTCAAAGAGATGAAAGGTATATGAATTAGAATGGATTCCATCACCAAACCATGCCCAAGAGACTATGGCCAACAACAGAATTAAACTAATTACCAACCAATCACATGTATGAAGGTTAGGAAGGGTACCGTCATCCAACCATGCCCAGGAGACTATGGTGAACAACAGGGCGTCCTGACGTCATAAACATCAAAAGGAAAAGAGAAGTACTCAAAGCCATCGCAGATCTATTGTAATTTCAGTCACAACAAACCATTAAAAACTAAAAGTATTCCCATTAATCAAACTATAATCAAGGTAAATCAAAAAATTAAATCAAAGGCATAAATCACAACTCTCCCATCATGCTACAAGCTTCACCTCTTAGCCCTAGCTAAGAGGTTTAGCCAGACATGATCTAGCTAAAGATCTCTAAATAAATCAAAGGAAAAGAAGAAAGAAAACAAAGAAAAAGAAAAAAAACAAAGAAACTACTCTTCTCTTTCTCTCTCTCTCTCCTGCCCGTTCAAGCCTTAGTTGTGTATCTTTCTCTTCCCTCTCTCTCTGATCTTCTTATAGGTGTGTTGGTCGGTGGATGGGAGTCGGTCGGCTGAAAGGCTGTTGTGCAGCCCGTTGCACGTTACGCAGCTGCGAACTCAGCACGTGCAAGGGATCCGCGCTGAGATGATGATGGAGCCCTGATCAGATCTTTTAAGGAAATCCACGCCGTCCATTGAATTTATGACGGAAAACTGGTCAGGAAAGGCTAGTTTGTTTCAATTTTAGTGTGGCCCATTGTACCAGAGCCTTTCACCGTCCGTCTGACTTTTGACGATAACGAAACAGATCTTTGATACCTTCTGAGAATTTCCACCTAGGCACGAGTGATAGGGGCCTCTTGAATCTCATGGACGGTCCAGATTTTTCATCCGATCACATACGGTGGCCTGCAACTGCCCGTAATTTTCGGATAGCGTCCGGACTGCGAACAGAGCCTCCGTTCTTGCGCTGAAATGTTGGTGGGGCCCGTTAGCAGTAGTTTTTGAGAAATCCACTCCGTTCATTCAACTCGTAGAAGGATTATGGTCAGAGATATCCGGTTTTGGATTGCGGTTAGAGCCGCCCACCTGATCAATCAAACTGTCATCCGTCCCATGTTTGGACGGCTGAAATTTAATACCCGCTGTCTCCTAAAATTCCATCCTCTAGGCTTTGATAAAACAGACGTTGGAGTTCTAATGGACGGTTCGAATCGGACCTTCAGATCATCATGGTGGCCCACAACCGTCCGTCCGCAACCCCTGTTTGTAGAAGGAAATACGGCAATTGCCGTTTTTGAAGACGGTCGGTCAAACCGACTTGGACCGAGAGCATTAGTTCAGTGCACGTCCAACGCACTTATACTCCATGTTCATGCAGCGTGGTGTGAAGTCTATGGTGAGAGATTTATGAAATCTGATTCGTCCATTCGTGTCCTCATGTAAATTAAGCGGTTGAGACCAAAATTGAAGAATATCCAGATATCAGGTGGCCCCAAATCACTATTTTGATGGCTGATCTGTCCGTTAGGCTGCTTCCATGATGATTCGACCGATGAATTTCGATATTTACGGTTCATTTAGAGTCCTCAGGCCCTGTATAGAGTCTTGAGTCCAACAGATGATGGGAATCTCATGATCTTACATTTCGGACCAGTTTTGCGCCACTTACGCTTTCGTTTCTCGATTTCTATGGATCTCTAGCCCGTGTATTCATCGATCATGGTCCCCTTGGGTCCATCCCTTGCCTTAGTGATCATCAGAGCATTAAATACAAGCTTTTAGTATCTTTTTAGAGTTCATGCTCTCAATTACACCCTGTAACATAACACAATTAAATCGGACTATTAAACAGTATCTTATGCGTAAATCAAGAAAATAACCGGGGTCTAATATGCAATATTTGACCCTCAACATAATCCAAACCCTAATCATTGCTCACGAGAAATCTCAATACCTAATTCATTCTATAAATGCCCAGATTTTCCAAATGAGCTCTACACCGCTCATTGGTGGGCCGTTAGTTTCAAAACTATAAAATAATATCTATCTTACTAGGCTTGACATCCATCACAGGAGTCAGACCTGGGTGCTGCCCAGAATCGCTCAACTTGTGCTAAAGGACGAGTGCATGAGAAGTGCGAATACCCTAAAGGAATGAACTAAAACTTAAGTGAATTGAGTCGTCCACTCTTATGCAAAGTTGAGGATTTTGGACCGTCGGCATACGACCAAACTTTACCCATGGAGTAAGGATATTTCCTTTCTCATATCTGTATAGCCGCGGTCCCTATCGACCATCGATGACCATTGAATAGACTTCTAATCATATTTGTCGATCGACGCATCCAAATAGTGGGCCGATTATATACATGCATAGATCATCATTAAGGCCAACTATCCTACGGTGTATATCAATATGTACACCCCATAGTGGGCCCTAGAGCTTAAAAAAATCCTCCCATAGGTCTAGTATAGTAAAAACCTAGCTCTTGGGGCCATTTACACTAAATTTGGCATTATAAAAGGGCCTCATTTGGACACCCCCTCTCCTCATACGATTTTACTCTAGAGAAAAGAAAGAGAGAAAGAGAGAAGAGAGGAAAGGGAGAAAGAAAAAAGGAAGAGAGAGTGAAGAAGGGAGAGAGTATTTATGGGTGAGAAAAATTTTGATGCTTGTAGGGTTAGTATTTCATCAACCAAATCGGTGGCTAATACAAGACCTCCACCAAACCCACCCATACCAAGAAGCGGAGGTAAGAATGGTATATTTCCTTTTAATAGATTAACCTAGTGTATATTTTTAGGCAATAATGTTGTCTTTCTTTATTTTAATTCAGGAATTGACGGTTTTACCCAAATCCTCAAACCCTAAGATTTTAAAGAATAGAAATCTCCTCTTAAGGTGCGAACTATTATCCTTAGGTGGCCTTGCACCAATTTCATTAGGAGTTTAATGATTTTGTATATTTGGATGATATATTTGGAGAATCTAGAGAAAACCTAGGAATTGTTGGTTTGTTTGGAATTGTATGGAATTATGTCTTGTTAATTTTCTCATATGATGTTGTTCTTGCTTCTTACATGATTTGGTACAAATTGATGATCTCATGTTTATATTTTATTTGATTTCTCATATGATGTTACCCTATAGCATGTATGTCGTATTAATTCTTGTGCAATTTGGTTCCATGTGTGTAGAAAGTACTTAGTT
Organism: Magnolia kwangsiensis; assembly: GCA_037074715.1. Classification (NCBI taxonomy): domain Eukaryota; kingdom Viridiplantae; phylum Streptophyta; class Magnoliopsida; order Magnoliales; family Magnoliaceae; genus Magnolia; species Magnolia kwangsiensis. Next base: position 151,283,264 of record CM073574.1, on the reverse strand, counting down.
TCCTCACTAACCCACACAATACACTTGCACCCTTAGTTCACATTATGATTAGCTTTGCTTGGTAGAGAAATTTTAGATTATATGTTGAAAGATATGCACGCATGCTTCTACTTATATTGCCCGATGACCCTGATTGTGGCATGTTATAGAATTACCCCCAACCCTTGGGTTAGTCAAGAAAATGAGGAGAGTGAAGGCAGACCTGTTGGTAGGACTATCCTTAGACTAAACCCATGGATTTGGACGAGTGCATGTGGGCGACAGTAGTTAGATTGCATGGGTCGCCTGTACCCGATGTCGTCTGTTATGCGTTTGCCTAGACTCATGTGGTCTAGCCTATTTACTGTCCAACTTTGTTTGTTAACCCTGTTTGCTCACATATGTATGGAACCTGGAACACCCTACAATCATTGTAGCCCATCGTAAACCAATTGAAACAGATCTACCGACTCGTGAGTCGGGCATGGTGGAATGAGACACTATGTCCAAGCTGTCGGCATACGCTAGGTTGATGAACCTCCCTGTAGTGACCGCGAGCGATCCCAGTTCTCAGCACTCCCCATGTGCTTGAAATCGGGGATGGGGAACCTGATGAGATCAAGGATCGTGGTGCCTTGGCCTCATGCGTTGAAGGGCCTATGCATTGCAACCAGTTTAGGGCATTGATACATAGGGTGTATCAGATTCCCTAATCTGCTCAATGAATGAACTTAACTAAAACTCGGTTAACATGATCATATTGCATCCCACTAATTAGGGTGGTGACTCGGCAGTCGAGGTCGCTCTAATGGAGTGTTGGTCATACACGATCGTTAGATGGAGTTGCTCGAATGAGTGTTGTGGTGAGGGCATACATCATGTGATCTATCATGCATATGCATTAACCAGATCAGCTAGGTATTAGCGATACCTGTTTTAAATTAAGATTAATAGCACCAACTGAGTTGATCACTCACTCCCACTTTGAGATGATGTTTTAAAACACCAACCAGACTCTTTATTAGATGCAGGTGGGGCGGAGCTCGACGAGCTAAGTAAGGTGAGCAAGGATAGGGAAGATGAGCTTCGCTACTTTCAGACTTTCAGTGGATCCTTTTAGTTGAGTTCGGGCTACCACGGGGTATGAACCAGGGCCTTGGTTGCCTTGGGTCATGCATAGGTGGGACTAATTCCCTATTTAGAGGATTTTGGATTCGTCGTTTAGATATTTTTTTTATTTAGTAGCAATTGATACTGTTTTATGACGTACTTATACTTCATGTCATGTTAAATCCTTTATTGTTTATGAGATCATCCAAATGTAATCAAATATGAAACCCATTAGGGCACCCATGACACCTGGAAACTCAGGAGTCGAGTTCTTACACGGCCCCTAAAGACCCGGGGTGTTACAGATGGTATCAGAGCAATAGTTTGGAATTAATTGAGTCATGAGTTATAAACTCACTAACACATCCGCTGACTTAGGAAGGGACGCAATAGCAATACTGAAAGGATAAGAACCACCACAGACATCCGAATCAATAAATCTTAAATGGAAGGTAAAACTTCCAATGAGTTAGGATTGAGGAGCAAGAGAATGTAGCGTTGCTAAGAATTGGGTACGTGAATTTTACCGTATATCAGCTCATTGATAAGAATGAGCCAGAAATTGAGTGATTAGAGGGTCGAAACCATCGTCCTAGACCAAATGAGCAAATACCAGGCCAAACTCAATAGTTCCGACCCAATCAGAGATAGAAATCTAAGGGTAAATGAAAATTTACTGAAAATAATAGAAATAGGACTAAATTATATTTTGATCCCTAAACGGGAGTAATCTCATGAAACCACTAGGTTTATTGCGTATATTGTCTTATTCTACCCCAAAATCATATATGGCACGTCGAATAACTCATTCTGGTTTGCGCGATATGGCCTTCGCAAATTAACCACGCCCGAGCTTGGCGTGCCCACACCCACCGGGCATCCCCATGCCCAAATGCCGGTGTGCCCATGCCCACTGGGCATCCCCACACCCAGAGCTCCAGTGGCCCGGCGTCGTTACGCCTAGCCGGCGTTCCCACGCCGAAATTTTTTACAAAATTTGCTCAACTTAAAAAATTCATATCTCCTTCGTTACAACTCTAATTTAGATGATTCAAAAGAAAGATTGAAGCTCAATGAGTCTAATTTTATATAAAAATAAGAAAAAAATACAATAAAAATTATAACATAGTTAAAATTAAGATATTCTATTAACTATTTGAAATTTTTTAATTTCGGGTAGCTGTTGTTCCCAGAATTTTAATAATTTATTTACAACTCCAAATGATATGAAATTTTGTGAGATGACTTAAAACATAATGATAAATCATCATAAAAATTTTAAAAATAATTTAGTCTCTAAAAGTATAAGAAAAATTACAAGAATTAGAAACGTTTTAGTACCTTATAGGAAATTGTTAGTTTCAAATAACTTATGCTTCTAAAATTTATTTATTTTAATTTTTATAGAAATTTAAATAGATTAAAATTTTATATAAAAATGCTCAAATTAATTATGAATTACCATAAAAATTATAAAAATTATCCAGTAATTAAAAGTGTAAATACTTATGAACAAAAGAAGTATTGGAACCAAAGGTTCGTACAACTAAAAGTTCCCGGTAGACTAGATGTATCTCTTTCATCGTAGAGTTTTTAGGATTTGAAGTCAAATTAGGAATTGCTTTCATAGATCCTACGAATCATCCTGGGTGATTAAATTAAACCGTTATTCTTCCCCTCTCATTCCCCTCCATTGCTTCTAAATCCCTAGAGAGAGAGCCTCTCCCTCTCTCATCCTCAAAACCATATTCCCAAACCCTTTCTTGGCCATTTTATTTTTCTTAATCCCATTCTCAAATCCATTTCCACACCCATCCTTCCACATTTATTTGCAACCCATTTCTGCACGACCCATCCTTAATAAACCTTATCCAAATACATTCTTAAACTCACTCTCAAGTCTTCTCAAAACCACCCCTAAAATCTTCCCTCCAACGACCCACCTACATTTCTCACAGTCAATCCATCCTAGTTGACGGATATGATGTTCTTGGCAACCGTTGCCTATTTCTTCTCTATTCCGGTGATCCTTTCTCTCAAGGGGAAGAAGTACCCCTATCTTCGCCCGACACAGAAGAGTAGTAGCATAACCTTTCCGATAATTAGTAGTTTGCTTTAGGTCGATTAGGTCTACCTGCTTGTGTTAAAGGATACTTAGAACGTTTGCGTGACTAGGTTAGTTTTTTCCTTATGTTTGGAATGTCTAGAAAACTGTGTAATCCATGTTGTATGATATAACTAGTCATACTAATGGCACTTTGAATCCAACATGAATGTATGGATTGCCTTAAAATTTTCTTATCGCCTTGTGAATGCTTGTATGTATGATTGCCTTACTGCGTCTTTACTAGCGTTACTGACACTCCAAACCTCACGAATACCTTAGAACCTTGACTATTCCTTCATTCTTGAAATTTATGAAACCAAAGTGTAGTCTGCGATTAGCCCACTAACCATAGGATTGAAAATGGCAATTCATATACAAATTTGTGTCTTTAAAAACTTTATAGGATGATCGTTGCCCATAGGCATGTTGAGAGAATTATTAAACCCCAAATTGGATATAAATTAAAACTAGGACTCGTAAGCCAAGACCTAAAGGACAACCTTATAAATAAGAGATGTAAACTTTCTAACGAGGGTCATTCCCTAAACATTTAGATTGATCAGACAATGAATTACGGAAGTATATGCCTGTGAAGCATTCGCGATTGACCCAATTCTTAATCCTGGGCGACTACTAATGGACTCACTGCTTTGACTGATCAGAAGACCATGATCTACAAGGATGAAGAAGGGATACGATGAGTATTCTACCCTGGTCAGGTAGATGATCGATGTATCGGGTTCAAGCCCACTATAAACGTCTCTCCGTATTGGTCTAATATTGAAAACAAATATTTTTACTCTAAATAGAGGGAAATCATCGTCATGAATCCAAATCTTTTTTAAAAAATAAAAATAAATAAATAGATAGATAATTAAATAAATTGTAGTAAACCATTAGGATGAAAAAGTTTTTAAGGGGGGTAGACTAAAATGAGCCAAACTAGTATAGATAGAATACACCCTATCATGCATATAAACTTAAAATCAATAAAACTTAAACAAATGAAATAATAAAATCTTTGCTTATTACCCCTATGCAATTTTGGAGATGAAATTATTTTTAAGGGGGTAGATTGTAACATCTTGGATTTTCACTGTTTTGAATTTTTAAAAATCTTTGAAATATTTTTTTATTAATTAACTTATAATATCACTTAATGATAATTAACACTTAATGTTAGTTTATACAGGGGTGGTACCAGTAAAGAACTGCACCAGTACAATTAATCAACTGTAAGAAGCCAACAAATCCGTCCGATCACTCAAATATTAAGTGTAGCCCCATGATTTACTCACATAAGGACCAAATCTAATCGACTCATCGCTAATAAATCAGGACAATCATAATTAAATTAGAGATCCAACCGAAGCCGAGTCAGACAAGGTCCGGATCTTGAATGATAGATCAAATCAACCTCATTACTCTTTTAGCTTAAAATCGACAGTTTAGAGTAATCATGACCAAATCTCCACTTTCACTAGTTATAAATAGGCCACGCTATGAACATAGTTAATCCAAACCCTAGTCATTGCTCACGAGAAATCTCAATACCTAATTCATTTTAGAAATGCACCGATTTTCCAAATGAGCTCTAGATCGCTCATTGGTGGGCCATTAGTTCCAAAACTATATAATAATGTCCGTCTTACTAGGCTTGACGTCCATCGCGGGAGTCAGAACTGGGTGTTGCCTAGAACCGCTCAACTGGAGCTAAAGGACGAGTGCATGAGAAGTGAAAATACCCTAAAGGAATGAGTTAAAACTTAAGTGAATTGGGTCGTCTATTCTTATGTAAAGTTGAGGATTTCGGACCATCGGTTTATGACCAAACTTTACCTGTGGAGTAAGAATATTTTCCTGCTTATATCCGTATAGCCGCTGCCCTGATCGATCATCGATGACCGTTGAACAGATTTCTAATTATATCTGCCGAGCGGCGCATCCAAATGGTGGGCCGATCATATACATATGTAGATCATCATTAGGGTCAGCTATCCTATGATGTATATCAATATGTACACCCCATAGCGGGCCCTAAAGGTTAGAAAGACCCTCCCATAGGTCTAGTATAGTAAAAACCTAGCCCTTGGGGCCATTTACACCAAATCTAACATTATAAACGGGCCTCATTTGAGCACCCCCTCTCCCCATACGATTTTGCCCTAGAGAAAAGAAAGAGAGAAAGAGAGAAAGAGAGAAGAGAGGAAAGGGAGAAAGAAGAAAGGAAGGGAGAGTGAAGAAGGGAGAGAGTGTTTGTGGGTGAGGAAAATCTTGATGTTTGTAGGGTTGATATTTCCTCAACCAAATCGGTGACTACTATAAAACCTCCACCAAACCCACCCATACCAAGAAGCGGAGGTAAGAATGGTATATTTTCCTTCAATAGAGAAACCTAGTGTAGATTTTTACGCAATAATGTTGTCTTTCTTGATTTTGATTTAGAAATTGATGGTTTTACCCAAATCTCCAAACCATAAGATCTCAAGGAATGAAAATCTCCTCTTAAGATGCAGACTATTATCCTTAGGTGGCCTAGCACCAATTTCATTAGGAGTTTAATGATTTTATATGCTTAGATGATGTATTTGGAGAATCTAGAGAAAACCTAAGAATTGTTGGTTTGTTTGGAATTATATGAAATTGTATGTCTTGTTGATTTTCTCATATGATGTTGTTCTTGCTTCTCACATGATTTGGTACAAATTGATGATCTCATGTTTATGCCTTATTTGATTTCTCATATGATGTTGCCCTATAGCATGTATGTCGTATTAATTCTTGTGCAATTTAGTTCCATATGTGTAGGAAGTGCTTAGCTTCCTCACTAACCCACACAACACACTTGCATCCTTAGTTCACATTATGATTGACTTTTCTTGGTAGAGAAATTTTAGATTATATGTTGGAAGATATGCACGCATACTTCTACTTGTATTATGTGATGACCCTGATTGTGGTATGCTATGGAATTACCCCTAACCCTTGGGTTGGTCAGGAAAAATGAGGAGAGTAAAGGCGGACCCATTGGTAGGACTATCCTAAGACTAAACCCATGAATTTGGGCGAGTGCGTGTGGGCGACAGTAGTTAGACTACTTGGGTCACTTATACCCGATGTCGTCTGTCATGTGTTTGCCTAGACTCATGCGGTCTAGCCTATTTACTGTCCAACCATGTTTATTAACCCTGTTTGCTTACATATGTATGGAACCTGGAACGCCCTAGAACCATTATAGCCCATCGTAAACCAATTGAAACAGATCCACCGACTCGTGAGCTAGGCATGGTAGAATGAGACACTGTATCCGAGCTGTCGGCTTACGCTGAGGTGACGAACCTCCCCGTAATGACCGAGAGCAATCCGAGTTCTCAGTACTCCCCCATGTGCTTGAAGTCGGGGATGGGGAACTCGACGGGATACAGGATCGAGGTGCATTGGCCTCGCGCGTTGAGGGGCCTAGGCATCACAATCAGTTTAGGGCATTGATACGTGGGGTGTATCAAATTTTCCAACCTGGTAGATGAATGGACTTAACTAAAACTTGGTTAACATGATCACATTGCATCGCCCTAGCTAGGGTGGCGACTCGGCAGTCGAGGTCGCTCTAAGGGAGTGTTGGTTATACACGATTGTTAGATGAAATCGCTCGAGTGAGTGTTGTGGTGAAGGCATGCATCTTATCATCTATCATGCATATGCATTAACCAGATCAGTTAGGTATTTATGAATTATTGCTTTTCATTAAGTTCTTAATGTAATTGATGCCTGTTACAACTTAAGATTAATAGCACCCACTGAGTTGATCACTCACTCTTACTCAGGGATGGTGTTTTAAAACACCAACCAGACTCTTCTATATATGCAGGTGGGGTAGAGCTCAACGAGCCGAGTAAGGTGAGCAAGGATAGGGAAGAGGAGCTTCCCTACTTCTACACTTTCAGCGGATCCTTTTAATTGAGTTCAGGCTACCACAAGGTATGTATCAGGGCCCTGGTCACATTGGGTCATGTATGAGTGAGACTAGTTCCCTATTTAGAGGATTTTGGATTCGTCGTTTGGATATTTTTTAATTTAATAGGCATTGATACTGTTTTATGACGTACTTATACTTCATGACATGTTAAATCCTTCATTGTTTATGAGATCATCCAAATATAATCAAATATGAAGTCCATTAGGGCACCCGTGACACCTGGGAAATCGGGAGCCGAGTTCTTACATGGCCCCTGAAGACCCAAGGTGTTACAACTATATTTACTCAAACACATATAGTGCATCTTCATTTTTTTCACTAAACACAAAACATTAACAACAATTTATAGTTATTTGATCATACACTTGACGGGTAGTATCAAAATCAATATATGAGGCTAGTTTTGTAATATAAAGTTTTAATTTTTTGTAGTGATTTGTTTTGTATCCATTCCTTCATCACCATGAGCCGATCACAGAGAATATATGCACTTGAAATAACACTTCGTTGAGTCATTTCATCAAACACTTGGCGGGCAGCATCAATATTAAAATAACTGAGTCACCGAGTCAATTCGATCTGAGTCGAGTCGAGTTGAAGTTCGATCCAAATCGAGTCGAGTTCGGGCAAAGCTCGAACTTGGGCTCCGAAAATCAACTTGACTTGGTCCGAATCCAATTTTAAGCCGAGGCGAGTCGGGCATTTCCGAGTCGAGTCAAGCTAGCTGACCAAGTAACTCGACTCGTGTACAGCTCTATGGTACCTATCATTTTCGCGGCTGTCTGTGAAGTTGACGGAGTATATGATGCATGGGCATCTTAGCAAGCTATATACATATTTCCAATTCTGAAAAGTGCAGCGAGGATCTGTTAATCCAGACCATTGATCTGGTGTATATTGCAATTGATGAACCATATACGAGGACTACAAATAGTGTATATTGTCTATTTAGCAGATCCCATCATGGACTCGCAATCCTCGAAGTCACTTTTTTGAATGCCAACATCACACCATTTGTTTTCTACCGTTTCTTTGACTACAGATGCCCAGATGACTAAGATTATTCAATTTATTTGCATTTTGATCCACCTCCGATCACCAATAGTCGAAAGTAAATGGACGGTCCAGATTGACGCGGATTGCGTCCTACACTACCCATCTCTGGCCACGAACGGGTAGTTCTAGGTTGAGCCCATCGTTATGTATATGTTTATCCATACTATCCATCTATTTTCTAATATCACCTTAAGGTATGAGTATAAAAATAGGAAGCGGATTGCCGAGTGAGTAGCTCACTAGGCTTAACGTGCTGAGTAAACTCCCCGAGGTCTGCCATGATTTATATAGTTTATCTGTTCCGTCCATCCATTTTAATGGATAATTTTAAAAATTGAGCCCAAAAATGAGTTATATCTAATGTTCAAATGGACCACCACGAGAAACAATTGAATTGAATGTTTACTGTTGAAAAATTCTCGAGAGCCACAAAAGTTTTAGATTAAGCTTATATTTTTGTTTTCCCTTCCTCCTTATCTATATGATCTTATGACGAGGCTGGATAACAAATAAACATCACTATGGGCCGAAAGGTTTCAATGGTGGAAATCATTATCCCCTCTATTTATAGTGGCATTTGGTCTTTAGATATGCTTCAATTTTGAGGTCAACCTCTTATATTTGATGAAAATATGGATAGACGGCGTGGATAGACCGTATACATTCAAGGTGGGCCCACTGATTTTACTCAGTACTATTTGAGTGCAATTGGATTTTCATAAAAATGAGGCATATCCAACGCTCAAGTGGACCACTCCAAATGATAAGATAAGGCACGAAACACTAAATGCAAGATCGGCCTCATTTTTGTACTCACTTGTTAAAACCATGCCAGAATCGAGATGAATGACGTGAATAAACAGATAATAAGAGGTCGAATACAGCCTGAGTGGAGATATCTCGTCTAATACTTGAGGTCTTGGTATCGATCCCTAATAGGGGTGGCTAACACGGAGTGTGTACTGACATCGGTGTGCACTAACAAGCTGACCCAAAAGAATGGTAATAATAATAAAATAAAAATAAAATAAAAGGATGAATTTCCCGTGCCGCATCGGTGCCTGTGCTTGGAAGCTGTGTGGGGCCCACAAAGATGACCATCAGAGATCCATTCCATCCATAAGTTTCGCACAGTCAAAATAGCATAGGAATCCAAAATTCAGGTAGATCCAAAACTCCTGTGGATAATGCCACACTAAATAACGGGGATTAAACGTCCACCGTTGGAAATAGTGAACGGTTTATATTGATGTATAACCCTTACGCGTGTACCGTACAGATATGGTTCTACCAAATTTTGGTTCCTACGACTCTACCGTATCATCTGTGGTGGAAAGGATAGGGATGCCACCTCATTCAGATTCCGTTGTGTCCCTTCTAAATGTCAGGTCAATGTACGAATCAGGATCTTACATCTAGTGGGCCCCAATTCTGGTTTCAAATATTTAAAGATACTCGTAAATCTGATCCTATTGAATGGCTGCCTTCAAAGCGAGGGTAGAAGCCAAAACTGTTTAATGGTCAACATTAAGCGCCGAAAAGTGAATAATATTGATGGATGGCTGGAATTGTGTGGTAAGCATCGGCTTCGGTGGATCCCTGAGTGTGGAGCCACCGTGATGTATGTGCCTTATATCCACTCCGTCCATCCGTTTTGACAGCTCAGTTTAGTAAATGATTCCAAAAATCAAGCAGATCCAAATCTTAGGTGTACCACATTATAAGAAACGGTGGTGATTGAAGACCCACCATTAAAAACTTATTGGGGGCCATCGGAATGTTTATTTTCCATCCAACCTGTTGATAAGGTCACGTAACCTGGATGTAGGGACCAGATAAATATCAGCTTGATCCAAAACTCTTGTGGTCCACGAGAAGTTTTTAACGGTCAATAACCACTATTTCCTGTGGTGTGATCCACCTGAGATTTGAAACTGCTTCATTTTTTAATCATGCGCTAAAATGACCTTTCAAAACGGGGGACGGAGTGGATGTAACACATACATCAAGGTGGCCTCCACTGAGTGGATGTAAGACATACATCAAGGTGGGCCCCACAGTCAGGGATCCACGGCTCTACCATATCCTGCGTCTACCAGCTCTACCGTACATGATACATGGGCATCTTTGCAAGGTTTATATATATATATATATATATATATATATATATATATATATATATATATATATATATATATGTATGTTTTCATCTGTTAATCCCGACCTCTGATCTGATGTATATCGCAGTTGATGAACCAAATAAGTGGAAAACGTAGGCGGTTCAGACGGGACATTTAACAACAATCCACATTCAACTGGACAAGGTGGGCCGGTAGAATACGGTAGAACCATCTTTCCACGAGAAGCAGGGTGTTGTGACAATCTGGATCGTCTATTTAGTGGGTCCCATCATGGACACAATCCTCATAATGGAAAGGGATTGGCTACTCCCCCTGCCACTAGCCAATGGCTGGTGGTCGGTGCTCCATGGGCCCCACCATGATGTATGTGTTTCATCCATGCCGTCCATTCATTCTTCAATCCATATCATTTTATGGTATGAGCCCGGTAATGAGGTTGATCTAAATCGCAAGGGGACCGCAAAGTGTTGATCGAACGCTCACCATTAAAAACTTTTTGGGCGTTATATATATATATATATATATATATATATATATATATATATATATATATATATATATATATATATATATATATATATTTCCCTTCATTCGAGTATGTATGACCTAATCAACAGGTTAGATGTCCAATAACCATTATAGTGGGTCATAGGAGGTTTTTAACGGTGGACATTCAATTGCTATTGTTTTTCATGATACAGTCTACCTAAGATTTAGATTTACCTCATTTTTTAGGATCAAGTCCTAAAATTATCTATCAAAATGGATGGTAGGCATGGATAAAACACATACATCATGGTGGGGTCTACATGGCACCGACCACTAGCCAAACTGCTTCCCATCACAGTCACTTTTCTTCCACTGCTCTCGTCGAATGCTGACATCAAACCATGTTTGTCACCGATGGTTGCTTTGAAGGCAAGCCCCGAGTTGTCTACGATCATTTAATTTATTTGCATTCCGATCCACTCCCCATCAACAATAGTCAAAGCTAAATGAATGCTCCAGATCAATACAGCATCGAGGAGAGATGGTTCTATCTAAATTTTGGTTGGACCGGCTCTATCAAAATTCTCTTTGCAAGATGGACACAAGGGGATGCGATTTGGCCTCGGGGTGCACATCAAACCGATAAAATTATGGAACTGGACTGAAACCGATTAAACGGTCCGATTTGGTCGGTTCTAGAGTGCGTATCGGTTCCAAAAATTAAATTAAGAACTGTTAGATTTTAGTTCCGATTTAGGGGTAAGTAGAACTGAATCGAATTGTGGAACTGAATCTAGAACTAAACCTGGAACTGAACCAGAAACCGAACCTACATTTTAAAAAAAACAAAAAAAATAAAACCCTAAGTCTACCCAATCCTGTTGCCTACGTGTTGTTGCCCTTGCCCTCTCTCATCTCTCTGTCGCCGGTCCTCTCTCTCTCTCTCTCTCTCTCTCTCTCTCTCTCTCTCTCTCTCGTTGCTGCTCCTATCTTTCTCGCTGCTCCTCTCTCTCTCATTGCTGCCGGCCCTTTCTCTCTCGCTGCTCCTCTCTCGTCGCCGTCAGCCCTCTCCCTGTCTCTCTGCTCCTCTCTCGCCGGCCCCCAATCCTCTCTCTCTCACCGCTCCTCTTTCTCTCTCACCAATCTTCTCTCTCTCTCTCTCTCTCTCTCTCTCTCTCTCTCTCTCTCTCTCTCTCTCTCTCCTCTCTCTCTCTCCACACACACACACCACAGAACCGTGGAACCGCACCAGTTTTCACGGTCCGATTCTAGTTTGGCTCTATGTAACACCCCGAAAATCAGGGGTCGGGTAGAAACCCAACTCCCGAGTTCCAGAACGTCACTTATGCAACATAGATAATAATAAATGCATGTTGTCTGTATAATGGTATTAAACAAGATTGAGACTAAGCCAAAATAACACATCATACTCCAGAGACAGTTAAATTAGCAAGCGGAAGACTGGAATAAATATATAAAATATATAATTGATTGTAAGTCTCCAGAGTGTGAACATGTTACCAGGTTAATTAAATACATGTGTACTCCAAAAATGGAAAGAAAAGAATATACATGAGTGCTCCAAAAATATAAAATGACAAGAGTTATGGTGTCTAATCAACCTCCCTGTAATTTCGTCGATCAGAACATGCATAAAGGAGGAATCCTCTTAATTATCATCAAGTCCAGCTCCACTTCACAAGCAGTGTCATCATCTGCAAATAAAATAGGGACTGGTGAGTGTTCGGAACACCATCCTGTAACGTGGAAGTGAGTAGCTAACTCAGTGGAATCATAGAGCAAAGATTAGCATGTTATCAAATCAATCACGCGATAATAGTAAAACATGCAATCAGACATTCCTAAATACTGTTGTTAATGCATGCATGAAATGACATGATGGATACCCTCACCGACATACTCCCTCATACGGCACCATCTTACGCCCGCGGTATACTTGCGTTCTTCAGTGCTCCACATCTTCCCGGCACATGCAATGCAATATGGATAATGATTACCGAGTTGTTATTAGTCCTTTCATTCAGCAGTATTGGGAAACTAAGGTACTTCCCTTATATCAATCCCAACACAGATCCTGTTTAGGGTCGTCACTCCTAGTAATCTCATACGATGTTAAGTTTATAGGTCGCTGCAAGGGCTGCCAGGGCTGTTGCTCGCACTCGTTGCACCGCTCCCCCATCACCTTATCAATACAGGCCTAATGTACTCTCGTTGCTACGGAAGGGTCGTCGCCTCCCGTAGACTCAGAATACGCTCGAGGTCACTACAAAGGGCTCGTCATCAATCAGTGTAGGCCGACAGCTCGAATGTAGTGTCCCATACCACCACAATCGGCTCACGAGTCATAGGTGCTCACTGGTCACTATGGGGAGGTTTGTGGCCCCAGCGTAGGCCGACAGCTCGACCACGGTGTCCCATACCACCATGTCTGGCTCATGAGTCTTTATGGATAAAGGTACCATGGTTAATAGGGCTTTCAATGGTAAGTTTAGTACCCTAGGTTCAAGCAGTTATGACTCATACAGGGTGAACATACAATGGCCAGTCGGGTTACTTGACGGGCTCGACTAGTACGGGTGCATCTCAAGCTGAATAACATGAAATGCATAAAACACTTCGTGTGTCCTAACCACTACTGCCAACTCAAAACACAATTCGCGTTCATCGGCGCGTTCTTCGTGGTAGATAGAAGCCGACCACGAATTCAATCCATTACCGACTGCCTTGACTAAAACATAGCCCCAAACATTTGTAATCCATATCAGTGATCATAAGAGAGTAATGGAATTGAAGTTCAACAACACAAGCATGTTAACACATGTTATACCATACAAAGTAAGCAAATCACCCAATACATGTATTCCATACATATAAGGAAATCAATTCATATAGAAAACATGTAGGAAATCGTGTACAACAACATGTGGATTGAGAATTCATTCTCAAAACTAATTTACAACACCATTTACTCAATACATACTAATACAAATATTTATACAAACACTTAGTCTACACACTTTAGTCTACATAGCGTATGTCGACCCAAAGCGTGCATTAGGGTGAATCTTTTCGCCAAACAGATTATACACGTATATCTAATATCATAACACGACAAAATCACATGTTAAGCATTTCAGCAAAATACAGATGTATACAGTATTTCCTATTAATGACCAAAATACCCTAAATCTCATAATCACCGTACGTTTACGAAATGAAAAACGGACAGCATGTTCTACATGTTAAACGACGCTCTCATCGATAATCTACTATTAAACGATATTGAAAGCTTTGAAATCAGTCAATCAAAGCGTCTAAAATCGTCACCTTTTGCCCTAGACGCGTATCGGTTCGAATAGGATGTATACGCTTCGTCACCGGCGTAAATGCGACCTAATGCACAAGATACATAAGCTATTTTGATATTTGAATTGAAAGAATCCCAAAACAGCAAGTAGTTAGGGTTTTTCTTACCTAGGAGTGCGTTGAAATCACCGAAAAAGTGATTGGAGTGCGGTGCTTTGGCACGTGTAAAAGCTACAGCAAGTGGCGGGAATTTTATCCCACTACTCTCTCAAAATCTCTCACTTTTTCTCTCTCTCTCTCTCTCTCTCTATCTAGGGTTTGTTGCAATTTCGGATGGGAGGATTGTGAGAGGCTTTAAAGCCCTTATATAGGCTAAAACCTAACCTAAATAGACTTGGGAACAAAGTATACTTAAGTTATAACCAAATCAGGACTGTTCCGATCCAAAAGACCATTTCGGGAGGTCCCCCGGCTGAACGCGATCAGACTTAAGCTCATGATCACTAGATGTTGTCCACACCCAATTTTTAGTCCGGTAGAGTTCGTAGATCGCACGTGGCGGTCCAGTTTCAGTTCAGCGGGCACGGAGACTCGATCGAGAATTCCAAGTACACTGACCTGAATGAGAAATGTTTCCTGATCCGAGGGTGTATTTGGGTCAGATTCCGACGGTCTGAATGCTTATACTGATCCCGCAAGTGAAACGTGCCAGATTTATTTAAATCCCATTTTATTTTAATTGAATTTCACTCTTTCTCACACTCCCTGCTCCAAGCTCAATGAAATAGCCTCAGAGCATCGGTTGGGCTTGATTTTCGAAATGATTGTCAAGTCCAGCTAAGTGGTCATAACGGTCTAAGATTGTAGATATCGGACCTCCGACGCGCGGTCTAAATCCAATACGAAGTTTCAAAGGGTTCCTACGAGCAAACGGGTTTAGAGTTTGATCCTACGTTTTAGGGTAACGTGGCGGTAACAATTATAGAGGTTTTGGGTCTTACAAATCGTATTTAAAGTGGTTGGTGCGAATTTTGCAGGAAGTCTAGTGTAGCGTTGGCTAATTCACGTTAAATTCTAAAGAATTTGATCTACATGATTTCTTTAGCTTTGGAATTGGGTTTTGAGAGGTTATCAAGGTGTTATGGTTGACCCATTGCCTAAGGACGTCTAACCCCAGGTTGGCAAAAATCTGGGGTGTTACACTCTAGGGTGCTAATGGTCCGGTTCTGATTCCGAAAATCCTATAACCATATGGAACGGTTCGATTCCGATTTTACCCCATAACTGGACCGAACCGACCCGTGTGCACTCCTAGTTTAGCCATTTGGCTATATACCAGCACCATCCAGCTAGCTGGTTTTAAAGCTTTGTGGGCCCCATCATGATGTATGCGTTTTATCCGGACACATATTGCGTCCTACCCCCGCCCGTCTTTAGCTGGGAATGGGTAGGAGCTTTGAGTGGCCACTGTGATGTATGAGTCTTATCCACACTATCTATCCATTTTTTATTTTTTATTTTCCGTATCGCCTAAAAATGAGGCAAATCCAAGGCTCAAGTGGACTACACAATGGAGATTAAACTCTTATCATTGAAACTTCTTAGGGCCACATAACTTTTGGATGGAGCTGATATTTGTGTTCTCTCTTCATCCAGGTCTATATAACTTTATAAATAGGTTGGATGGAAAATAAACATCATGGTGAGCCCTAGAAAAGTTTCAATGGTGAGAATTATTATCACCGTTGCTTCCTGTGGTGTAGTCCACTTGAGCTTAGATCTACTTCATTTTTGGGCATAAAATCTAAAATGATACAAAATAAAATGGATGGACAGTGTGGATAAGGGATGCAGATTGTGTCCTACCCCCGCCCGGACGGTAATCCGTCCGGGCAGGATTCTGTGGGGCCCACTGTGATGTAATTATTCTATCAATACCGTTAATAATTTTTATATGGTCATTTTAAGGAATAATAAAAAAATGGAAGTATTTTTAGAGCTTAAGTGGACCAGAAAGTGAGGATTGAACATCTACCATTAAAAGCTTCTTGGGAGCTGGAGAAGTGTCAGATCAAGCTGAAATTTGTGTTTTCACTTCATCAAAGCCTACATGACCTTATTAATAGATTGGGTGGTAAAAAAACATTACGGCGGCCCCTAGAAATGTTTCAACGGCGGGTTTCATTATCACTGCATCTTCCTTTGATGTGGTCCAATGGAGCTGGTTAACTATTTAATTTTTGGTATTACATCTTAAAATTACCGTATAAAAATTATTAACGGTATGGATAGCATACTTACATCACTGTGGGCCCCGCAGAACCCTGCCCGGACGGATTACTGTCCGGGCGTGGGTAGGACGCAATCCGCGTCCGTGGATAAGACCCATACATTACTGGTCATTCAAAGCTCCTGCCCATTCCCAGCTGGAGATGGCGGGGTTGGAGGACGCAATCCGCGTCTGTTTTGTCGACCGTATTTGTTCATTTTGCCAACTCCTCCTCGGCCATGAGCTCATAACAAAACAAAGGAGATAATGACACCACCGTTGAAATCTTTCCAGGGACCACCATAAAGTTTATGCAAACCTTATTAGGGACCACCGAATTTTATGTCCCATCCAACCTATTCACAAGTGTCGCAGACCTGGATGAAGTAAGAACATAAAAATCAACTTGATCCAAAGTGGCCCACCGGAAGATTTCAACGGTAACCATTTAATCCTACTATTTACTTTTGTGTGGTCCAATTTAACTTTATATCTGTTATTTTTTGAGCTCGTGTCATCAAATAAACAGGCAAAATGGATGGACAGCATGGATAAGGCTACAGACATTTGGCATAAGCTAGCTGGTTGGCGTCGGTTCACCAGCCAAACCGCCTCCCCTTCTGTCGAAAGATATGTGGGGCCCACAGAGATGCCATTCAGAGATCCACTTCGTACATATGTTTACAGAGCTCGCAAAAGGACATGAGTTCAAAAATTGAGGTAGATACAAAACTCTGGTGGATAACGCCATACGTAACAGCGGGGATTGAACGTCAACCATCGAAAACTTTGTTGGGTCCACAGAAGTTTTGGATCAGAATAATATGTATGAGTGGAAGGATAATACCGGAGGTTGGAGGATATAATACACGGAGGACCTTTGAATGTGAAGGTAGAAGTAGTACATTATCCTATCTCAAGCACGGTACAGATGAAATTTCTCGACCACAGAAACTTAGAGCTGTACATGAACTGAGTTACCTAGGTTAACTCACTCGACTTCACTCGGAAAAGCCCTGTTCGACTCTAGTCAAAATTGAGTTTGAACTAAGTCAAGCTAATTTTTGAAGCTCAAAAAAAATTTTTGATCCAAGTTCGAGTTTGTCTGTTTTCGGATCAAATCCCAACTCGAATCGAACTCGGATCGAACCAATTCGGTGACTCAGTTATTTTGATATTGATGTTGCTCACCAAGTGTTTGATGAAATAACCCAATGAAGTGTTGGCCAATGGTAAGGAAGGTATGGATATGAAACAAATATTCTTGTATCTTGATTTTGATGTTGCCTACTGAGTGCTTGATGAAATACCTGTAAACTACACATGTTGTTTTACATACTATGAGAAATTGATGGTGCACTCCATGTGTTTGAGAAAATGCCGCACAGGCTCAATCTTAGCTCGAACTCAGCTCAAACTGACATAAGCTACTGACCGAACTGAGCCAAGCTGACCAGTCAGGCTCAATCTTAGCTCGAACTTGACTCAAATTGACCTGAGCTACTGACTGAACCAAGCCTAACTGGCTAGTTAGGCTCGAGGACCGAGCCGAGCCGAGTTCAAGCTAGGGTTAGCTAGTGGCTGGGTCAAGTCGAGTTGTGCCAAGCTCGACTCGTTTCAACTTGTGTATAGGTCAGATATTCTATCCATAAACAACGACCGTCTGTGGACGCAGATTGCCTGCAGAATCCTTGTGCACCAACTTCCGCAGCTGGAAGCTTGGTGGGCCTACCGTGATGCTTGTGAGAAATTCATCATGCCCATATGTTTTTTTCATATCATGTCAAGACATAGACTAATATAAAACTAAAATGAACCACGCAACAAGAAATAGTGAAAATTAAATGTCCACCATCAAAACATTCACGACGTCACGTACATTTTGAATAAGGCTTTTTTTTTTTTTCTTTTTTCTTTTTGTATTTTCAGTTCATGTTAATAGGAATGCCTTTTGAACGTAATGGATGACATATAAATATCTCAAGGGGATTCCAGAAAGGTTTTAACATTAGGCATTTTCCCGTCTACTTTTTTTCAGTCATGTAGCCCACTTTAGTTTGGATTTGTCTCATTTTTTTCCCATGTCCTAACATGATCTGAATTGAAAACATCACGGTGAGCCCTACCTAGCTTTCCATTGTAGGAAGTTCATATGAAAGGCTATGCGGGCAATCCTCATCAACAATTTGTTACCACATCAGTCAATGGTTAAATATTTTAATAGGGGCTGATTTAATTTCTCAACTCTAATTCAATAAGAATTTTCAAATAAGAGCTACTTTAATCAGCTTTTTTTCTTAGCTCTTCGTTTAAATAAGCTCACCCATAAAATCACTTTTTCTAATAAAAAAAAGTTCTAATATAAAATAATTACATTTGAGAAAGGTAATGATTTTACAACTTGCGAGTGATTATAGGGTGCTTTGGAATTATACACATCACCACGTATATTAACTCAACAAACTACTTAAATTCTAGACATTATATTAGATATGTTATTTTTCTAGTTTCAAAATTTTATATTGATATCTAATATGTGATGAAGAAGCATTTATTTCATAAGTTGGAACAGTGACTATTTTCATTTGGTCATCCATTAAAACATCTATCAATTGACAAGTTAGATAAATAAAATAAATATATTTTCTTAAGGAAAATCCATTGGCATCTAAATTTAAGATTTGTATGATTTAATTTCAATTTGTTGGTTTTCATTTCAAAAATAAAAAAATAAAAATTCATTCGTTTCCACTCATCTAATTTGTTAACGCCAGCATATCAAACATCTAACTCTAATATAATATATATAAAAAAAATCTCTTTCTAAATAGTAAAGAAGTGGGATTGTTGGTTGTGCATTTCCCTGTTTTTTTTTTTTTTTATCAGGATTCATGATAAAAGTTAAGGCAAAAGTCCCATATCAGCCGTTGACTAGATGCAACCCTCCTTTATCTAAGCTTTAGACTAACAAAGAGAACACAAAACTTCCATTAGTGTTACTTCGGACATGCATTTCTAAATTTCTGAAATATCTTTCTTTTATGAAAACCTCCCAAATGTCCTTTAAATTAGGTAAACCTTTACCTCATTTGAAAACTTTGGGCAGGTAAAGATGCTCATTGCTACTCACATTATATGTAGAGTAGAGATGTGGCAACCATATCCATTGGATCTAAGGTTAAGTGATACAAACTGCTTATACAATAATCCACCCATTAATGGGAGATACCAGACGATGAAAAAAGCTCTTAGGTTAGAAATGCCAACCATTTGATCATTTAACTATTTTCCTTAAGATGTGGACAATCTCTTCGATCATTTAAAGCTTAGGATCTTCTAAACTTGACTAATTTTTTAAGAAAATACTGTCAACTGTATAATCAAATTATTATATAGTTAGGATCATATTTTCTAGTCTCAATGTTTTTATGTTGCAAAATACATCTTTTGAGATGAAGATCGAGCTTCACACTTGATTAGGCCACCTGGCCGGTGCACGCCTAAAAGTTGTTGGGAGAGCCCAAAATTCAAGTCGATCCAATCATCATCAGGTTGAATATACCGTACAAAACAATAAAAGCAACAGAAAACCTATAAATTCAAGCGGTGGGTCCTTTCCGGTGGGTGGATGACTTAATTTTTAGAGTCTGATGTAGAGTGGGTCGCGGACAATTTCATGACCAAGATAGACCAGAGAAGGCCTGATCGGAGGCAAAAGTGATTTGGACCATAGAACTTAAAACAGACATATCTCGCAAATCGGTATGAGTTATTCGACTTACCATATATGATTTTGGAGTAGGAGAAACTAATTTAGCCAACCAACCTTGCTACACCGGGTTGCCTATACTGAATTTGCTAGATTCCATTAGATTGACGGTCGAAAGTCCATTTTATTTTCATTTTTATTATTTATAGTAAATTTTAGTTTGATCATAACTTTTGATCCGTTGAATTTTAGGAGTCGTGCCCAACATAAAAAGGGCTTAGAAAAATCAAGGGCATAATGTGGTTGGGCCAAATTGAGCACTTACTTTTTTTTAGCTGAAAACCATAAAGTCTAATAGAAATCATGACGGTCTATAAGTAGAAAGTTTACTATTTATAATAAGTTAAAATTTTAGAGAGTTCGAGTTTAATCATGAAGCTTCTTCATATGATTGATATCGCTATTTAAAAGGTTATAAACTCATTTTTATTATCAATCAATTTATTTTCAAAATTATTTGAAATTGTTTTCCATTTTCTTCCCTTGTGGATTCGAGAAATCTTTGTGAGAAGTCCAAAGAAACTCCATGAATTCAGAGTAGTTATCCTTGAGGAAGACAATGCTCGACCTCATCACATCCTTCCCTTGTTATACATTATCATGGTTGGCCAGGCCTACCTTTGTTATGAAGTTGAAGTGAATCTCCACGAATCAAATGGGGACACGGGGTGAGCTCTTTCAATAACTTCTTAAAAAGGGTACTACCTTTAATTTTTCATTCTACTTCATTTTTACTTCCATTGAGTGATGCACAAGTTAGATGGGCTATATAGTGTGGGGGCCCAACATAATCTAGAAGCTTATTATAGGCATCCCCTCCTATTGTTTCCGTATAGTGTTAGGTCACCTAATGATTGGATCCGAGAGATTTTCAACCTCGAAGCCAAGCATAAAGGGGTGTGCATGATGGACGAGTTGGATGACATATACACGGCACGACTTCAGAAAGGAACATTTTCCCATAAACAAAGCAGTTACATTGATATAATAATTGGTTGATTGTTGGACATCTCATCAGAAGTAAATGAAAATCAAATTGTCAAAATCCAGTAAGGTGAATGTCCACTAACCTAGCACTAGAATCTTTAAATCAATGTGCATGAAGAGACGACGAGAAAGGAATAAAACAAGCAAGAATTTGGAGATAGAGATCTCCAGAGTGGAGAGAGAGAGAGAGTTTTTCAAGCTAGCTCGACTAGTGAACAGCCATACTTCTCCCACCCAGATGGCTAAGGGAAGAAGAAAAGCATTAGTTGTTGCCGTCGAAGCTCTGAACAGTAACATTGACCGCATCATGGGGATATTAGAGAGACAACGTCCTCTCCCCGATGATCAGTACATACATTTATGGGCAGCTTTAACTCACATCAATTGTTGAGGAAAAACACTCATGCAACAACCGATGCAAAGGAATGCAAAACTACAAAAGAAAATGAGTCAAATTAAAAGCCAAAGGTCTAAATGAAAAATAAAGATGATGCATAGAGATTTATGTGATTCAAAAAATGTTTTAATTCCCCCGACGCACTCACACTCCCACACACTTACGTGCACATACACTCCACACACTCTCATGCACTATGCTACAAGGAATATTTGAATCCATGACTTAATGTTGAAACTCCCAAGAGTTTACCATCTCTATAGTGTAACGATATGAAGCTTTCTTTTTTACTAAAATAAAAGAACAAAATTACAATGCTTACCACTCTCCTATACTTCTGCTTTACCATAACTCTATCATAACTAGAGAGTACCTCAAAAGAATATACTTCTCTCCACCTATGCTCTTTACGTAAACCACACTAAGATAAAGAGTATACTGAGATCCAATGAAACTGGCTTCATATGAAGTCTCCGGTAGGAAACGCATGACAGAGTGAGAGAGACAATCTTTGTAGGAGACGCATGACATGGTGAGAGAGACATCTGTCGTCTCCTACCGCTCAACAAAATTGTCTAGAAGGATTATCCTCTAGATTTTTCGAGACCCGTGACTGTCAATTGCAAAAAGAAAAGTTATCTAGAAGGGATGTTTTAGAAGGATTTTTCTTTAGATTTTTCGGGACCCTTGACTGTGAATTGCAAAAAGAAAAGTTATCTAGAAGGGATTATTTATTTATTTTTCTTATAAGAAATGTTCAGGTACTGTACCTGAATTTTCAGGTACAACGCTTTCTTTCCCACCAACGGGTGACTTGTGTATAACACCCGAGCCATACAAAGGTGGGTCGCATCATAAAGATCACCTGGGGCTAAAATCATGATGGTTCACTCATTAGGCAAGCTAAACCATCGAAATCAATGGATAGATGATGCTTTTGAAACAATATATCTATTTGGCCAGCCTTATGGGTCGATCAGTCTAGTTTTTCACTCTTGATGATCTTTATGGTGTGTCCCACCTTTTGTATGGTCTGGATGTTCAAAAGAAAGACGACACAGTAACAGGAGAGACTACGTAAAATTTTCCAGCAATGTTTTATCATTTTATGACATACCTAGACATGAAACTTGGCCCCAGGATAGTATGGGTCTTTGAGTCCTTATAGACTATACAAGTGGGTAGCCTTTATGCGATTGGTCATGCCCATCCTTATCGTAGATAGAGTGATGGACCATTTCCAAAAATCTCCCATCATGAAAGATGCTAGCCATCCATCCGACCTTTGGCCTTTCCCTGTTTAAAATGTGGAATGTTGCGAGTTTTCTCCATTGTCTACTTGTAGGCCAATGATCAAAGCATTAGTTGGCCTACTAGAGATTTTCTTGAGCAAGGTCCATTTGTAGTGGGGCCCACCGGATCAACGGCTTAGAACTTGGACCAATCCTATGTGGTGTGACTCATCTAAAACTGGAACTTGGTCAGACTCGATCTGGCTTAACACAAGCAGCTGTTTGGCAACTCTTACATAATCCAATAAGAACTAGAAAATTAGGACTTATGGTTCTTGTTTTACAATAAGTTCATTTGGTAATATATATATATATATATAAAAACAAATACATTTGATAAAATATTTAAATAAGAATTTTTTAAAGAGTGGTCCATCATGCAGGTGTACACCTTTAATGGGATTGTCTGTAATGTAGGCCTACCATGAATCCGAGTCATTCATTGTTATGGGCTGACCTTTACCGTAGACCATTCATTACGTGAGGCCCACTTTAATGTGAATCATCCATCATGCTGGGCCCGCCTTCAATGTGGGTCATCCATCAAATTGGACATTCGATGTGGATTGTCCATCATGCATGGCCCACCTTTAATGTGGACCATCCATCATGTAGGCCCAAGTTTAAGTGGGCCATCCATTATGCGGGGCCGCCTTGGATGTGGATCATTAATTGTTAGCGCCAACCTTTAATGTGGACTGTCCATTATTTGGGGCCCACCCTCATGTCGATTATCCATCATAAGTGACCCACCATCAATATTAATAGTCCATCAAATGTGGTCCACCTTCAATGTCCATTGCCCATCATTTGGAGCCCACCTTTAATGTGGATTGTTTATTTTATGAGCCTCATCTTTAGTGTGGCCCATTCATCATACAGGGCCACCTTTGATATGAACCCTCGTCCATCACATGTAGAGATGAGAAAGAGAAAAAGTAAAATGTTTTTAAGAAGTTAAATTAGACTATTATTAAACAATCTAATTTTTCTTTAAATTATTTTTAGATTTTTTAGAAATAAATAAATAAGCTTATATATTTGCAAAGATGCCAAACCAGTCCATGTGAGTCACCATGACTGGGGCTAAGTCACAATTCAATTCAAGACCAGATGAGTTGGACCAGCTGGTCCCTGTTCACCAAATCTAAAATCCATGGACCCACCCAATCCAACCACAAAATTCTCATAGGTATGTACAAATGTTGTTGTATCTATTAATTGGGCTGGATTGGCCACAAAGCCCAATGTTTCATACTTAAACCTGAGTTCGTGCATGGTTGGGTTGGTGAGATGAGCTGGATCTGACCACATGTATATGGGTTAGGTCAAGTCAGGCATGGGCTCAATGAATTCTCCGTCAACTGATTCAAGGTCCTCTTATAACTATTTAGTGGGCATTCAATGCCATTGTTGTAAGTCATGTGGCCCACTTCAGTGGATCTATATCATATTTGGGGCCATCTCCTGAAATGAGATGAATAAAATCAATCATAAGTTACTTTAGATAAGCCACTTATGACATAGGTAGCCTATCTTAGTTTTTATTTAATTAGCGGATGATATGTTTAATAAATAGCATACTTATCATGAAAAAAGTGGAAAAGAATATTTGGTTTCCATCATCATGGGTAATTATCTTGAGAGTTTATTTGGTCAATGCCATTGTTGTAAGTCATGTGGCCCACTTCAGTGGATGTATATCATATTTGGGGCCATCTCCTGAAATGAGATGAATAAAATGAATCATAAGTTACTTTAGATAAGCCACTTATGACATAGGTAGCCTATCTTAGTTTTTATTTAATTAGCGGATGATATGTTTAATAAATAGCATACTTATCATGAAAAAAGTAGAAAAGAATATTTGGTTTCCATCATCATGGGTAATTATCTTGAGAGTTTATTTGGTCCCCCTTACATCCACCGTCCATCATGTGGGGCCAATCTTTGATGTGGATCATTCAATGTATGGGCCCCACCTTTGATGTGGGTTGTCCATCATGCAGGGCCCACCTTAGTTGTAGGTCATTCATAATTAGGGGCCAACCTTTAATGTGCACAGTTCATTAGGTAGGGCCCACATTTAATGTGCACCGTTCATGTGGGGCCACCATCAATGTTATTGTCTAACATGTGGGACCTTTCTTTAATATCCACTGCCCATCATGTGGAGCTACCTTTGATGTGGACCGTCCATCATGTGGGCCCACCTCCGATTTGGGTTGTCCATCATGCAGGACCTGCCTTGGATATGGGTCACTCATCATTAAGCCAACCTTTGATGTGGACTATCTATCATGTAGGGCCCACCTTGATGTGGATCATCCATCATGTGGGGCCCACCATTATTAATTGCCCATCATGTGGAGCCCACCTTTGAAGTGGGTTGCCCATCATGTGGGTTTCCCATCATGTCGGGCTAAACTTGGATGTGGGCCATTCTTCATTAAATGCGGACCTCTGATGTGGATTGTTCATCATGTGGGGCCCACTAGATCATTTACCCATTCATTGAATGATTTTTCAATTTTATAAACTTATTAGGGATTCCTGGCCACTGAAAACATATTCTCTCAAATAATTTTCTAAGCTAACTTTTTTTAAAAAATTACTTATTTAAGAAAAGTAAGCTTAAGTGAGTTAAAAAATCTACTTATTTGGTATCAAAAGGGCCCTAAAAAAATTACTTGGTGGTATCCAAATGGGCCCACAGAGATCAAATGATCCTAGCTGTCCGCTCAGAGGCCCTCAAGGAGACAGGGAGAATAGAAAGTGGTATTTCTGCGGTAGACAATGGCGCGAGATTTGTATAAATTAGATGATCCTAGTTGTCTGATCAGGGACCATTAAAGAGAGCACAGAAAAAAGATGGTTATGGTCAACAATCAACATTAATTAATTCCCTTTAAATAAAGAGATGTAATGCCTAGAATTGTCTAATTAGTGTGATTTTTGAAATATGGCCTATCCATGATAAGTTCCACTAGATGAATGGTCCAGATCGATACACAGTTCGGAGGTGGATGCCCTACCATACAAAATGGTGCAAATGGGCCAAACCAGAGGACAGGCTTCTAACCTGCTCTGGCTGGGTCTATGAAATGGGCCCGTGGGCACGATCATTTGAACCTTTGAAGATGGTTGGATAAAGCCATTCTTTCATTTTTAATCATTTCTATGGGATGGAAATTAGGGCTGAAAGTTGGGCGGGTTCAACCCAACCGACCCAACATTGGGTTGGGCTCAGGCATGATGTATGGATTTCAGTCTTCAGCTTGGGCCATACAAACACCAACTCGATAAAACTCGGGTTGGGCTCGGGTTGATCCCAACCCCACCCGAACCCGATATATATATATATATATATATATATATATATATATATATATATATATATATATATATGTTACTTATAAATTTTAATTGAGTGTGGATGGTCTATGTTGAAAGCATAGGAAATTTTGTTAGGTCTCATTGGTCCACGTCATTTCTGATGACTCAAGCTGACAAGAGATGCCAAATTTCTCTCTTCCAAATAGATTGCCAGCTATACAACACGTCTTTTAAAGGAGTAGTTGTCCTATATTTTAGCTTGTTTGTTTAGAAAAAAATAAAAAAAATTTCAATAAATAATTACATATATAATTAATAAAATCATGTGTAAAAACTAAGATGTGCTTTGAAATATAATAACCAAAATATTAGCATGCATCCACCTGACCAACCAGACCAAGTCTGCTTGGGTTGAGAATTCCCAACCCGAGGTTGGGTTGGGTTAGGGTTGAGGTATAGAAACATTGGGTTGGGTTAGGGTTGACCATCAACCCGGCTCAGCCCACCCAACTTTCAGCCCTAATGGCAATGTGCCGGGCAAGAGTCAAGTCAAGGTTGGCCTAGCCCGGCCCTAATCAGTAGTCGCATAAGCCCTGGTCTAGCGCAGCCCAACCACAGCATTGGCCTATCCTCAAAGGGCCGGCTACTCAGCCTACCTTGTAAAGAAAATATTTAAATGATCAAAGGTTTGAAATAAGTTTAATTTAAGATTGTTTTTCGTAATTCCATTTGGGTTGGGCTTGGGCCTAAACATTCTCATGGTGGGCCTAGGGCCTTATATGGTCAGGTCTGGTTCAGTTCCATCCTGACCAAGGCCAGGCATGGTCGTTGAAATCCCTGATGGGAGTTAATAAAGGGTCATGGTTCGATGATCAGACCGTTGATCAGGTTGGCCTACATTATGTATAGATTATAAGTAAAAATCCCATTGATCAGACCTGATCCGGTTTGATACCACATGTCATCCCACCCGTCAGACCTGATTCAAGCAAGTCCGGCCGATTCAGCACCTACATGGGTGAGAGTTAGGACCAGGTGAGCTATTATCCTACCTCTTTTGTTGGTAGTCTTTGAATGGGAAATTAACAAGTGACAAAAAAGCTTATGTTAGATAGAAAAACTGACCACAGGGAGTCCCATGGGCATAAACCGATGATACTTCCATGAATGAACATGGACCAAATTGTACGGTTGCAGGTTGAATCCAAGTAGGTCTCCCAACTGACGCCCATAGGGTATTGTCTCTGCTTGTACCACACCCAGGATGTGGTGGGATTTAATTAAATAACATGCCGCTATCAAAGATGAAGTCACATAAGTAATTTTTAAAAGTTATCTAGTCACGTACGTATCCAATACCCAATCGTGCTCCAATTTTAACAATAGCCTGCCATCTAATAAAATCTCATGATGTGTGTCGGTCGACATTTAATTGAATGATAGGAAGATGTAAAACAATGGGGTTATGCAAAGCATGATTAATAAAAGTTGTTTAATTCAGTATTAAATCAGGCATCATTTTAGACAACAGCCTGCCTATGTTGATTGTTAAGGGTCAAATATTACATATTAGACCCTAATTTTTACTTAGTGTTACGTATATGATAATGCTTAAACGACCTATTTTTATCATGTTTATGTTGCAAGGTGAATTTAAGTGCTTGGGCTGAAAAGGTTATTATAAGCATGGATTTAAAGCTCTAAAATCACCAAGGCAAGGGATGGAGCTTAGAGAATCGAGATCGGAGAATTTACACACTAAAGATCCGAGAAAATCACGTGATTGAAGTTAAAAGGGCCTGAAAATCGTCCTGAATGCAAGATCACAAGGTTTTCACCATTTGTTTGGCTTAAAACATTGTATCTGGCCTGAGGACCCTAAATTAACTGTATACGTTGAATTTTAGCCCTTGGATCCTTGTAGAAGTGGCTCAACAGATAGATCAGCCCATAAATCATCAATTTGGGGTCCGCTTGATCTTTGGATATGCTTCAAGTTTGGTCTCAACACTTAAAATTAAATGGGAAGTCGAATGGATGGAGTGGATTTTTTATATACATTACAATGGACCCCACATGTACATGTGGGAGTGCGCAGGCGGTGCACTCCCGAGCCACACCGGACCAAGACTCTTGGTCAAGGGTGGATTGACTCGACTTGTCTCTTGATTTCGCACAGTAGCAGACATTCGTCCACTGAGTATTGGGCCACTTAGTGGATCATCCATTCAATCCAGGGGGTGGCCACGACCACAACCATGGTGATCATCTGCACCTATGCACGTGATCACACAATTTTCACAGTCAAACGCAGGATGAGCGGCGAGAAGATTCGATCCTTTGGGCCGCACCAAACCCCAGCAAAAATGTCCCTTCTCGACTGAAATTCCAAGAGAAATTCAATGGACGGGTCGGATTTCGCTAATGATGTCAAATTTGGGCCCCACAGTTAATGCAAAACAGAGCTTTCTCGTGTATTACACAGACGTGCATGAGGAGAAACCCGGACGATCCGGGTTGTTCTATATCCATGGCCAGGATCAAACCAACGGTCCTGGCTTTTCAAAACTTCCTCATGGGGCAACCGATCACCACCGAGAAGTCTGACTAGATCAGATCTCGCAGTAGAGCTCTGCTTTGCAAAAAACTCAGTCCCACGCAAGTGGCTTCCGAGCTTTCGCTGCACGCACAGTTGTTGCGTAAACTCCAGCCACCGCCTAGGGCTCTTGACCGAGTCCTTACTACCCATAAAAGGAGAGAAGAGAGAGAGCATCAGGCCATCAAGCAGCCATGGAGGCATCCAAGGAGCTGGAAATGTGGGAGCAAAGAGGAGGCTTGGACGTGGAGCGTGAGCCGGCCAAAGAGTTCTTCCCTTTTCTTCTTTAGTTTCTTCTTTCCTTTATGTTTTTAAGAGATCTTTAGCTTAATCATGTCTGTGATAAGCTAAACCTCTTAGCTAGGGCTAAGAGGTAAAGCTTATAGTGTGATGGGTTGATTTTTATGTTTTGATTCTGTAAGTGCTATGGTTGAAAGCCCCTTTATGTTGTCAAATTTGTGGTGCCAAAAACACTGCTTGTGCTTTGTAAAATTGTATACATGTTCGAAACACAGTATGGATGAAGTGAGTCACAATTTATGGATGTTGACTACATCAGTGATGCACAACGCTCAACTCAAGATATGTTAAGCCACGACATTGTCTCGTAAAATCAACTTCGAAAGACAAGACAAGTTTACAAGTCAAGACTCGAGAATGTTCAACTGAATTCACAAGTTATAAGTCAAGATTCAAGATTGCGTAATTAAAGCTTTTAAGGACAAGCTACATCAAGATTTCAAGCTTCACTTTCTTTAAAGGTTACATATCTTAAGGGTTCAATGTCCTTACTTCACTATTAAGGTATGTTTGACCTTAGGTTGACCTTTAGAGTAGGTCATTTCGGATACATAATGCAAATATTTTATATTTGAAAATTTGGTTTGTTGTAAGACTAGTCCTGGACCTTACTCGACTAGTCCTAGCACTGCTTCGACCTGTCTAAGTATTTCCTGGACCAGTGGTATGAACAGTGTCGACTGCTCCTTCGATCAGTCGTAAACCTACAATTCAAACTACAACGTTGAATTTCGCTTGGCTTCGACTAGTCGTTAGCAACCTACGACCAGTCGAAGGTGACCTATGACCAGTCGTAGACTACCTATGACTAGTCATGAAACTGCCTTATCTTATCGCACTCAAATTTTTAAATATCCGTTGGTCCTATGACCAGTCGTAGCGACCTCTGGACCAGTCAAAGAGGTGATTTGCTCACCTATAAATAGAGCACGAATCTTAAAATATTGAAGAGAGAACTCAAGCAATTTTAATCCGGTCTTCTGAGAGATAAGTTCGTGCTCCATTTAAGCTAACTGTGCATATTTAATATCATCTTTCTTTAGCTTTTTAAATTGATTTTGTTTCTTGTATTCCAATCTGATATGAAAAGAGGAAGTTTTATTTTCCTTTTTCTGAAATCAAAATCAATTAAAGCTACCCTGATTGGTTTAATTTAAAATCAATTAGAACTTAGAACTATTATAAAGTGAGTATTGGGCATTGAACTTTGACATTCGAATCTCTACTCCGACTTGGTTCTTTCGGGTTGTGTAACACCCCGTACTTTCCAGTACTCGAGTGTTACCATTTTATTTAATCTAATATAAATACAAGAAAATAATACAACCTATATATATACTATGAAATACTATTGACATAGTTTATAAATATTTAAAGTTTCATATTAAAATGATAGGTAACTATAATCCATATTAAATGCATATACTTACACATCGTTAGTATAAATTACAAGCTATAGAATTTGTAATACGTACAAATAAAATATATTGGAAAATTTATCATGACTCACATGTTTCAAACAATTAATGACTAACACCTATATGACCTTACAAATAATATATTTATTAACCTTTTCTTACTAATATTTATATAATTTATATATATTAACAATTTGTGGTAATATAAAAAATATATATAAAGGAAATAAATAATGTCAATAATAATAAAAATAATAAATGATGTTAAAAACATTATAAAAAGGGTATTTAATATCATAACCGTGTATGTTAGACATCTGATTTATAGTCCAACCACTAAATTCTAGCTTAAATGGTTCATTGGACTCTTTTAACCGTTGACATTCGATTTTGAAATGACCCGACCAGTAGATCAACGAAAATCCACCATTAGGACTAGAAACTAGTTTTTATGGCCCACCTGGACCTCGGATCTGCCCCATCCTTAATAAAAGAGCTGTGGCTAGGCCGCCAAGTGAAGTGGATGGAGCGAATTTATCACAAAATACTACAGACCCCACATTATGCAGCACGTGTACCACAACAGGCATGCACCCGCAGCCCACCACAATGGAGAGCCATTCAAACAGTGCTTGACCCGCGCCCTCTCTCAAAACCGAGAGATTTTTCTCTCTCTCCCTCTCTGGTTTACACAGAGAACGGACAGACGTTCGTCCGTTTGGATTGGTGGCCCACCATGTAGGCTCATTAGGACGATCTGAACCGTCCATCTGACGGAGGACACACATGAGCCCAAAATCCATAAGTTTCAGGTGGTTCAGCACGTTTTCTTGCACACGATTCTGGGTGCAAACAAGCCCAAAAACACAAAAATTCCAAAAATGGAAGTTTTTCTTCCAGCTGGCACGATCCTTGTGGGAGTGTTTGGGGCGATATAGACCATCCCAAACCAGGCCATCCTAGCCATCCATTTACCTTTTTAAGGAGCTAAGGCCTTGGGGAGAAAACCAATAGCTGAAAAATAGCTCTTCCCTAGCCGTTTCTTCCCCATTCAAACCCACCATGAAAATGTCCACAAACCTTCAAACAATCGCCTCCACAAGCTTCTATGGACCAATCTGAGGTGTCCAGTAGAAACAAAACGAAGAAAAACTCAATGCAGCAACATCTGCCATTAACGACGGGTTTTCTTTTCCACCTCATTCGTCGGGCCATCAGGTGATTTCCGGTCGAGTGCAGAGTTCCATCTGGCTAGGGACATCTCCAGGAATGCAAGGAGAAGTCAGGTAATGCCAAACACACCCCTCCATTGTCCATTTCGTTTGGCTCAAATAAACTCCAAATTGGTTTCCCGGTTTTGATTTAGTCTTGGACTGGAACTAAGACCCCGTGGTAGCTGTGATATGGGCGAAGATAAGGTCAGATCCTAGACCAGCAAATGTGATATTTAGAGCTAAAAATCCAGCTGAAAATGGGCTGAAACCTAGGCCAGAAACTGTCTCTGATCTGGGCCGAGATCAGGCCATGATGAGGACTGTTGTATGGGCCAGAAATCTGGCCATGTACAACCATGGAAAGGCGCTCCATCTCAGCAAAGTACTGACTGCTTTTCTGGACTGAAAGTGGGACAGCATCGGCTCTATTTTCATTGCATATAGACCTTGCTAGCGCCGGTTTCCAGCCTGGGGAATTAGCTGCAAATGTTACAAAATTTCAGCCTTGATAGGTGGTGAGGCCAGTGGCTGAAATACATATTTTCTCAGCCCAAATGATAGCTGAAAGATGCCATAAAAACGTGCTGATTTTTAGCCTTAAAGACAGTTGTCAATAAGGCGGTTACTCCACCTAGAAAACAACAGGGAAACAGCCTCTTTCGGCTGAGATTTTCGGCCCGAGTAAGGGCCGGGAAGGTAATAGCCATCACCACTGATCGGTTGCCCTTTTTGGCCTGCAAACAGGCCATGAAAATAGCCATTAAATAGCCTTAGCAAGACCGTAAATGGGCCCAGCCCACTATTAAAGGGGCCCACCGTGAATGTAAATGTTTTATATCTGCACCGTCCATCTGGACGGTGCAATGCTGTGAACCCTCCAACGCAAGTGTGCCATTCACACTTTCTGTTTTCAGGGACGACAATAAGTTCTATGGGTCCCTCTGACGTATGTATTACATCCAAACAGTCCATCTGTTTCTTGAAATTGTTTTGAAACTTGGGACTAAAAATCAGGCAGATCCGCCTATTAGGTAGACCACACTGTAGAAAAATGGAGGATTGAAACATCTACCGTTGAGACGTTTGGGGTCAATGGGCTGCACCACCTCAAGATTGTGGGCCACCCCGTTAGGTACAGTGGGCCAGTCCCACTCGTACTGAGAGTGGGTCCAGTAATTAGGCCAAACAGGGGCCACTGCGACCCAAATTTTTGGGCCATCTAGGGATAACAACTATGGGCCCCGATCAGGCCCAAGTTGGGTTGCAACTGGGCAGCCAGGTCAGGCCCAATTCCAGCCTTAGCTGTGGACAAACTCTAAGCCCGATTTACAACTGCCACCCTTATTACTATTATCATAATAATTTTTTTATATAGACATAATTAGCCACTGGTAGATTATTTACACTGATATTAAATATTGTAAATATAATTATAATTATTAAATAGTAATATTTTAATTATCCTCCTTAAATATTACCATTAATAATGAATCGTACTAGTTGTCACTATCATAACGGTTATAATTACCAGATTAGCTAATACTAATTGTATCATTAATATTAATAAATACCTGGTAGCTATTACATTAACCCTTTAATTAATTGTACAACTAACTAGGGTCCAAACCCTAAGGTCCAAGTCTAGACCTAGACTCTTGGGTAAAATCCTAAAACCAAAGTAGTTTAAACCCTAGGTTAAGACCTTGACCAAGAATAGTGTGTAAAGCTTGAATCTAACGGTATAACTTTACAATTCATGATAAGGTTTGATTCTAAAAAAATACGCATTCTCTAACAACACGGGTAGATGGTTCAAAATATAAGGTGATGATTCTTCCCCTTGAGCTTTTCATCTTCTCATTAGCTTAAGTTATAGTTTTTATTGATATCTTTCTCTTATAATCACATGTGTTAACTGTTGGAAATCGAATTGTTATATTTCCTGTTTAATGATTTATCCTGTATAATTGTTCATGCTCATGGACTTCTATTTGTGTATTGCTTATGGACTTTAAACTGGTACATTAGTGAAAAACTCACACCTATGGGATGTAACTTGACTAGTTGTGATCATAATGGACCTTCGACTTGGTGGTTATTGAGTGGTGGTTTAGATGGATCATTGATGTGGGCCTACCATCCAGGGTTGTTGTGTCCAATGATTTTTAAGGATAGTCTTTATCGTATAGTTTTGATATTCGCCCTATGTGACATATTTTGATACCCGCCCTACATGGTTTCATTTTGATGTTTTCCCTATATGAGTTCGATATTTTATACCGTACAACCATACGATGGTGAACCCCATATACTGTAATATGATTGACCACTAGTCGACGGATTTTCATTAAATATCCCAAGATGGTAGCCTCATGGGCCGGGGATGGTGGTAATGAGACACTATGCTCGAGTCGTCGGCCTACGCTGGGCCATGTGCTCCCTGTAGTGACCTTTGAGCTTATCTAAATTGGCTAGTTGTAAATGGACTAATAATGGGCAGACAATTCATGCATGCATAGCATACTACGACCACTTGGATCACTCTGCCCTGCGATTACGCCATGTGTTGCGCTTATAACTAGCCAATCGATTTATGATGATGACTTGGATCACACTGCCCTGTGATTACGCCGCGTGTTGCGCTTATGACAAGTCTCATCCTTAGGTGATGACCCCATTGCCTGTCTGGATATTTTTTCTGAGGCACAGCCCGTCTGGATGTTTTACCCGGGGCACAGACCGTTTGGATATTTTTTTCGGGTCTATGATTGCATTCATGCATCCATACATCTAATAAGACTGCATTTACTCTGTTTTAGTTGTTTGGTTGTTTTATAACTACGCTTACATAATGCCGCGGTGTGTAATCTTGAGAAAAATTCACACTGAGTTGGCCACTCATCCATCAAATATACAACCGTACAGGTAGTACAGGTGGCTTAAGTGATATGCATGTTTAAACTTGATGAGGAGCAGAATGCGATCACCAGGGACTCATGACTGTATTTTTCTGGAGGAGCTGTGTGATCTTGCAGCTTATATTTATATATTTTCTATTATTTTTATGTATTAGATCATGTAGTTCTTATATTTGTTAATTTTTAAGACATTGGTTTGTATAAGTCATTATGGGCATATTTGAATGATAATGAAATTTTTCTTTATGTCAATTTGTGCACACTACGCTCATTTGCTCACTCTGATAAAAGAAAAAAAAAATATTATATCTAACCATCCTTTAAGGTTAACACTCGGGTTTTTGGGACACGGGTCATATACTCGGGTCCTGAAAATTGAGGCATTATAGGTTGCTACAACAATGGAGAAATTTAGGTATTTTATATTTTGTGTAATTTACTTTATTTAGTTTTCATTTAAGATTTGCTAGAAAAATCTCATTCTATTGGTTATCTGAGGAAGCCAGTAAAACTCAGAACTGGGGTTTTTTTATAATTGTGTAAGCCCACAGAAATAGACATAATTGTGAAGGTTTTAGGTGAACCTGAAAAACTTATATTGATAGTGAATGTTAATATCCAATTTGTGAGGATATTACGAGTGAAGTAGTTGTGTGGCTGTTTATTAACAGTTGGTGTACATACGGGCGAACCACTATAATCCCTTGTGTTTTGTGATTGTGTGGTTAATTTTTATATCTCTGATTATTCATTTGTGGGATGTATATGTGAATATAAATACTGTAATTTTTTATTTTCAAGCACTGTGGGGAATGTTGTAATAATTTAGTATTTCTATTCCTGCTTTATTTTCTTTATTCCTCTTCAGTTTAGGATATTGGTATTAATTGTTCTAGTAAGGTTGTCCTACCATAAATCCTGTTTTTATGATGTAAGGTTATCCTTAGAACATAATTTGTATCAGCCTCTCAAGACTTGAATTAAGGTTGCATTTCATATTGCATTGTGGATTGTGATCTCTTATTTGTTTAGGCTATCTTTTTTTTTAATTCCACTGTATTTATTTTAAATTTGGTATAGTCCTATTCACCCCTCAGATTCATGTTAGTTGAACTATCTTTAATTCTAGTTTAATTATAAGGAATGCTTTCAGTTTTTAATGGTCTGTTACGACTTAAATTACAATGGCTCTATGATAGCTTTGAGCATGTTCTTTTCATTATTATGATTATGAAGTTAGAAAGCTTTGTTGTTCACCATCACTCCTTGGACATGGTTGGATGATGAAATCCTTCCTAACATTCATACATCTTTCAGATTGGTTGTGGATTGGTTAAATTTTGTTGTTTGCTTTGTCTCATGGGTATGGTTTTGTGATGGAATCAAGTCTAATTCACATCCTTCTTATCTCTTGAAAACTAGATCAAAGGAAGTTCAGAATTGGTTATTAATGATATATCTTCCAACTGGACGAAGATGGGACTCTAAATCTAGTTGTATTTATGAATCAAGCATAGATCACCCTGATCTCTACAAGTGAATCCTTGACACCTTAGTTTCCCACCTTTAAATTTTACAAGTTTTAGTTAAAGTTATTCACAATTATTCCCTTAATTTTCTTGGTTTAGATTTCATCTTCTTTTAGTTCTAGTTCTAGTTACTTTTAGAATACGTACAAGGTTCAGTCTATGTGGAGGCGACCTCAGTCTTATCGAGATAATTACCATATCGTGACCCTATACTCGGGGTGGTGAACATTGATTTCAGTGCTGCAGGCTTGGCATGGGCATGGGCAGTACCTAACCGGTGTCCCCAATGGATGAGAATTGGGTAATATTGTTGTTTGTATGAACGTTGGTATAAGCAAATGTAGTGGGACTTGTTTGAGCGATATGCCGCTCTTAGAGATGGGACTGCACAAATCATGTTTGGAAGGTGTTTGTCAAGTATGAACTCGATTGGCCCTATCTTTGACAAAGGAAAATCCTCCTAGTCATGCCTATGCTGACATTGGTGCAAGCAAGGGCATCCAACATCAACATATACATGACGTGGGCTGATTTGATTGAACAACAAGCCATTGTTAGAGATAGAGCCAGATAAAGCATGCTTGAAAGTTATTCAAATGAGTATGTACTCAATCTGGCCAATCTCTACAACAGTTTGTTATCTAATCAAATCCTGCCACATGCACGTACAACCCATAAGGATAGCTCCCTATAGTTGACTTGGTTGTCCAATACCTTTTTTCATTGTCCAACTGTCACCCAAGAGCAACAGAAGTAGAGGGCATGGGTTCATTTGGTCCATGAATTAGTGTTGAGGGTCAAATATTGCATATTAGAGCCCAGTTATTACCTGAATTTACGAACATGATAATGCTTAACGCTCTATTTTAATCATGTTTGTGTTGCAAGGTGAATTTATGAGCTTGGACTGAAAAATGATTTTAAAAGCATGAATTTAATACTCAGACGTCACCAAGGCAAGGGACGGACCCCAGGGGACTGAGATCGAAGAATTTACACGCCAGAGATCTTAAAAAATTAGGCCACTTACGTTACACGAGCCCGAAAATTGTCCAGAATGTAAGATTATAGGGTTCCCACCATCTGTTCAGCTCGAAACTTTATATATGGCCTGAGAACCATAAATTAACCTTATACATCAAATTTCAGCCCTTTGATCCTTGTGAAAGTGGCCCAAAGGATAGATCAGTCCCTAAAATCTTGATTTGGGCCCACCTAGTATCCGTAAATGCTTTAATTTATGTCTTAACACCTTAAATTATGCAGAGAAATGAATGGACAGAGCGGATTTTGGATACACATCGCAGTGGACCCTGCATGTGCATCGTGTGCACACAGTGCGCACATGCACTGGCCGTGTACCATTACACCTAAAGTCGGTCGGCACATGCTAATCGACTAAATCTCTCAAAAAAAATTCAAAAACGTCTAGTAACGGACGTGCTTCTGATTGGGTTTCGCTTGTGGGTCACACCCATTACACATTATAATGATCAGATCCGTCCATTACGTCTCTAGGGTAGGGAAGACCCTCGCCTAGCTTTCCCTTCTGGCCCATACACATTTAAGCACGTGGATCGTTAGAAAATGCAGGATGAACGGCGAGTTGAGTTGGTACAGTGGGCCACGCAAGAACCTAACAAAAGCACCCCTTCCTAACTGGTTTTTTGCCAGGAATCCAACGAATGAGGTGCATTATTCCAAAACATCACTGTGGGCCCACCGAAGACGTCAGCGTGTCTGCGTAAGCTCTACGCACCTACTGGGAGATCTAATTTTCTGGGCAGTTGTAGCCCACCATCTTTGATTGAATGGCCAATCTGAACTGTTCATCATGTAGTCTATCCAAAAACGTCCAAAAGGACGGTGCTTCTTTGGAAAATGAGCGAGGAAAGAGGAAGATTTTCAGGCATTTTATTTGTTGCTAAAGAGGAGTGCGTAACTCCTTGTATGCAGAAACCGCACCGACTCCAGCTACTTCTGCCAACTTCCCTTGCTTATAAAATGACAAAAGAGAGAGAGGGCATGACCATCTTAGACAGGAGCAGCCATGGAGGCACAAGCTTGGATGTGTGGAGTGTGGCATCATCAAGAGTTCTTTCCTTCTTCTTAGTTTTTCTTCTTTTCCTTTTATGCTTTCTTTTAAGAGATTTCTAGTTTGATTATGTCAGGCTAAACCTCTTAGCTAGGGCAAGAGGTAAATCTTGTAGTGAGTCGGGATGTTTTTTATGTTTTGATTCATGTTTATGAACTCTTTTGTGTCTGGTTTGATTATAAGGAATGCCTTTAGTTTTTAATGGTTTGTTGTAACTTAAATTACAATATATTTGCGATAGCTTTGAGTATTTCTTTTTCATTATTATGATTATGAAGTTAGGAAGCCCTGTTGTTCACCATCGCCCCTTGGACATGGTTGTATGATGGAATCCTTCCTAACATTCATATATCTCTCAGATTGGTTAAATTTTGTTGTTTTCTTTGTCTCATGGGCATGGTTTTGTGATGGAATCAATTCTAGTTTTCATCCTTCTCATCTCTTGAAAACTAGATCAAAGGAAGTTCAGATTCGGTTTTTAGTGATATATTTTCTAACTGGATGAAGATGGGACTTTGAATCCATTTGTGTTTATGAATCAAACATAGATCTCCCTAATCTTTACAAGTGGATCCTTGACACCCTAGTTTCCTACATTTGAATTTCACGAGTTTTAGTTAAATAAATTCACCATTATTCCCTTAAAAGCCTTTGATTTATATTTCATTTTTGCCTAGTTCTAATTGAAGTTACTCTCAGATTACGTACAAGGTTCAATCCCTGTGGATTCGACCTCGGTCTTTCCGAGATTATTACTACATCACAATCTTATACTTAGGGTGTGAACAATTGGATGAGATCTCCTGGAAGGCAAGCCATTCTGTGATCGGTTACCCATTACTTGAGGTGATCTTGTTGTTGATGTCTTAAATCTTTTAGTAACAAGGGTCTATTGATGCCATCAACAGACCACTCGATGCCATCGAGCAGACGTCGATGCCATCGACAAATGCTCGATCCCTTCAAAAAAATCCTAAAAATCCATGTTAGTTGCTGGAACATTTTAGTGTTGCTACTCGATAGAATTGAAGGAGTTAGATGCCATTGACAGATGCTTGATCCCATTAGAAAAATCCATGTTAGTTGCTAGAACCTTTTAGTGTTGCTACTATATAGAATTGAAGGAGTTGGATGCTATCGACAGATCATCGATGGGTTTTCAATGCCATTAAAGGTCCCATCAAAGATGCGCGCAGAATTGCGTAAGTATACAAGCTGTTTCCTATTATGGTTGTGATAGTATATATATCGAGTGTAATTGGGATTAAGGTAAGGAAGAGGTGTATTACGGCTTTCTAATTCATTCCTAAGGGTTCAAGGGCATAGATTCGAGCCTTTTTCGAATCAATAAGACTTTATCTCTTGTAATTTCTTCTTTCATAGTGCATTACTTGTGCTTGTTTGGACTTGGTTGTGCGATTGCGCGTACTTTGTTTGATTCGTCTTTGAGTGTTTCTGCGGTTCCCCAACAAGTGGTATCAGAGCAAACACTAAGAAGTAGACCGAATACGAAAGCAAGATATCAATGGCATCTAACCGAAGTTCGATGTAAAAAATACTCTAGTAAAAATAAATTTAAACGATGGAAAGTTAAGATGAACAATATCCTAATTCAGCAAGGATTAGACGAAGCTCTCATTGAAATGAACCCGAAATTTATAACTGAAGAAGAATTGAATAAGATGGATAAGAAAGTTAGAACCTTTATCCAATTGTGCTTAACGGATGATGTCCTCTATAATGTCATGAGTGAGAAAACTGTAGCAAGTGCATGAGTGAAATTAGAGAACATCTAAATGAATAAATCTCTTAAAAATCGTTTGTACTTAAAGCTACAGTTGTTCAATCTACAAATAGCGGAGGGGGCTAACGTTGAGGCCCACATTAGTAAATCCAATAGTTTGATTTGCTAATTGTTGGATGTGGAAGAGATGATGAAATATGAAGATCAGACATATATACTACTGAATTCTCTCCCAGCTTCGTATGAGTCGTTTAAGGACTCTTTGTGCACTGATAGAACGACCATTAGTATTGAGACCGTTATCTTAGCTTTTTAATCGAATACGATGAAAAAGAAAATTGAGAAAGAAAAATGATGACGTGGATGCTTCTACAGATGCACTGGTTATGAGGGGAAGAAATTCTTAGCGAGATAGTGGATCTTCGCGATCGAGTCTAAATATAAGGGTAAATGCAAAGGTAAGTTGAACTGTTGGAATTACAGCATGACTAGGAACATGAAGAAATAATGTTAAAATTCTAAGTCAAGAAAGGAGAATTCAGATAGTTCTTCCATGGAAGCAAACATTGTGAAATCCAGTGAGGAAACAAATGGTAGTGACATGCTGACCGCATCAAAATCCAGGTACTTCGATAAATAATGGATTTTGGATACGGGGGCTTCGTATCACATGATCCCTAAATGGAGTTGGTTCATCAGTTATAGTGAGTGCGATAATAAGCAGGTGTTTATGGGCACTGATAATGCATATAAAGTGGTATGTGTTAAATTGGTGTGCATCAAAATGTTTGATGACATAGAGCGTATCTTGACCGAGATAAGACGCGTTCCTAATTTGAGGAAGAGTCTAGTACTCTAGGAGCACTCGAGGCACTTGGGCGTAAATTCACCGGTTTCGATCGTGTTCTTAAAGTTTCAAAAGTGGTACTTACAACCATAAAGGTGTGTTGAGGGTCAAATATTGCATATTAGACCTCAGTTATTACCTGATTTTACGAACATGATACGGTTTAATGGCCCATTTTAATTGTGTTTGTGATGCAAAGTGTATTTAAGAGCTTGGACTGAAAAAGGATACTAAAAGCATGAATTTGACATTTTGAAGTCACCAAGGTAAGCGACAGACCCCAGGGGACCTAAATTGAAGAATTACATGCCAGAGATCCGAGAAAATTAAGCCACTTACGTTAAACGAGCCTAAAAATCGTCCAGAATGCAAGATCACGGGGTTCCCACCATCTGTTCAGCTCGAAACTTTATATATGGCATGAAGACTATAAATTAACTGTACATGTCAAATTTCAACCATTGGATCTTTGTGGAAGTGTCCCAACGGACAGATCAGCTCCTAAAATCCTGATTTGGAGCTCGCCTGATATCTGGATATGCTTCGAATTCGGTCTCAACCCCTTAAACAGGGTGACAGAAAGGATGGGCGAAATAGATTTAACATATACATCATCGTGGGACCCACACACGCGATGCATGTGTACAGTGTGTACATGGATGGATGAGCACCGGATCGATGTTCTTAGTTAAAGGGTCTTTGACCCGTGCCTTCTTTAAAATCACAAAACCTCTAGTGTCTTTAAAATGGACGGCCATTTTTGCCTAGTGGGTTCCACCCATCATTCATTATGATGATCAGACCTGTCCATTGTGTCTCTGGGGGAGGGAAGACCCTCACCCAGGTGACCTTTTGCCCCATACACGTGTATGAACGTGGATTGTTAAAAAACGCAGGATGAACGGTGAGTTAATTTTATACAATGGACCGCACCAAAACTCGATCGAAACCACTTCTTCCCGACTGGTTTTTCTCCAGAAATCAAATGAACGGGTCAAATTTCTCGGAAAACATTACTGTGGGGTCCATCGAGCATCACAACATAATGAAATTCGCACCGTATGCTCGTCCAATTTTTTTGGACACTGCGGGGCGTTGTACGGCCCAGATGATGGTCGGATCTCTGATCTGAACCATCCAAAAGCTCAGGAAGGGGGTCTCAACCCCAACAATGAAGCCAAAATAGTTCTTGGAACGTCCAGCGGCCGAAATCTTCCTCCAAACGCAAGGTTGCGTAAAGGGGCTCTTTCCTCCAACTCCAGCCATAAACCAGCCTTATATAAAGGAGAGTAGAAGAGAAAGAAAGGATCTTGTTCAGCCGTGGAGGCATGGACGTGAGCATAAGGAAAGGAGAGAGTGTGGAGCATCCGGCTAAGCTCCATCAAGAGTTCTTCCTTCTTCTTTCTTGTTTTTCTTTTCCTTTGATATTTTCATGAGATTTTAGTTAAGTTATGACTAGCTAAACCTCTTAGTTATAGGGCTAAGAGGTGAAGCTTGTAGCGTGATTGAGATGATTGCTTTGTTTTGATTCATGCTTTATTAAACTCTTTTGGATTCTAGTTTGATTATATGATATACTTTTAGTTTTTAATGGTCTATTGTGACTTAAATTACAATGGATTTGTGATAGCTTTAAGTACGTTCTTTCCATTATTGAGATTGAAAAATTAGGCAGACTTGTTGTTCACCACTGTCCCTTGGGTATGGTAGGGTGATGGAATCCTTCCTAACTTTCATAAGTCTCGTATGATTGACTGTGAGATTAATAAATTGTTATTGTTTGCCATAGTCTCCTGAGCATAGTTAGGTGACAGGGTCACTTCTAAATCTTCAGCACTCTTATCTATTATGATTAGATCTATGAGACTTTCAGAGATCTGACAAATCTCTTCTTACCAACTGGATAAGATAGGACTCCGATTCCAGTTGTGTCCTTGAATCAACGTAAGGTAGCTTCACAATTGCTACAAATGAATCCTTCGCACCTTTGAATTTCATGAGTTTTTGTTAAATAAATTCATAATTATTCCCATCCATTTACCTGATTTAGATTTTATCTTATCCTAGTTCTAGCTCGAGTTATTTTTAGATTACGTACAAGGTTCAATTCTTGTAGATTTGACCTCAGTCTTACCGAGTTTATTACTACATCACAACCCTATACTTAGGGTGTAAACAAGTTTTTGGCGCCGTTACTGGGGATTGACGGTTATGTTTTTCTGAGATTAACTTGTTTTAGAATTAGGTTACAATTAGTTTTTTTTTTTAAAAAAAATTATTAGGTTAGGCTTTTTCTGTTTGATTTTTAGAAACTATCTTAACGTTCCTATTTTGTAGGATTTTGAGATATATTTCCTAAATTTGTAATCTCTTTTTAATTTCTCTATTTTTTTCTATTTTTAGAATTAGGGTTTTATTTTTAGAAACTTTCTAAATTTAAAAACTAACTTTCTTTCTATTTTAGGTTTAGAACTTTCCTAATTTGTTTTAGAAATTTTCTATTTTCTAGTTTTAAAATTTTTTCCCTTTTTAGAAACTAGTTTTCTTTATATTTTCCGTTTTAGGATCTTTTTATTTTTAGACTTACTATTTTAGAAAC
This sequence comes from Magnolia kwangsiensis, assembly GCA_037074715.1. Classification (NCBI taxonomy): domain Eukaryota; kingdom Viridiplantae; phylum Streptophyta; class Magnoliopsida; order Magnoliales; family Magnoliaceae; genus Magnolia; species Magnolia kwangsiensis. The sequence goes on along the minus strand of CM073574.1, from coordinate 151,239,769 downwards.
TAACTTGTTTTGTTTTGTTTTGTTTTGTAGGTTTCTAACTTAGGAACTTCCAATCTGTTAATTTCTTTCTAACTTCTCCTTTGTCTAGATCTCTTATTTCTATAAGATTTTTTTTCCTTTTTTTTTTTAATTTGCTTTTAGGATTAGCTTTAGAGTTAGGGTTTTACCATAGAAGAGTGGATACGTCATTATGCTGAGATGGATAAGAGATATTGGGGGGAACGTATAATGATTACGATATAATTCAACCTATATCTCAAGATTTTTCTCAAACCATCATCTAGAACTGACTGGAATATTAAGTTTCATCGGTTAATAAGTCCTTACACGATTATAATTATGCGAATGAGGACTATTATCAACCGTCATATTCTCCCATATATGATCCCTATGACTATAACCAGTGGAAACATCAAAATTGGGAAGATGAACTAGCAACATGTTATAATGATTATTCTCTTGGATACCATATCTTTTAAATCCAACCAGAAATGATCCAAGAGGATTCATTTCAACGTAACATGGCCTATCTTACAGAAATTAGAAAAATGTTGGAAGCGCTTAATTCGCGCCTCGATAAGATAGAGGAAGCTCGTTCATCCTAACCACAACCCAATCTAGAAATACAATGCGAGGAAAGTGATCATAACTCACTTGTAAAGAATTTTAAAATTTGAAATGAAGAGTTGGATTATGTTAACAAGTATATGGTTCAATTTTTCGAAGAGTCGATCTTGATGATGGTCCAAAGGAATGATCAAGAGACGTGAGTATCTTTTAAATATGATGATAATGACACACTGCACTCACATGACACACATGATTTCGATGATGAGAGAGAGGTTAGTTTATTCGTACTTTAACCTAATTTAGGAATAGAATGAGAGGAGAGCGATCTCATCCCAAGCATGCATTGCACGAAATTAGACGATGATGCGTATTGGGATGACAATTATAAATGTTCAGCCCAAATTTCCCTGGAATCAATTTCAAGTATGTTCTAGGTTAGTGATCAAGAAGTACATGAAGTGATCGGTCATAAGGATCTACTCCACTCATCTTTACAACCCACCCTTTTAACTCTTCTAAGACATGTTTAGAAAACTCCTCTGAATTGAATGTTGATATGATTCGAGAGAGGGATGAGTTGTTCGATACGACTCTGGAATTTGAAACTACCCAGTTTAGGTCATCATCTAAACTATACACGTTTGACAATTCAATGCCTCGACTGAGTAGTTTCAATGAATAGAGCGTTCACGTCAATGCTTCCCCTAATGATTTTCAATCTATCTGTGTAGGGCAATAGCAAGAGAGCATGTGTCTATTCACTTTCAGAAACTATAGAATCCTTGGACAGATCATTACAAGCTTTAATATGGAAAAAGAGTCACTCTCAGCTGAATTTCCCATATCTTTAGATAATTATTTGGTATACTTTGCAGATTCAAACGACCCCATGATAAAAGAAATAGTGGATGTCTTGCAAAACAATACCTCAATGGTTGTCACGGACCGAAGGAACCCTTACTCTGAAATCCTTCCCTCCATAGATCTTGAACGCTTACCATTAAAGGAAGGGATGAGAATTGAACCAGAGTCTAAAACTTTGGATTGTATTAAGACTACATCGCTTTCTGAAAATTTTTCTGAATTCTCTTTACTTGTAGTCTCTGATTCACCATGGGATACTAACTTTGACACTTTTTCTGTCACGAGTGAATTATATCTATTTGGGATACCTTAAATGAATCAATGATAAATTTTTAATGAGTTCCATTGATTTCTCTGAACATTCATGCTCCAGGGTATCCAAGCCTATTGTAAAAAGGACTTTTGGATGATCATTTTGAGAAACCTACTAAGAAATTTATCCAGATATTGGCTGAAAGAGGAATCTTACGGCGTGACTGAGTAACTTTTTCCCTACTTTCATAGGACTATGGTAGTTAGTTTTATGCCGTTCTAGAATAGTCGGCTTTATGCCATTAGGTTAGTTTACTTTCTAAGTTATTTTAGGATAGATTGTTTTCGTTGGTTTCACTCTTGTGCTGACCCGCTCTCACGTTGATATCTCTTTGGAAAGGCCGTTTAATTTCCTCATCAGGTACTATGTTTCCATCACTTCTCTTTTACTTTCATTGTCCCATGTGCATTGCATGCTTATTTCTTTTACATTGAGGATGATGTAGATTTCAAGTTGGGGATGAGAGATTAGGTCACCTAATCAGTATTTTCTTGGTTTTGATAAAAAATTGTGAAATTTTTTTTAATTTTTTCTTTTGGAAATGCTTGTGAAGTCGAAGTGATTTTAATGATCATCTTTCATTTAGAATTATAAGATACGTAATGTTGGTAATTTATGACTCTTGGATTCAGCCATCTATTAGATTTCATAGTAAGTTCGAATTGTTAATTTATTATTAGAAGTTCTAAACATTGATTGAGTCATGATTTCACACATCATGCCTGACTTACACGTTAAAGCTTTAGTTCGATATTGAATTGTTAACCTGGTAGTCACTAAGCATGAAGGAACCAGCCTGAGAAATTTTACTATCATGCTTATAAAGAAGAATTAAAAAGATTGGGCGAATAATCTTCACCATAGGTTTACTCCCTATAGGAAAAGGTTCGATTCCTTAAGGTTGACATTCGGAAAGGGTTGGGTGAATGGTCTTCACCATAGGTTTGCTCCCTATAGGTTATGATTTGACTCCCCTCCTTGGTGTTATTTTTAATGAAAAAATCACAAGTTGGTAGAATGAAAGGATGATCTATAAGGCAAGTTTTGATTTAGATTTTAGGAGTCCTGAATGCTCTTGTTGGTTATCAATGATATCATGAAATAGAGAAGTGAATCTTAATGTTGATAAGTCGAGATTACACTATACAGCCATGAAACTCAATGTTTAGAATTATTTTTAATTGATGGATTAATACTTTGAACTTGACTATGAAGTTTACAGTGCGCTTAAGTCTAGAAGAAAGTAATACCTAACATTCGTGAATCTTAGAAGTCGCGTATCTGAATTATTTTATAAAATTACTCGAGTATATAGAAATTATCCTGTAGTTCTCAACTTATTTTTTGCATACTTTGCTTGGGACTAGTAAAATATTGGTTGGAGGTTATATTGAGGGTCAAATATTGCATATTAGATCCCAGTTATTACCTGATTTTATAAACATGATACGGTTTAATGGCCCATTTTAATCGTGTTTATGATGCAAGGTGTATTTAGGAGTTTGGGCTAAAAAAGGGTACTAAAAGCGTGGATTGACGCTTTGAAGTCCCCAAATAAGGGATAGACTCCAGGAGACCTAAATCAAAGAATTTACACACCAGATATCAGAAAAAATCAAGCCACTCACGTTAAATGGGCCTGAAAATCATCCAGAATGCTAGATCATTGGGTTCCCACCATCAGTTCGGCTCGAAACTTTATATATGACATGAAGACTATAAATTAACTGTACACGTTAAATTCTATCCATTGGATCTTTGTGGAAGTGGCCCAACAGACAGATGAGCCCCTAAAATCCTGATTTGGGGCCCGCCTGATATATGGATATGCTTCAAATTCGGTCTCAACCCCTTAAACAGGGTGACAGAACGGATAGACAAAATAGATTTCACATATACATCACTGTGGGACCCACACATGCGACACGTGTGCACAATGTGTACATGGATGGACGAGCACTAGATCAATGTTCTTGGTCAAAGGGTCTTTTACCCGTGCCTTCTTTAAAATCACAAAACCTCCAACGTCTTTAAAACGGACGGCCGTTTTTGGCTATTAGGGCCCACCGATCATCCATTATAATGATCAAACCCATCCATTGTGTCTTTAGGGGAGGGAAGACCTTCGCCTAGGTGGCCTTTTAGCCCCATACATGTGTATGAATGTGGATCGTTAAAAAATGCAGGATGAACGGCGAGTTGATTTTATACAGTGGACCGCACCAAAACTACTCCTTCCTGACTAGTTTTTCACCAAGAATCCAATGAATGGGTCAGATTTCTCAAAAAACATCACTGTGGGGCCCACCGAGCATCACTGCATAATGAAATTCACACCGTACACACGTCCAATTTTTCTGGACACAGCAGGGTGTTGTACAGGCCAGATGATGGTCGGATCTCTGATCTGAACCGTCCAAAAGCTCGGGAAGGGGGTCTTTACCCCAACCATGAAGCCAAAACGGTTCTTGGGACGTCCACTAGCCAAAATCTTCCTCCAAATGCAAGGTAATTTGCATTTTTTGTTGCATACGCATGTTGCTGCCTAAAGGGGTCTCCACTGACTCCAGCCACAAACCGGCCCCCCTGGTGTCTATATAAAGGAGAGGAGAAGAGAAAGAAAGGATCTTGGGCAGCCATGGAGGTGTGGACGTGAGAACGAGGAAAGGAGAGTGTGGAGCAGCCAGCCAAGCTCTATTAAGAGTTCTTCCTTCTTCTTCCGTGTTTTTCTTTTTCTTTGATGTTTTCATGAGATTTTAGTTCTGTTATGATTGGTAAACCTCTTATCTAGGGCTAAGATGTGAAGCTTATAGCATGATTGGGATGGTTGCTTTGTTTTGATTCATGCTTTATTAAACATTTTTGGATTCTAGTTTGATCATATGATATACTTTTAGTTTTTAATGGTTTGTTGTGACTTCAATTACAATGGATTTGAGATAGTTTTAAGTACGTTCTTTCCATTATTGAGATTGTGAAATTAGGCAGACTTGTTGTTCACCATCGTCCCTTGGGCATAGTAGGGTGACGGAATCCTTTCTAACTTTTACAATTCTCTTATGATTGGCTATGAGATTGGTAAATTGTTGTTGTTTACCATAGTTTCCTAGGCATGCTTTGGTGATAGGATCGATCACTTCTAAATCTTCACCACTCTTATCTATTGATGATTAGATCCATGAGACGTTCAGAGATCTAACAAATATCTTCTTACCAACTGGATAAGATAGGACTCCGATTCCATGTATGTCCTTGAATCAATGTAAGGTAGATTCCCAATTGCTACAAGTGGATCCTTCGCACCTTAGTTCCCTACCTTTGATTTTCACGAGTTTTAGTTAAATAAATTCACAATTATTCCCTTCCTTTTACCTGATTTAGATTTCATCTTATCCTAGTTCTAGCTCGAGTTATTTTCAGATTACGTAAAAGGTTCAGTCTCTGTGGATTCAACCTCGATCTTATCAAGTTTATTACTACATTACAACCCTATACTTGAGGTGTGAATAAGGCGTAGAGGAATGAAAACCTTTATAGGTTGATTGGGAACACTTCATCAGGTGAAATTGTAGCGTCTATAACTGATTCAACGTATACACGTATGTGGCATGCACATTTGAGCCACATAAGCGATCAGGGCATGAAGGTACTTTCTTACAATTGTTTAATTTCAGTTTTTAAAAGCATTGATTTTAGTATATGCAAGTATTGTATATATAGTAAATAGTTAAAGTTATCTTTTAAGTCTAGAAAACATATTTGTAAGGGGGGTCTAAGTTACGTGTATTCTGATGTGGAGGTCGTCGCCCATGGTTTCCGGTGGAGGGTCGTCATGGTTTACCACATTCATTGATGATTATTCCATAAAAGTATGGATTTATTTTATAAAAAATAAATCTGATGTTTCATTAACTTCAAACAATGGAAGGTGATGGTGGAAAAACAGTCAGGGCGAAGGGTAAAAGTGTTGATGACAGATAACGGTGGGGTACCACAAGTTAATTAACCTATGATTAGTCCAGTAGAGTAGATCAAACAGGTCATGATAGGGCCTAATGCGGGCCGCCAAATCTGATGACCGTTTACACTTAGCATCAGCCTGTACGGGCTATACCGCAGCGCAGGAAGGTCAAAAAATTATAAAAATTTAGAAAACCTTAGATCTCACTGGGCTTGTGGTCTATCACGGACCACGGACTCATTGGGGCACCCAGAAGTAATTATTCGAGTCGCTCCAACAGCCCATGTCAACTCAACCAAGGCCAAAGTAGAAATTTGACACTGGAAAATGAAACTGAGACTTCAGGCTTTCTAGCCGTTGGATTTCTTTCAAATTTATGGTGAAGGTCTAATGTAGTGTCCTACACCCGTCCACAAAATTTGGGACCTAATCGTGGCACAGTAACCATTGATCGCAAATCAGACTTGTACAAGCAGACCCCATATCCGATCATTCTGAAATTTTGCATAGCCCTTCATCGGGCCATGGAGCACATAAGTTTCATGGTCAGGGGCCACCAGAAATATCCTGAATTTCTAAATAAGCTCTAAATCGCTCGTTAGTGGGCCACTAGTTCCAAAATTATAAAGAAATGTCCATCTTGCTGGGCTTGACGTTCGTCGTGGGAGTCAGAACTGAGTACTGCCCAGAACCACTCAACTTGAGCCAAACGACGAGTGCATGAGAAGCGCAAATACCCTAAAGCAAGGAGCTGGAACTAAAGTGAATTAAGTCGTCCACTCTTATGCAAAGTTGAGGATTTCGGATTGTCGATTTAGGACCAACCTTCTCACGTGTAGTAAGGATATTTCCCTGCTCATATCCATATAGCTGCGGCCACAATCAACAATCGGTGACCGTTGAACAGACTTCTAGTCATATCTGTCGATCGGCGCATCTAAATGGCGGGTCGATCGTATCCATACGTATATCATCATTAGGGCTAACTATCCTACGGTGTATATCAACTTGTACACCCCATAGTGGACCCTAGAGCTTAGAAAGACCCTCTCATAGGTCTAGTATAGTGAAAACTTAGCCCTTGGAGCCATTTACACCAAATTTGGCATTATAAAAGGGCCTCATTTGGACACCCTCTCTCCTCATATGATTTTGCCCAAGAGAAAAGAAAGAGGAAAAGAGAGAAAGAGAGAAAAGGGAGAAAGAAGAAGGAAGAAGAGAGGAAGAGAGAGTGAAGAAGGGAGAAAAAGTGGGCCGTAGTTGAAGGTGGGGCCAAGAGAAGTCGATCCTTGCAACTCTTTCCTTCTTCCTTAAGAGGTCCCACAACCACCAATCAAAAATTTGAATTGCAACCGATTGAAGAGGTAAACACCCATCTTTTTTGTAATCTTTTGTGTTGAGATAGGATTTGTATGAAATCCTAACATGTAAATGCTTTGTCTTAGGGATTCCGGCCAATCGACCCTAAATCCGAGCTCTCCTAAGTCATTTCTCAAGAACTCAACAATCTATAGGTGCGAACTATTGCTCTTAGGTGGCCTAACACCAATTTCAATATGAATCTAATGATTTTGTTTGTTGGATGATGTATTTGGGTAATCAATCAAAACCTAGGCAAGACCTTACACTTTAGATGCTCCTCAAATTAATGTGTAATGATGATGAAAAGCTTGTTGTTTCTCAAACATGATTGGGTATGTTGATGATGATTACTTGTACCTTCCTTGCTCAGTTCATGTATGATGTTTTTCCCATAATATGTTTGTTGTACTAACCCTTGTGTATATTTTGGTATTAGGAGATATATGAAATGTTTGCCTTCTACACTAACCCACACAACACTTGCACCTTTATTTCATGATATTGTTAGCATTTGCCTTGTAAAAATCTGAGTTCTATAATGGAAAGTATGAATGCATGTTATTACCTATGCTAGTTGATAACCCATGTTAGTGGGCATGCTATACATTACCACCAAACCCTTGGATTGGTTAGGAATGCGAGGAGAGTGAAGGCAGTCCCGTTGGTATGACTATCCTGAAGTTAAACCAATGAATTTAGGCGGGTGCGCATGGGCTACAGTAGTTAAACTACATGGATCGCTTGTACCCGATGTCGTCTGTCACATACTTGCTTGAACTCGTGCGGTCTAACCTATTTACTGACCAACCTTGATTGTTACCCATATTTGCTCACATGTGTATGGAACCTAGAACACCTTACAACCATTGTAGCCCATCGATAGTGAATTGAATATCGATCCACAGTATCATGAGCCGGGCATGGTGGAATGGGACACTGTGTCCAAGCTATCGGCCTACGCTAGGGTGATGCGCCTCCCCGTAATGACCGCGAGTGATCTCAGTTTCAGCACTCCCCATGTGCTTGATGTCAGGGATAGAGAACCCGATAGGATCAAGGATCATAGGGTCTTGGCCTCACACATTGGGGGGTCTTGGCTTTGCAACTAGTTTAGGGCATTTGATATGTGGGGTGTATCAGATTCCTCAACTTACTGGATGAATGGACTTAACTAATAACGTGGCTAACACGATCGCATTGCATCACATTAGATAGGGTGGCGACTCAGAAGTCGAGGTCGCTCTAAGGGAGTGTTGACATACGCGATCGTTAGATGGAGTCGCTTGAGAGAACGTTGTGGCAAGGGCATGCATCATATCATTCTGCATGCATGCATTCTAATAAGAGTTGTTAAGTATTGATGATTGGTTGCGTTTCATTAAACTCATATTATAATTGATGCTTGTTGTAACTTAAGATTAATAGCACCCACTGAGTTGATTACTCACTCCCACTCTGGGACAGTGTTTTAAAACACCAACCAGACTCTTTAGTAGTTGCAGGTGACACCGAGTACGAGGAGCCTTGCGGCACGAGCTTGGATCGGGAGGACGAGCTATCTTACTTTCAGTTGATGGACGACTCCCCATCAGCTTGATCAGGCGGGATTTGAATCGCTAAGTTAAGGACTCAGTTTTATTCTTTTGGGTCATAGTATTCTTTTGTTTATTTTTGTTGGGCAACGCCTTGTACGACCCATTTATATTTTTGGACCTATATATATGCAAGATATCTTTCATTTCTGTAAACTTGTGTGATTATGTTTCATATTTTAAAAAATTTCAGGCTGCACATTTAGACTGGATTAATCGCATACTAATGAAAATCAGTTATAAGTGACCCCGAAAACTTAGGAATCGAGTATATACACGACCCCCAATTTTCAGGGCATTACAAGATGGTATCAATGCAATAGTTTGGAATCCCTTGGGCTATGGGTCATGAGCTCACTACCGCGTCTGTTGACTTGAGAGGATACGTATTAGATGACGCAACAGGGACTTAGAACGCTAGGAGTCATCCCAAACCCTGAACTAATAACTTTCGATGAAAGGAAGGGCTTACAAGGGGTTAGGAATGGGTAGCGAGAGAGGGGGATCCGAGGGTCTTAACCTGACAGCAAGATTCAATTTGATTGACTAGGAGGTTTAGCTCATTAGTCCATCAAATTCCTAGGACTCATCGGGCCAACTGAAATAGGTGGGATTTGGGTGAAATGAATGTTGTAGTAACAATTAATGAAGGTGTAAGGTATCATCCATGGGATGAGCGAGTCCCATGTTACATGATGCCCTGTTGAAATGTATCCAACTAAAAGTAAATTTTGGGTTTTCCTCTGAAATTTACTTGGGAAGTTCATCATCATGGGAATTGAAAATCCCACATCATGCCTCTCAACACCAGACTCATCTAACAAAGCCTAGGGAGTTAGTTTGGAATCTTATCCCACACTTATTCCAGACATGCCATTCTCAATCGTGAGTTGGGATTAGTATTGTAATCCCGTTTCGTACAGCTTAATGCCACTAGCCGAGCAAGCTAAGAATCGGAATTCCTTTTCTAATGTATCTTCTTAAGATATTCCCGGTCCCCACACTATTCTTAAACCTAACCCATATATTGTTAGAAACGAGCCATAGACTAAATGATTGGACAGCAGGAGCCCTCATCTAAGTCCAAATGAACTAATACTAGGCCGAACATGTTAGTTCCGAACCATTTGGGGATTATTAGGTAGGGGCAAATGGAATTTTATCAGAAATAATGAGGAAGGGGGAAACCTGGGATTTTGGACACAAACTGGGAAGAATCTCATAAAACCACTAAGCCCAATGCGTAGATCGGCTTCTCCTACCCCAAATTTATATATGGCACATCTCAGGAAACCTCACCGGCACCCAAAAAAAATTACAAAATAAGGAATCCCCAACAGAGCTCCGGCATGCCCACGCCCAACCCGTGCAGAATTTCCCCCACCCCCCGGCGTGCCCACGCCCAAGTGTCTAGCATGTAGTGTGCTGGACTGCCCACACCCAACTGGCGTGGCCATGCCCAGGCCTAAAATTTAAAAATCTCTCCCCACTTGCAATGCAAACACATGTGGGGCCCACCTATCTTGCTATTTGAGGGTGTTTAAAGCTCATTCCCTTTATTTCCTATGCATTCCATCATTTCTAAATCCTCTCCAAGTAAAACAAATACCCTTTTTCATTCCCTCTCACTCTCTCACCCTAGATCTTCTCTAACCCATCTTCTTCTTCTTCTTCTTCACATCCTCTTATCTCCTTACTTCATTCCTTCCCTTCCCCTCCTTCCACTACTCTCCATCCTCCCAACCTATCTCCAAACTTCATTTCCAAGACCCACTAAACCTAACCCATTCTCATTTCCAAAACTCCTTCCTTTCTCAAGCTCATCCTCAAAATCCAAATCCAAACCCATTTTACCACATACATTCCCAAAACCCACTCTTGGGTCCTTCCTCAAATTCATTTCAACCTTGCTCAACCCTCATTTCTCAACCCATCTCCTATTACCTCAAGTTCCTTCTCCAACATCTTTCTTCAAAACCCATCTCAAGGAACCCACCTCTAACAAACCCATTTCTCAACCTCATCTCAAAAACCCATCTCAAACTTCATCCTTCAAAGCCCTCTTAGAAAATACATCTTTCTCCCATTATCATTCTCATCTCCCTAGCCCATCTCCACTATCTCATTTCCAACAATCCCCTCTAACACCTAATATCCATTTGCACCTAAACCCCTCATTCACAAAACCAACAACAACCATCCCAATTCAACCCATTCTTCCCCATTCCAAGATCACCCTCAACTTCATTTTCTTCACACCCCATTCCTAAAAAAAACTCCCAAAACCCATTCAAAATCATCTTCCTAAGACCCCTTTTCAACTCATTCATCCAAACTCATCTCAAGCCCTTATCACAAGCCCAACCCTAAACCCATTTCCCTATTTACTCATTCCCAACAACCATCCATCTCCTTGCTAAAGAAATGGCGTTTCTAGCTACCCTCGCCACCTTTTTCTCCATCCTGGTGATTCTTTCACTTATGGGGAAGAAAGGACCGGCAACCGCCGAGCCAGGACTAAGCCGAGAGAGGTGAAGCAAGCCAAGGGGCGATCCGAAGGGGAAGGAAGTAGAGGAAGTCTAATCCAAACGCAAGAACGACTCTCAAGGGGCTCCCACAGCCCAAATGTCCCGACCACCCGTTGAGGATAGGAGAAATTTCCACGTACATAGTGTCGCCTTCGAAGCCTCCATGGAGGAGCATCTGTTCGATAAGTATGCCCTACTCGATCGGCTTATGAAGAAGGGATGGGGTCCAGTATTCTATGGAGACTCTCAGGTAGATGAAGGTCAAGCTAGGGCTTTCTACATGCGGATTAGAAACCCTCAATTCACGCCGCTGGGCTTCGATCTAATGGTGAGAGGCAAGAGGTTCCCAATTGGTGTGGGGGTCATTACCAGCATATTCGAGGTGTCATGTGGCAAAGTGCAGATCGAAGAGAAGGACTTGGATACGAGTCGAGCCTGTATGGAGCGAACCCGCTTTTTGTGTAGACATGTTGCCCAGTGGAAGCAAGCGGAGCAAGAGGTAGGTCTGAGCTCGGCCAACTTCCTCTCGGAGTATCGGGTACTTCACCGCGTTTACACCCATTACGTCTATCCAAGGTTAGGGAACTGCTTCGAGTGTTCCCGCTATATGATAGAGTTTTATATCAGGTGGGTCAAGGAGCAGATGTGTGCCTCCCTAGCGTAATGCTTCACCAGATTGTGCAGGCCACAAGGGCGATGAGGAAAAGCATGTGCCTTCCGTTTGGTTGTTTGGTTTGCTGGTTAGCCCAACTATACGGGGTGGGCGAAACGGACGGAAATCCTGTGCCGACAGAGCTATTGGGTGATGATGTGTTAAACAAGATGAAAATAGGCCCCAAGCAGCGACAGGCCCACATCGACCAATATGGAAAACCTGTTGAAGAAGAAGAGGAAGGCAACGAAGATGATAAGGACGATGAGGGGGAGGAAGGAGCTGAAAATACTAAAAGGGCTGAGCAAACTGAGGAGATCCAGGAAGTTAGCAGGGAGCCACCTGTCGCTTCAAACATGCGCGAGCGCTGGGAGGCGCTCGACGCTAGACTGACTAGAATGGAGGAAACCCAAGCAAGGCACAAAGTAAAGTAGGAAAAGTGGAACAAGAAGATGTATCGAGCCATAAAGGCCCTGATCTGCTACAGGAAGGGGGAAGAAGCGCCTCCACTTTCGCCCTACTCAGACGAGTAGCAGCACCACCTTACTGATGATGAGTAGTTTGCTTTAAATTGCTTAGGTTAAATCCCATGTACTGAAATAGTCAGGACTTTTGCTTAAGTAGGTTGCATTTCCTTTTCGTCTACCGTGTTTGATCATGTTTGTAATCCATGTTGTAACATGTAACTAGCTGTGCAAATGACATTTTAAAATTCGATGTGAATGTATGGATTGAAATTCTCTTGTTACTTTGTGAATACTTGCATGTATTGTTGCAAATAGACTAGTCATGCCTTTTCATATTAAAGTTTAACAGTGAGTGTCTATTTAGGAATTATTTATAATCATGCTAGGAATCATTCCGTGATTAAGTTTAATTACGTGTGTGTGTGTGTGTGTGTGTATATATATATATATATATATATATATATATATATATATATATATATATATATATATATATATATTTGTTTAAGTTATTTTGGGTGCAATCAAGTTAGGACCCTTAAGTAGGATTGAGTTCCATAGTTTAATACTCTGTAAGCTCATGTAAGAGGTGGACTATAGTAAAATATATTGAGTTTTCTCATTCTCTTATGGACTCAAGGTTCCAACAAAATCGAGAAGATGATATCCTTCATCTTTGCCTTCCTGCGCCCTTACTAGCGTTATTAGCACTCCAAACCTTCTGAATACCTTAGAACCTCGACTATTTCTTCATTCTTGAAATTTATGAAACCAAAGTGTAGTCTGCGATTAACCCACAAGCCATAGGATTGAAATGATAATTCATATAAAAAAAAGTATCTTTAAAAAATTTTTAGGATGATCGTTACCCATAGGCATGTTGAGAGAATTATTAAACCCCAAATTAGATATTAATTAAAACGAAGACTCTCGTAGATCAAGACCCAAAGAAAAACCTTATAAATAAGAGATTTAAACTTTCGAATAATGGTCGTTCCTTAAATATTTAGATTGATCAGACTACGGAATTATGGAAGTATATATCTTCGAAGCATTCGCGGCTTGACTCAATTCTCAATCCTGGGTGACTACCAATGGACTCACTACTTTAACCGAGCAGAAGACCAGGATCTACTAGGATGAAGAAGGGATACGATGAGCCTTCTACCCTGGTCAGGTAGAAGACCGACGTATCGGGTTCAAGCCCACTACAACCATCTCTCCGTATTGGTCTAACATTAAAAATAAATATTTTTACTCTAGATAGAGCAAAATCGTTGCCATAAATTCAAACCTTTAAAAATAAATAGATAATTAAATAAATTGTAGTATACTATTAGGGTGAAAAAGTTTTAAGGGGGGTAGAATAAAATGAGTTAAACTATTATAGATAGTATACGCCCTACCATGTATATAAACTTGAAATCAATAAAAACTTAGGCAAATGAAATAATAATACCTTTATTTAATACCCTTAGGCAATTTTGAGGATGAAATTATTTTTAAGGGGGGTAGATTGTAACATCCTGGATTTTTACTGTTTTAGATTCCTAAAAATCCTTAAATTTTTTTTATATAAATTAACTTATAATATCACTTAAATGACCATTAGCACTCAATGTTAGTCTATACAGGGGTGGTACCAATAAAGAACTACACAAGTCTGATTAATCAACCGTAGGAAACCACCGAATCCGCCCGATCACTTGAACATCAGGTGTGGCCCCATGATTTACTCACATAGGACCCAAATCTAAACCGACCTGTCGCTAACTAAATCAAGACAAGCATAACTAAATTAAAGATCTAACTAAAGTTGAGTCAGATAAGGCTCGGAACCTAACTAATAGACCAAATCAACCCCTATAACGTCCCGTCCAACCAACACGGTGTCCTGGGACGTCCACGTGGGATTTACCGCAGGAATATTCATTTAAACCGCTCGTGGTGTGATGAGGGTCAAATATTGCATATCAGACCCCGATTATTGCCTAATTTTACATATATGATAATGCTTAATGTCATAGTTTAATTATGTTTTGTTGCAAGATGAAATAAAGAGCGTTGATTGAAAAAGTATATTAAAAGCATGGATTTGATGCTCCGAAGTCATCAGAGCAAGGGACGCACTCCAGAGTACCAAGATTGATGGATTTACACACCAGGAATCTGAGAAAATCGAGCTGCTCACGTTAAAGGGGCCCAAAAATCGGCTAGAATGCAAGATCACATGGTTCTCGCCATACGATTGACTCGAAACTTTATACACGTGATGAGGGCCATAAATTAACTATACATATCAAATTTCAGCCATTAAAGATCTCGAAAAGTGGGCCAACAGACAAATCAGCCCATTAATCTTCAATTTGGGGCCCACCTGATATCTGGAACTGCCTCAACTTTGGTATTGACAGCTTAAATAATATGAGAAGATGAATGAATGGATTAGATTTCAGAAACACATTATCATGGACCCCACATGTATGGAATGTGCATAGTGCATATATGCACTAGCTGTGCACGGCAAGCATCAGAGATGGTTTGACCATCTCTGACCAAAAGAAAAAAAGAAAGTGGAAATTTCAAGCCAGCGTAACGGACGGTCGGCGTCGTTTTTGCGATTAGTTGTGGGCCCCACACGTGCCTCGTAAGCTCAATCCAAACCGTCCACCGTGTAGATAGTCACGAACACTACAAAATCGTGTTTAAACTTTTCATTCATGCAAGTACACGTGTGCGTTACAGAGGCCACAAAAGGACTGCCCTAGGACGTTCAAAATTAATTTTATTGCGATTTAATTTCTAGGCCGCGTCAATGGACGTTCAAAACCACCCATTCTTGACTGAAATTTCGTTCTGAATTCAATGGATGGGGTGAATTTTTCAGAAAATACTTCTATGGGGCCCACAGATCACAACAGCGAAATGATACAAAAGGTTTCAAATTTTTCAGGCGGTTGTGGCCCACCATCTTTGATCATATGGCAGATCTAAACCGTCCATCATAAAGAAGACCCAAGAAAGTCCTAAGGGACGGTGTTTCTTTGGAATTCGAGTAAGGAAAGTGGCACGTTTCGAGGCACTGAACTTGGCTGCGAAAAGGCTTTCGCTGCGCATGCGATAGCTTTCCAAATCTGATTCAAGTCCTATTTTCACCACTCCAGCAGCTATATAAGGAGGTTTTAGACATGGGGAGCGGGGATTCAGACCTGTGGAGCTTGGCAAGGATGGCTTAGAGAGAGAGAGAGAGACAAAGAGAGTTTATTTTTTATTTATTATTTTCTTTTTCTTTTTAATTTTATGAGATCTAGGCCCATCATGGTGGGCTAAACCATGATGGGCTAAGAGGTGAAGCTTGTAGTGAGATGGGAGAATTTATGCTTGTGCCTTTTGTGTAAACTGAATGAATTTTGATTTAATTTCATTATAGGAATATTTTTAATTTTTAATGGTCTATTGTGACTGAAATTACAATGGATCTGCGATGGCTTTGAGTATTTCTATTTTCTTTCCATGTTTATGACGTCAGGAAGCACTGTTGTTCACCATAGTCTCCTGGGCATGGTCGGATGTCAGTACCCTTCCTAACCTTCATACATGTGATTGGTTGGTAATTAGTTTAATTCTGTTGTTTGTCATAATCTCTTGGGCATAGTTTGGTGATGGAATCCATTCTAATTCATATACCTTTCATCGTTTGAAAACTAGATCAATGACAGTTCAGTTAATTTCCATGATTCATGAAACAGGCATAAGATCTCCCTGATCTCTACAAGTGGATCCTCTGAATCCCTAGTTACCTTTCTCTGAATTTTCTTAAGTTTTAGATTAATTGTTCCACCATTATTCCACAATTGCTATTTGGTTTAGATTTCATCTTAACCTAGTTCTAGTTCTACTTAGTTTCAGAATACGTACAAGTTTCAGTCCCTTGGGATTCGACCTCGGTCTTACCGAGTTTATTGCTACATCACAACCCTGCACTTGGGGAGTGAACATGGTGGGCTACCACAAGTTAATTAACCTATGATTAGTCCATTAGAGTAGACCAGACAGGTCATGATAGGGCCTAGTGCGGGCCACCAAGCCAGATGACCGTTTATACTTAACGTCAGCCCGTACGGGCTATACCGCAGCGCAGGAAAGTCAAAAAATTATAAAAAATTAGAGAACCTTAGATCTCACCGGGCTTGTGGTTCATTGTGGACCACGAACTCATTGAGACACCTAGAAGTAATTATTCGAGCCGCTCCAACAACCCATGTCAACTCACCCAAGGTCAAAGTAGAAATCTAGCACTGAAAAATAAAACTGAGACTCCGAGCTTTCCAGTCGTGAGATTTCTTCTAAATTTACGGTGAAGGTCTAATGTAGTGTCCTACACCCGTCTGTAAAATCTGGGACCCGATCGTGGCACGGTAACCACTGATCATAAATCGGACTTGTACGACCAGACCCCATATCCGATCATTACTAAATTTTTCATGGCCCTTCATCGGGCCATAAAGCACCTATCACATAAGTTTCATTGCCAGGGGGCCACCAGAAATACCCTGAATTTTCAAATAAGCTCTAAATCGCTTGTTGACGGGTCATAGTTCCAAAACTATAGAGAAATGTCCGTCTTGCTGGGCTTGACATCCATCGAGGGAGTCGGAACTGAGTACTGCCCAGAACCACTCAACTTGAGCTAAAGAACGAGTGCATAAGAAGCAAAAATACCATAAAGTAAGGAGCTGAAACTTAAGTAAATTGAGTCGTCCACTCTTATGCAAAGTTAAGGATTTCAGACCGTCGGTTTACGACCAAACTTCTCACGTGTAGTAAGGATATTTCCCTGCTCATATCTGTATAACCGCAGCCCCGATCGACTATCGGTGACTGTTAAACAAATTTCTAATCATATCTGTCGATCGGCGCATCAGGCCGATCGTATCCATACGTAGATCATCATTAGGGCTAACTATCCTACAGTGTATATCGACCTGTACACCCCATAGTGAGCCCTAGAGCTTAGAAAGACCCTCCCATAGGTCTAGTATAGTGAAAACTTAGCCCTTGGGGCCATTTGTACCAAATCTGGCATTATAAAAGGGCCTCGTTTGGGCACCCTCTCTCCTCATACGATTTTACCCTAGAGAAAAGAAAGAGGAAAAGAGAGAAAGAGAGAAGAGAGAGAAGACAGAAAAGGAAGAAAGAAGAAGGAAGAAGAGAGGAAGGGAGAGTGAAGAAGAGAGAGAAAGTGGGTCGTAGTTGAAGGTGGGGCCAAGAGAAGTCGATCCTTGCAACTCCTTCCTTCTTCCTCAAGAGGTCCCACACCTACCACTCAAAAATATGAATTCCAACCGATTGAAGAGGTAAGCATCCATCCTTTTTATAATATTTTGTATTGAGATAGGATTTGTATGAAATCCTAACGTGTAAATGCTTTGTCTTAGGGATTTCGGCCAATTGACCCTAAATCCGAGCTCTCCTAGGTCGTTTCTCAAGAACTCAAAAATCTATAGGTGCGGACTATTGCTCTTAGGTGGCCTAGCACCAATTTCAATATGAATCTAATGATTTTGTTTGTTGGATGATGTATTTGGGTAATCTATCAAAACCTAAGCAAGACCTTACACTTTAGATTCTCCTCAAATTAATGTGCAATAATGATGGAACGCATATTGTTTCTCAAACATGATTGGGTATGTTAATGATGATTTCTTGTACCTTCCTTGTTCGGTTCATGTATGATGTTCTTCCCATAACATGTTTGTTGTACTAACCTTTGTATATATTTTGGTATTATGAGATATATGAAATGCTTGCCTTCTACACTAACCCACACAACACTTGCACTTTTATTTCATGATATTGTTAGCATTTGCCTTGTAAAAATTTGAATTCTATAATGGGAAGTATGAATGCATGTTATTACCTATGCTAGTTGATAACCCATATTAGTCGGCATGCTATACATTACCACTAAACCCTTGGGTTGGTCAGGAATGCGAGGAGAGTGAAGGCGGTCCCGTTGGTAGGATTATCCTAAGGTTAAACCTATGAATTTGGGTGGGTGCATGTGGACGACAGTAGTTAGACTACATGGGTCGCTTATACCCGATGTCGTCTGTCTCGTGCTTGCCTGAATTCGTGCAATCTAACCTATTTACTGACCAACCTTAATTGTTACCCATGTTTGCTCACATGTGTATGGAACCTGAAACACCCTACAACCATTGTAGCCCATCGATAGCGAATTGAATATCGATCCACAGTCTCATGAGCTGGGCATGGTGGAATGGGACACTATGTCCGAGCTGTTGGCCTACGCTGGGGTGACGCGCCTCCCAGTAGTGACCACGAGCGATCCCAGTTCTCATCACTCCACATGTGCTTGAAGTCAGAGATGGGGAAGCTGACGGGATCAACGATCGCGGGGTCTTGGCCTCACACATTGGGGGGTCTTAGCCTCGCAACTAGTTTAGGACATTTGATATGTAGGGTGTATCAGATTCTCCAACCTGCTGGATAAACAGACTTAACTAATAAAGTGGCTAATACGATCACATTGCATCATATTAGATAGGGTACCGACTCGGAAGTCGAGGTCGCTCTGAGGGAGTGCTGACATACACGATCATTAGATAGAGTCGCTCGAGGGAGCGTTGTGGCGAGGGCATGTATCATATCATTTCGCATGCATACATTCTAATAAGAGTTGCTAAGTGTTGATGATTGGTTGCATTTCATTAAACTCATATTATAATTGATGCCTGTTGTAACTTAATATTAATAGCACTCACTGAGTTGATCACTCACTCCCACTCTGGGACGGTGTTTTAAAACACCAACCAGACTCTTTAGTAGTTGCAGGTGACACCGAGTATGAGAAGCCTTGCGGCACCAGCTTGGACTAGGAGGACAAGCTATCCTACTTTCAGTTGATGGATGACTCCCCATCGGCTTGATCAGGCGGGATTTGGATCGCTGAGTTGTAGACTCATCTTTATTCTTTTAGGTCATAGTATTCTTTTGTTTGCTTTTGTTGGACAACGCCTTGTGCGACCCATTTATATTTTTGGACCTATATATATGTGAGCTATCTTTCATTTCAGTAGACTTGTGTGGTTATGTTTCATGTTCTAGAAAATTTCAAGCTGTGCATTTAGACTGGATTAATCGCATATTAATGAAAACCAGTTATAAGTGACCCCGGGAACTCAGGAGTTGAGTATATACACGACCCCCGATTTTCAGGGCATTACATTACGAATGAGAGGATCCGTCTACTTTTCAGGATGCTCATGATGAACCAAATGCTGAAAAGTGGAAAGCAATTATGAATGATGAGATTGACTCCTTATACAAGAATTAGACGTGGGAGGTGGTGAAGCTTCCTATCAGCCGAAAAATGATCGGGTGCAACTGGATCTTCAATAAGAAAGAGGATAGTGACAAGGTAAGGTTGGTAGCGAAGGGATATACTCAGAGAGGTGTCAACTTCACCGAGATATTCACACCAATAGTAAAGCAAGTATCTATCAGATTCGTATTAGTGTTGGTTTTCCAATACAATCTCGAATTGGAATAAATGGATGTGAAGACTATCTTCTCGCATGGAAAATTGAAAGAGTAGATTTACATGAATTAAACGAAAGGTTTCGAAATATAAGGAGCGGAGAAGGTTTACAAGTTGAAGAGGTCGTTGTACTAATTGAAATAGTTGCCTAGGCATTAATACAAGAAATTTGATTCTTTTATTGTGTCTGTTATAAGACATTGAGTGATCAAAAGTTCATTATCTTAGAATTGTATATTGATGGCATGTTTATCACTTGTCATAGCATGTCTAAGATCGACATACAGAAGACTTAGCTAATAGGACATTTTAAATAAAAGATCTGGGGGCTGCAAAGAAGGTTCTCGATATTGACATACACATAAACGGGAAGAGAAACAGGCTATAGTGATCTCAAGTTGAATACCTTGAGAAGAAAGAATTGATGAAGTATGGGATGGACAAGGAAAAGTCGGCCAGTATTCCACACACAGCTCATTTTAAGCTTTCATCTACACAGTGTCCTGAAATAGATGAAGAAAAATGGGTTGTCTCGTATACCTTGTTCGAGCATAATTGGTAGCTTGATGTATGTCATGGTCTGTACAAAACTAGATATTTCACATGTGGTGGGTGTTGTTAGCAGATATATGTGTAATCCCGACAAGCAACATTGGAAGGCAGTGAAATGGCTACTTCGATATATTCGAGGTATGTAGGATACGTCTTACCATTTGAAAAATCATGGGACAAGTCAGTAAGCTATGTGGATTCAGATTACGTGGGCAGTGTGAATAATAGAAGGTCGACTTTCGGTTACTCGTTTGTTCTAACGGGTGGAGCAAGCACTTGGATGTTGAATCTTCAGTCTGTGATGGCTCTTTCCATAATTGAAGCTAAGTATATGGCAGTGACAGAAGCGTTTAGGAAATGTGTGTGGTTGAGAGGAATGATAAATCAGTTGGAGCTTCATCAGAAAGTCGTGCAAGTCAATTGTGACGACAAAAACATGCTCAATTTGGCTAAGAATTCTATTTATCACTCATGTACCAAACATTTTGATGTGCATCATCATTTTATTCGACAAGTGCTTGAGAAATGAGGCATGACTCTAGAGAAGATTTACACAAGTGTGAATCTGGCTGACATGCTTACTAAGGTAGTTCCCACAAATAAGTTCAAGTTATGTGTAACTTCTCTGGGTTTGGTAAAGGCGTTAATAGAAGACAGAGTGTGCACAAAAAGCGATAGTGGAGATATGATAGAAGGCGGAATTATAGATGATGATTAATAAGGAGATATAAAGATTAAAGACATGATGTAGATTGTTATTGATGTCATAAATTTGTTGGTAACAGGTGTATGTTGATGTCATCAATAGACCACTCGATACCATCGAGCAGATATTGATGCCATTGGAAAATTTTGAAAAATCTATGTTGGTTGCTGGAAACGTTTTAGTGCTGCCAATCGATGGAATCGAAGGAGTTCGATGCCATCAACAGATCCTCGATGGGTTGTCGATGCCATCAAAGGTCCCATCGAATACGTGCAAAGAATTGTGTAAGTTTTTTCCTATTCTGATTGTGATAGTGTATATATCAAGTGTAATCAGAATTAAGGTAAGGAAGGGTGTATTAGGGCTTTCTAATTCATTCCTAAGGGTTTAAGGGCATAATCAAAGCTTGAGAAGTAGATTTGAGGCTTGTTCGAATCGTTAAGACTATCTCTTGTAATTTCTGTTTTCATAGTGCATTACTTGTTACTTTGTGTCATGGCTTTTTTCCGTAAGGAGTTTTTCATGTAAAAATCATATTGTGCTTGTTTGGACTTGGTTATGCAATTGCGTGTGCTTTGTTTGAGATTCATTTTTGGGCGTTTCCAGGTTTCCCCAATAGATCTTATTTCCTTTCCTACTTTGAGTTCTTTGTTGGGTTTGTGTAGAGATGATTTCTCGTCTTGTAAGCCCTTTTTTTTAATGATTATTTCTGTCGGTTTGTGCCACCACTCAACCGATTTGTGCCAAGGTTTGATTGACATCTCTACTAAGGGTTTGCAAGTGATTAGCAGTCGTTTATGGATCTTGTAACTATGGCTTAAGTGTATTTCTTTGAATACTTCCACAAGCCCTTTGTTGAACTCTCTAGTCCTTTCTTTTCTTACCACCATTGTTTATTACCGGCCACTTTTAATTGATAGTTCATTTCTTGATTGCTTTTCTTTCTTCTGCAATTTCGCCACGAATCAATTAGATAAAGAATTCTTTCCTTTTAGAAATAGGAAAGTCGGTCTAAACTAATTTTACCTTGCAATAACTGAGTTGATCTATCAAAGGGACCAAGTATGGGATAGTTACCTCCTGGCTCGGGACATCCCCTTGGTTGTTCACTTATTGCCAAGGGTTTAAACATCCTCATGTCTGTTGACACGGATATAACCGTTTGGGCCTGTAAACAGTCATGGCCTATCTAATGACCATGTATGCTTGTTGTTTGTCATGGTTGGTCATTAGTTACGCGTACATCGAAGTATCTCTTAAGATGCCATGTGTTGGTAATAGTTATTTCTCCTCCTCCTCCTCCTCCTAGTTCTTCTTCTGTTTTTTTTTTTTTTTTTTGCATGAACATGAAAAGCCGACCAACTTGGCATGATTTGTTATTCTACTCATCAAACATTTTCAACCGTAAAAGCTTCTGCGTGAAGCCCAAGTGCATTAGCCTTATGCATCATTCGTTGCAATCGTGTTTCGATCAAAATCCAACTTTGATCATGAGGTGGTGGTGGTGATTAACTGGCCTTGCCATATGAGTGAGATACGTGACACATGTATCATTGCTATAACCCACTAGATTAACCATTTTTTAGCTACCCGTGACTTTACTACGAATTTTGATCTTCTTTGACAGAAATCTTTCATCTGCCCCTTGTTGAAATTTTGCTACTACATTATATTACCTGAGTCATTAGATCACATGGTCATATCTAGCATAAACAGCCACCCCATGGGGAACAATAGGGATGGCAGTACACATCATGAAAGCTATAAAGATGAAGCGTATCTAGCATAAACAGCCACCCCATGAGGAACAATAGGGATGGCAACACACCATGAAAGCTATAAAGATGATGTGTGAGGCTTGCTAGAGTGTATATTCCATTCAAGCTGTTCATCAGGTGAGCGTCACCAGGACACAGGGACGCTCCAAAAATGATTTTGATAAAAACACAGTGGGCCCACACACAATCTAAAAGGTGTTTAATGGTGAACATCCGTATAAAACTTTTTCCTGTGATATGGCCCACCGGTGTTTTGAATCTGCCTTGTTTTTGGACATCGAGCAGAGAAATAGGGGGCATAAGCAATGAACGGATTAGATGTCATTAAAACATTACAGTAGGCCCCGCATCTCGATTTGTATGGCCTCACACTAATCAACATGGATTGGCTACCGACGCTACCACTATTTGGGTGCTTCAATTCGCAAGTGTTTATAATATTTTTCATGTATCGATGTTGCGAAAGTATGAATGAAATGCTTCCCATGTTATTGAGTGGCAAGACCTCGAGCGGTAGAAAGACACTTCTTATATAGAGAAGTCAGTTCAAATTTCATACCGCAGTGAGTAAATCTTATGTACAAAGACTATACCATTAGTCAAAATATTATGGTTACATCATGGAATATACAAAACATCTTAGGAATAAAAAAAAGAAATTCACAATAAGTGTTGAGGTCAAAATCTGGATAGCTCTCCTCTTTATCTCCCAAACTTGGAACCACTTCAACGTCTTGAACCTGCATGCTTGCAACAAGCAAAGGAGACCCTGGCTAAGCTGAGGGACCCTCCGATGCCTAAGTCAGGTCAAGGGAATCTAGGTCTAAGTTAAAGAGTAGCGAGAGAGCTCGCAATGTTGCGTACCTGTAGCAATGGGGTTTTATTGTATTTATACCTGACTGTTGATGATCTGGGTTCGTTAATCTTGGCACTATTTGCTCAATCAGTGGGATTTTCAGATCATGGGGATATGATATGCAATCCAAGGATCGTGTAGTGTGTCATGCGTATCTACGGGCGAAACAACTGGTCACGTCCACTTATGATAGTTTCTAAGTTCAGCACATGGAGCGTCCATCCTATGATCTGGCCTCGGCTCGGTTCTTCTTACTGACGAGGCTCCATCCAGTGTGTAAGCCTTCATTACTAATTTGGTGAACGAAGACCATATTCCAAGTCTGAGCTGAGCTCCTGGTTGAACTAATGAACTTGGCTCCTTGCCCGCCAAGCGTTCCGAAAGTCTTTCTTGTGAGGTCCGAGGCGGGGCGTCGGGCCTGTCTTGTATTGTCGGGTTTCCTATAACTTGGTCTTAGTCTATTTTGTGTCGATCAGATCACTAGCCTCGAAGTAGGAGCACCTTTATAACTTATCGGTAAATCTTTCAGTTGCGCGCATCACGTCAGACGCACATCACGTCGGACATTCACATGCCCGATTGGGTCAATATGTCGTTTGCCCTCGGAACTATAAGGGGCTCGGATCTTCCCATAACAATAAGTATCCTCATCTCTTTGAGGAATAAACTCAAGTAAATTTTGAGAATAGAGTTTTCTTTAAGGGGGGTATAATGTAAAGCCCATTTTTTTAAAACTAAATTAATGAAATTTTTATTTTTATTTTTAAATTTAAGTGTGTGTGTGTGTGTGTGTGTGTGTGTGTGAGAGAGAGAGAGAGAGAGAGATCCGCCAATCTCATCTTATCTCTTCATATCCAAACTCTTTGAAGTGCATGAGAGCGAGTCCTATTAAGACTCAAAGAACCAAAGAAATAAAATCGTAAAGAAAAATGAGAGAGAAAGTGGAATAGGCTTTTGGAATTCGCATATTCAAGTTTGTACAATTATGTTTTCTTTATGTGGTATTGATCTACATATTTGACGGATTGGATCAATCAAGGATCCATTATGTACATCTAACTCATCCATGTGGAAAGATACATTGATGCGTATCGCTCTAGGATTGATGTGAAGGTGCAATTTTTCATGATGGACAACGATTAACACGATTTGTACAGTTCACGGGTTTTTTAAGACTCAATCATATAATGATTTCAAGAATCAGACGTATTTGACACCTTAATGGACCATACCGATCATAAATTTATCTAGGTTCTTCATTAATTTAAGGAAATTGGATTAATACCGAAAGAATGATTCTCTGTGCATGGTATAACTTGGCACAGATAATTATATTACCTAAGTTGAAATGTATGATTTAATCATCGTCGTTCATTAGATTCTTAACAAAAAAATTAATTAAGATCTTAAATTCAAGATCGATCGGACCATTGGATGGGCCACATTGATGTGAAAAATGGTAGACAATGAATCAAATGTTGATCGATTGTGTGGAACCATTTTATGGTTGAGATCTAACTCAATCTAGACCGATTATCAAAATTTAGAGATCAGATGATAACGACATCTAGATTTGATGATCAATCTGACCATCTAGTGAGTCACATTGACCAATCAATGCAATCATTAAGAATTGTAATAAATTAATGTACAGATGGTTGGATGAAGATGAACATTAGTTGTCCTTTGAAATTGATCAAGTGACGATTAATGGTTGGCTTCGATCCATCTATCAAATGTGATTCGAACCTTAAATTATCAAAGTAGATAAATCCTCAAAATTTCATGTAAATTATCACAATCTATATAAAAATTTAGAATTGCATGGTTAAAATAAAAAATTTCGCGAAGTCAAGGGGTTTTGGCTAGGGGTTTACACAAACCAAGTTAGGTTGGTTAGCTCACTCAACTCAACTCAAAAAAGCTCAATTCAACTCGAATCGAAGCTGAATTCGAGCTGATTTTTTTAGCTCGAAAAAAATTTCGAATCGAGTTCAAGCTTGCCCAAGCTCGACTCAACTCGGATCGAACCCCGACTCGAATCGAACTCGGATCAAACTAGTTCGGTGACTTGGCTACTCTATTATTGATGTTGCTCACCAAGTGTTCGATGAAATGACTCAACGAAGTGTCAACTAGTGGCAAGGAAGGTATGTATAAGAACAAATATTATTTTTCATTAATTTTGACGTTGCCTATAAGGTGTTTGATGTAATACTTGTAAACAGCTACAGTTGTTTTACATGCACTGAGAAATTGAAAGTGCACTGCATATGTTTGTGAAAATGCTGCAGAGACTCGATTTTGGCTTGAACTCGGCTCGAACTAGCCTGAGCTACTCACCAAACTGAGCTGAGCTAGCCATTTAGGCTTAAGGACCGAGCCTAGCCAAGTTCGAGCTAGGGTCAGCTAGTGGCTGAGCCGTGGCCAGCTCGACTCGGTGTACTTCCCTAGTTGTGGCATAAAATTTCATAACATTATATAATGCTGACAGAACCTTCAGAAAAATCAACTTTCAGTACTATTATTGAAAACAACCCGAATCTATAAAAAAATTTATGGGCCTAAGTCTAACAACACCTTAATGTTTGCAATATTAGTTCATTAATGTTTGCAATATTAGTTCCTAATTTATGAATTCATTTAAATGAGATATCTTATTATTCAAATAGATTTAGATTGATCAAAAGTGGGCCTCACCATGTGAACTAGTGATATTTAGGGGTGTACATCGAGTTAAACTGAGTTGAGCTGAGGCCAGCTCGACTCTGCTCAAACACTGGCTAACCTCAACTCGAACTCGGCTCGGCTCGGTCCTTGAGCCTAACTGACCAGCTCGGCTCGATTCGGTCAATAGCTCAAGCCAGCTCAGGCTGAGTTCGAGCCAAGATCGAGCCAAGTTTGTCATTAAGGCATTTTCACAAACACCTGAATTGCAACTTCAAAATCCCATTGTTTTACAAACAAAGGCAATAGTTTTACAAGTATTTTATCAAACACCTTCTAAGCAACATAAAAACCAAAAAAAATAAAAAGAAAAAGGATATTTGTTTTATGTACATACCTTCCTTACCACCAGCCACATTTCGTTGTCATTTTATCAAACAGTTGGTGAGCAACATCAATGGCAAAGTAACCGAGTCACCGAACTGGTTCGATTCGAGTTCGATTTGAGCTAGATTCGATCCGAGTCGAGTCGAGCTAGTGCCTGCTCGAACTCATTTTCGAGCTCAAAAAATCAGCTTGACTCAGCTCGAACTCAACTTCGAACCGAGTCGAATCAAGCTTTTTCAAGTTGAGTCAAGCGAGCTAACCAAGCTAGTTTGGTTCGTGTACAGCCCTAGTGACATTAGAAAATAATTTTTATTTATATAATTTTAGAAATTCTAATTCAAATCAAATTATTGATTTACGGAATCATCTTTTTAATTTAATTTCATTTGATATTCTTGGATTATTATTTCTTTCTTTCAAGTTTATTGGACAAATTTTATTTTATTGCATAAGACCTATATAGGAATGTCCTTAGCTATGTTAATAACTGAGGATTGGAATTGATGCTTGATTTCTTATTCATGAAATGTGGTTGAGTATGAATAGAATTTAAATGTATAGTAGTATTATTAGTTAGGTAAATTTTGTGAAGCATATCAAATAATTTAAGTACACTTAATATACGAGTTATTATATAGATCTCAAGTCTGAAGTACACGCTAAGTACTCGAAATCTAAGTCGTGACAGTTTATGTTCTAGAAGGGAAGTCCATTGTTTTGAAATGAACGAGAACTCTCCTATAAGTCCATCCTGCAATCTACGGGTAATAAAAAGCCAGTTATTATTGCACTCGGCAAGATAGGGACAATGTCAAATATAGCCATAGTGCGTGGGACTTATTCATCAGCTCACGTTTTTTGGCTTGACATGTTCTTGTATGTATCGACTTCCGCAGCCTCAACAAGGCAACGGCCATGCTATTATCTTATGCGAGAGAGGGAAAATGGATCAAAAAATACTACGCATCATATTTTGTTTTACAATGCAATGACATTATGTTTTTAAGAAACACACTCGCTGCCAAGATCGAACCCATTCATCTGTTAGGCTGCCTATCATTCTGGCTGGAACCCATACACCATGACGATTAAAACTCATGCAGACTGCACCAAACTCAAGTGGGCCATAACACAAGCTTAGAGGTTTAGGTATAAGTCCCTATGGGGTGGCCCGCCGGAGCGTTGAATCAGCCGAATTTTTGGGATCAATGGCAGACAAAGGGTACTGGAATGAAGTCCCTTACTAAGAAAACATACCGTGTAGTAACGGCCGTGGATGATAAAATAACAGCCATTATTTTGGAAAGAGGGCTTCATTTAACAAGAGAGAGAGAACACAATGCGGACTTGTAGAGCAAACGAGTTCCTGAAATTAATCATCTTTCTTTAAGCGAAAAACAAAAAAGATAATTGTAATAGAAACACTGATGGGATAAGAGATTACAACGATAATTTCAAATTGAACTCCCCCGACCAGTACTCCTAATACCACAATTCTTGCTATGCTGAGATGCAACTCCAAACCCAAGCATCACCTGATTACAATATCATCCCCCCTTCACCTCTCCTCTCTCCCTCCTAATCTTATTGAAAAACCCGCTTTCCCCAACTCCCCGTTGGTTGGACGGTTGTCATCAAATAAAAACTCTCCCAAAATAAACTTCATTTGAAAAAGGAAAACGAACTGAAATCGGAAAAAGAAAACAAAATCACCATTTGTCTTTTTCTTCCTAGTACCTGTAGTGAGCAGGCTTGTAAGGGCCCTCGACAGGTACACTGATGTACTCAGCCTGATCGGGCGTGAGCTTGGTTAGCTTGGCACCAAGCTTGCCAAGGTGAAGTGCTGCCACCTTCTCATCCAGATGCTTCGGCAGCACATAAACCTTCTTCTCGTATTTGCCTGTCCCCTTCTCCTTCCACAATTCGATTTGTGCAATCACCTGAGCAGATTTCCAAGTGAGTTGACATCTCAATAGAAAGGATAGAAACCCATCTGCAGTGTTCTTGATCATATTTCACATTTCAAATAAAATAAAAATTAGAAGCCTACATTCTTCCTACAGAGATTATTTTCTTTGACATCTCTTCTTATCATGGTAGGTCCTGTTATCATTCATTTTTTGTCAGATTACAAAGACATACCAAGTGAAGTCACTTGAGTGCACTCTGTCGCTTCAGAAACGTAGAACCGAAGCACAAGCGCAAGATTACATTTTCTCATCAGGTGATCCCCATGCATGGAAACAAGACACATGTGGGAGATTGGAGCCTCTCGTCTAGTGATCACTGCTGTTTAGGTGCATATCTCGAATCAGGCCAACCTGATCATGAAGTGGCCATACATTTACAAAACAGAATACTGATGAGTCCATATTCTGTATTACATGTGCCCCACCTCATCATCATATCAGTCTGATTTTTGAGGCATGACATCCACCCAATGGGAATCAATGAGAAGCTCCAATCTCGTCTACATGTCTACCGCTTCTGTTGGAGTTCCCTGCATTGCAACCCGGACCATGCATGCAGAGACCCATCACATAATTGGCAATGGTTCGGCAATCACAGCAGTCTAATCTTGTGAATTTTGATGATTGAACATGGGCCACACCTATTTGCAGGTCATGATCTATGGCAACCATAATCAATCACCTTGATTTTGCGCTGGTGACCGTCACTTATGACAATCCAACCCAATCAACGGTACCGATTTTGACCAAACCGAATGTATTGTAAAGATGTATGCTGGCAAAGCATAGAAGCAATCCTATGTTCTTTCCACTTTCTTTACCTGATTGGTGAAGGAGCAGGACATGACAAAACTGGGGTGCCCAGTAGCACACCCAAGGTTCATGAGGCGTCCCTCGGCAAGAACGATGATGCCAGTGTTGGTGTCAGGGAAGACCCACCGGTCCGTCTGCGGCTTGATTGTGATCCGCTTCACACCCGGGTAATTTTCCAGACCTAGCATGTCAATCTCATTGTCAAAGTGTCCAATGTTACACACGATGGCATTGTTCTTCATCTTCCTCATGTGGTCCACCATGATTATGTCCTTGTTTCCGGTCGTCGTCACAAAAATGTCAGCTACAGAGACGACGTCCTCAAGTGGCAATACCTGGAGACCTTCCATCAAGGCCTGGAGGGCACAGATGGGATCGATCTCTGTCACGATGACACGGGCACCTGCCTGCTTGAGGGCGGCTGCACAGCCCTTGCCAACATCTCCGTAACCACAAACAAGTGCAACCTTGCCAGCGATCATGACATCAGTGGCCCTCATCAGTCCATCAGGAAGAGAGTGGCGGCATCCGTACAGGTTATCAAACTGCAGCACAAAACATCAGAAATTATAAAACGGTTTGTGCATTTACACTCAAAAAAAATTTCATTTTGTATTGTGCATTTGGATTCTCAATTGAACTAAATTGCAATAATCCAACTGAAAATGGCAGAAAAGACTAAAGTGGGGCAGGCATATTTTAATTCAAAAAAGATGATGTCCTAACCATTCATCGCAATTCCATGTGTTTCAAATTGGATCTGAAGCGATCCTAAGTTCAATAAGAGGACTAATCTATTGACATTAACAGAGTGGGGCTGGCTACGCTTTGGCCATTGCACTCCATTGAATTAATCCATTGTAAATTAGTACAGTAGCTTTAGATCCAAATCATGAAAAATGCAGTTGCCCTTCTACAAATCAGATCAAGATACATGTTCTAAAATCTGATCGTTGCGATGCTAGATTTCCTCAATCTGAAGATCTAACCTTTTCATTTAATAGGTAATTAAGCTAAAATCACTAATTCAATATCAACAGTTAAAATTCAACACAGATATCTGAAAATTAAAAAGGAAATAATCACAAGAACAACCAGGTTTTACAATGAAAACAGAACTATGTGTTACAGAATTCAATTGCCACATCCAAATCAATAAATATGCGGTTGCCCTACTCCAAATCAGATCAAGAGAACTAATTTAAAATCACGCATTGTGCTGTCAGATCTATACAACCTGAAGAAAATCTAACCTGCTAATCTAATCCGAAGTTAAGCTAAATTCACTGATACGGCATCAGCAAGCAACATTCAAAACAGACATCTGAATCAAACAACAGCATTGCTCGACTAACCAGATCAGAAACGGGAAAAGGGCAATAAGCTCAAAATTAATGAGGACTTTACAATGAAAAGAGAGACTTGAAAATACACATTAAAATTAAAACTCTTAAAAACCCCTAGATCAAAATCCAATACCGTCATCCTGATCAGGCACCAACATTGCTTTCCAATTATCTAAAACCGATCAAACAGAGGCTCGTGAATGGAAATAAAGCCCTGAAAACTCTAGATCTAAATCAAATCTTACAAAAAAACCTAGATCATTGAGATCGCAATTGATCTATGAGATCAGAGATCAAAAAAACGTTAGATCTAAAGCAAAATACCGAAAGCCCCAGATCGATGGCAAAAAACCTTAGATATGAATCAAAACACAAGAAATCTCTGGATCTATGTATATTCTACCGAAATTAGAACTGTTTAAACCTAGATTGGAAGCTATACCTTGCTCTTGGTGACGGAATCGTTGACATTGATTGCAGGGAAGAGCAGCGTCCCGTTCATCTGCATCTGATATAACCTCTTAACACCGGTCGTCGTCTCCTCCGAAACCCCGACCAATCTCTCCTTCATCTTATGGAATCGCTTAGGATCGACCTTCAAACCTTCCTTTATAATCGTCAGGACGATCTGAAACTCGGCATTGTCCGTCGATGTCGGATCCGGCACCTTACCGGACTTCTCAAACTCCTCCTCGGCCTTCACCCCCTCATGAATCAGCAGGGTCGCATCGCCCCCATCGTCGACAATGAGATCGGGTCCACCGTCCGGGCCCCAGTCGAGGGCCCGCTCGGTGCACCACCAGTACTCCTGAAGAGTCTCACCCTTCCAGGCGAAAACAGCAGCGCTGTCGCGGGCGATGGCCGCGGCAGCGTGGTCCTGCGTGGAGAAGATGTTGCAGGAGCACCAGCGGACATCAGCGCCGAGGGCGGTTAGGGTTTCGATGAGAACAGCGGTTTGGATCGTCATGTGGAGGGAACCAGTGATGCGGGCGCCCTTGAACGGCTGAGATGGGCCGAATTCGGTTCGGCAGGACATGAGACCAGGCATCTCGACCTCAGCTAGATCGAGCTCGAGGCGGCCGAAGTCCGCCTGCGACATGTCCCTGACCTTGTACTCGCGGCCGGTGGAGGTCTTCTCGACGATTAGAGACATGGCTGCTGTAGTACGAGATCTCTCTCTCTCTCTCTCTCTCTCTGCAGAAGGAGAGATGCTGCGGGTGGAATGGGAGTAAGAGAGTTGGAGGGAGTGAGAAGTTTAAATATAGGTTGGATGGGAAATGGACGGTAGAGATTGCCTCTTGAGGTTAGTTGTACGACGTTGATTTGGGTTGGATTTGGTAAACTGGGTCCCACTTCTTCAGGAAGAGAAAGGGAACCGTATTGGGAGGGGAGACGTACGCATGTAGGATGCTTTACGCCAATGTTCAGATTTCTGGAGAAATGGAAAAGATACGTGCGAGAGTATGAAACTCAAATGCTACTTCATGTTGTATGCACGTGAGACATCTAGCTAGTTCGACATTTTCTACGGTCTGGTACGTGTTTATAATGGTGGGCCAACCTTCTTGTACGGATTAGATGGTGGAGGCCCACTTGTTGCGTGTGAGACCTCATTTGTAAGAATACTGAGTTTATGAGGCACTCAATTCAGTTTATGTGGCACTTCTATACTAGATCTGCACCGTTCATTTTGCTCGATCATGATATGGATGGACCACTTGTTAAAAATGACAAATTGGCAGATGATTTTAGCCGTGGATTGAAGCATTTTGTGGTTTGAATGTTAACAATTGGTGGCGTTTCTTCTAACATCTCGATTGTAATCTTCAAAACTTATCTGATCTGTGGCTAGGATTAACCGACAGGTGTGATTCCTGGGCATCCCTAATTTATATGGGATCAAGGTAAATGGTCCAGTTTCAAACATGTGCCACATGCAAAGCAAATGGGACGGGAGCCTATTAGGTGCGGCACGTATTAATATATGTATTCTATTTCCCCGCCATCGCTCCGTTTTGCCGGATCATTTTAGGGGCGAACCCAAAAATGAAGGGAATGTTTCATAATATTTATTTGTCATCTAATCTCATTATAAGGCCACATAAACTTAAATAAAGGCATGGAATAAAAACCCAACAATAGCTTGATCCAAAAAATTCATAGCAAAATGGACAGGCAACATGAATATAGAATACATGGGCCACACCATAAACAATAAAGAAACCGTCAATCCAGTTCAAAGTACATATTATCGTGTGGGCCACACCGTAGACAATAAGGACAAGCATCAATCTAGTTAAAAGTACATAATTTACCACGTGTTGAGTGGATCAGCCTGGTTTTTTTTTTCTCCAGCTGACATGGAGGTTTGGTTGTCACATTGGACGGGTTGGATTGCGTACATTAATAACTTTTATGATTATGTACTAGTTAGTAAGTAATGCAGCTATCCAACTGCCCTTGTCACCTAAAACTTGCAGAGGTGGCAAATAAACTACGCCATGTACTAGTAAGACAATAATGCAACTATCCAGCTGCCCTTGTCACTTAAAACTTGCATAGGTACCGTATAAACGACGGGTTTGGATGGTAAGATTAGGTGGTATTAAATTACATATGATGGGATATTATTATACTCCGTATTTAAAATTGATAAAAATAAATGAATTAATTTAGGTATTTGACCTTTTACTATCTCTATGGGTTATGTCGATGCATCTGTTTGTATATATGCACCCTTAACACCCGATACTTAAGTTGTATGTGAATATAAGTGACAAGCATCAATTGTGAAATCTATTCCATTAATTAAAATTTCAATATCCACCAAATACAAGCATTGTCACCTAAAATTGCATACATGGCATATAAGTAATTCAAATGAAATTTTTTGAAGTAATAATATCACTTCATATTTATCATTAACTAGAAATTGAGGTTATTTAATTATATGACCACCAAAATGTCCAATGGTCATGTTTCAACTAACAAGTATGCACAAATCTAATTTAAGATTGTTCAAGTAATCTAATTATTGAATTTAACTTACAAATAGTGGATTTCACCATTTAGTTGGTTTAATTTGAGTTAGTGCATGCCACCTGTGCAATTTTTGAATGCCTACGTATCAAGCATCATAAGCTGCTAGAGTATCAAAGTATCCGAATAGCAGTACTGGTGTTTGAGCATGGAGAGATGATAACCCAAAAGGGGGGCAACTCTATACGCAGCATACATGCCAAAGTGTGGCATATCCGAGTGTCGCCCAAGGGGGCACATTCAGTAGTGACCCCTCTAGCACCCAGGACGGTATTGGTTAGTGCCGGAAAAGTTATGTGGGACACACCATGATGTATGTGTTTCTTTATGTTGTTCATTCATTTTAATAGCTCCTTTTAGGATATGAGCCAAAAAAAGAGGTGGATTCGAATTTCAGATGAACCACTGTTACAATGCTTCACTTGTAAATGTTTGATGCAAGTAGTACTATAAAGCTATAGAAGAAAAAGATCCAAAGTAAAAAATAAAAAAATAAAAGTCAAACCAAACCAAACACAAGAGGCAAGAGCCGTAGATATTTACATGGTGAGACAACAACTATTTCGCGGGGTAGAAAACACATCACTTTATCCTTTAGGAAAAATAAGAGAAACCAAATTGCAGTGCTTATCTCTCATTCCCATTGCACAAGAAATCTCTCACCCACAAGAAAATTGAACCTACTCTCTACCATACTCTTTATATATACCACACCACTAGAGAGAGGGCTTTGAAAAAACAACTTAGAGAAATTATGCTTCACAATCGTACAAAGAGAGAGAGGGTGAAAGAGTTACAGAGAGAAAGTGTGGGTCTCCTACTAAGATATTACTACAATTCTTCGCTTGAATATTAGTTTCTCTAATAGTGTAAAAGATAAACACTTTGAATACTAGTTGTCCAAACATCACCATTCGCTAGGTAACACCAAGTATAAGAGAAGTTCTACACCAAACAAACTTTCCTCTCATAATAGTCTTTGTCAGCATATGACAAGCATATGACAACGTTATGTTGTCATTGGTATGAATCTTTTATAATGACACTATAACTTTTTCATTTACATATGCGGACCTTCCATGATAGACTTGATTCTTAACAAAATATAAAGTAATTTAGCGATCTTAATATAACGAATCTTCTCATATTCTAAACTAAGTTTATTAATCAAGTTTCTTTCACGGCTTCTATAGTAATCATATGCTTCATCTCAGTGATAGATAGGACAACTGTTATTTGTAACATCGCTTTCCAACTAATTAGACTACTTGTAAGAATGAAAATTTAGTCACTAGTAAACCTTTTCTTGTCCAAATTACCTATAAAATTAACATCCACATATCCAATGATATTACCTTTTTTATCACTATTCTTATGTAACGTAGGACCCATTTTAGAACTTACCAATGTACTTTTTCTAGATTTATCATATACTTGCTTACCACAATACAAAAAACAATGGTGATTGGATGTCCATTGTTAAAATCCTTTTGGATGCCACCAAAGTTTTGAATCAAGTTAATATTTATGTATTCCCTTCAACCAATTGTGTGTGACCTGATCCGTAGGTTGGATGGAAAATGAACATTACAATGGGCCTTAGAAAGTTTTTAATGATGGGCATTCAATCACCATTGTTTCCTACTATGGGGTTCACCTACGATGTGGATCGGCCTCTTTTTTCGCTCATGCCCTAAAATGAGTTATCGAAATGGATGGACCGCCTGGATAAAACACATACATCATATGGGGCCGAAAGAGCTTTTCCAATAGCGACAAAGACTGAGATGGGTATAGAGCGGTCACTATCGAATTTGAGTCCCACCCACAATGAATTAGGCCTATTCACTCATCTAGTGTGTCATGCCTTTCAATTCGAATATAGAGTGTGTACCCTTAAACCTGAGTTATGGACTATAACTCGTGCATCCAATATACTAAAAATCTTATATTCATATTATTTTTTAAAGGCTTAGTTAAAATATACACTAAGTTCACAATCACAAACATTCATCAAGACATCTCACATTCAATTATTCCAACCACACACATATATCTACCACCAAGATAATTTATAAACATTCGGTTCACATGTTTATGTTATTCACAAAAACTAATCATTGTATTACAATCTAACCATTTGGGGCTTTATTAAAATATTGACTAACAAATACCTCAAAATATTCAAAATTTTTCAGCTGCTCAACTAAAATCAGTTCAGAAATATATATAATTAAAGAAATAACATAAGTTTCAACTAGATACACTAGTGATTTAACACATTGAGTTTGTCTTATTTAAGAATGGGCCATTGCCCTTGTGGTTTGTCCACTAGTTCACTTTCCTAACCTCAAATTTGAGTAATTATTTCATCATCTAATAAATTTGTATGGTTTTTCTATCAATATAACGTCAGGTGGCTAAGCCTAGTCAGTGAATTCATCATGGTTCATACACATAATAATTAAAATAGAAATGAATGAATATCAAGAAATGCATGAATGCATCAAGTGGGTTGATCAATCCACTTGCTTGAGTTGTATTCCAACAACCCGCATCTCCCCTTTTGAGGTAGGCCTCCACCATTTTGGTATGCTTTCACATATTGTGGGCATCCAAGGATGGTCCCTTAGATCACCCACTACTTAAGTACGTACAAGTCATACAGGGAGCGCCCTTAGGTATTAAACATAGTTGTGCGATGCATGACATGGATGCACAAGAATAACTAATGCATAATATTAACAATTGTCACATATATAACAGTATATGACATTTCAATTCTATGCAAATTCAATAAAGCACTCAATAGAAAGAATCACAAATTGTAAGATAATCAATCAATCAACTATTTTAATCACAACGGAGAGGAAACATGTTGGGATCACTTCCTTGAAATCTGGTGATATAAATTCTAAGATGTTACCCCAAAATTAATCAGTTTGCAATCACCTAATTACATAGCCTAATTTGCTCATTGGTTGCGTCTATCTAAATGTATATGATCATTTCACCTTTGGTTAATCAATTCCCTATACATCCAGAGAATCCAACTGTTATATTTTACCCATAACCCATATAAACAGTTCTCTCCATGTGTAGTCCATTTGACTAACCAAAGAAATCTAATAATCTCAATGTTTTCAAACGATTAAGGGTTAATACCAATTTACATTAATTAAAATATCAAAGTTTAAATCAAACCAAACATTTCAGCGAATTAACGATCGATGGAGATCAATTGACAATCCCCTCGATTGATCGAGATAAATTTAAATTTCTAACATAACTCTATGGACACTTTTTGTTTCTTTCGATTGGTCGAGACTATTTACTCGGTCAACCAAACTGTACCTTCAATTGATCGAACCACCTTGTCGATTGATTGATCTGAATTTCGAAATATGGACTTTGGTTGCTAGACAATTTTGTATTACTTTTGATCGATTGAACAAAATTAGAAACTTCACGTTTAAGCCTCTAGATTGTTTTTACCGCCTTCGATCGTTCGATCCGGCTCTGTTGCACCAAATCTAAACGATCTGAATCTTTACAATTTTATGGTTTTCTCTAATTTATTATTTTAAATGCTTCTTTGATCAAGTGAGACCGATCTGAACCATCCATTAATTCACTAAATCTCAAAAATGGGAATGAACGAATAGATCATTTAGATCTAGATCATTCATGCTTTCAAACTTTTAATTCAAAGTATAATATGTACAATTCTACCATATCGTCTTTGTGGCCTATCAGACAGTCCTAAATCTCAAATTGGGAATAAGTCAACAGTCGTTTAGATCCATAACATTTATGCTTTCAAACTTTTAATTCAAAGTATAATATGTGCGATTCTACCTTATCACCTTTATAGCCTATCACACAGTCAGATCCACACAAACTTTATGGATAACAAATTAGATATATCCCAAAGTAAGCAATACTGGGGATCAAATCCGATTCATCTTATCACCATCTTAGAATCTAAAGTATAATCTAATATATATGGTTAGATATAGTTAATGTAGGCCATCATATAATCTAATCAATTCACACACACACACACACACACACACACACACACACACACACACACACATATATATATATATATATATAGTTCATATTAGATTTAACACCACTAATGGTCCACACACAATATACAATTTCATATCTATAATTAGATTTGATTAATATGGCTCATCTACTAATCAGATCGATATGAAAATTATGACTTTGTTATCCTTGGCCCTTAGGATCAAATGATCCGTTCAGATCTATCTTTATACATACAGTCGGATGTAAGTAATTTTAATCAATTCATTAAAATATTATTGT
The DNA here is from genome assembly GCA_037074715.1 of Magnolia kwangsiensis. Taxonomy (NCBI): domain Eukaryota; kingdom Viridiplantae; phylum Streptophyta; class Magnoliopsida; order Magnoliales; family Magnoliaceae; genus Magnolia; species Magnolia kwangsiensis. Next base: position 151,201,444 of record CM073574.1, on the reverse strand, counting down.
CTATATATCGAATTTCAAATAATTTCTTTCTAAGATTTCTCTACGTACCTATGCAATGATCATGTGATCGATCCACACTGTCCATTGCATAGATCATGCAAAAATAAGTTGAATACATAAAAATAAAAGAAATATAAGGGTTGTGATTTACTTGATGAAGCCCTCTGAGAACTTTCTCTTTAGAATTTTTCTTAACTAGAAGTGTTTTTACCAATTCAGTTATTAACTTATTTTTATTCTTAATTAAAAATTTGTAATTCAGATCTATTAGTGTATCAATGGCTTGGTATCAAAAAGGCCTATCTGTATGAGCAAATACCAAATGTATTTCCATTGGGACAAATTAATTCCTTCCTTTTATCTAACAACTTTACATTAAGAAAGTATTAAAAGATGACCTACATCTTTTGTGAGAAAACGCCTTTGAAGATAGTTCTTCATCTTTACCTCCTCAATTCCTTTATCATCATTTCTTGTAACAACAATATTAATAACATATACTACTAACACAATAAAACCTGAAGTGTCTTTCCTAAAAAAAATGAAATGATCTGCATGACTTGGAACAAAGACTTATTTCTTTACAACCATAATAAATTTGTCAAACCATGCATGTGGAGACTGCTTCAACTCATAAATCTCCTTTCTTAGTTTACAAACTTTATCTGACTCCCCTTGGACAATGAATCCAAGTGGTTGTTACCTATAGACATCCTGCATGAGAGCACCATGAAAAAAAAGAAGAAGCATTTTTTATGTTCAGTTAGAAGAAGGGCCAACTACATAAAGGATAACACGAATATAGCTCAACTTGGCAATAAGAGAGAGTGTTTGAATATAATCAATGCAAAGGATTTGAGTATGTGCCTTGGCAACGAAGCAAGCCTTCAAACATTTCATAGTAACATCAAAGTAAAGCTTAATGTTGTAAATCCACTTGGATCCAACAACACGTTCACCGGGATGAACTCTTAGGTGTTATTCTGATAAAGAGAATCCATCCCCTCTTTCATTGCCTACTTTTACTCCTTTTAATTACTAATTGTAATTTTAAGTATACCAAATTTAGAATTATTACCAGCCACAATGTTTCGTCCAATATTGGACGTTAGGCGAGGTTTTTACCGCGGGATTCTTTTCACTTAGGGTGGTCCACTAGTGCGAAGATGCTCTTAGAGATGGGCGCTTGGCGGCCGTGCGTGCAGCAAATCATTTTCTTTCTTGGGCTTTGCTACTAAGTCTGCCCACTGGAAACTCACCCCCTTTGTCTCACCACATGATGATCCTGACGGTTCATCTCGAAGGTTCCTACGTAAACAGGCCACTGAGAGAAATTTTCAGTAATAAGAGGACCGGACCACGCGAAGGCTGAAGAGATAGAATCCTCTTTCCCATCATTTCTTTCCACGGGACTTAGGTGGGCCACATAATAAGGAACAGTCGAGAACCAACCCATAAATCTTTCCCACTTACGGTGGGACTCACCGTGTTCGGTACACCACATCTAATCCATTCGTCAGATGCAACCCACTAGGATGAAGAAGCATAATAAATTCAGGTCATCTGAATATCCAGGTAGGCCACACCACGTTAATTTAGAGGTCTTAGTCATGAAATTACATGGTTTCCTGCGCTGTGGCCAACCTAAGCGGTGGATCGGACAGATTTTTGGCTTATACTGTGATCGTGAGGGGAAGAACACATTGGAAGTAGTAGATCGGATGCAGAGCTAATGTGGGCTCCACAGCAGCCTGGTACATCTCTTTTACTTTTTGTATGATACATCTCATCCAAGTTTCCGAAGGCCGAATCATTTCATGACGACATTGTGACATCACTGGGTTTTTATTTAAATTACCAGTGTACACGTCCAAGTTCATCAACAACTGGAGCTGATTAGGTGTTTCCCTTACCGTGGGGCTCACCTTTATGATGTGTTTTATATCCATGCCGTCCATCCGTTTTTACAGATCATTACAGGAAATATTCCAAAAAGTTTAAGCGGATACAAATCTCAGGTGAACCACGCCACAAGAAACAGTGGTGATTGAATACCCACCATTAAAAACTTTCCAGGGCCCACCAGAAGAAGATCCCTAATGTTAATTTTCCATCCAACCCGTTGATAAGATCCAACAGACCTGGATAAAGGGAAATACAAAGATTATATTGATACAAAACTTTTGTGGCTTACAGAATTTTTTTTTTAGTCATTCACCACTTTTTTCTGTGGTGTAGTCAATCGGAGATTTGGGTATACTTAAGGTTTGGTATAACGTACTAAACTGATCTGAAAAAACATATGAACGGCGTGGATATACAATAAATTATCAAGACAGGCCCCACATGGTAAGGGTAGCACCCACAAGGGTGTTACCTGCTAACACCGAATCCGCTCCGATCAACCACGGCAACAACTCACAACCGTCAGCTACGTGTTATGTATCTCATACGTTCATTACGTCGGCCCAACATTCGTATGTTTTGAGATGAAGGGAACCATTCATCCAATAGGCGGTTTACATAAGAACATAATGATGTTTGAAAATGTAACCTAGGACGCCAAAAGTAAATTTGATTTTTATGTGTTACTCGTTCAATGGTGGAAGGAGCCTAATTCTTTTTCAATAATAAGTACATGTACAGTGATTCCCACTTGATGGACGGATCAGATCTTACAGATACCCGAATTAGACATGTATGGTTGCGTAGATAAATTAGTATCTAACCGCGCGTGGATCAATTGGAATTCACCGGCCTGTAGAATCAGCAAAATCTCTTGGGCGGGTGCTTTGGTTGGTGGGTTCGACGCCGATTAATTCTCAGGAGCGTAGATGCACGAGCACTCCACCTTGAAAGTGCACTCCATCATACGTGGAACAGGAACACGTGTGAGAGATCAGACCCGTTCATCAATCAATCACAGCAGTAAAGACACGATATCTATAATACAGTGCCTATTAATCATAAGGTAGCCCAAACTATTATAAACCAATTGAACGGTTGTGAAAAATTGACCAACGGTTCAAATTCTATTTACATGCCTAACCGGCCCCTGACAAATTGGTACGATCTTACATACGTGTGATTCATTTCTCACCGGTACTTTCAAAGTGCGATCCAACGAGTGTCACGGCAGCTCGTATGTGGTGATCTAGGCCGTTCATCAACCGATAACCACAGCTCACAGTGTACGGTACCGAATTACATTTATCAAGCTAGGTGGGCCACCATGATATTTTTATGAAATCCACAGCTACCACCAGTTGCAACCAAATGATTGAAAAAGGTGTGGAGAGGACACGTACCCTCCAAGGTGTGGCCCATTTAAATATCCGATATTCCTATTTCTAATGATTTGAGTGGATTTCACATCATCACGGCACTGTCATTCCCTATTTTTTGTAATTGACGTGCTCAGCTGAAAAACAAATTAGCCTAATTTTCTGGCTTCCGCAAACGTGTGGTGCTGTAAATTATCTGTGGGCCTACTACGATCTATGTGCTTTATCCACACCGTCCATCTAATTTTTCAGATCATTTCAAGGCACCCCAGCTGCTAAAATCTTTGTTGGTGCTACAAAAGTTCGGCATCAAGCTGGTATTTGTGTTTTCCCTTCATCAAGGTCTGTGTGACCTGATCAACTGATTGGATAGAAAACAAAATATTACACGGAGCTTAGAAAGTTTTTAATGATGGGAGTTCAATCACTACTTTCTTGTGATGGACCTTGGATCATGCTCTAAAATGATTTGGAAGAAGATGGATGGCGTGGATAAAGCACATATATGGTAGTGGGGCTTACAGAGAAGCAATTTTCTATAGCAATCCCCTGCTATTTTTGGCAGGCCCACCCTAATCTGTACGTGAAATCTACTTTGACAGTAAGATTTGTTACCTTATATTAAGCATACTGAAATAAAATCAAATAAACATGTGATTCAGATGGGTCACACCAAAGGAAAGGTTTGGAGAGAGACGTCCACAGTTGACTTTTTTTTTTTGGCATACTATAATGATTATGTGAAATTCACTTAAACAATGTCATACAAATCTAATCATGGGCCCAAATATTAGGATAATTTGTGATTTACTGGGCCACATCAAGGGAAATAATTTGGAGGGTGGGCATCACCTAATACACTTTTTCTAATACTTTAGTCTATTTGAATCATAGGTGGGGATAAATTTTTAGCCCTATACTTAAAATTGAGCCATGCAGCTAACAATCAATGGGCATTTTAGAAACACATCACAGTAGAACCTTCACAGCTTCATGTCCAACATGCAATTTAAGAAAACGTACCGTAGTTTGGATCTATATGGATTTTCTCACTAAGGTAAATTATACTTTTCATCTGGTATCCGCACCTTGGTAAGAATATTGTTATAAATATGCAATTTCAAAGCATCTTATCGTAATATGATGTATTAGAGAGTAACTTTTGAAAATTTTATTTTTCAAGGATTTAAAATGTGCATTGCTTTTAGCAAAGCATTGATGCTGTTATTTTCATATTAATGAAAAAGCACAATTTATATGTACAATAACTATTCTTTAACATATAAAAAAGTATAAGATGTGAATGTAATGCAAATGATGTAAATTTCTTGCCATTAGAAGCTAAGTGAGGCCCACCATGACATTCATTAGAAATCCACCATATCCCTCCCTATTAGCTAAAAAAATGAACCAAATTCAAAACTTAACTAAGCCACACTCAGGGGAAAAAGAGAGTGAGAAATGTCTACCGTTGAAGTCTTCCTTAAGCTCATTGTAATGTTTATATGGCTTTAAAAGTGTTAATAAGGTCATTTCCAGTTAAAAAAAAGTCCATTGTAATGTTTATATGACTTTTAAAGTGTTAATAAGGTCATTTCCAATCTACAAAAGTCCATTGTAATATTTATATGACTTTTAAAGTGTTAATAAAGTCATTTCCAATCTAAAAAAGTCCATTGTAATGTTTATATGACTTTAAAAGTGATAATAAGGTCATTTTCAGCTTTAAAAAAAAGTCCATTGTAATGTTTATATGACTTTAAAAGTGTTAATAAGGTCATTTCCAGCTTTAAAAAAAAGTCCATTGTAATGTTTATATGACTTTTAAAGTGTTAATAAGGTCATTTTCAATCTAAAAGAATCTATTGTAATGTTTATATGACTTTAAAAGTATTAATAAGATCATTTCCAGCTAAAAAAAAGTTCATTGTAATGTTTATATGACTTTAAAAGTGTTAATAAGGTCATTTCCAGCTTTAAAAAAAAGTCCATTGTAATGTTTATATGGCTTTTTAAGTGTTAATAAGGTCATTTCCAATCTAAAAAAGTCCATTGTAATGTTTATAAGACTTTAAAAGTGTTAATAAGGCCATTTCCAATTAAAAAAATGTCCATTGTAATGTTTATATGACTTTAAAAGTGTTAATAAGGTCATTTCCAGTTTAAAAAAAGTTCATTATAATGTTTATATGGCTTTAAAAGTGTTAATAAGGTCATTTCCAACTAAAAGTTTTAAAATATTAACCTGTTCCAAAATTTACTTTGACTTTTGAATTTCACCCAATTTTTTAGTTCATCAAAGTGGGCCCCACGTAGCTTAATCCCGGTCCATTCAGGTCCAATGAAAATTGAAAATCTACCACATTTCATGACAGTTTAACCTTTCTTTACTATGGCTCGTGAGCGGGTGCGTGCAGCAGAAGGCAATCCCAGTCATTTGGGAACGGATTGACTACTCCTGCTACCGGCCAATGGCTAGTGCTTAGTGCTCTGTGGGCCCCACCATGATGTATGTGTTTCATCCATGCTCTTTATCTATTTTTTCAGATCATTTTACATGATGGGACAAAATATTAGTGATATAAAAGTCTCAAGTTGACCACTTTACAGGAAAAAGTGTTGAATGAGCGTCAACCATTAAAAACCTTTTGGGGGCATGAAAGTTTTGGATTAAGCTGATATTTATTTTTTTCCCTTAATCTGGGCCTGTATGACCTAATAAACAGATTGGATGTCAAATAAAAAGTACAGTGGGCCTTAGGAGGATTTTAATGGTGGATATCTAATCATTATTGTTTTCCTATGGTGTGGTCCACCTGAGATTTATATCCTTCTATTTTTTGGGATAAAGTGCTAAAATTATATTTAACAATGGATGAACAGAATGGATGTAACACATACATCATGGAGGGGCCCACAGAGCACCGACCACCGGCCATGGGATGGTGGCAGGGGGAGTAGCCAATCCGTTTCCCAGTCATTTGGGCACCAGGACTACCAGTCACACGTGGGTCTCTCCAAAGGTACCACGTGCATCTCGGTGACTGCAGGCAAAACAAGTGAGAAATGTCGCCCCAACCTGCAGTCGCACGTGACTCTAGAACGGGCCATCAGCAGTTTGTTTTTTTACAATAGGTCCACTGAATGCAGGTGAGGAAGAACCGGAATATGGTCCTTTGAATTGTAGAGGTGTGGTGGTTAGAAATCATATTTAAATCCCAGCCGTCAGTTTACATTCACGCACCTAATGGTGACTATTAACTATCATTTCTCCCTGCCTCAATTTGAAAGATGCCACCGATGCTTTATCTTGACCAGATTTCCACCCACAGTAGGTATGGACTATCCTGATTAAAAGCTACAGCGTATGCTTATTCTAATAACCTGGTTTGGGGACCATTGTAACTTGATCATGAAATCCAATCTGTTCATCATGTGAGCCCCTTATGTTTCCTTAAAATGCTAAAAATCAGGTTTATCCAAAATGCAAGTGGACCACACCATATAGAATCATGCTAAAAAATTCTAGAAAAACGTGGTGTGGCCCATCTGAGTTTTGGAATAGCCTAATTTTTGTTTTGTCCATTCAACCTGGAGGGGAACATCTTCTAAATGGATTGGATGGGGTATTAAAAACATGGTGATCCTGCACACAATCTAGTGCGCTCCACTGGGAATGGCCACTTAGGAAACGATGCTGTTATGATTCTGACCATACGATCAGAACATCAGATTTTATGTCGTTCCAGATGAACGATTGGCCCAATTCACTCAATGATGAGCCGATCAGACGATCTTGACCGTTGATGTAAGTTGATCTTGCTGATATGAAGTCCGATCACCTAATACATGTTACGAGAATTGCGTACTCCCGCGGGATACCTTTCCTTTCTTTCCTTAATTATGCAGATTTTAATGAAATCTGAGATCCGAGTGGTTGGTGTGTTGTTGGTGAGTTAGAACATAGAGGGTGAGGGACGAAAAATGTGGGGGTTTGGACAGTTTGACTTGGTTTCAATGGCGTATTAGGGCGTCTCGCGCGAGGAGAAATTTGTTTTTTACACGTGTCAATTCAGGACACATGTATTCGATCCACACCATTTATCGGGTAGGTACCATTGTAAAAAATTCACATCCATTAAAATAAATATTTCTCTGATCAGGTGGACCACATTTTCATGAAAACTATTGACGATTAAATAAAAGAATATGAACGGCTTATAATCCAACTCCTGAGTAAACTTTCTTGATTTATGTCCACCGTTACTTGAAAGTGGTCCCTACTTCATGATCAGACCAGATTCCTTGCATATGAACGAAGTTAGCACGTGTGTCATGCATGGCCTTTTGAACCTTTCCTCGCGCGAATAGCTGAGCATTTCTAGTGGTTATTTTTTATTCGGTGCTCCAGCGACTACATCTCCACCTCGCCTACTCTGACGGTAACGCACCCCATATTTCTTGGAATCTTGGCAGATTCACGTCTTTGTCTGGTTGGTGATCCGAGGGTCGAAAATGCCCTCAACAACCCCCGATCAAGACTCGAGGGTGCCTATTCTTTGACATGGAGGAAAAAAATGAAATCAGTCGTATCCGTTACTCAAGTGGGCCACACCACATAGAACGGTGCCGATGTGTTCATTGGTTTGTGTACGGAACCTTCAATGGCGTCGATCTTTCACCAAACCTCTTAACCAGGCGTAACTCATTGGGATGAAGTGAAGTGTTCCACACCACATTAAATCAGAGGTTGAGGATTATTTTACATTTTTTTCCACTACTGTGGCCGATCTATGTTTTATGTCGGGCTGACATTTTAAATGTACGGTCCAGATCAGATTTTTCACCCTATGGGCGGAGTGGAACTGATTTTTGATCTCGCGATTCTAAGAATGCGGGTTCCTAGCTTTCCACCTTCAAGCGCCATCGCGTTTGTGATTGATCAGTGACGTTCGTTGTTCGTCCCTGCGGTGATTTTGTTTCATATTCCAAAAATGGGCGTGGCTTCGGTGGATCAGGGGATTCACCAATGTGAGTGGATCGCTGACTGTGGGGCCCACCGTGATGTATGTTCATTACATCCACATCGCCCATCCTTTTTGAAAGATCATTTTAGAAATACGGTCCCAAAATGAAGCAGATCTAAATATTATGTGGACCACACCACAGGAAACATTAGTGATTGAATACCCACCATTAAATACTTCTTGGGGGCCACCGGAATGTTTAATTTCCATCCAATCCGTTGATAAGGTCAAAAAGATCTAGATGAATGGACTCTATAAATATCAGATTTATCTAAAATTTTTGTGGCTCACAATAAGTTTTTAATGGTCAATCACCATTATTTTTTGCGTGGTCTGCCAGAGGTTTGAATCTACTTCGTTTTTGGTATTAAGACTAAGATGAGATGTCAAAACGGATGGACAGCATGGATTTAATAAAAATACATCAAGGTGGGCCTCCCCAGTCAGGAATCCACCCACATCCACCGAATCCGCGCCCTCGTAAAAATACAGCTTCTCCATGTGTTGGGTGGGTCAGCTGATGAGTGGACAAGTGTCGTACTTTTGACCCATCATTTTGAAGTTGCACTCTCTGACACGTCGGCGTCGGATTTGGGGTTGGTGACATTAGAAAGAGGAATTTGTACGACGCGGCTTTATGATGCGTGATGCTCACCAACTCAATTTGACGCGTTGCATTTTAATTAAAACAAGAACCGATGCGTGGAATGTGCGGTGCACACACATGCGCCTTGTCCTGTAGCAATTAAGCTTTGGAACAGCCTTTTCACGTAGGGACCAGATTAAATGCGGCCTGAGTCTCACTCAAGATGATATACGATGATATATGTGTTGTATTTGTTTTAAAATAATATTAAAAATTTGAATTTTCAAATTTCGGTGTTTTCCCTCCACATTTAAATTTTGTTGTTTTTGAGGTGTTGGTTTTGTCCCACATCGGATTTGACAAGAGAAATTCTCTTGTTTATATGATAGACTTTTTGCCTAGGGCTTGAGCCCCTTTCAGGGGGCATGTGAATTTGGTCCTGTGGGGGGGCTATGCCAATAGCTCTAATCTATGCCATTAACCACACACGCGCGCGCGCGCCGAGCCGAGCCGTGCCGAGTCCGCGTGCGCGACGGGACAGGACGGGACGGGACGGGCTGGGCTGGGCGCGGGCGCGGGTGCGGGTGCGGGTGCGGTGTATGGGTACTCGCAGGACTGTATGTGCGAGAGTGTACTCGCACTTGCGCCTTTTCGTTTTTAAACCAGAGAGATGCTTCCCTTCCGGTTGGTCGCCCCTGCTGGGTTTAAACCCAACGGACCTAACCTTTTGTAAAGGGTGCTTATGCACCATTTCGAAGTCTATATAAAGACTTCCGATTCCAGTTTCAACATACGAAAAATTTCCTGCCTTATAAAATTCTCTCTGATACGGTTTTGTTACTAAGTTCATTGCTGAGTCAACTCAGCACTTTCGAATTAAACTGCAAGTGGTTCGAGCCCGTGTACAGTGAGTGCACCGCTGGGACCGGGTCATAGTCGTTGTATCCTGGAGGTCGATTGCTCTGGAAACCTGTTGCACTTGGGACGCTGTCCAAGGGGAGCAAATTCGATTTCAAGCCGAGTGACTCAGTCACGCCTCGACTCAATTCAATAAGTTTTTCTTTCTCTAAATTTATTTTCCTTTTTTGGTTCTCGATTTTTATAGTTTATTTAATTCAACATTTTATCCAACAATCTTGAAATCGAAATTTTGTGTTGAATTACATAGACTATGGCTACAGTAACAGTAAATGCTTCTACTGAGTTAGCCAAAATCGAACCGTTCGCTGGACAATCCTTTAAACGGTGGAAACAGAAATTGATGTTCGCTCTTACCACCCTGAAAGTTTCATACATTTTATCTGAATCATTTACTATAGATCCAGCAAATCAAAATGAAGTAACAGATGAAAATAATTGTAAAAATTATATTCTAAACTCTTTATCCAACGAATTATATGATGTGTATGCTTCTTACGCCTCTGCTAAAGATATATGGATTGCTTTAGAAAAGAAATACATATTAGAAGATGCAGGCGCTAAGAAACATGCAATTGCTAATTTCCTTCACTATGAAATGACAGACGATAAATCTGTCACAAATCAGATTCACGACTTTCAAAGTCTAATTCACGAACTATCGACAGAAGGAATTAAGTTGGATGAGGTGTTTCTGTCAGGAGCGTTAATAGAAAAGTTACCGCCCTCCTGGAAAGAATATAAAAATAGAATGAAACATAAGAAGAACGGTGTTTCTTTGGAAACCACTATCGTACACATACGAATAGAGGAGGCCAATAGAATCAGGGACCAAAAAGGAAATAAAAATGAGATAGATTCAAAAGCGAATCTTGTGGAATCAAGTCGAACAAATAATAAGAAAAAGGGCAACTGTCATAACTGTGGCAAACCTGGACATTATGCAAATGAATGCAGGCTCAAAAAGAAGAATGCAAACAATCAATTCAAGAAAAAGGGAAACTGCTACAACTGTGGAAAGCCTGGGCATCATGTTAAAACCTGCAGGCTTAAGAAAAATAAAGATAAGCCGCAAGCTAATCTTACAGAAACAGGAAATGAGTCTGACATAGTAGTGGCTGTGGTGTCAGAAGTCTTCCTTGTAAACAACTTGGAGTGGGTGCTAGATACTGGTGCAACTAGACACGTGTGCAAGGATCGTAGCATGTTTACCTCCTACCAAGTGTCAGGAGATGATGAACAGGTGTTCATGGGAAATGCTAGAACGTCTCCAGTTGTAGGGAAAGGGAAAGTACTTCTGAAACTCACTTCTGGAAAGACTCTAATGTTAAATGATGTCCTCCATGTGCCTGACATTAGAAGAAACTTGGTCTCTGGTTCGCTCCTCAATAAGGCTGGTGTCAAATTAGTATTTGATTCAGATAAGCTTGTAATGACTAAAAATGGAACCTTTGTTGGTAAGGGGTACTGTAGCGATGGTTTATTCATTGTAAATGTATCCAATGATAATAAGAAAACATCTAGTTCTGTTTATATCGTTGAACCTTTTTATCTATGGCATAATAGATTAGGTCATGTGAATGTGGCATCTTTAAAGAAAATGAAAAGATTAGGTTTATTACCTAATATATCTAATGAAGAGTTTGAAAAATGTGAAACATGTGTAGAATCAAAATTTATTAGAAAACCCTTTAAACAAATAGAAAGATCATCTGTTCTATTAGAGTTGATACATAGTGATTTAGGTAATTTTAGAAATCACATGTCTAGAGGAGGAAAAAGATATTATATAACTTTTGTAGATGACTACTCTAGGTTCACTAGAGTATATCTATTAAGGAACAAAGATGAAGCTTTAGATGCTTTTTCTAAATACAAAATTGAAGTTGAAAATCAATTAAATATAAAAATTAAAAGACTTAGAACAGATAGAGGAGGTGAATATGAATCTTCTCAATTTAGAGAATTATGTGAAAAGAATGGAATAATTCACGAAACTACAGCTCCTTATACACCAGAACAAAATGGAATAGCAGAACGTAAGAACAGAACTCTAAAAGAAATTATGAATGTCATGTTAAATAGTTCAGGCTTACCCTCAAATATGTGGGGAGAAGCAATTTTGTCTGCTTATTATATCCTAAACAGGATTCCATCTAAATCTTCTGAACAAACACCATATGAATTTTGGAAGAATCATATTCCTAGTTATAAATATATTAAAGTGTGGGGGTGTCTTGCTAAAGTAGGATTGCCTGAAACTAAGAAAAGAAAATTAGGTCCTAAAACGACCGATTGTGTATTTATAGGGTATGCACAAAACAGTGCGGCCTATAGGTTTCTAGTTTTAAAAACTAAGGATAATATTCTAGATCCTAATACAATTATAGAAGCTAGGGATGCAGAGTTCTTTGAGAACGTATTCCCTATGAAATTTAAATCTATAGGAATAGAAAAAGTTAATGAATCAGATATTGCGTCTACTAGTAAAAATGCTTACGAGAAAGTAGTAGAAGAGATACAACCAAGAAAAAGTATTAGAGTTAGAAAAGAAACTAACCTAGGAGATGGTTTTTTCACATTCTTAGTAGAAGATGATCCTACAACTTATATAGAAGCTATTAACTCTCCAGATGCAACCTTTTGGAAGGAAGCAATAAATGATGAGTTAGAATCTATTATATCAAATAATACTTGGGAACTTGTAGACCTACCACCTGGTAACAAACCAATAGGCTGCAAATGGGTGTTTAGAAAGAAACTAAAACCAGATGGAACTATCGATAGGTTTAAGGCTAGGTTGGTAGCGAAAGGCTTTAAACAAAAGGAAGGAATAGATTATTTTGATACATATTCCCCTGTAACTAGGATTACAACTATTAGAGTCTTAATAGCGATAGCCTCCATATAAAACTAGTGGTACACCAGATGGATGTTAAGACTGCTTTCCTAAATGGAGACTTAGAAGAAGAAATATATATGGAGCAACCTGAGGGTTATAAGATATTAGGTAAAGAAAATAAAGTATGTAGACTAATTAAATCACTATATGGTTTAAAACAGGCTCCTAAACAATGGCATGAAAAATTTGATGGTGTTTTAAAATTAAATGGTTATCATATAAATGATGTAGATAGATGTGTATATAGTAAAATTTCTGGAAATGATTATGTTATCATATGTCTTTATGTTGATGACATGCTTATTTTTGGAACTAATATTAAATTAGTTAATACAACTAAGAAATTCTTGTCATCTAAGTTTGACATGAAAGACTTAGGAGAGGCAAGTATAATATTGGGTATTGAAGTAACCAGGAAAAATGGTGTTATTATATTATCACAATCTCATTACATTGAGAAGATATTGAAAAAGTTTAACCATTTTGACTGTTTACCTGTCAGTACTCCTTATGATTATAGTGTGACTCTCATGAAGAATACAGAAAATAGTGTGTCTCAATTGGAATATTCCAGAATAATTGGTAGCCTCATGTATCTAACAAACTGCACTAGACCTGACATAGCTTTTGCAGTAGGAAGGCTAAGTAGATATACACATAACCCTGAAAAAGAACATTGGAATGCATTGTCTAGAATTTTGCGATACCTAAAAGGTAATATGACATATGGTTTACATTATAATGGTTATCCTACTGTATTAGAAGGATATAGTGATGCTAACTGGATCAGTGATTCAGATGAGACAAAATCCACTAGTGAATATGTTTTCACTTTGGGTGGAGGAGCAGTCTCTTGGAAGTCCACCAAGCAGACATGTATTGCTCGGTCGACTATGGAATCCGAGTTTATTGCCTTAGAAAAGGCTGGATCAGAAGCTGAATGGCTTAGAAATCTCTTAGCTGATATACCATTGTGGCCAAAGCCTGTATCGGCCGTATCTATTCATTGTGACTGTCAAGCAGCTATAGCGAAAGCAAAAAGTAAAATATATAATGAAAAAAGCAGGCATATTAGACTCAGACACAATATAGTGAAACATATGTTACGTGATGGAGTCATATCTATTGACTTTGTGAGGTTAGAAAAGAATCTAGCAGATCCTCTGACTAAAGGACTATCCAAAAAGTTAGTCAATGATACATCGAAGGGAATGGGGCTGAGCCTAATATATGAACTGCCAGTGTCGGTAACCCAACCTATACAAGTGGAGATCCCATGAGATAGGTTCAATGGGTAAACAACAAGACACGAGGTAGACGATTGCACTGAGTTATATGAGCCCCTTCTATGGTGTACAGTGCGAGCAGCAACGCAGAAGGATGAGTTTTTAGAACTCTTAATGGATCCATAACCATATATTTGGTGGTGTATACAGTTGCTGCATACACTTGATGGAATTCACCTATATGGGTGTGGAGGTGGAGGCCGCTTCCTATGAGAATCTAGGCGAATTCTCTAGAGCACTCATGAAATCCAGGTAATGGTGTATGGCCGAAACGCACCGAACCACAGAATCACTTGCAGAGGAAGAGTTGTGTGAGTGGCATGTACTTGCGATCTACATTAAAAGGATTCAGGTTCAAGACTATGGTGTCACCTGATTCCTGTAGACCTGTCTTGCTTACTCTAATGTCGGTTCAAGTCTATGGTGACACCGGCACCATTGCACAACTATTTCGCTTTAATCCGAAAGCATTTTATTTTAAAACATGTGGGGGATTGTTGTATTTGTTTTAAAATAATATTAAAAATTTGAATTTTCAAATTTCGGTGTTTTCCCTCCACATTTAAATTTTGATATTTTTGAGGTGTTGGTTTTGTCCCACATCGGATTTGACAAGAGAAATTCTCTTGTTTATATGATAGACTTTTTGCCTAGGGCTTGAGCCCCTTTCAGGGGGCATGTGAATTTGGTCCTGTGGGGGGGCTATGCCAATAGCTCTAATCTATGCCATTAACCACACATGCGCCCGCGCGCGCCGAGCCGTGCCGAGCCGAGCCGAGTCCGAGTCCGCGTCCGCGTGCGCGACGCGACGGGACGGGACGGGACGGGCTGGGCTGGGCGCGGGTGCGGGTGCGGGTGCGGTGTAAGTGTACTCGCGTGGGTGTGTGTGTATGGGTACTCGCAGGACTGTATGTGCGAGAGTGTACTCGCACTTGCGCCTTTTCGTTTTTAAACCAGAGAGATGCTTCCCTTCCGGTTGGTCGCCCCTGTTGGGTTTAAACCCAACGGACCTAACCTTTTGTAAAGGGTGCTTATGCACCATTTCGAAGTCTATATAAAGACTTCCGATTCCAGTTTCAACATACGAAAAATTTCCTGCCTTATAAAATTCTCTCTGATACGGTTTTGTTACTGAGTTCATTGCTGAGTCAACTCAGCACTTTCGAATTAAACTGCAAGTGGTTCGAGCCCGTGTACAGTGAGTGCACCGCTGGGACCGGGTCATAGTCGTTGTATCCTGGAGGTCGATTGCTCTGGAAACCTGTTGCACTTGGGACGCTGTCCAAGGGGAGCAAATTCGATTTCAAGCCGAGTGACTCAGTCACGCCTCGACTCAATTCAATAAGTTTTTCTTTCTCTAAATTTATTTTCCTTTTTTGGTTCTCGATTTTTATAGTCTATTTAATTCAACATTTTATCCAACAATATGTATTACATATCCAGGCCGTCCATACGTTTTCCCATGTCACTGTAGAGCCTTAGCCCAAAAGTGAAGTAGATCCAGTTCTTATGTGTATCATACCATATGAAACACTGGTGATTGACCGTTAATGAGCCACACGAGCTTTGTATCAAGCCGATATTTGTTTTTTCTCTTCCTCCAATTTTTCCGTAGGAAGCTTTAAAAGGAGGAGAGCTCAAAGGCCAATGTTTAATGTTTTTCTATAGTATGTGTTGCCTCTCAGTTTGAAATCCAATCACGTGTAACATGTGTGGACTTATGATTTAGAGGTGTACTCGAGTCGAGCCGAGTCGAGCTTTGCCCAGCTTATGCTTGACTCGGGCCGCTCGAGTCCCAACTCGTGATCTGCTCGACTCGGCCTTCGAGCTCAGAATAGTAGCTCGTGCTCGGCTTAGCTGAGTTCAAGCAGAGTTCGAGTCGAGTTTTCGAACTGACGAAGGAGCTGAGTTCGGCCTTCGAGCTCAGAACAGTACTGCATATATGAGAACTCGTCTTGGTCCTCATCATAATCCGGCTCTGCCTCCTGAATCACTGCCTCACCTGCTTCTAAGAAAGGGTCTGGTGGGTGTTGCAAATACCATCCCGTAACGTGGGAGTGAGTAGCTAACTTAGTGGAATAATAGAGCAAAGATTAGCATGTTCTCAAATCAATCATGCGATAATAGTAAAGCAGTAAATCAAACATTCCTAATACTGTTGTTAATGCAATATGACGTGACATGATGGATGCCCTCACCGACGATCTCCCTCATACGGCACCATCTTACGCCCGCGACATGCTTTCATCCCACAGTGCTCCACATCTTCCAGGCACATGCAATGTGATGGTGATATGATTACCGAGTTATTATTAGTCCATTCAATCAACAGGATTGGGAAACTAAGGTACTTCCCTTATATCAATCACAACATAGATCCTGTCTAGGGTTGTCACTCCTAGTAATCTCATACGATGTATATTTTGTAGGTCGCTGCAAGGACTGCCAGGACTGTTGCTCGCACTCGTTGCACCGCTCCCCCATCACCTTATCAATACAGGCCTACTTGTACTCTTGTCGCTACGGAAGGGTAGTCACCTCCCGTAGACTCAGAATATGCTCGAGGTCACTACAAAGGGCTGTCAGGGCTGTTGCTCGCACTCGTTGCACCGCTCCTCCATCACCTTATCAATGTAAGCCAACAACAAGAATATAATGTCTCATACCACCATAATCTGCTCACGAGTCTGGGTTGCTCACTGGTCACTACGGGGAGGTTAGTGGCCCCAGCATAGGCCGACAGCTTGACCACGGTGTCCCATACCACCATGCCCGGCTCATTAGTCTTTATGGATCAAGGTACCATGGTTGACAAGGTTTACAATGGTAAGTTCAGTACCCTAGGTTCAAGCAGTTATGACTCATACAGGGTAAACATACAATGGCCAGTCGGGTTACTTGACGGGCTCGACTAGCACCAGCGCATCTCAAGTCGAACGACATGAAGTGCATAAAACACCTCGTGTGGCCTAACCACTGCCGCCAACTCCAAAACACGGCTCGCGTTCATCGACGCGTCGTTCGTGGCAAAGATAAGCCAACCATGAATTCACTCGGTTGCCGACTGCCTGGACTAGGTATAGTCCCAAACATTTATGAATTCACATCAACAATCATATAAGAGAAATGGAAATGAAATACAACAATGTGAGCATGTTAACACATGTTATAACATACAACTTAAGTAAAACATCTAACACATGCATTTCATACATATAATGAAATCATACATATAGCTAACATGTAGGAAATCATTTACATCAGCATATTAATTGAGAATTCAATCTCAAACTAATTCATAACACCATTTAATTCAATACATACTAATATAAACATTTATACAAACACTTAGTCTACACACTTAAGTCTACATATAGTATGTCGACTCAAAGTGCGCATTTGGGCGAATCTCTTCGCCAAACTGATTATGCACGCATTCCTAATATCCTAATGCGATAAGAAGCCATGTCAATCATATCAGCAAAATATGGATGAAAACAGTATTTCCTACAAATGACTAAAATGCCCTAAATCTCATATTTTTCATCTACTTATGAAACAGGAAACGGACAGCATGTTGTACATGTCAAACGGCGTTGCCGTCGATAATTTACTATTAAACGACATTGAAAGCGCTGAAAACAGTCAATCAAAGCATCTAGAATCCGCACCTTTTATCCTATAAGTGTATTGATTCGAACGGATCGTATACGCTTCGTATACGGCGAACCGGGAACCTAATACACAAGATCTATAAGCTACCATGCTAAGGAACCGAAGGAACCTTAAATCAGCAAGTATTTAGGGTATTTTCTTACCTAGAAACGCGGCGAAATCACTGGGAAAGTGATTGAGGCGTGTTGCTTAAGCACGTGCAACAAGTAGTGCAAGCAGCAGGAAATTCTCTCCCACTCTCTCTCACAATCTCTCACCTTTCCTCTCACACCAGCTAGGGTTTCTAGCAAATTCGGATGGGTGAGAGAAGTGAGGGTTTAAGCCCCTTTTATAGCCTAAAACATGCTCAAAATAGGTTTGGAAACAATGTTTACTTGATGCCTAACCAAATCGAGACTGTTTTGGTCCAAAAAGACATTTCTGGTGGTCCCCTGGCCGAACGCGATCGGACTTAAGCTCATGCACGTCAGATGTCGTTCACATCCCATTTTCAGACCAGTAGTGTTCGTAGATCGCACATGGCGGTCCAGTTTTAGTTCAGCGGTCATCGCACATAGATCAGGTCTACAAGTCTCATGATATGAAATAGAAATTTTTCCTGATCTGAGGGTGTAATTTGGTTGAATTCTGACGGTCAGAACGCTTAATAATAACGCGTCAAGTCGTGTGACAGATTTGAATTTCAAATTTCAAATCTAACCCTATTCTCACTCTCTTCACTCCAGGCTCAATGAAATAGCCTCTGAATGTCGGTTGGACTTGATTTTCGAAATAATTGTCAAGTCCAGCTAGGCGGTTATAACGGTCTAAGATTGTAGGTATCGGACTTTCGACGCGCGGTCTAGATCCAATACAAAGTTTCAAAGAGGTCCTGAGAACAAATCGGTTTAGAGTTTGATCCGAGGTTTTAGAGTATTATAGCGTCATTGGTTCTACACTCTTTGGGTCTTGTAGAACGTATTTAAAGTGATCAGGGACTATTTCCTAGCTACTCTAGCGTTG
Source organism: Magnolia kwangsiensis (assembly GCA_037074715.1). Classification (NCBI taxonomy): domain Eukaryota; kingdom Viridiplantae; phylum Streptophyta; class Magnoliopsida; order Magnoliales; family Magnoliaceae; genus Magnolia; species Magnolia kwangsiensis. The sequence goes on along the minus strand of CM073574.1, from coordinate 151,182,764 downwards.
CGCTAGCTAACTTACACTTATTTTCCAAATGAATTAATCCTACGCAATTTCTGGTCGAGTTGGTACTCCAGTCCAAGTACGGATTTTTTCAGGGTGTTACAATCTACCCCCCTTAACAAAAAATTTCGTCCTCAAAATTTATACCTTTTCGTACTCCTCGAGAAGCAGTGGGTAGTTCTTTCTGATCTCGGCTTCTGTCTCCCAGGTAGCCTCTTCCTCAGAGTGATGCGTCCACAATACCTTCACAAAGGGAATCACCTTACTACGCAGTACCTGTTCCTTCCTGTCTAAGATACGCGTCGGTCGCAGGATATACATAACATCCTCTCCTAACTGCACCTGCTCCTTTCTGATGATATGGGAAGGATTAGAAACGTATTTCTTCAGCATAGAAACATGAAATACGTTGTGAACGCTCTCGAGAGGCGTGGGTAAAGCCAAACGGTATGTCACTGCTCCCACACGATCGAGGATCTGGAATGGACTAATGAATCGTGGTGCCAGCTTCCCCTTCTTTCCGAACAGAAGGACTCCCTTCATAGGGGAAACTCACAAAAATACATGATCCCCAACTGTGAACTCTAGCGGCCGCCGGCTCATATCGACATAACTCTTCTGTCTGCTCTGCGCTGTGAGAAGCCGACGTCTAATAATATCAATCTTCTCCGACGTCGCCTGCACTAACTCTGGGCCAATCAATCTGCGCTCACCGACCTCTGCCCAACAATGCGGTGCTCGACAAGGCCGCCCATACAGCACCTCGTAAGGTGCCATACCGATACTCGCCTGGAAGCTGTTGTTGTACGCGAACTTCGCATATGCAAGACAATCATCCCAACTGTCCTTGAAGTCCAATGCGCAAGCTCGTAACATGTCCTCTAAGATTTGGTTCACCCACTCTGTCTGTCCGTCTGTCTGTGGGTGGAAGGCAGTACTGAACTTCAACTTCACACCCATAGCATCCTGAATGCGAGTCCAGAAAATAGAAGTGAACCGCGTGTCTCTGTCCGACACGATCTCCAACGGAACTCCATGCAGACGCACGATCTCTCTGATGTATAGTCTAGCCAGCTCGTCTGCAGAGTTCGTGACTCTGATCGGTAGGAAGTAAGCCGACTTCGTCAGACGGTCGACGATCACCCATATGGAATCATGTCCCTTCCTCGTCTTCGGCAGCCCTGAAACGAAATCCATGGAAATGAAGTCCCACTTCCACTTTGCGATCGGCATAGGCTGAAGAAGTCTAGGTGGTCGACTATGCTCTGCCTTCACCTGCTGGCAAGTAAGACAACGGGACACGAACTCTGCTATGTGGGTCTTCATACCTTCCCACCAATAGGTCCTCTTCACGTCACAATACATCTTCATACTGCCTGGATGCATAGCGAGTCTGGTACAATGCGCAGCCTCGAGAATCTCTCGTCTCAAGTCAGGGATATCTGGGACGCATAGGCGGCTACGATAACATAAGCCCCCATCCGTGCCAACTCGCCACTCGGCGTCCGCATCATCACTGGCCTGCTCTCGAAGCTCAGTCAGATGAGCCTCATCCCTATGCGCCTCGATGACCAAGTCATCGATCTGAGATCGCACCTCCACATGTGCGATGAACTCATACGGCTCCTCTATAGTGAGTTTTTACTCAAAGTCTCATAAAAACTCAACCATATCCCACTCAGCAACCATCAGCGGAGCCGCAAACTCTATCGTCTTCTTACGGCTCAACGCGTCAGCCACAAGGTTCGCCTTCCCAGGATGGTAAGAGACTTTGAACTTGAAGTCCTTCAAAGTCTCAATCTATCGCCGCTGCCTCATATTCAAGTCTCGCTGCATGAATATGTACTTGAGGCTTTTGTGGTAGCAAAAGAGCTCGAACTCCTCTCCATAGAGGTAATGTCTCCAGAGTCTCAGTGCGAATATGACGGCTGCCAACTCTAGGTCGTGTGTAGGGTAATTCTCCTCGTGCTTCCTTAATTGTCTCGAGGCATACGAAATTACCCTGTCCTTCTGCATAAGGACACAACCCAAACCAACGCTAGATGCGTCAGTGTATATAGTGTATCTAACCCCTTGCTCTGACAATACTAGCACAGGGGCGGACGTAAGTCTGTCCTTCAGTTCCTGAAAAGCTGATTCGGCCTTATCATTCCAGGCGAACTTCACGTCCTTCCGTGTCAACTGAGATAAAGGTCTCGTGATCTTCGAGAAATCCCAAATGAAGCGTCGATAATAGCCAGCGAGACCCAAGAAACTCCCCACCTCAGCGACAGAACCAGGCTGCTCCCAGTCCTGAACTACAGCTACCTTAGACAGGTCGACTGCCATGCCATCCTTGGACACCACGTGTCCCAGAAACTTCACTTCCTGCTTCCAGAAGTCGCACTTCTTATACTGTGCGAACAACTGATGCTGTCTGAGTGTATCCAGGACCAAGCGCAAGTGCTCCTCATGCTCCTCTCGACTCCTGGAGTATATCAAAATGTCGTCAATGAACACAACGACGAATCTATAGAGGAAGGGCCGAAATACCCAGTTCATCAGATCTATGAACACGGCTGGTGCGTTCGTGAGACCTCATCTCTGACGCGCAACTGATGATATCCTGGCTGAAGATCAATCTTCGAGAAGTAACTGATCAAACAAGTCATCGATCTTGGGTAAAGAGTACTTGTTCTTCACCGTGATCTGGTTCAGTCTGCGATAATCAATACACAATCGCATCAAACCATCCTTCTTCCTTACAAACAGGACTGGTGCTCCCCAAGGAGACACACTAGGTCGAATAAGGCCAAGCTCCAACAGACCATCAATCTGTGTCCTCAACTCCTCCATCTCACACGGTGCCATGCGATACATCGGCAGTGAGACGGGCGCGGAACCAGGCACGAGATCGATAGTGAAATCAATCTCTCGTCGAGGCGGCAAACCAGGGATCTTCCTGAACAGATCCCCAAAATCACAAACGACTGGCGTATGCTCAAGTATCGGGACATCAGCGTCCCGAAGTAAAGAAGCGTAGCTAAGTATGTGGAAGGGGAGATTTACCCGAACTAAAAATGTAAAAGGCGTGCCCTCTGGCTCGTACACCGTCACCATACGAGTCTCGCAGTCAATCTCGATCCTCCCAACAGTCAACCAGTCCATGCCAAGAATGACGTCGAGATAAACAAGAGAGGGATCGACGACAAGATCAAGAGCCATCGTCCTGCCTCCCAGATCCACCAGGCAACCCTCACACATAAGGGTGGCATCAGAAAAATCTCCATGAGCTGAAAGAACTCGCACTCTATCCATACGAATGGTCGGCAGTCCAAGACGCCTGACCATGGAATACGATATCAAAGAAAGTGTGGATCCAGTATCCACTATCACGAGAATAGGAATACCTCCGATGTGGGCAGTGACCTCAAAGGCCGAATGCTGAGAAGTCTCTGTCTCGGCCGCCTGTGCTGTCAGAGCATGTACTCGAGCCTGCTGTCGCCGGTTCGACCGCTGTGTCGTGGGCCGTAGAGGAGGCTTGAACTGTGATACGGGAGGTCTGAAGGAAAGGTGGGCAGGAGCCAACCGTAAAGGCGGTACTGATATAGCCTGTGAGCGTGTACGGTCGATCTTCTGCGACGGTGAGAACCCACTGTCCCGCATCCGAGCGAAACAACTCTGTGCCAAATGGCCCGCTCTCCCACAATAAGTACATGATAAATCAGGGCTCTGCATCAGGAGTACTGGCACTATAGCCCTAGGAGGAGGGTCGACGCGAGGCCTCTTACCCGTAAAGGGCCTGTCCTGTAACTCTGGTCGTGGCTTAGGAGCAATAGGGCCACGAGATCGCGTAAGTCGATCCACATCCTGCTCTGCCCCCATGGACATGTGAATCAGCTCTGCGTAGGAGGGAATGCTCACGCAACACATCTTCGATCGAATATCCGGTCGCAAACCCTCAGAAAAGCGTCGTATGCGCATCTGCTCATCTGTCAGTATAGTCGGGACGTATCTGCCCAACTCAGTGAACCGATGCTCATACTCAGTCACCGTCATGCCTCCCTGTCTGAGGCACAGAAACTCGTTCTCCCTCTCATGTCTATATGTCTGGGGATAGTATTTCTCTTGGAAGCGGAACTCGAATGCTGCCCGGGTCCAAATGTAATCAGCGGTAACGGTCTGCAACACACTGTCCCACCATAAGCTGGCCTCTCGCTGGAACAAGAACGTAGCCAACTCAACCTGCTCAGTCTCTGAGCAATGCAGCATTCGTAGTATCTTTGACTCACGGTCGAGCCAATACTCGGCCTCCTCGGGTCTATGAGAACCCATAAAAGTGGGAGGCCATAAGCGCTGAAATCGCTCTAGTAAGCCCCGTGTGTCTGCGGCATTCCCCACAGGGTAAGTAGGTGGTGCAGGATGAGTCATGCCCTCATCCTGAGCATATGTATCGGTATCCTCAGCTGGATGCGCAGGTGGTGTAGGTGGAGTCACACTCTCACCCTGGGCTAGAGCCCCCACTATAGTAGTCAGGAGCTGCTGCTGCTGCTGCATCATGGCCATCATCTGCTCAAATCTATCTGGAGGTGGAGCAGGCTGTGGCATGTACTGCGTCGAAGAAGACGCACGGTACTGTTCTCTGACGAGCAGTGTGAAAGGTGGTGGTCCAACTGCAGGACCAGTAGGAGGCTGAGACACACGTGTTGTCTTAGGAATCGGGCCCATAGCAGGGTCCGCATGAGCACCAGACTAAAGGGAAACCTGATCCATAGGCTCACCTAATGTAAGCCGAGCTGTGCTCCATGTAGCCTTAGGCGGCATTTCCTATATTCAAATTAGGGCGCAACCTTGTCAGTCTCAATAGCACAAACACACCGCAATCATTCACATAAAGAGTTAAAGGCATTCCATATATTTCATTTAATCAAAATTATCCCAATACAAGGGATATCTCCTTACAGGCATCATGACAAGAAGTACATGAGAACTAAGATAGTTAAAACTACAACAGCAATATAAGTAAACGACCAGCCTTAACAGGCTTACACAACATAAAGCAGGAAACGACTAACTACTACCAACAACATCTAAAATTTCATCGCTAGTCTGAGTCAGGTGATGGAGGAGGAGCACCCTTATCCTGCAAGCAGCACAGGATCGCCTTCAAGGTACAAGTCACCTTGCCGAATTTTCTCTTCATAACAGCCTTGGTATCCTCGACCTCAACCTGAAGTTCCTGAACTTCCCTTCGCAAGGCGACCTGGCTCTCCTCAATTCGGACAATGTGAGCATCATGAGTAGCCTGAGTAGAAGGAGGAGGGCTCTCATCAGTATCCTGAGCCTCCTCTTCTACCTCTTCCTGGACTTCTTCCTCTACTTCCGCTCCAGGTTCTTCTTCACTTGGATACTCTTCGTCATCAAAATCGCCCTCGCTATCCTCATCAAGCTGAGTCTCACAATACTGAGACCCGATCTTCATCTTAACCATGGTAGACTCATCAATGCAGTGAATCGAAACTGACAACTCCGGCCCAAGTCTGTAAGCAAACTCAAGCACGATCTTGCATATAAGCTAGCCAAAAGGAAGCAACTCAGACGTTCTTCTTGATTTCTCTATGAGGATAATCTATCGCAACACGAAAGTGGCCATACACACATTTTCTCCCTGGGCCACCTGATACAAGAAATCAACCATAAGGCGCATAATTCAATGCGATTTGTCGACCTGGGATACACGTTGAACGTGTAAATGTGGTGCAGTAGGCTCAAATCATCAGACATATGAGACGCCTTGAGGCTATTGTTAGGCTGCCATGGAACCAGACTACCGCATAGGAACCTGGTACGGCGATCTCGCTCACGCCTACTCCTCAAATTCTTTGCACTGGAATGAACATCACAAAGGGGTACGTTCAGAAGTCGCGCTATCAACCGAACATCGATCGTAGCCATCCAGTCTCTACTAAAGGGAATCTTGAATTGCAATGGCTCCAATGTAGGATTCTGGATACGAGCGTAGAAGGCACGAACGGTGCTCACATTAGCACGAGAACGAGCTTCAAAGAGCGGACCCCAATGTGCAGCTTCAATGCGCTTGAATAATAGGAATTCGTCGAAGAGTCACCCTTCCACGTCCGCCTCAAACAATACCTTACGGTCAGTATATTTACCATGAGGCATCTCTGCTAATATTACTCGCCCAATTTGAGCATGGGGATCCAAATCCCACTTTGTATGAAACTCCCGTGCTGTGCTTAGACTTGCGGCGGCGCTTGAGCTGGAGGCGCCACCCCTCGGTCTTCTTGATTGTGCAGGGCGACTAGGCCCAACCTCATCCACTGTGGTCTTTCTCTTTCCCATCAAAGAGAGGATGGTGGAGAAAGAGAAAAGACCCAAAATAGCTTCAACAATAGCCATGAAAAGTGAAAAAAATGGGGAGAAATGGCTGTCCAAACGAACAAAAGGGAATCTAGGCGTTGTAAAGGGATGCTTCAAGCTCCCTAGAGCTGGATTTTTAAAAACAAAAGAGAAGGATAAAGGGAAATGGAGCTCCACCCGATTTCAGCCACAAATGGGAGTTTTAGGAGCTCCAACAGACGAGATTTGCAAAAGTAGGAGTTGCAAACTGTAATGGAGTGATGGAATGAATTCAGTTTCAGCAAGAAATGGGTTTGGGAGAGATTTGGAGCATCGATCTGAGAAGGGGCAGTAAGAAAATGTGAAATGAGCTTAAGAGGGGGCTGTTTTTGAAGGAGGTACCTCTTTTAGGGGTTTTCGATGGATGGACCACACATGGGAGGGATGCCCTACCCAAAAGAGACCGTGCGCCCGAGTTTCAATGCAAGTGGGGCCCACTCATCGGCGATGGCATCGCTGGCCGGTCACCACTCCGGCCAGTGGGACCACATGGGTTGGGTCCCCCTGCCTCAGGGACTTCAAATATGTATGGGCCCCACCTTAGTTCATTCTATATTGGCCTAGGGAGGCCCAAACTTTCATTCGGGGCTTTCTGGGTCCAATCTGTAAACTTGAATATATTTTCCTATCATGTAGCATATGATTTTGGGGTAGAAGGATCTAATACATCCATCTAGCCCATTAGTTGCTAAATATTGTGAATTTAGAATGACCAAATGGCCAGTTTTCATGAAATTTTACTATTCACTATAAAATTTTATCAAATTATGATTTTATATCATTTTCACATTAAGATCAATGCCTAACATGAAAAGTCAAAGAAAGAATTGAATAATGGAGTGGTGAGAGGAAGAATTTTGAAGAAATTAGGTGAAACGGGATTTTTAAGCCCTAGCGATTAAATGTAAGGGTTGTGGTTGCCCCACAGCCCAAGGATTCATATATACGGGTTTAAAACCTTTCAAAGAATGTCTTAACCCACCTACTTACAACCTAGGATCTACTTAGGTCGCTTCACGCGACCCTAGATGCGTTACGGACTCGATCAAGCGATCGATACGAGTAGACGTCGCCTATTAGCGAAACTACGATCCTATAAGTGTTTCTACACCATTCTCGCACCCACCTAAGTCAAAGGAAGCGACAGCGTACGTCGCGTGACCATAACCCAGGCCCGGTATAATCTCATTCATGCTCTGATACCAACTTGTAACACCATGAAAATCGGGGATCGTGTATAAACTCAACTCCCAAGTTCCAGACCGTCACTTATGCAACAAAAATGATTATGATTCAATGTTGTCTGAGTTAAAGCATTCACATGAGTAAAAGTATACCAAAACTGCAATTCATACTCCAGATCCAGTGATAAAAGCAAGCGAAAGACTAAAGAATGTACATATCACTGTATGGAAAACAAAATAGATCTCAACTGTCTCCAAAATATGAATACATCTCTGAGTTTCATATACATGTAAATAAATAGAAATCAAATGTCAAAAATAGTCCCACTGAGAAGTCCCGTCAATCCAGGCTACCTAAGCAAAGCCGTCGTGGTACTGCATATATGAGCACTCGTCCTAGTCCTCATCATAATCCGGCTCTGCCTCCGGAATCGCTGCCTCACCTGCATCTAAGATAGAGTCTGGTGGGTGTTGTAAACACCATCCCGTAACATGGGAGTGAGTAGCTAACTCAGTAGAATAATAGAGTAAAGATTAGCATGTTCTTAAATCAATCATGCGATTATAGTAAAGCAATAAATTAAACATTCCTAATACTGTTATTAATGCAATATGACGTGACATGATGGATGCCCTCACCGACGATCTCCCTCATACGGCACCATCTTATGCCCGCGGCATGCTTTCATCCCACAGTGCTTCACATCTTCCATACACATGCAATGTGATGGTGATATGATTACCGAGTTATTATTAGTCCATTCAATCAGCAGGATTGGGAAACTAAGGTACTTCCCTTATATCAATCCCAACACAGATCCTGTCTAGGGTCGTCACTCCTAGTAATCTCATACGATGTATATTTTGTAGGTCGCTGCAAGGGCTGTCAGGGCTGTTGCTCGCACTCGTTGCACCACTCCCCCATCACCTTATCAATGTAGGCCGATAGCAAGAATATAATGTCCCATACCACCATAATCTGCTCACGAGTCTGGGTTGCTCATTGGTCACTACGGGGAGGTTTGTGGCCCCAGCGTAGGCCGAAAGCTTGACCACGGTGTCCCATACCACCATGCCCAGCTCATGAGTCTTTATGGATCAAGGTACCATGGTTGACAGGGTTTATAATGGTAAGTTCAGTACCCTAGGTTCAAGCAGTTATGACTCATACAGGGTGAACATACAATGGCCAGTCGGGTTACTTGACGGGCTCGACTAGCACGAGCGCATCTCAAGTCGAACGATATGAAGTGTATAAAACACCTCGTGTGGCCTAACCATTACCGCCAACTCAAAAACACGGCTCGCATTCATCGACGCGTCGTTCGTGACAAAGATAAGCCAACCACGAATTCACTCGGTTGCCGACTGCCTGGACTAGATATAGTCCCAAACATTTATGAATTCACATCAGCAATCATATAAGAGAAATGAAAATGAAATACAACAATGTGAGCATATTAACACATGTTATAACATACAACTTAAGTAAAACATCTAACACATGCATTTCATACATATAATGAAATCATGCATATAGCTAACATGTAGGAAATCATTTACATCAACATATTAATTGAGAATTTAATATCAAAATAATTCATAACACCATTTAATTCAATACATACTAATACAAACATTTATACAAACACTTAGTCTACACACTTAAGTCTACATATAGTATGTCGACTCAAAGTGCGCATTTGGGCGAATCTCTTCGCCAAACTGATTATGCACGCATTCCTAATATCCTAATGCGACAAGAAGCCATGTCAATCATATCAGCAAAATATGGATGAAAACAGTATTTCCTACAAATGACTAAAATGCCCTAAATCTCATATTTTTCGTCTACTTATGAAACAGGAAACGGACAGCATGTTGTACATGTCAAACGGTGTTGCCGTCGATAATCTACTATTAAACGACATTGAAAGCGTTGAAAACAGTCAATCAAAGCGTCTAGAATCCGCACCTTTTATCCTAGAAGTGTATTGATTCGAACGGAGCGTATACGCTTCGTATACGGCGAACCGGGAACCTAATACACAAGATCTATAAGCTACCATGCTAAAGAACCGAAGGAACCTTAAATCAGCAAGTATTTGAAATATTTTTTTACTTAGAAAAGCGGCGAAATTACCGGAAAAGTGATTGAGGCGGGTTGCTTAAGCACGTGCAACAAGTAGTGCAAGCAGCAGAAAATTCTCTCCCACTCTCTCTCACAATCTCTCACCTTTTCTCTCACACCAGCTAGAGTTTCTAGTAAATTCGGATGGGTGAGAGAAGTGAGGGTTTAAGCCCCTTTTATAGCCTAAAATATGTCCAAAACAGGCTTAGGAACAATGTTTACTTGATGCCTAACCAAATTGGGGTTGTTTCGGTCCAAAAAGACATTTCTGGTGGTCCCCTGGCCGAACGCGATTGGACTTAAGCTCATGCACGTCGGATGTCGCTCACATCCCATTTTCAGACCAGTAGTGTTCGTAGATCGCACGTGGCGGTCCAGTTTCAGTCAGCGGTCATCGCACATAGATAAGGTCTACAAGTCTAATGATATGAAATAGAAATTTTTCTTGATCCGAGGGTGTAATTTGGCTGAATTCTGACGTCAAAACGTTTAATAATAACGCGTCAAGTCGTGTGCCATATTTGAATTTCAAATTCCAAATCTAACCCTATTCTCACTCTCTTCACTCCAGGCTCAATGAAATAGTCTCTGAATGTCGGTTGGACTTGATTTTTGAAATGATTGTCAAGTCCAGTTAGGCGGTTATAACGGTCTAAGATTATAGGTATCGGACTTTCGACGCGCGGTCTAGATCCAATACAAAGTTTCAAAGAGGTCCTGAGAATAAACGGGTTTAGAGTTTGATCCGAGGTTTTAGAGTATTATAGCGTCATTGGTTCTACTCACTTTGGGTCTTGTAGAACGTATTTAAAGTGATCAGGGACTATTTCTCAGCTACTCTAGCGTTGCGCTAGCTAACTTACACTTATTTTCCAAAGGAATTAATCCTACGCGAATTCTGGTCGAGTTGGTACTCGAGTCCAAGTATGTATTTTTCCAGGGCGTTACAACTATAAAGACTAACTACAATGCATCTTTCTGAAAAAACTTATATTAAAATAGAATTCATCCATCTTATAAGTGTAGACTTGGATTATAGCCGAGGATTATAAATATTGGATTACTGTTATTCCTAATATAGGATTAGACTATTGATTATGCTAAGGAACATAAAAGACTAATTATGCTAAAAAAAATATAAATGATGATTAATAGGATTATGTTACGATAGTTGATAAATAAATTTGATTTAATTGACTTGTTTGATTGAGTTGGTATGAGGCCATTTGCTTCATTGAGCTTCATCGCTATTTATAGACTTCCTTGAAATAAATGTTTGGATGCATCTTTCCATGTCCAACGATTATAGTAACCACTTCAACACAACTCTGGCTTATCATATTCTTCTCTCTTATTGACACCTGTCCTGGTAACCATTTGCAAGACCTCTTCTCTTTTAATTGCGTTCCGTCTTCAACTGCTCGACCATGTTCCGTCCTCGAATGACGTGTATTAGTTGACTAACAACAACAGTCATTTCACAAAATGCGCTCTAAATATCCTCGTAGATCTTATGCGCGTTGTATACTTCTTGTGCAATGACATGTATCCTTTCCTAATCGGCTCTTTCAGAAATGGTTAAAAAAAGTATATAACCCCCCCCCCCCCCCCTCTCAAGGTTAGATTATTGTTCAATACAATAAATGCGACAACTTTTCTTTCCACATGTCATCTCTTTATTGACTCTGATCGACCAAGATGAAAACTGAATGATGGTCTTTGTTTCCCCATGTCTGTCATTGTGACACACAACAATTTTCTTTTAATGGTCAAATCATACAAGGAGTTATGATTATTCTTTCATTAATGCACACATTCCTAACTGATATATGCACATTTTTTAATTAACTTTGATTTTCTGTGACTCTTGCTTTCTTACACCTCTTTCTTCTTTTTCCAAAATTTTATACCATTGTCATGGTTGCTTCTTCATCTTTTGCTCATCCAATCGTCCATCAGGAAGATTTCATTAGAGAGCTAGACACTCTCTTTCAAGATCATAAATGATATCATATTTGACACCCTTGTTGAACATAATAAAACATTCTGTCCACTTAGATCAGCCTTCCATCCTGAAATTACTCACCAGGAGATTACAATAGTGGACCAGTTCTTCCTAGGTTGTCCAGGTTAAAAACTACTACTTCAATTTGATCTTACAGATCTTGCAAATGCCTTCAAAGTTTTAAGAGCATGACTAAGACCAATAAAAAGATGGGCAGAATGGTACAACCGCATAGTCCAGCAACATGACCATACATGAAAATGAGCTTGCATCTATGAATGCATCAGGCTCTCTCTTTTCGAATTTCTAGCATATACTTCCCTCTTTAATGCAGCTTCAACTTTCTAGAGATAATTGACCACTGCCTTCTACTTTAAATGCAGTCCCATGAGTCTAACAGTCAAGGATGTTTGTGCTTTCATCCATCTTCCTTTTGGTAATGCAATCTACCCAAGTTTCACCCAAGACGAAAATTATTACTTCATCCTTCCAGATAAAAAATGGAAGAGCTTACTCCAAATTCATGTTCATTCGGTGCAAAAATCACACTAAAGTTAGTGATCAAGAACACACATCATTCCTATTGATGCGGATATGTTGTTATTTACTTTGCATAAATGTAGTACAAATTACGAAAGAGTATGTCTAGCTCTTGCTCCATTTGTGCTTCGACATTTATATCGCGGCATGTATGAAGCAACCGTTGTGGAGGACCTTTATGGCTTCTCCAAATGTGGCTTTGTAAATATTTTTATTCTTTCACTTGCAACCCTAATACTTCTTCCAGTATCTATTCTTCCTTTAGTCAACACAATATCTTTTATCGTAGGATCATTTGTATATTTACTTAATGTATAAACTCCTTCTCCCTTTGTACCAATAAGCCCAACCATTCTTTCTATCCTTTTCAGAATAAAGAAATTGGTCTGGTGTGGTTCATTGAAAAGGACTTTGAATCGGCCGACATTGACATAGTCAAGAACTGAGATAGGGCCTGGGAAAGTTAACTCATTTGCAGAGACCTCCCCTACAGTGGCACTGTGGAAACGTGTGTTAATGCTAAGGTAGGAGTCGATCAATATTGTCTTAATCTTCTTGCCCATCAGTTCAACTTCACTCAATGCATTCCTTACCCTTTCGCTAATAAAACTTTCAACCAACCTCCTCATCAGGGCTCACTTGTGGAATCAGTCAAAATTTATTAAACCCTCCATAACGATTTTCAGACAATAAACGCTACTTTTGAACTTTCTTTCAAAGTTATCCCCATTAATTGATCACTGTTTATGATTGGTGACAAATTTACTATAATAAATTAGTTATTGAACCTACGGACCTCACCATTTCCTGACTTTTCTTTTCTGAAACTGGGAAAGAGAAACTCATGACCGAGAAAAAGAAACCAGTGACAGGGGAATAAAAAGAAAATCACATCAAAGTTAGTTGCATCTCCAAGCCAGAAGATGATGCGTTCACGGAGAACATCAGCTCCCCAGACTACTTCTTCATCAACAACAATAAGAGTGATCGATCCAACATCTCCCAAGCGTAAGCATCGAAAAGTCTCAACTGCGAACCCTTCAAAAACAGAACAACCAACTCAATCTGCTCCAGCTTCTATAGCTCCTCAGGTCTTTAGGAGAATTTCACACCTTGGACCTTTTCCAGGTCTCATTCATAAACTTCATACTACTCCAGTTACGTCAATAAGTTCCTCCATGACGGCTTGGGTTGGCTGAGCCATGAGGAAAACTCCAGGTATTTTTCCTACAGCTAGTGTTATTTCTACCTTTAAAAAATATTATAAAATTAAGTATTAGCCAGGAATACTGCCTTCGACATATTCTTGGGAAATGGATCATGATCATAAGAGGCATGTAAACGCCAGTTTCAATTGATCCTATAATAAATTGAAGAAAGATAATAAAAGACTGAATGATCACAACCTTCATCTTGATCGTTACCTCGAACCTTACAAACCCAAGCCACCACATTTTCTCTTTATAGTCGTCCTCTTGTGGTGACTATAAGTAACCTAATAAAAATTCAATAATGATCGACATTTTCCCTTTCATTTTCTATCTATTTATTCTACATTCTTTACCTATTCTAATATTTTTTCGTCCGTGTAGAAATAAGAGAACTTGCTGCTGCTGAAAAACAAGCCATTCCTGTAGTAGTCTCATATCTCCAACAAATTGAAGGAACCACCACCTTTGCTACTATAGGCAAGTCTGCAAATCCTATGATGGAACTTAGTGGCTCCAATTCTGATGTAACCACAACCAATGCACCTCGACATGATGAAGATACTCTTAGAGATACAGAATCTGCCCACTTGTTGGAGCCTTTCCATGTTTCTTCCCTTAATTTTGGGGTTCCCTCGACCACTCCAGATCAAGAAAATGATAAGTCAATTGTGTTAACACCACCGAATCCCCAACAAGACACATCTTCTCATTCTACTCTTACATCGGTCAACCACTCTATACCATCCTTGGGTCCTACTGAATAACCTATTTCTGTCACAACACTTTCATCACAGCTACTAGACACATATTAATTGTGAACAAGGAAGAAGAAGAACCAACTCGGCCAGCCGATTTACCAAAATAACTACCTTTCCCCAAGAGAATGCTAGTGAGGTTCCTATGATGGACTCAATTTTTACCATGTCTAGAGCCACCACTCCTTCGGAGCCACCATATGTTCTCGCACCTACGTAAACTGAGATGGTAACGACATCCCCTCCAGTTCATCCAACATGGCCTCCGTAAACTTGTCCGGGGTTAATCCAGCTTGATACATCTAGGCATAATAACCTCTAAAGGTACTACAACATTATGCTCATACTTGAGTGTGAAAAGACTTACCCCATTACTAGTCTGAGGCGAATTCCAGTAAGCCCAAAGGGCTTCGGATAACTTACTATACCATTCACATGGATTATCCTCAGTCATTTTTCTTAAGATATTTTTTATGACTTTATTTCTAGCCTGGGCTTGAGAGTTAGTCTGTGCATAGTAAGGCATTGAATACAGTATTCTTATCTTATATTATTCGATCATTGCCTTAACGCTTATAGACGAGAATGATGTACCTTAGTTTATGGTAATAGAATCGGGGATCCCAAATCTATAAATAATATAAGTCTTAATAAACTAAACAATTTCTCTACAGTTGACTCTTTTCATGAGCTTTGCCACTATAGGACCCCACATGTAGTCATCATTGACAATATGATGCCCTTCGTGAATCCAAAGATGGATGAGTTCCTCGAGAAAATTAAAAAACATTGGGTCACGTTCGTATGCACTTTAGGCCAATTGGACTTCTGTGCACAACTACAGTTGAAACTCCTTACAAGTTAACTTATGAAATGGAGGCAATCTTACAAGTTCAAGTTAAAATCCTGTCAATGTGAGTGCTAATGGAGAGTGAAGCTGAGGAAAGGAAAGCTAGATTAAGTTTGCAACAAACATCGCTGCATCTATTAGACTCAAGGGGCAAATTCCAGTTCACACGGGATGACTCACTAATCATGCAGAAGGTATTCCTAAGGGCCTGTTTGGACGAACGGATTGGGTGGTTGTAGGTGGGATGGGATCACGCGATCCCGTCGAGTAATCCCACGCGCGCGTTTGGATGGACGGATATAGGCCAAACGTCAAAACCCATGGATTAAAGAGGGTTTCAATGTTGATAGACTCGGACGAGAACTCCGCTCCATCCCAAACCTCGAGCCCATCTCAACAATCCAGCCAAGGGATTTGAGACGATTCTCATATCCTGTCGTTCAGGTCCCACAGTTGGCGCCATCTGTACCTGATGAAGACGCAATTCGTTCGATCCCATCGTCTACTCGAGCTGCATCGTCTCCAGGTATGTGCGATTGCTTGCCTATATAGAGCTGGGGTACATCTCCTTCTTGCAGGTCTGTCTATGTACTAGAGTAGGTAAGGGGTTCGGTTATAGTGAAGTTTCTGTTCTATTTGGCTAGTCCAAGTATGTGTGTCCTTCTGTGTTGATTCATTGAATTTTGTCGAACTGCATGTAGAGCCTGGGAGATGATTTGGCTTGTTGGGATCCTTTTCTTACCACTGGATTAACAGACTGTTGTATTTTCAATAGTTAAAATGGGATGGCAAAAGTGCCTTCTTTGGATAACATTTAGGGTTTTGAATCCAACACACCTCAGGTGAGAAGTGGCTGTAGCAGTGGCATACTATGATGGGTTTTGACATCATTGTAATCCTTAAATCAGTGGCATCCTATGATGGGAATTTGAAAATGGACCTTTTCTACTATTCTATTTTTTTAAGAACTTAGTCTCTGTTCTTTTGGATCCATGTGTGGCTGGGATTTCATGAAGCTTTTTGTTACTACAATCGGTTGTTATTTTGTACATTCATTAAGATTATGTTGATGATCACGGCCAGAAGGGCCTTTTAATTGAACATCCTCATTTACATCAAGATATGTGATTGATTTGAATTATAAATGTTTAGAATCTAATCAAATGTCCTGATTTCATGGTTACCAGAAGCATTGTTAATAGGACGATGAAAGAGAATGGGCATGACAATGAGCAACAGGTAACGAAAGGTAAATGAGAAGATTGAAAAGTAGTAAATAACTAACGGTTGATAAAAGAGAATGAAAATTGGTTCTGTTGGTATTAGAAATCTGCCCAAGCTCATTGTTTTAAGCACCTCTCGCCCAATGGGCTTCTTGGGTCTCCTTGTTTCTAACAATGAGACTCAAAATGATACACAATTGTTGCTCTTGCTACTTCTTCATTTGGGGTTTAGGGTTATGTTCTTGGGCATTCTCAAGAACCTGGAGATTGCTATTGCAACCACATAGGACGCAAATATGATAGATGTGCTCATGGTGGGAGATGAAGTAGGATTTTTGTATACTATAACCTTTAGGTGGTCTGCTACCATTTTTTGTGGTAGATTGCTGATTAAGTCTTAAAAACAAGCCTTATATGTGAGAATTTTTCTAATGGATATTTGTATTACAGCTGTTGGAAATGTGTGTGTGTGTGTGTGTGTGTACACTGTAATCTTTGTTTCTTCATAGTGGAAGTTTGCATCCGTAGTTTTTTACCCTAGCTTGGGATTTTTTCACGTATATCTTGTCTTGTGGTTTGTTTGGATTGCTTTGATCTGTTTCTAGTTTATATTCTTTTCTGTTTATCGTTTGTGGGTGAGGCCTGAGATTGGATCTCAGCCCACTGCGTTGTTGGCGTGCTGCGCAATAACTGGTATCTGAGCTATTGGTTTAGTTCTATTGGGAGCAACAATTGAGAAGTTTGATAGTTCAAACTTTGCCTTCTGGAAGATACAGATGGAGGATTATCTGTATCAGAAGGACCTCTACATTCCTCTAGAAAGAAAAGAGAAGAAACCAGAAAAGATGACGGATGATGAATGGTTTTTACTGGATAGGAAGGCTTTAGGAACGATCCGACTCTCTTTGTCTAAGAGCGTCGCCTTTAATATATCTAAGATGAAAACGACAAAAGAATTAATGGAAGCCCTAGCCACCATGTATGAAAAGCCCTCAGCATCCAACAAGGTTCATCTTATGAAATAGCTATTCAACATGAAGATGTCAGATGGTGGGAGCGTGACTGAACATCTAAACGAGTTCAATACAGTCACGAGCCAGTTGGAATCCGTTGGCATCATTTTTGAGGATGAGGTCAGGGTACTATTGATCTTATCTAGTCTACCAGACAGTTGGGATGGTTTGGTGATTGCTGTGAGTAATTCTTCATGGTCGATAAAGCTAAAATTTGATGATGTGGCCGGTCTAATTCTCAGCGAAGAATCTAAAAGGAAGGCATCAGGAGTTTTAGGGGATTCAGGGAATGCTTTAAACGTTGAAAGAAGAGGAAGATCGCAAAATAGAGGAGGCAATAAAAATGGGCGTTCTAAGTCAAGGAAGAAGTCTAAGAGACCGAAAGACAAAGACGGGTGTTGGCATTGCGGAAAGAAGGGACACATGAAACGTGATTGCAGGGCGCTTAAGAAACAAGATGGAAGCTCTCAAGGAAGGAAGGATTCAGTGAATCTGTCTGAGGAGAGCGACACAAAGGTGTTGATCTTATCTCTTGATGCGAGGAATGAGTCATGGGTTATAAACTCGGGTGCTTCGTTTCATACCACTTCATGTAAGGAAGTTCTGCATGATTATGTGTCAGGGGACATTGGGAGAGTCTACCTGGGTGATGATGAGACGTGCAGTATTATTGGAAAGGGAGACGTTCAGGTCAATCAGAAAGATGGAACGTTTTTGAAACTAAAGGATGTCAGACATGTACCGAGTTTGAGAAGGAATCTGATCTCAGTGGGGCAGTTGACCGATACCGATTATGTGACGACATTCACCAGTGATTCCTGAAAGATCACAAAAGGTGCCTTGGTGATATCTCGAGGTAAAAAGGAAGGTACTTTGTATGTGACTTCAGGATCGTATGGTTCACTCTCGTCGCATCAACTGGAGTGAATGCGCAGTTATGGCATCAGAGGTTGGGACATATGAGTGAGAAAAGGATGAAAGTGTTGTTGTCAAAAGGGAAGCTACCAGGGCTAAAGTCTCTTGACTTGAAATTCTATGAGGACTGCATATATGGCAAGCACACGCTCCAAAGACGCATCTATTAGAGCTTGTACACACTAACGTGTGGGGACCAGCACATCTTGGTGGCTCACGTTATTTTGTTTCATTTATTGATGATGCTAGTAGAAAACTGTGGGTTTATTTCTTAAAGCATAAATCTGATGTATTTGATGCGTTTAAGAAGTGAAAAATTATGGTAAAAAATGAGACAGGTAAAACAGTAAAGTGTCTCAGATCTGATAATGGGGGAGAATATTGTGATATGAGGTTTAAAGAGTATTGTGCAGGAAATAGAATCAAACATCAGAAAATGATTCTAGGGACACCACAGCAGAATGGTGTGGCTGAGCGCATTAACAAGACCATCCTTGAGCGTGCTAGGAGCATGAGGTTACATGCAGGGTTGCCCAATACCTTTTAGGCAGATGCTGTAAATACTGCCGTATATCTTATCAATAGAAGTCCCTCAGCACCATTAGATGGTGGGCTACCAGAAGAAACGTTGAGTAGAAAAGAAGTTAACCTTACACATCTCAGAGTGTTCGGTTGCACTTCATATGTTCACATTGATGTAGAGCACAGAAACAAGCTGGATGTGAAGTCCAGGAGATGCATGTTTATAGGCTACGGGCAGGATAATTTTGGCTACAGGTTTTGGGATGCAGAAAATAGAAAAATCATCAGAAGCAAGGACGCAGTCTTCAATGAAAAAGTGATGCATAAGGACAGTGTGCAAGAAAATAAGGCCGAGGAAAAGAAATTCGTAAAGTTAGAAGAGTTATCGGACATGGGTGTTACAGCGGCACAAGATGATCATGTATAGGAGCATCATGAGGCAGAGCCACAGACACCGGTTACGAGGAGGTCCACTCGGGAGAGGAGACCCACGGTCTGATACTTACCCTCCTTACATTATCTACTACTGACAGATAATAGTGAGCTAGAATGTTTTGAAGAGGCATTACAGTCAGATACACGGGTTAAGTGGGAGTAACCTATGGATGAGGAGATGGACTCTCTTGAGTCTAATCGTACTTGGAAGCTAGTTACTTTACCTAAGGGTAAGAAAGCTCTTCATAACAAGTGGGTTTACAGACTGAAGGAGGAGCACAATGGTTCGAAACGGTACAAGGATAGATTGGTTGTGAAACGATTTCAACAAAAGGTAGGTATCGATTTCATTGAAATATTTTCACCGGCAGTGAAAATGTCTACGATTCGCATGGTCTTGAGTATAATGGTTACAGAGAACTTACATCTAGAGCAGCTAGATGTTAAGATAGCCTTTCTTCATGGGGATCTTGAAGAAGAAATATATATGCATCAGCCGACAGGATACGTGGCACCAGATAATGAGAACAAGGTGTGCAGACTGAAGAAAAGTCTATATGGCCTGAAGCAGGCCCCGAGGCAGTGGTACAAGAAATTCGATAGTTTCATGTCGGGAAACGGTTTTAGGAGATGTCATGCAGACCACTGTTGTTATTTGAAGAAGTTTGATACGTCGTACATCATTCTTCTTCTATATGTTGATGATATGCTTGTGATCGGTTCAAGCATGAAGGACATCTCAGATCTCAAAAGACAATTGTCTAGAGAATTTGCCATGAAGGTTTTAGGAGCTATAAAATAAATTCTAGGCATGAGGATAAAGCGTGACAGGGAAAATAAGAAACTGATTTTGTCACAGGCAGAGCACATAGCCAAGGTACTTGATCGATTCAATATGGGAGGTGCTAAGCCGGTTAGCACTCCATTAGCCAACCACTTCAAGCTATCTAAGGAGCAAGGTGCAAAGACGCAGGAGGAACGGGACTACTTGGCCAAAGTCCCATATGCGTCAGCGATTGGGAGTCTCATGTATGCTATGGTGAGCACGAGGCCAGACATTGCTCAAGTAGTGAGATTTGTTAGCAGGTTCATGAACAACCCCGAGAAGGAACATTGGAAAGCTGTGAAGTGGATCCTCAGATACCTGGTGGGTACTAAGGATGTAGGGTTGTGTTATGGTGGATCGAAAATCAGGCTGCAAAGCTACGTGGATTCAGATTTAGCAGGAGATATCGACAGCAGAAGAAGCACTACAGGTTATGTCTTTACTCTGAGCAGTGCTGCAGTCAGTTGGGTCTCTCAGTTACAGAAGATAGTATCTATCAGTACGACAGAAGCAGAATATGTTGTGGCTATAGAAGCATGCAAGGAGATGGTGTGGATGCAAGATTTTATGGAAGAGTCGGGTAAGAAGCAAGTAGATTGTAAGCTGTACAGTGACAGTCAGAGTGCAATACACTTGGCTAAGAATTCAGCCTTTCATTCAAGGACCAAGCATATTGCCATCAGATATCACTTCATACGTTCGTTACTGGAAGATGGATCGATTATTCTGGAGAAGATTCATACAAGTGAGAATCCTGTAGATATGTTGACCAAGGCGGTCACAAGGGAGAAGCTGAAGCTCTGTTCAGCTTTGATTGATCTTCAGGCTTGAAGACGGGGAGGTGGTACACTCCGGATGAAGAAGACGAAGGTTTATAACAATGTGTCTCCAAGTGAGAGATTGTTGAGAATATGGATCCACATTGGGCCACCTTCGACCGGTCGTAGGATGGCTACACCTGTCGTGGGGCCTGTTCGACCGGTTGTGGGGGAGACACGACCGGTCGTGGGAGGCACTCGACCAGTCGTGGGTTCGAGCCCTGACACGATTCAAAGTCCAGCGAGTTGTACTTTTTTTTTCTCGGGGCCTAGGACCAGTCGTAGGAGAGCTAGGACCAGTCGTAGGGGCCTAGGACTGGTCGTAAGGGAGATAGGACCGGTCGTAGGTTACGTAGTTTGTTCCGCGAAACTTCCGATTTGAGTCCTTTTACAACCGGGACGGAGAAGGGAAGTTACCTAAACTATAAATAGGGGTTCCTAGGTTTTTTCTAGGGTATGCAAGAGATGAGAAATATTGAGAAATATTTCTAAAGGTGTAGGCTAAGGGTTTTCTATATTCTTCCAAGGGAGAGGTTAGTATTTTACCTTGTAATCTTTGTTTCTTCATAGTGGAAGTTTACATCCGTGGTTTTTTACCTTAGTTTGAGATTTTTTCACGTATATCTTGTCTTGTGGTTTGTTTGGATTGCTTTGATTTGTTTCTAGTTTATATTCTTTTCTGTTTATCGTTTGTGGGTGAGGCTTGAGATTGGATCTCGGCCCACTGCGTTGTTGGCATGCTGCATACACATACTATTCTGTAATGGTTATTTGTATTACTAACCAATTGTGAGCCCTATAGATGTATGGTTTTGTTTGTTTCTACACTATCTAAGTCATGTATGGTTATGTCCAGCGGCTGAAAAACTAAGGTCATGTCTAACTATCCTGCTCTACTTTAGTAGGGAATGTGGGTGCATGTTGTTACAAATAAGATCTTATGCAGGTAATTAGATCGAATGCTCAAGATGCCCTATTCTCTCTTTTTTATATTTTGATTTTGTAGTTATGCAAATTCAACATAGACTATCGCCACCGGAATTCAGGTCTTCCATATATTTGCAGGTCCTTTCCAGGTATGTACTAAATATGCCATTTCACTTAAAGGAACCACGTCAAGCACAATTATGTATGGAAGTTGGAATATCTAGTTCCTTGTTGGAAGAAACCTTCTCTATGTTACATTTTAGATGTTGGTTTGATTGATTGTGCCACATAATCTAATGTGGACAACTTCCTACCATAAATAGATGTTGAGATCACAAGACATTATGTTTAGTCCCAGCTGTTGCTATGTTGTATGTGAAGCCTAATCAAATACTAGTAATGTTGTTTGATGGTGACAACACCAGGGCTGGATTTTCTTCAGTCATTAGATGGAGGGCTAACAGACCCTTCATGGAACCATTGCTATATAAGACAACAGGCGTTGAAAATGAAAATGGGGAGTAATGAGACTTGGAGTTGATAAGGTAAGAAGTGGTGTTGAGAGGGACACTAGGCGAGTCATGGATGTTGTATTGGAATTTCTTCTTCAATTGTCTTTTCGCTTTGAAGAAAAAGTGGGAGTGATGCCTCTTATGATGATAAATGGGAATGTTCTGAAGAAAGATGATAATTATATGCTGATGCCCATCTCTTACAGTAATTACAACCCCTTAGCTTTGATCTGAGCTTCCCATAACACCCTCCTCCTTCCTCATCTTCTTCTTTTCTTCTTTATTTCTCTTTATGTACCCTGAAAAAAATAACTAAATAACTAATTAGTAATGCTCATCATTCATCAAGAAACAATATAGAATCCATCTATTCTACTAGTGTTACTGTCACTTGTCATATGACCCATTAATAGCATTTAAAACCAAACAGTTTTCATTCTCCCATGAACTTTGCTGAGACATGGCCCTAGTCCAGCCCTGCTCCCTCACTCTTAGCCCTACCCCTAATAAGGCTGAAAAGGATTTGGCCGTGGCCTGCCCTTTTAAGGATCAATTGAGTTTCAAATCAGACCAATCCACTTATTAGGTGGGCTTGAACGTGCATTATTTGAGAATTCTCCATTGTCTATTGATTTTAGTAGTGTAGATTACTTAATGAATGGTCCATCCTAATTTTTGGATGATAAACTAAACTACATTAGGGTCTACTGTGGACCTCTTCGAAGAAAATCTTGGGGAATCGGCTGGAAATTATGGCCATCCAACTGAAAGTCAGTGAAGGGAAAAAAGACCGTTCCAAAATACTCCCACTTGTGGAACTGATTCCGATAGTACTCGTGGTGGGAGTACGATAACAAAATGGATGCAACCTGCTCATCCCTGCAACATCCTAGGCATGTCTCTCATGATTGTAGCAGAGGCAATGCATAACTTCGGAATTGGGAAGGAGGTCAACTAAACAAATAGGGTGTTAGACATCCTTGAAGAGATTCAGGGGCTAACCAACTCCGTGTTTATTGAGGTTGGTTAGCTCCTGAGTAGGGATGATAAGCTTGCATTTTTTTTTGTTAGTCTACGATAGGAACGTCGTGTTGAGTGACTGAAAAAAACTCTGTCTGATTTGAAGGGTGATGATGGTGGTGCTTCTAGTTGATGGAAGTGGATTCAATGGGTTTTGAAACTTTGATATTTACATTACGCTCTGGATATTCTTTGTGGACCTGTAATAACTTTTTTACACTCATTCTGTTTTTTTTTTTTTTTTTTTGGATTGGTATATTTGGTATATAACATATACCAAAGTGAAAGGTGTGGTAAGGATGACTTTTGGTTATGTAATATTTTATGTAGATATAATCAGATGCTTTTTGTATGCACATTTTGATAGATATGACCACACACTTCGAATGGAGAAAGGGTATGTACTCACAACTTTGTCAATACATTTGATCGTAGACAATACCTTTTTTTTGCATTGTGTTGTATACTTCATAATTTTTATATGCGTTTCCATTTAAATACGTTAGTATACATTTCGATAATGGATATGTCAATGCAGATGGCTAAAGAAAAGTATTACGTTATACTGGTGGGGTGACAGCCAGGCATATATCTGTGTTGGGACGATGCTAGATTGGAAGTCGAGGGATACAGTGGAAGCAGACATCAAGCTTTCGAGAATTGAAAGGAAGTTGTTGCATGTTGGGACAGTCACTTTGGTATTACCAGTACATAGTCGGGACTTGGATGAGGATCTCCTATGGGATATGTTGCCCCATATTCTAACGAGGCTGATATCCATCATTCATCAACTTCGTCTATCCAACGGACGACCCAGGCCATGGTTTCTAAGGCCACGTCGACTAATGACACCGCCCCGTCTTTTAGAGAGAGATTCCGTGCACTTCTGATTGCCATCCTAGTTCTTTTTTTTTTTTGCATTGTTTATTATTTTTAAATTCTAGGTATTAGTGGTTGTGTACGTTGGTGAATACATATTTTGAATTATTTCTTTATGGTTGTTCATCGTGTCCTTTTCGTTTCGTAATCACTCTAACTTCTTATTATGAATTTCCTTAAATACATAGTGTAAAATTATATATGGATGTACTTAAGACAGTCACATATATTTCAATGATGTAGCATGGCGACCGTCATCTTGTAGAGCACCCTCTATACAGCAGTGACCGACCCTTAATCGCAAGGCAGGATTCGATCTCGCGAGCAACGAGCAGGGGGTTTCTGTTGTGTGTACTTTGGCATGGAAGTGTTCTTGTGTGGATTATTTCCTTCTACAAATTACATCTATTGCAATTTGTTGTTTTGTTGTATAGGTCGCATGGGACTCATCACAAAATGTGTGCATGGGCCCACCAATGATATTACAATGGATACGGGTGGGGCCGCACCAAATTGAAGCACCGTGCACACTGTTAGTGAAGTTTACATCTGCCTGACCCATCACGACATGTGCAACTACTTGGATGAGGGGCCCATGATCAAAGACTACCATCCCAACATATGCATTAGAGTATAGCAAAATACAGGGTGTAGTGAAGAATTGTTTTCAGAGTATGAGAGCAAGTCCATAGATCTATGGATTAGAAGTGTATTATGAGATAATAGACCTAATCATACATGAGAAGATGATAGATTTTAATTCATTTGGGAATGAAGATGCCGATCATAAAACTTCCCTTGAATTTTTGTTTTCTGCACTCCATGTGGAGAGGCACCTTTTTAACATCTCAGATTATCAGCCCTTCCAAACACTCATATTCCATATCCATGGGATTCGAGTGAAACCCATGTACACGCAATCCCATGAGCAATCCAAACAAGAAATTGCATGAAAATCACTGGATATTCGGAACTGGAATCAGACCGTTAGCACCCTAGAACCGAATTGAAACTGGACTGATAAAACTGGTTCGGTTCCAGATCAGTTCCACGGTTCTGGGCTTTTTATGATCCAGCCCAATTGCATCTTTATATATATATATATATATATATATATATATATATATATATATATATATATATATATATATATATATATATATATATATATATATATATATAAAATTTAGTATATGTCCATTCATGTTGTGATCCATTTGATGAATGGTTTAGATATTGTATAAGGTGTGCAAAAATACATTTATGGAAACAATCAAAGAGCTCTTGGTTCGGTTCTAAGTTTGGTTCCAAGTTCCGCTGTTCGGATCTACGGTTCGGTTCCACTGTTTGGATCCATGGTTCGGTTCACAGTTCGGTTTAGTTCTACATACCCTAAACCGAGAACCGAACCAATATAATCGTTTCTTTGATTTTTGGAACCGGAACCGGAACCGATGCACTCTAGAACCGGACCAAACCGGACCATTTGGTCGGTTTCGGTTTAGTTCCACGGTTCAACCAATTTGATGTGCACCCCTACTGACAACTGGTTATGGTTGCATTTTGACATTTCCATCCCTTCAAATCCCATGGAATTGGACTGGCCAAACATGTCCTAAAAGGTGCCTTTCGTTTCACCAATTTATGAGGCAAGGATCTAACAGAGCTAGTCAACACCGATAACGTGAAGACATTTCACAGGTAAGCCTATTTAATAATCATGTCAAGACTTATTATAGAAAAGCTTAAGTTAATTGACCAAAATTGGTCATCTTGAGAATAATTCACTCATGTCCCCAAATAAATACTTTAATAAGGAATAAAGAACAAGAAATAAGAAAAAGAGAAAGAAGAAATGAGGACAAAATAAGAGCACGCATTCCAAGATAATAAAAGAGAGAGAGAGAGAAATGAGGACAAAATAAGAGCGTGTATTCCAAGAAAGTTTAAAAAAAGAGGAAAGGAAAGGAAAAAAGAGAAAAAAGGAAAAAAAAATAAAATCAACCCAAGAGCCCATCCTAACTCACATCCTCTCTAGACGATCCCAGCTTGAGTCACTTTGCTACTATAACTCAAAACCAAGAAAGAAGATTTACTAATTGGCCGGTAATGATGGAAAATCAATCCCTCCTTCACTGAAGAAATTAAAGAAAAGAAAAGCTTGCCTAAGCGAAATGGTCGAGGTAAAAACTAGAAAGGGGGCCTTAAGTAAAAACAGCGGGGCATGCAACGGACTTGGTGAAAATCCGAAAGGGCGCCAAGGGTAAAAACAACATCGCTGCCAAGAGGCAAGAAAGATCAAACATGTAGGATGTGAAGAAAACCTAAAAGAGCTCCATGGGAAAAAAAATGATAGGTAATCCAAATGCGGTGAAAACCCAAGAGAATGTTGTCGGCAACAATTGCTAGAAAAAAAAAAAAAAGAAGGTATATGAAAGATCCAAGCAACATAAATATTGAATAAATGCAAAGATGACAAGAATTAGTTGAGAATTCTTTTAGGCTCTTCCCAAATCCTAGGGACAAGATACCATTGTGCACTACCTTAAATGGATTGAAACCCTTGAATGATTCGAAAATGGGTATGACATCTGACTAAGTCAAATATTATGATTCATATATTTACAGGCACAACAAGTCCAAGCCAAGCTCAGACAGATAAGCACTTGGCACAACATTTTATTTTCTTTGATCTCATTTCATGCATGATCTTTCAAAAGACAAAATAGTTCATTTTCCGTTCACCAATAAATATACAAAGGAAAAATAAATTTATATAACGGCTTCTAAAATCAACATCTTCTAATCATTCAATCAACTCGAGTTCTCTTCTCATAGTCATCTTCTTCAAGAGATAAGTCTCTCTCTTCCCCTGCTCAAATACTTCAATTCTCTTACTAAAATGCTCTCTTTCCTTACACGTACTGAAGCTCATCGACCACAAAGTAATCTCACTTGCTAGCACAAGCCAATGTGAGAAAATGGGTAGCTAGCATACCATGGCCCATAAAATCTTTGTGTCAAGTAAGAGAACACTAGAAGCTAAATGTAGCAAGGTCAGTTTTCATTTCAATAAAAATTGGCATCGATCACGATCGTCAACTCGCGATCCGATGGACCAGATCATCTTTCAAAAAATTCCTAAAAAATACTTCTTCAATAAAAATTAGAATTAATTGTGACCATTTGATTTTGTGATCTGATGGACCATATCATTTTTAAATTTTTCATAAAAATATTTCATTAAAAATTGGCATCGATCACGATCGTCAATTCGCAATCCGATGGATTAGATTATCTTTAAACAAATATTTAAAAAATCAATAAAAATTGGCATAAATCATAACTATTTGATTACAGTACAATGGACTAGGTCATTAAAAAAATTATAAAAATATTTCAATAAAAATTTGGCACATCAATTGCGAGCATTGATTCATGATCCAATGGACTGAAATGTCTTTCAAGACTCTAAAAATTATCCCTAATAAAACATGCATTAATCACAACTATTCAATTTGCGATATGATGGAATGGATCATTTTTTTAAAAATCATAAAAATACTTTCAATAAAAATTAAAATCAATCATGACAGTTGATTCATGATTCGATGAACCGGATCGTTTTCAAAATCTCTAAAAATATTCCTAATAAAAACTAGCATCAATTATAATAGTTCTATTTATGATCCGATGAACTGGATCATTTTAAAAAATCACAAAAATAATTTCAATAAAAATCAGTATCAATCGTGACCGTCAATTCATGATTCGATGGACCAGATAATTTAAAAAAATTAATAGACAATTAATAAAAACCAGTATCAATCATGACTGTCAATTTGTGATTCGATGGACCAGATCATTTTAAAAAACTTCATTAAAAAATTTCCAATAAAAATTGGCATCGATCACAACCATTCGATTTGCGATCCGATGAACCAGATCATTTTCCAAAAAAATCATAAAAATAATCCCAATAAAAATGGCATCACTCGCAATCATTTAATTTGGATCTAATAGACCGAATCATTTTTAAAAATCTCACAAAAATACTTCCAATAAAAATAACGTCGACCACAACCGTCAACTCATGAACCGGTGAACCTAATCATCTTCCAAAAATTTCAACAAAAATAGACATTAATTATGACCATTGATTCATAATCCGATGGACCGGATCATCTTTTAAAATTTTTCAAAAAATATATTTAAATAAAAAATGACATCGATCACGACTATTGATTTGTGATATGATGTAACACCCCGGATTTTGGCCAACCTGGGATTAGACGTCCTTAGGCAATGGGTCGACTAAAACACCTGGGAAATCGCTCAGAACCCAATTCCATAGCCAAAGAAATCACTTAGGATAAATTTCTTTAGAAACTAAGCATAAGTTAGCTAGCACTACGGTGGAGTAGCTGTGAAATAGTCCCTGACCGCTTTAAATACGTTCTACAAGACCCAAAACTTGTAAAATCAATGGTGCTATAATACTCTAAAACTTCAAATCAAACTCTAAACTGGTTTGTTCTCTCGACCTCTTTGAAACTTTGTATTGAATCTAGACCACGTGTCGAAAGTCCGATACTTACTATCTTAGACCGTTAGAACCGCCTTGCTGGACTTAACAATCATTTCGAAAATCAAGTCCAACCGACATTCGCAGGCTATTTCATTGAGCCTGGACTGAAGAGAGTGAGAATAGGGTTAGATTTGGAATTTGAAATTCAAATCTGGCACACGACTTGACGCGTCAGTATTAAGCGTTCTGACCGTCAGAATTCAGCCAAATTACACCCTCGGATCAGGAAAAATTTATATTTCATATCATGAGACTTGTAGACCTGATCTTCGTGCGGTGACCGCTGAACTAAAACTGGACCGCCACGTGCGATCTACGAACACTGATGGTCTGAAAACAGGATGTGAGTGACATCCGACATGCGCGAACTTAAGTCCGATTGCGTTCGGCCAGGGGACCACCAGAAATGTCCTTTTGGACCGAAACAGCCCCGATTTGGATATACCTTAAGTATACATTGTTCCCGAGCCTATTTCGGGCATGTTTGGGCTTATAAAAGGGGTTGAAACCCTCACTCCTCTCTCCCATCCGAAATTGGAAAAAGCCCTAGATTGAGAGAGAGAAAAGGTGAGAGATTGTGAGAGAGAGTAGGAGAGAATTTTCCTGCTGCTGCCCTACCTGTTGCACGTGCTTTAGCAACACGCTCCAATCACTTGACCGGTGATTTCTCCACATTTCTAGGTAAGAAAACATTCCTAATAGTTGCTGATTTGCTGATCCCTTGGTTCCATAGCGAAATAGCTAATAGATCTTGTGTATTAGGTTCATAGTTCGCCGTAGACGAAGCGTATACGCTCCGTTCGAATTCGCATACCTATAAGAGAAAAGGTGTGGATTTTAGACGCTTTGATTAACTGTTTCCAACGCTTTCAATGTCGTTTAATAGTAGATTATCGACGGCAACACCGTTTGACATGTACAACATGCTGTCCGTTTCCTATTTCGTAAATAGACGAAGAATATGAGATTTAGGGCATTTTAGTCATTTGTAGAAAATACTGTTTTCATCCATAATTTGCTGATGTGATTGACATGACTTCTTGTCGCATTAGAATACTAGGAATGCGTGCATAATTAGTTTGGCGAAGAGATTCGCCGAATGCGCACTTTGAGTCGACATACTATATGTAGACTTAAGTGTGTAGTGTAAGTGTTTGTATAAATGCTTGTATTAGTATGTATTGAATTAAATAGTGTTATGAATTAGTTTGAGATTGATTTCTCAATTAATATGCTGATGTAAATGATTTCCTACATGTTAGCTATATGCATGATTTCATTATATGTATGAAATGCTTGTGCTTGATGATTCACTTAAGTTGTATGTTATAACATGTGTTAACATGCTCACATGGTTGTATTCCATTTCCAATACCCTTACATGATTTGCTGATGTGGATTCATGATTGTTTGGGACTATACCTAGTCCAGGCAGTCGGCAACCGAGCAAATTCGTGGTTGGCTTATCTTTGCCACGAACGACGCGTCGATGAACGCGAGCCGTGTTTTGGAGTTGACGGCAGTGGTTAGGCCACACGAAGTGTTTTACGCACTTCATGTCGTTCGACTTGAGATGTGATCGTGCTAGTCGAGCCCGTCAAGTAACTTGACTGGCCGTTGTATGTTCACCCTGTATGAGTCATAACTGCTTGAACCTAGGGTACTGAACTTACCATTGTAAACCCTTTTAGCCATGGTACCTTGATCCACGAAGATTCATGAGCTGGGCATGGTGGTATGGGACACCGTGGTCGAGCTGTAGGCCTACGCTGGGGCCACAAACCTCCCCGTAGTGACCAGTGAGCACCTATGACTCGTGAGCAGATTATGGTGGTATGGGACACTATATTCTTGCTGTCAACCTACATTGATAACGTGATGGGGGAGCGGTGTAACGAGTGCGAGCAACAGCCCTGACAGCCCTTTGTAGTGACCGCGAACGTATTCTGAGTCTACGGGAGGCGACGACCCTTCCATAGCAGTGAGAGTACAGTAGGCCTGTATTGATAAGGTGATGGGGGAGCGGTGCAACGAATACGAGCAACAGCCCTTGCAGCGACCTACAAAATATACATCGTATGAGATTACTAGGAGTGACAACCCTAGACAGGATCTGTGTTAGGATTGATATAAGGGAAGTACCTTAGTTTTCCAATCCTACTGTTTGAATGGACTAATAATAACTCGAAAATCATATCACCATTACATTGCATGTGCCTGGAAGATGTGGTGCACTTGAGGGATGATTGCATGTCACGGCCGTAAGATGGTGCTGTATGAGGGAGACCGTCGGTGAGGGCATCCATCACGTCATGTCATATTGCATTAATAATAGTATTAGGATTGTTTGATTTACTGCTTTACTATTATCACATGATTGATTTTATAACATGCTAATCTCTGCTCTCTTATCCCACTGAGTTGATCACTCACTCCCACGTTACGGGACGGTGTTTTCGGACACCCACCAGTCCCTACTGTGATTGCAGATGATGGCGCGGCCTGCGAGGCGGAGCTGGACTTGATGATGATGAGGAGGATCTCTCCTTTATGCGTGTTCTGATTGACGGGATTACAGGGAGGTTGATTAGATGCCTTGACACTTGTCATTTTATATTTTTAGCGCACTCATGTATATTCATTTTTTTTACTTTTAGAGTATACATGTATGTATATAACCTAATAACATGTTCATACTCTGGAGACATACAATAGTTTATATATGTTATACATACTATCACAGTCTTCTGTTTGTTAATTTAATTGTCTCTGGAGTATGATATGTTGTTCTGGCATAATCCTACTCATGTTTAATACATTAACACAGACAACATTCAATCATACACATTTATGTTGCATAAATAATATTTTGGAACTCGGGAGTTGGGTTTTTACTCGACCCCCCGATTTTCGGGATGTTACATATGATGGATCGGATCATGTTTTAAAAAAATTATTATTTTTTTAAAAAAAACTAATATCAATTGCAATCATTGATCTCGTAATTTGATGGGCCGAATCATTTAAAAAAAAACTCAAAAAAAAAATCCAAAAATTCCAGCATCGATTGTGAACATCAATCTCTAAAAGATGGACTGAATCATTTAAAAATCTTTTAAAAATATTTTACTAAAAATTAGCATCAGTTACAACCATTGATTCACAATCTAATGAACTTGATTATTTTTAAAAAGTTACAAAAAATATCCTAATAAAATTTAGCATTGATCACAACTGTTTGATTTGCGATCTAATGGACAGGATTGTTTTAATCACAAAAATACTTATAAAACTGATGTTGATCGCGTTTGCCAACTCACGATCCAATGGACCGTGTCATCTTTTGAAAATACCAAAAATGATTTCAAATCCTCATAGAGTCACAATTATAGCAGGACGACGGACCCAATTGGTCGCAGATCAGAATCTTGATTGGCAACAATGGACAAGTCTACACCATCCCTAATAAAAGAAGGATCGAATCGCAACCAATGATCCAGATCACCCAAAAATAATCAAGTCTGATTACCTTGTAAGACGATGGAATCGATCAACCATCTCTATTAAATTGGGCTCTTGATCATAACTTCTAATCAGACTTGCGTCAAATGAACCATCCCTAGCAAATATCAATCCTAATTGTGACACCCAAAACCTAAGCAATAAAACATAAAATTTCAAAAAAACCATAATCCCCAATTGAGTCTATTTAAATCACAACCATCATACGCACCAACCTCTTGCATGTTTTTCATAAAAACCATCTTAATTGAAGTCCCATAGGCATCCCCAGTGGAGACGACTAAGTTAGATGGACCCATTTACAAAATCATCTTGCAATAAAAACTCAACACGAAGTATTACTCCCTAAGTTGGGGTAACTTTTAAAAAATCCTATAAATATTTCCAAAATCAAAAGCACCAAGCTTCTGAGGCACTAAGAGATCTTTCATTTCTCTAGGTGGGAGCCAACATAAAACTGAAAAAGATCTAATGTCTAGCGGTTTCTCTAGAGATTATCGAATTTGAATGCACATTAAAGTATGATCGGACTGAACTTTAGTGTTGGTTCTATCGTGTCAAATGCTAATGTTAAGAAAAAATGATAGGTTAAGACTGTCAAGAAGAAATAATCTAAATAGTGAAAAAGACAAATTGTAACCTAAGTGTAAAAATCAGAAGATTACATGGAAAAAGGTCACCTACACATACCTAGGTGTGGATGCTTGCAGAAGTTGATCAAGTTTTAGTCGGTATAGTGAGTTCCCCGTAAGGTCGCAGAAAGCGCAAGACAGCTAACCACTTTGACGATAAAACAAAACAAGTACTCCGGAGGTAATCTAGGAATCAACGAACATTCCAGTTTGGGTCAGTATCCTCATAAGGCAGAAGAAAGCACAAGGGCCTCTACTGTACCTTTCCGATGTTAATATAGATCAAGAGTAAAAGGATTGTGATTGGTTACCTGTAATGCCGTAGAAAGCACATGGACAATTACAACCTTTTCCTCGAACCCTCGTGATATATACGAGTTATCCATTTTCAAGCAACCAACTGACATAGGCCCAAAGGCAAGTAATTAATCCATATTGTAATTCATGATTGATTGGTAAAGGAGGGGTGTCCACTCATTTTGGCATTCAGTTGCACACAACCTTTGCAAAAAAAGGGCATATTTAGACACCTCATGCCAAGCCAATAAACTTATTAAGTTTGAACTGATGGATGGTAAACCAAAACCCTAACCCTAGAGGCCTAAACCCTAGGAACCCCAATCCTAAACCCTAAACTTGACCTAATTCACCCCAATCAACCCAGTTGATCTAATCTTAAACCCTAGAGCCTTGAGTCAACATGACGATTCAACTCACCAAGCCAACTCGCTGAGTTAACCCATCTTGTCAGCCTACTTAGTCCAACGACTCAATCAACTTGCCTAGTTAAGCCCAAAACCAAGCCTTAAATTAAAACTCAAAATCAAGTCCAATGCATAACAACAATGAAACATCCTTCACAGCAGAGCCTCCACACAAGTGAGGGAGGTGGCCTGATGAAGGGGGAGTTCCAAATGTGGACCGACGATAACCTGGTTGCCGCCAGCCATGTGGCACTCTCCCTTTTCGGCATGAAATCCCTTAAGCATGTGAAGCCCCTCTTTTACAACTTCTAAGTGTGCAGGTGGTGTGTATTTACTCTGATGCCCATATCCTTTCCCAAATTTACCCTCTTACCACCTCATCCTACCTATGAGATGATGTTATGTGACAATCTCCAATCATACCCTTTCAACCACCTTTACCCTTAGACATTATAGGAAATACAAGAAAATCGAGTTTAGAGGCTATAAATATCCCCCTCCCCTTCCCATTTCAAGCATTTAATAAGCATCCCAGAAGGCATCCAAGAATCACCAAGTGGTGTAGGAAAGCATCCACTACATCCAATCATCCGTCCACTAAGGAGAGTGAGACTAAGAAAGACAATCCAACCCTAATCTAGTCTAGCCTAGCCAGAGTCTAAATCTCCTGAGCCACCCAAGTCCTAATCTGAGCAACTCGATCTTGCCTTTGCACCATGCACTTGGTTGGTTCGAATGTATTCTTTGCGGCTTACTGATGTAATCGGATCCTGCCCATAAAAAAATTTGAATCAATTAGCCATCATCACCATTGCATTAGATTACATATTTTATGTATGAGTATTTATCTTATTAATCAGAAGTTAGTCAGATCTTATGAAGTAAAGACAATACATTTGTATAGGCAGAGTAGGTGCCTAACCATAGATCATATACCCTAAGCCCTTTCTCTTAAGGGAGTTCATCCTCTAATCCACCCTCATCATTGATATTCAATAGAGTGGATTGGAGAATGAACTTTTGTATTTAAGGATCCTCCAGCAACTACCTTAATAGCAAATCATTAAGCTGGGATACCTTGAATGCATAGATGATTGGAATCACTCTACCTTCCTAATAGGAAATCATTTAGAGAGTAGGATTCCATCATAACCTTGACCCAACCCTTTGCCTTATATTCGTACATCATTTGTTGCAGATCAAGGGAGCTGAAGACTCTTCGTCAATAAGGAGGAGATCTTCACTACTGTGTTGAATGAGACTCATCAACTTATCTGTAAGTATCTAGAGTCTAGAGGACCCTTTGATCATTCCTTTGTAGGATTGGGTCTAAGGTGTTTCTCACCCTTGAATTCCTCAAGGAGGCCTCTGGCGGGAGTGTACGTGGTGGGTGTGTTGTGTGGACCCGTGCTCTGTGGAGAGCATAAACATCTGGTTAGGGGTGAACCAGTAAAATCTTCGATTTGAGGTGAACCGTGTAAAACCTTAGGTTTGAGGTAAACTGGGTGAAACCTCCGTTAGGGTCTTATGGAAGATCCTTGGCTAGTGTGTCTAAATGTGAGTGCGTTGTGTTGACCCTTACTTGTGAGAGCATAAATAATCAGTCTCAGTGTAGGTTGTAAAGGTTGAAGGTGAACCTGATTTAAAACCTTAAGTTAGAGGTGAACCATGTGAAACCTCCTTAGTGAAATTCGGTACACTCAAGGGTTGAGTGCGGTTACCGAGAGTGGAGTAGACAAGTAGTCAAACCACCATAAAAATGAATGTGTTTGCGATTGCTATCCTTTTTGTGTGTGTGATTTACTTCAATGCATTCACATCAATATATCTGAGATCACACCTCACACACATACACAGTCATATCCATCATAAACTAAGTTGCATTTTGATTATTCATGAATAGTTTGTGATTGGATCCTCTATCGAGCTTGGAAGCCAGTAGAGTTACATTTGAGTAATTCTGATGATTGCATATTCATAGGATTAGTGTAATAGGATTTTTAAATACATTGTAAAAACTTAAAAAGTCCTATTCATCCCCCTTCAGTACATATTGGCATATTCCTACTTCAACTTCAAGCGGTCTTCACCACTATTTCAATTAGTATTAGAGCAGGTCTCTCTTTAAGGGCTTCACCGCCTAGAGAGTGATCTTGATTGAAGTTTGAAATATAGCCAAAGGAGAGGGCTCATCAGTCACTAGGCCTCCAGTATTTGATGATTCAAATTATGCATACTGGAAGGCTAGGATGCACTACTTCCTGAGATCTTTGGACCATGATGTTTGGGATATAGTTGAAAGAGGATATGTGCCACCATCTGAACAAATCGCACTTGAAAGTGGCACAACCATCACAAAACCCAAACCCAAAGAAAAGTGGACGAGGTTCGACAAAGAAAAATAAACCGCTGAAGCTAAAACTATGAACACCATCTACAGTGACGTGTCCCAGGATATTTTCAATCAAATAAGCATGTGTGGGACATCTAAGGAAGCATGAGATTTATTGGAAACAACCCATGAAGGCACAAGCACTGTGAAGAGGTCTAAACTCCAACTCTTGACTTCACAGTTCGAAAGTCTCAGGATGGAAGAGCATGAGACATTTATGGAGTTTTTCACCAAGTTGAATATCATTTGCAACTCTATGGGTGGATTGGGAGAGAAAGTTTCGGTATCAAAAATTTGTATGAAAATTCTAAGATCCCTACCGGAACGGTTTAATCCCAAAGTTACAACAATTGAGGAGTGTAGGAATATTGATGAGATGAAAGTAGAAAAACTGGTAGGTTCCTTGCAAACTTTTGAACTATACTTCAAATAATCTCAAAAATCTAAAAATACTGTCCTAAAAACTTTAAAGAAAACACCACATGAGGACAGTGAAAGTGAAAAGGAAGATGAAGATGAGGAAGCGGCTCTGCTAGCATAAAGATTCAAAAGATTCTTTCAGAAGAATCGTGGTCGTCCTTCCAGAGGAAGAAAGGTGAACAACAAACCCTCTACAGGCAAATTTGGTAAAAGGACCAAAGAACCACAATGCTATACCTATCATGAATATGGACACCTGTCAACCAAATGCCCAAACAGAAAAATTAAGGGAAAGGAGATGGCCACCACTTAGGATGATACAGAAGAGTCAACTCAGAATCTAGTGACTCAGAGAGTGATGAAGATCAGAAATTATTGAAAATTCTTATGGTCTCCACTACTCCAATCATTCCCAGTGAATCTGAGAATGAGAGAGAACAACAAGCCACTAAATCATCTTCATCTGATCATGAAGAGACTGATGATGAAGAAGAAGAGTTAGATAAGGATAAACTGTAAGATGCTTATAACCAACTCTTATTCATAGCATCCACATACTTAAAAAGACTTGGAATGTCTGAAAACAAGAAGGAATTGTTGCAGAAAGACTTGGACAAAACCTTGGAAATTAACACACATATAATCAATAATTTGTAACAATATCATTCAGACAATGATAAATTAGAAAGAGTTAACGTATTTTTAAAGACGGAGTCATCAAAACTTATGAAACAAGTTAAATTTTTAAGAGATGATAATGTGTAACTCAAGAATGAGAATCACTCACTCCATATTAACTTAAAGAAATCTAGGAAATTCGCTGAAATAGACTACAAATTTTCTCAGAGTAGTGAAAAGCTGGAAAAATTGTTAGGGATGGAAAGACTAAGAAGAAACAAGAGTGGTCTAGGGTATGAGAAAATTAAAAAGAAAATCGAAAATAAAGCTCCAACAAAACTTGCTACTTCAGGTAGCGATATGAGAACTTCTCCAGTTTGTCATTTATGTGGTGATGTGGGTCATTATAAGTTTGAATGCTTGACACCTAGATGGACTTCACATAACTCTGATCAAAATCACATTGGTAAATTCAATTCAATCAGAGAATCAAAAAATGTTAAAAGTCCACCTAGGAGAAACACTCATCCATCACCACCTAAAGAAAAGGAAAGGATGAAGAAATCTATCTCACAATGGGTAGTTAAAGAAAAACTAAATTGTCTGATGATTAATTCTCATTACCCTGAAATATCAAGCATAAAAGGATAAATCCAGGTCATGCATCTAGATCTAGATAATTGCTGAAATGATACAAATTTTGTTGAGCTCCAAATGGTATATCTGAGGTTCCAAACCTCCATCTTTTGTATATGAACATTCAAATGTTTATACTTTTGTGTGTGTACAGTGATTGTACATAATTTTTCTTGTATACTTGACTCATAGAAATTCTAAAAGTATACTTGAGAGGTCATCTGGATGCTGGAAATGGAAAATCATTCACCTTCGATACGACTATTGATATGTCATTTTCGATTAATCGATCAATGGTCGATATAATTGACGACTCTTTAGAATGTGAAAAGGCATATGATCAAGAATGATATCGGAGAAAGGATCGATGAAATCGATCAGGGTTCATCGATATAATCGAAACAAGGATCGATGATATCGATAAATGCCGCCCGATATAAAAAGGTGGAACGCAAAAAGGGGATTATTCCAGGGTTTCCATTTTTTTTTCTCCTGCTCCCAACTGGACGGTTTGAAACGTTGTCAGACAACCCCAAAAGCTCCATAATAGGGTAATGCTCTTCTAATCTTCAAAATTTCAAATTTTTGTTGGGGTATTTTCGTATCTATTAAGTTTTATCCTCTTTCCCAAATACTTTTAAACTTCTTTTGTCGTTATGGGAAAAGACAAGAAAAAAGTGTTGGGTCTAGGAGAGTCATCAAGATCAACCTGACAAAAAGTGGTTGCTTCAAGAGGAAACACATGGACCTCGAAAAGTGGGACCCCCACAAGGCAACGCACAAGACAGCGAGGGTCCCAATCTGAGGAACAGGTGCCCCCACTGGCTCCTCCTCCAATTGCAGTGACTTCACGTCCACCCAAATACATGGGTAGAAAGCTCATCCATGAGAGAAAGGTAGACAAGGAATGTCAAAGGCCATACAATCGGGAACCCTTGTTTTCTGCAATCAACTGGTTGCCTATTCTAGATTTTGGTGGGCCATGTCAACTCGAACGTACATGCAACTTCCATGCCGCGTGTCACTCACCTGTGTCTGATCCTCTCTCCTTCATGGTCTCTTTGGATGGAGATGATATGCTGATCACGCCTTCCGCATTGGCTAATATTCTCGGTCTGACCATGGCCTCGGAAGGTATTCCTGAAATGGACCTCGACAATGTGAAAATTCGGTCCATGGTAACTAAGTACTTGTGTCATAATATGGACATCCTGTGGCATCAAGGGAATGCGTTGAAAGCTAGGTACATAGAACCAAGATTCTAGGTCATACATGGTATTTTCGCCACAAACATATATCCCAGAAGTACCAACCGATTTGATCTCACAGGTTTTATGACTATGATAGTGTACTCAATTACCAATGGAATAAAGATCCGTCTTCCGACTCTGCTTGTCCATCAGTTGGTAAATGTCATTTATACATCCAGGGACCTTCATTTGCCATATCCCTGGATCATAAACATGATTTGCAATGCCATTGAATTCCCACCAACCATTGATCCAGTCCACCCTCTTCAAGTTCTCAATAAGACAACATTCGTAAGATGGACTTGATTTTTCACAAGTGCCCTCCGGACCTAGAGGAGGCTGTTCAAGCAGAAGAGGCCGGAGGTAAAAGTAGCGCCCCTATGGAAGAGACTAAAGTGGACAGAGATGCACCTCTTGGAACAGATCCGGCTCCGTCAAACGATTTAAACTAGACAGATCGGTGCGATTCAGAGGGACGTCCACTTCGTACGAGAAAGGCTTACTGTTCTAGAATGGCTAGTCCAAGGAATATAGCAGACAGTGCAACATTTGGTTGAGATAATCACCTGTTTTTGAGATGATACGGCACCATCAACTTCTACTCCTCCGCCGTAGTATGGAACTCTGATCGTTATCACATTCACCTACACTTATCTCAGCATATGAATATAAGTATCTTTTTTATGCTCTACGCTCTCATAATTGAATGTGATAGTCTCCTAACAGTTTGACCATTTTTTTGATAATGTATATGCCCCATATGGGCTTACTGCTATTGGTTCCTTCTGGTTGCCCATGGATGGGCTTGAAAATGTGTTTGGACTGGTTGATGTTCTACTGTTGTCTGTGGATTTTTTATTTTTTTTTGGTTAAATCATTTTGATAAATGCTATACAACTGCCAACCTGTGGGGCAGTTTTCTTTTGGATATTCTGTTAAATATGGCTAAATATAATGCTTAACCTTTTCATTGCCATATTCGTGTTAAAATCCCCTGCTTTCGATCAATCTCTGATATGGAATGCATGTGCTTTTAATGATTATTCTATCTATTGTTATAATTGCGTTATTTGCTTTTATACGCATCCATTCTTTCTGAAAATGATGTTTGTGTTAACTGATCTCATCTTTATACATCTATATCTAATTGGTTCTTTCACTTGTCTTTAAACTTCAGTCAAGATCTGTTGTAATGCTATACCTTTGCCAATGACTGACAAAAAAGGGGAGAACAGTTTAAAACACCCCGAATGAAAATTATATATCTACTTGAATTATGTTGCAAGTGTTAGGGGGAGCAGCTGCATGAAGCATGGGGGAGTTCTATAGTAAGGGGGAGTAGATACTGGTTGTGTACATGAGTTCATTAGAATTTGTAAAATTGTGTAAAATGCATATACACACAATTTAGGATGTGTCTATCTAGATATTATCCTAGGATGTTTTAGGTATTTTATCCCGTAATTGACAAAGGGGGAGATTAAAAGTGCCCTTGCTAGTGCCCTCATTTGTCAATTAGCATGTGTGTTGAGTCAGTCGGACTGCAGAGCATCACAGGAAGATCAATTCAAGCGTTTACCTCAATTGGATGTGTAGAAGCTCACCATAGGTAAATCTAAGCCTCATATCCCTTGTCCCAAAACATCAGGTGAATAAAACCCTTAAAATAAGATAATCATCATAGGGTTTTTTTAGTGAGAAAACTTCTTTCAACAATCAGAAAAATCTTTAAGTTTTCTTGCTCTATCGATTGTATCGATACACATCTCGATATAATCAATCTGTGCTATCGATGTCCTCGGAAGACCAATCGATAAAATCAAATGAGGACTTAATGTGTCCAGCAACCACACACATATCTGGATAAAATTATCGATGTATTGATACACGTATCGATATCATCAATATTTGAATCTCGAGCCCATCGGAGGTGGCTCGACAATATCAACAAGTAGATCCGGCGCCCCTGTTTTTGCTTAAGAAAATCACATATGCTTCGATATATCGAAGCTCTCATCGATACCATCAGAATTCAAATCTCGATGATTCGGTGGGCTTCCCATGATATCGGGCATGGGCGTGAAGTTCTCCAGCAACAATTTTTAGGTGGTTTTTGAACTCGGATCGGGGGTCACTCGATAGAATCGATATTTTAAATATCGATAATATCAGGGCCAGATCGATTGCATCGGGAAAGGATAAACTTATCCAGCAAGCTCACTGATAATATCTTTAGATTTACCGATGCATAGACATGACCTCCGATATCATCGACATTCAAATTCTGATTATATCGAGTATATTCTGATCATATCTGATTACCTGAAAAATTTCAAAGAAAGTCTCTTTCATTTTTTAAATGTCGAGGACTCGATCCTTGTATCGATAATATCGGAGTTCAAAATCCGATGGCACCGACATGAGTCTCGATCCTCTCGACCAGCTGGCAGAGGTTTTTTCAGAAGCGTATGATATTGAGTTTATGTCATCGAGCAGACCATCGAGACGATCGATAGTATACGCTCGATGATATTGAACCTACTCGATGATATCGAACTCTGTCATAAATGTGACCGTTTTATATTTGTTGAAACCTTTTTTCTATTTAAAGAGAACTTATCTTTAGTTGTTGTGAGAGAAAGAAGAGAGTGCTTTT
The DNA here is from genome assembly GCA_037074715.1 of Magnolia kwangsiensis. NCBI lineage: Eukaryota > Viridiplantae > Streptophyta > Magnoliopsida > Magnoliales > Magnoliaceae > Magnolia > Magnolia kwangsiensis. The sequence continues at coordinate 151,141,184 of CM073574.1, read as the reverse complement.
GCGTGTTTAACCTTAGATCATATACCCTAAGCCCTTTCTCTCAAGGGAGTTCATCCTCCAATCCACCCTCATCATTGATATTCAATAGAGTGGATTGGGGAATGAACTTCCGCATTCAAGGATCCTCTAGCAACTACCTTAATGGCAAATTATTAAACTGGAATACCTTGAATGCATAAATGATTGGAATCACTCTACCTTCCTAATAGAAAAATATTTAGAGAGTAGGATTTCATCATAACCTTGACCCAACCTATTGCCTTATATTGGTACATCATCTGTTGTGGATCAAGGGAGCTAAAGACTCTTCATCAACAAGGAGAAGATCTTCGCCACTATACTGAATGAGACTCATCAACTTATCTGTAAGTATCTAGAGTCTAGAGGACCCTTTGATCATTCCTTTGTAGGATTGGGTCTAAGGTGTTTCTCACCCTTGAAGTCCTCAAGAAGGCCTTCGGTGGGAGTGTATGTGGCAGGTGCGTTGTGTGGACCCTTGCTTTATGGAGAGTATAAACATCTGGTTAAGGGTGAACCAGTAAAACCTTTGGTTTGAGGTGAACCGTGTAAAACTTTGAGTTTGAGGTAAACCGAGTGAAACCTCTGTTAGGGTCTTATGGAAGATCCTTGACCAGTGTGTCTAAATGTGAGTGCGTTGTGTTGACCCTTGCTCGTGAGAGCATAAACAGTTAGCCTCAATGGAGGTTGTAAAGGTTGAAGGTGAACCTGATTTAAAACCTTAGGTGAGAGGTGAACCATGTGAAACCTCCTTAGTGAAATTCGATACACTTAAGGGTTAAGTGCGGTTATCAGGAGTGGAGTAGACAAGTAGTCGAACCACTATAAAAATAACTATGTTTGCGATTGCTATCATTTTTATACGTGTGATTATAGCTGGGCATCGGACCGAGTCGGATCAAATTCCGGCCAACCCGAATCTATTCAAGATTTGCATGTGCTGACCCGAACCCGATCAGATCCGGGGCTGAATCTGGATCATCTAACCCGAACAGAACTGAACTCCTACTCACCTGAATCGATCCGAGTCTGACTCGGTTAGGAAAACCGAGTCGGATCGGATTGGGTAAGACTCAATTCGTTCGTTTCTTTCAACGGCATGAAAATCATTATTCTCAGTAAAATTTAGTATCAACCCCTAAAATGATCTGAAAAAACTAATGGACGGTGTGGATAAACTAAAAAGTTCAAGATGGGTCCACATAGATAAAAATGTAGAGCTGTATAGCATGCTGAGAACCTTTACACGGCTACTAATGGTCACACGCAACTAATTGTACGGTACATTGCCATCCATGTCAAAAATCAAAATGCTATGTACAACATCAAAACCGTTCAAATTGTTGGACCCACCATGAAGACCACTCAAGTAAAAAATCAATCCAATCCATTAATCATGTAGACCATTCCATAGAAAACAATGTACAACCGTCTATCTGATCCAAAGTATACGTGTTGCCGATCTGATGAGTGAATTGGACGGATTCTCTCTTTTAGTGGTCATCATGGAGGGTCCCACCTTCTGAACGGTTGGATGTCAGACATACAGGATAAGATGGGCCACATTATGGTAGTTGGATGATACCAGTACAACTAAGTTGGATGTGAATCATGTGATATCTTCCCATAGCTTCTCCACGAAGCTTAATAAAGAAATCGGATTGCGTACTGAGTTACTCAGTACGATAAGAGCGTACTGAGTAAACTCTGTTGGGCCTACCATGAATTCGTTTGGTTTATCCACGCCGTCCATCCATTTTTTCAGATCATTTTAGGGGTTGAACCCAAAATCGAATAATATACAAAGCTCAAATGGCCCATATCATAGGAAAGAGTGGAAGGATTGATTTCCACCGTTGAAACCTTTCCAAGGACTCCAGTCATGTTTATTTGTCATCCAACCTGTTATTAAGATAAAAAAGACATGGATTAAGTGAAAAAAAAAACATCGGCTTGATCAAAAACTTTTGTGGCCATCAAGAGCTTTTCAATGGTAGACGTTAAATTCACATTGTTTCCAGTGGTGTGGTCCACTTGATCTTGAATATACTTCGTTTTTGGGCTAAACATTTAAAATTAACTAATAAAATGGATGGACAGAGGGGATACAATGCATAAATGACGGTGGGCCCCACAGCGTTTACTCGCGTATTGAGTTACTTAGCACCCGCTACCCTTTATAAAAATACAGGCTGTGGCTAGCCTGTAGCTCGCACAGCTATATTATAGCTGCTAGAGTACGTGTCGTGCGAAGACAGCATGGACGCTCCTCGAGCCCGAGTTGTGAGGACGGTTCAAAGGAGATCAAAGTTACATGGCCACACAGTGATGTATTTATTATATCTACACCGTTCATCTATTTTAAAAGATCATTTTGGTGCTTGATCTCAAAATTGAGAAATATATAAATCTCAGGTGGACCACACCACATGAAAACAATAGTTATTGGATATCCACCATTAAAATCCTCCTAAGACCTACTGTACTGTTTATTTGACATCAAATCTGTTGATTAGGTCATACAGGCTCAGATAAAGGGAAAAAACAAAAATCAGCTTGATCCAAAACTTTTATGGCCCCAAAATGTTTTGAATGGTCGATACTCATTCAAAACTGTTTCCTCTAATGTGGTCCACTTGAGATTGAGATATACCTCATCTTTGGTCTAAGGCCTTAAAATGATCTTTAAAAATATACGGACGGCATGGATGAAACAAATACATCATGGTGGGGCCCACAGAGCACCGACCACCAGCCCTTGGCTGGTGTCAGGGGGAGTAGCCAATTCGTTTCGTCGTACACCGGCGAATCCTCTACAGTAAACTCTGTTGGGGCCCACCCTGAATGCATGGGATTTATGCACGCCGTCCATTCGTTTTTCCATATCATTTCAGTGGTTGAACCTAAAATTGATGAATAACCAAAGCCTTAAAATGAGCTCGCCAAATGGATGGATGGTTTGGATATAAAACATACCTGCGAGTCTCTTTCTCTTTCCCTCTTTCTCTCTTCCATACACAGTATCATTTCTCAATATATCTCTCTCTAGCTGAGATATCCAAGCTCTTCTCAATATATCTCTCTCTCTCTAGCTGGGGTATCCAAGCTCTTCTCAATATATCTCTCTCCAGCAGGACCTTCTTCTTTCCTTCTTCTGCAATAGAAATAGAGAGACGAGAGAGAATCATGGATAAAGAGAGATAGAGAGGACATTAGGCGGGATTTTTTTGGCGCGCGGTAAAAGTTATATATATATATATATATATATATATATACACACACACACACACACACACACACACACACACACACACACACACACACACACACACACGGTCCGGATCGGGTCGGTCCGAATCAGATCCAATCGGATTGGGTTCCGGATCGAGTCGGTTCAGAACAGGGCTTACCCGAATTCGATCCGAAAATAATTCGGATCTGGATTACGTTACCCGATCCTGACCGATCCTGACCATCAGTTCTGTTCGAATCGTGGCGGATCGGGTCTGATCGGGTCGGATCCACTGGTTCGGGTATGAAATGCCCAGCTCTACGTGTGATTTACTTCAATGCATTCACATCAATATATCTGAGATCACACCTCACACACATACACAGCCATATCCATCATAAACTAAGTTGCACTTTGATTATTCATGAATAGTTTGTGATTGGATCCTTTATCGGGCTTGGAAGCCAGTAGAGTTACATTTGAGTAATCCTGATGATCGCATATTCATAGGATTAGTGTAAATAGGATTTTTAAATACATTGTAAAAACTTAAAAAGTCCTATTCACCCCCCTCTAAGACATATTGGCATATTCCTACTTCAACTTCAAGCGGTCTTCACCGCTATTTCAAAAGGGTATCCAAAACTTTAGCTGATGCAAAAGGTGTTAGGTGGCAGTCGGCTAAGGGTATGCGTCCTTCCGTTTTAGTCCAGTGGTCGTGTTTCCCTTTTTCCCCTTTGGTTCTTTTTGTGATTTTTCTGGCATCAATGGCTAGGGATCAGAAGATCTAATCCATTTACCCTCTTCGAGAGGAGGTTTTTGGCCCGAGTATCCTTGTTTGGTGGGCTTTCAAGATTCTTTTGACGGGTAGGTGCAATTTTATTGGGATGTGTCAGAGTAGTGAGTTTTGGAGATGGCTACCTAAGTGCTTTTATTGCGGGATCAGAGTTGGAAATCTCTAGATCAGGTTTGGTAACCTTGTTGGGGACAAGTCATGGTTTCTACTTTTAAACTTGCCTCGACGATCCCATAATGATTAATGATGCTAGGTGTAATTTTATTGGGGGTTTTTCAGTTAGCTCAAGAGTAGTGTCTTTGTAATTTAGGTGGGGTGTTTACAATTATTATTTAAGTTCTTAATACATTTCAAGTTGTTATATACCATAAACCCTTAATTACATCTCTTAGGGTAACTCTTGATTCTAAGGTGAAATATAATATGATGACAAAATAGTGATAAACATATCAATAATGATGAAATAATGATATTTAATAAAGGGTGATTCTTGCCCATTACATTATTTCTAATTATGTAGTCCACATGAATCATGAATGGGCTGATTTGTGGCCATGGACCATACATGAGGTGACACACCTCATTGCAATGGTGAATTTAACATAGATATCACAGTGAGGCCCACCTGAGCTGCCGATTACTTTACTCGCACTAGCCAGCCCAACTTCCAAGAAGAAATCCACACACAAGGTAATCTAATGATATGATAGTTTATTAAAAATCTTTTTAAGAAAGATACTAAATTGCGAATTTTATATTAAAAAAGATAGAGCGTGATACGTGAAAGGGAGCGAATTAGATGCAGCCCCGACCTCACTTAAGATGGTATGACACTTATAGTGGGGTCCACCTAGGGCTGTCAATGGGTCAAGCTTGGGGTTGGTCTTGGCCCCGATTTTGATGTATGTATTATATATTCACGTTGCATTGACACCCCTAGGCCTGGGAGCTGGCCTGAGCCTGGCGCATTAATTGACACCCCTAGGCCCATGTTGATGTATGTATTTTATGTTCACGTTGTCCATCCTTTTTACTATATTATTTTAGGGTATGGGCTAAAAAATGAAAAATCTCAAGTAGACCATACTATAGGAAACAATGGTGCCCTTATTAATGTTCTCCTTTCCAATACAAATCTATGATAAAGTAGTTGATCAGGGATAAAAAAAAATATACACTTGTTACTTGTAAGTCTCCTAGATAAGGAGTGTAATAATGTATTTGTGTATTGAAAGAATAGACTTGAAGCACACACACACACAGATATATATATATATATATATATATATATATATATATATATATATATATATATATATATATATATATATATATATATATATCAAAAGGATCTTTGAATTGATTAGAAGATCCTTTGAATTGGCTAGAATCCATTACTTGAATGAAAATAGATCTTGTGGAATCATATTGAATATTTGATGATACATTTCGTACCTTTCTAAAAAACCAATCCTTATTTACCAACCACACATTGTCTAACCAAATCCAATTCTCTCTCGATATGTTCCTTAAAAAATCAGATTCATGCTAATTATTCCCCCAACTAACGTAGAGATCTTGGTGGAATTGCTGCATGTTAAATTGAGAACAATTTTGTAAAGAAATACCCCACTTGTTTCTCGAGAAGAGATGTGAAACATGCTCAATATCATTTGATTGAATAGTTGCCTCAACTCCTTGTTGTTTGAAGAAACCCTCTACTTCAATTGGTCTTTTTTCACAAAAAGCAGACATGAGATAACAAATCAAGTGTTTCACTAAGATTTCGAATAGATGTCCCGAATTCAAGTTGATTATGTTTCGCTTCTTCCTCGGAGAATGACAATCAAATAATTCTCAATCAAGGTCCTTGCAGGTTAGATCATCCATATAGGATACAAAAAGAAATTCTAGATATTTGATATCTTTCTCTTTAAATGAGATCTCAATTCCAACTTAGGTTTCATTAGATTTTTTACAACTAGAATCCCTCTTTTTTCCGATCTGGTTCCTCCACCACTGTGAACCCCAGTTAGATTCAAGCATGATACACTTTTTAGTTATTGGGAGAACCCAAGTACTCTCTTTTGGAGAGCTTTTCCCCTTTTTTCTGCCCGACTCTTTGGTCTTAAGAATGTTGGTTTTAAGAATGATTGATTGCCCTTCTCCGACCCTTACTACTCAACTGGAGAGCAGACAGCTAATACGTTCCACTTATTGAACATGGTCTATGGTCAATCTGTGACCCCCGGATGCCAAAGGCATCATTGGGGTGATCTCATAGTTCCTACAGGGTGGAGACAATGGGGTCAGTCTATGGATTTTCCTTCCTTTTGCTACATTTCGCTTAAAGGGTTGAAGGAAGATAATGCTAGGGCTGAAAGTTGGGCGGGTTCAACCCGACCGACCTGTGACCGACCCGACATTGGGTTGGGCTCGGGCAGGATGTATTGGGTCCCATCTCAAGCTTGGGCTATACAAACACTAACTCGATAAAACTTGGGTCGGGCTCGGGTTGAGGTCTCGAGTTACCCGACGCAACCCGAACCCAATCAATATATAAGTTATTTATAAATTATAATTGAGTGTGGATTTTTTGAGTTGAAGGCACACTAGTGATGCTGGGTCTCATTTGTCCACATCATTTCCAATGAATCAATCTAACAAGATATGCTGGACTTCTCTCTCCCAAGTAAATTGCATGCTATGCTACATGATTTTTAAAGGAGTAGTTGTCCTATATTTTAACTTGTTTTAAAATAAAAAACGAAGTTATTTACAATGAATAATCACATATATAATTAATAAAATCATATATACAAAAAATAAATTTTATATTGAAATATAATAAACTAATGTAATAATGAAAATATTAGCACGTATACACCCAACCAACCCGATCAACCCAACCGAGCCCGCTTGGGTTGGGCTTAGGTTGAGAATTCCCAACCCGAGGTTGGGTTAGGTTTGAGGTATAGGAACCTTAGGTTGGGTTAGGGTTGAGGTATAGGAACCTTGGGTTGGGTTAGGGTTGAGCACCAACCCGACCCAACTCGTCCGACTTTCAGCCCTAGATAATGTATCAAGCTATTCGCAAGGGCCAACTTGATCCTCTTCCCCAAGGATCCCAGATGAGGGAACCCTAGGAGAGCCGCCAAATCCAATTATCATCCATGTACGATTAGTAGATCTGACCAACTGCCCAGACTACCTCCTCTACATTCTGGACAGGTCATTTTTGTCTCACTAGAGTCTTTAAGTGGCATGTTTCAGCCCTCTTCCCCATTACTTAGAAAAAGTGAGCCACCGGTTCAGGTATAAGATACAATTATTACCATCTAGACAAGTAGACATCCAACCCGTAATCGCAACGACCCAATTGTAAGAGCGAAGCTCTACCATTTAAGCTATATCCCCCCAAGCTAAGTCGAGCTTGCATGAAGGAGTCAGATGCTTCTTTGATTCTTTTCACTGGTGCAGGTGGACCATCCTGGACTTGAACTAGAGACATATATATATATATATATATATAACAAAGGGTTATTTAACGACCTTCAATCGATCAAGGCGAGCTTCGATTGATCAATGACTTAACTCAAGAGGCATCAATGGTCTATCGATGAGATTGAGCTTTACTTGAAAATTGTTATTTTGGGCATATGTTTTCATAACAACTTTCTACATCTTTGAGCCTAATTTATCATATTCTAATTTGGCTCCTAAGGCTATATATTATTAATCAAAGTTTACCAATAAAGGTTAGGATCATCTAGAGGCTAAGGTTGTTTTAGGTCTAAGGTTATGGTCACGAATGTACCTCATTTACTTATTCTTCACTCTTTCATGTTCTATGTTCTCTTGTGTATTCAGTCTTCAACATCCAAGGGTTCAACCGACTCCCTGACACATAGACTCACATGATTGACAAACAAGGTCCACAAATAAGTGCACTAACAAAGGTTTCATGAGGTGACTCATCTAGTGGACTGTCCAAATTTATGCACATATTACATGTCAAAAGTTCTCACAAAGTTTCACTAGATGAGTCATCTCATGGAAACTTTTTGTATGTATGTGTGTGTGTGTATAGATATATATGCATGTGTGTGTGTATTGAAAACTTGATTTAGAACATAATTATACTAAGCCATAGTCACAACATCAGATGAGTTACGCAGCCCTAACCTATTAATCTTGACACTTGTTTTATGAAATAGAATCATTGGGTATCTTTCATTTTCAACGGCCCATTAAATATCCACCAATCCAATGTTCAAAAAATCATGGCATGCTTGTATATTGGGAAAAGAAAATTATAATGATTACTAATCATGATTCTAAGATTTCTTATGAGCACGCATGGTTCCAATGAAGTTCATTTTGGGAGTCTTGTTATTTTTTTATATATATAATAAGTGAAAATCAAAATAAGGCTCTTATAATAATCACCCCTTATCACATTAAAATGATAACTTTCATAGGTAAGATTCTTATGATAGCCACCAACATTTTGGATTTTGTGATTACTCATCTTCCTCACTTCAGCACTCGTGGATGTGGTGGCTATAGGTCGGGCTACTTGGTCCAACTCAAGTGACACACTCCGAAAGGTTAAGGTTTGGACCATTAAACTTGGCCTGATGGCCGGGCTAAGCTAGGGTTAATGATTTAGCCTGGTTGGGCTCGACCCAACCCATTACCCTAGTGTACACTTTATAGTACATAGGTATTAGTAATATGGACAATAGAGTTCATATACTAGTGTGTGTAGTAATATGAACAACAAATGGATGATACATAGGCATTTATAAACTGTCCAAATTATGGATCCCAATTTAGATTGGTCAGTTATATTTTGATGCACTCATTTAAGCCCATATGCATATAGTGAATAACTGGGTGGGGGTATATACTTGGGATGAATGATCTTGATTGACATAGGTATGCCAAAAAAAAAAACCTTGGTACTTTAGCCGAGCATGATGATTCATGAGTTTAAACATGCCAATCATAAACCAATTGTACACTTAACATATAACTCATCTCTAACTTATAGGAACTAGTCGATCTTGATGTAGCCTGGCCCTAGCTTACCACAACGCTCTAGTGTGATGGCTAGGGCTAGAGCCTCTTTAGTCCATTAAGGCTTGGGTGGGGCCGGTCCAGGCCAGGGCACTAAGGCTTTAAAGTTAAAAGTAAGTGGTCAAAGAAATTCTAAGAGTAAAATTATATGATAACTATCATCTTCGTGTAAGTTTATTAATTTGCTCCATGGACAATTTTAATGTTGATATGGATGGCATAGACTGCCTTATAACTATGCCATGTACAGGGTTGAATAGTCACCACCATTTAAAAACTGGTGGTGAACCTTAAGGAGTAGGAGTAACCCAAATTTCATACTCTAACATCCATGCTCTATACTCATGAACATGAAATGTAAGTAAGTAATTCATTCATCCTAAACATACCTCTTAAATTGTTAGGGGAATGATCACATGCTCTCAAATACATTATTTAAGTTGTGTTGACCCACTGTATATGTGATATGGAGTGGGTTACGGACACTTTCATGCCCAAGATGGATCAGAGGAGGCCCGATCAGAAGTAGAAGTCATCAAGATCGCCGGAACCTTAAACAGGCATTTCTCGCAAACCGGAATGAGTTTCTCGATGTACCATATATCAATATCCTCATAACCTTAAAATAGGCATATCTTGTAAACTGGAATGAGTTTCTCCACATACCATATATCAAAATGGTCATAAGCTTAAAACAGACATATCTCGCAAATTGGAATGAGTTTCTTGACGTACCATATATGATTTTGGGGTAGGACGAGCTAATTTAGCCAACCAACCTTGTGATGCCGGTTTGTCCACATCGAATCTGTGAGATTCCATCACATCAACGGTCAAAAATCAATTTTATTTCCATTTTGACTATTTATAGCAATTTTTATTTTATTATAACTCTTCATCCGTTGGGCTTCAAGAGTTGTGTCTAATATGAAAAGTGTTTAGAAAAATTGTGAGAAGAGCATAGTTAAACCACTTAGGAATCTTATTATAAATAGTAAATTTACTATTTATACTAAGTTATGAATTTTAGAGAGTTTTAGTTGTAGTTTAATTCCAAAACTTCTTTCAAAGCTTGGTATCCTTATTTAAAGTGTTATAAATTCATTTTTATTATCTACCAATCAATTTATAAATTTTCATGAATATTATATATATATATATATATATATTCCTTTGTGGATTCGATAAGTCTCTGTGAGAAATCCAAAAAAGCTTCGTGAATTCGAAGTAGTTATACTTGAGGAAGACGGTAATCAACCTTATCACATTCATCCCTCCGTCAATATGTCCACGTCCGCCAATCCAATAGTTAGATAATTAAGTAAGCCTCTTTTTAAAATGATACATCTAAACTAGAATTTGTGACAGTTTAATTTGATTTAATTGTATGCTACATAAGAAATTTCTAAGTAATTTCTAAGCGCCTGTTTATCATCATCACACACAACCCGAGTAACAAATTCTCTAATTGTTACAGGGCCGACGCTATACATAACATGCTGCCAGACGCACACTCGAACTAGCTCTTATACACTAAGACCGCAGGGTTAGTTCACCACCAATATAAGTTGTGGTGTTTCATCCGTGTATATGTGGAGAACAAGAACTTCAATCCAAATCGTCCAAATCATGTCTCATCATAAATGAACCCAGTACAATAAGTGAATTAATTCAAAGATCCTAACCATTCATTCGGTGGCTAATAGATGAACTGTAACAAATGAAAGGGCCAGTTGGGTAAGTTCAACTAGTCGGATTAAAATACTTATGATCATTAATTCAATTGGCCCTAACCATGGAATACTCTCCACCCATTTTAAGGGCTGCGATTTCGCTTGATCATTCCCATACTTGCGTGCAGAACAGGACATCAAAACTTACAAATTGGTGGTGAACTATCACTGCAGTCATTGGACTTTAATGTTCGAGTACAACAGATGAATCATATAAGTTATAGTACAATTATTTTCTTCCTGCCAATGTGTCTCATATATGGAATATCCTGACCGTACAAATGGTGGGCCACAACATTATAATTACATGGTACTAAATTCAGGCTAGTGGGCCATGCCAAGTACACTTAATTCATACTATCAGCTGTCCATGGATTTAAACGTTTTCTCCCACACGTTGTATGATAACTTATAATGCAACCGCAATGTCTGATCATTTTCAGTGGGGACCATTGAAACATAAAATACATGTATTATATCTTCTAGCATTTAGGTAAGGATTTTTAATTCGCACAAGTGGTCCTGATGCTTTTGGTATACCAAACCATTCGCCTGTTTGGTCCCATTGAAGAAGAAGCTTGTTACAGAAATATCGACTTTTCTACTGACCATGAACTGCTGTTGTACTATCCTTTTTAACTTTCTGTCAGTGTGCCAAATATGAAAAGTCTATGTGGGACCCACTATGACGTAGGTGTCTTATCAATGCTGTTCATCCAATTTGAAAGATCATTTAAGGATATGAGCCCCAAGATGAAGAAGATCCATGGCTCAAGTGGACCACATGGTGGGGATTGAACGTTCACCGTTAACAAATTTTTGGAAGCTGTACAAGCGTTGATCAAGCTGATATTTGTGTTTTCTCTTCATCCAGGTCCATGTGACCTTAAGAACAGTTTGGATGGTAAATAAACATCATGTTGGGCCCAAGGAAGGTTTCAACGGTTGGCGTTAGAATTGAAAACTTATGTACACTGTTGGAAAATGCAAAGTCATATCTCATTTAAACCATATGTAATTAACAAATATCCCTTTTTAGTAGCTACAAATAGTATATACGAGCTAGCACTACCCATGGGGAGTTCTAAGGTAAATTTTCATTTATTAATCTATAATAAATATTCTATTTTGCTTAATATTTTATGAGATTTTCCCTATAGTAGCCTAAGAAAAATCTCAAAATTAGTGTTTTACTTCCAAATTCCACAGGAATCTGCATTTTACTAAATAATACTTGGATGAGTGAAAACGCCAGGGAGAATAGCCTTGTTTACTTTCTTCTTTAAAAATAATGAAAGTGGAGATTTATGAGGCCCACGTGGTATGTGTATGACATCCAAACCATCCAACATATGCACTGCAGCATGATGATCGTAAGAAAAAAAAAATATAATCAGATTGATCAAATCATCAGATGGGCTACATTTGAATTTGGATGTTTCGAATGATGCCTCTATTTTGATGGCTTGGCCCACTTTATGATTGGATCAGCCATATTTTTTGTTCACCTAATAATTATTCTGGTGTGCATCTGTTGGACGGGTGGGATGTCAAACACAAGCCACATGGGCCCCACAATTCTGGCTTCTCCACTTTGTAGGGAAAAAAATAACTAAACTGCTAATGTAATCCATCTTCTGAAGCACTGTGCAGGAATGTGAGTTCCTACAGGAACTAAACAGTAAAATCCAAAATTTAATTTTTGTGGTAAAAATCACCCAAATACATAACTATATATTGAAATAGTTAAATATTTAAATAAATTTCATGATAAAATATAGAAATCAATATTGAGGCTGGAGAAATCATAGTAAACATATGATATCCAATGCGTTCATCAAGTGGGGCCCACAAGGATAAAGGGACGATGACACACGATATATGAGAGGTGCTCCGGAGTCTCTTAGAGGTCTAGAAGTTAAAGGGCTCCTAGTGCATTGGGCCAGTCCATTTGATGGACTTTTTATTTGTTTATGTCATAACCATCAAATCTACTTTGGCCTTAATGGATGGTTCAGATCAATTGACCAGACTGTCCACGTGACCCATGCAACTAAGGGTACTATAACTTATAATACTCTACCAGTCTGGATCTGAAATCTGAATTTGAAGTGGGAAATTAGTGTGGTTGTTTGTTAACTAATGTCTGAAATATTTGAAATGTGTTAATTTAACACATTTATCTGAAATAATTGTAATTGAATCCCTACCATTAAAACTTCATGAATTCCACCGGAATGTTTATTTGTTATCCAACTATTGATAAGGTAAAAAAGACCAGCATGAAGAGACTGCACAAATATCATCTTAATTCAAAGCTTTTGTAGCCCACAAGAAAATTTTAATGGCAATTTACCACTGTTTCACGTACTATTGTCCATCTAAGATTTGGATCTACTTCAGGATCATGCCTAAGAATGAGCTTTCAATATGAATGGATAGTATGAATGTAATTACATATATTACAGTGGGCCCACAATCAAGGGTCCCACCCACCTAGGTGGCCCCTGGTTATTAGACAGTGTTGTTTGGCCCCTATCATAATGTATGTGTTTTAGTTAGGCTGTCCATCCAATTTTCCAAATCATTATAGGGAATGATCCCAAAAATGAGGATGATCCAAATTAATCTCATCTGGCCCAGAGCTTTCATGGCCCATTAATGGTCAATCACCACTATTTCTTATGGTATGGTACAATTGATAATTAGATTTGCTTCATTTTTTGCTTAATGCCCTAAAATGATTTAGGAGTACAGATGGATAGGGCGGAGTGAGAATACATGCATCAAGGTGGGCACCACGATAAGGGTCGCACTGTCTTGCTAAGTTCAGAGTGTGCGGTTAGGTGAGACCCTGCATACACCAATGTCGATGGGACCCTAACTGTGGGCTCATAATGATGTGTGTACCTTACAAATCCACACCGTCCAACCATTTTGAAAGTTCATTTTAGGGCATTATTCAAAAATGAAGCTGATACAAATTTTAGGCGGACCACACCATAGGAAACAATCATGATTTAATCCTCACCATTAAAAACATTTTAGATTCCACTGAAATGCTTATTTGCCGTCCAACTTGTTGATAAGGTCACAAACACCATCTTGATCCAAAGCTTTTGTTATCCATAAGAGGTTTTTAATGGTCAATCACCACTATTTCCAATATTGTGGTCGATCTAGGATTTGAAGCTGCCTAGGCAGTGCATGAACTGAGTCAGCTGGTTAGTTCGCTCGACTTGACTCAAAAAAGCTCGATTTGTCTCAGTTCGAGTTTGAGTTGAGTTGAGCTAAAAAAAAAAATGAACTAAATTAGAGCTTGCCCATGCTTGGCTCAACTTAGATCAAACCCCGACTGGAATCGAACTCAGATTGAACCAATTCGGTGACTAGGTTACTTTGATATTGATGTTGCTCACCAAGTGTTCGATGAAATGACTCAACGAAGTGTTGATTGGTGGCAAGAAAGGTATGCATATGAAACAAATACCTTTTTTCTTGATTTTGATGTTGCCTATAAAGTATTTGAAGAAATACTTGTAAAATTGTTGTTGTTGTTTTACATACAGTGAGCATTTGAAGGTGCAGTTCATGTGTTTGTCAAAATGTTGTACATGCAAACTCTGTACGATCTTAGCTCGAACTCGGCTCGAACTAGCCCGAGCTGCTAACTAAATCGAGCTGAGCTGGCTAGTCAGGCTCGAGGACCAAGCTGAGCTGGCTAATCAAGTTCAAGGACTGAGCCGAGCCGAGTTCGAGCTAGAGACAGCTAGTGGCCAAGCCGAGTCGAGCTGTGCCAAGCTAGACTCGATTCAACTCATGTACACCTCTAGAGTTACCTTCATTTTTAATTTTTTAATTTTTTTTAATCGTGCCCTTGAATGAGCTTTCAATATGGATTGATGGTGTGGATGTAGTCACATACATCACAATGGGCCCCACAGTTAGGGGTTCCACTCACCTCGGTGGATATGAAGTCTCACCTAATCCGCTCCGTCCAAATTCGGCGGGGATTGCCTACTAGCCCCACTAGGATCTAGCCAAAGATAAACAATCCTACCAAACGCCACCGTGGGGCCTATTGTGATGTATATGTTAATCAATATCATCCGTCCATTTTTCCATATCATTTTAGGGAATAAGATTAAAAAAACAACGTAGATCTAAGGCTCAATTGGGCTACACTATAAGAAACAATGAGATTTGAGTGCTTATCATTGAAAACTTTTTGAGGCGATGAAAGACTCTGGTCAAGATATTTTTTGTGGTTTTCCCTTCATCCAGGTTTGTGTGACCTTATGAAGAGGTTAGATGACAAATAAACTTCATAGTGACCTCAGTGAGGTTTTAACGGTAGTCATTCCATTCCCGGTACTTTATGTAGTATGGTTGACTTAAGCCTTAGATGTGCCTCATTTTTTGGATCATGCTCTAGATTGACATATAAAAGTTGATGGACGGTGTGGATCTAACATATAAATCATGGTGGGCTCAAAGAAGTGCTACACGTAAAAAGTTGGGTTGCATAGGAGAAAATATATGTCACATGACAATTTTGGATTTTTTAAAAAAGAGTCGTTGGAGCATGTACTTCGGATTCACCGTTAAGCTAACCCTACGTTGTCACCGGAAAAATTCAGCTTATAGGTGTATTCATCAAGCGTGGATTAGTGGGTTAGTGAACAGATTGCCTATGAGTAATTTAGCATACAAGTAAACTCTATGAGGGACCACACGTAATGTTTGTATCTTATATCCAGGAGGTCCATCCACTTTATCAGATTATTTTAGATTATAAAACTAAAATTGGAGCATATCCAAAGCTCAAGTGTACCATACCACAGGATATATTATAAAACTAAAATTGAAGTATATCCAAAGATCAAGTGTACCACACCACAGGATATAATGGGGATAATGATTTCCATCGTTGAAACCTTTTTAGGGTCCATAATGATTTTTATTGTCATCTAATATGTTCATAAGGTCACAGAGACATGGATGAAGGAAAAACACAAATATCAGTTTGATCCAAAACTTCTATGCCCCCAAGGAATTTTTAATGATAGGCATTCAATTCTAACTATTTTCTTTGGTGTGGTCCATTTGATCTTTGGATATGCTTCAATTTTGAGCTCATGCTCTACAATAATCTGAAAAAACAAATGTATAGCATGGATAAGATGCATACATGATGGTGGGCTCTCACAGAGATTACTTAATACACAAAGCATTTTATCCTACTCATTAGGTAATCTTCTCTCAATTGGGGCTCACCTCAATTTATGTGCCGTATATTCCTCTATTTTGCCAGCTCACTTTAGGGCATGTCTAGATCCAAATCTTGGTTGGACCACATTAACTCTCACCATTAAAAATTCTTAGGGCCATTATAATGTTTATTTACAATCTAATGTGTTGATAAGGTCATGTTGACTTGGATGAAGAGAAAGCACGGGTACTTGGTTTAAAACTTTTGTAGCCCCCAAAAAGTTTTCAACGGTGAAAATTCAGTCCCTACTTGGTTCACCTGAGATTTGGATCCTCATTTTTCAGATTGCTACAGAGTTACTCAGCATGCTTTTATAGTACTGAGTAAACTCTGTGAGCCCATAAATGTTTGCGATTTATCCATCATGTCTATCTGGTTTTTCAAATCATTTTAAGAGTTAGTCCAAAATCAAATTATATACAAAGCTCAAGGGGGCAATGCCATAGGAAACATGAGGAATAATAATTTCCACAGTTGATCTTGAAACCTTGCTATGGCCAACAATGACGTTTATTTCCCATTCAGTCTGTTTATAAAATAACACAAAAATAGAAAAAGGAAAAAAAAAACAAATATTACTCCGATTTAAAACTTATGTGACCCCCAAGAAAATTTCAACACTAAACATTGAATTCACACTGTTTTCTTCGTTTTCTTCTGTAGTGTGGCCCATTCGACCTATAGATATGGTGGAAGCGGATTGCTTACCGAGTAACCCATACCCTTAAGTGTACTGAATAAACTTTGTGGGATCCACCATGATTTAAATATTTTATCTAATATGTCCATCCATTTTAACAGATAATATGAGGGCATGAGCCCAAAAATAAAATATATCCAAATCTCAAGTGGATCTCAATCAGGAAAACAGTGTGAATTGCAATTGTAACATTGAGAATTTCTCGGTGCCTACAATAGTTTTGGATCAAGCTGATATTTGTGTTAAAACAGATGGAAGTTTGGATAATCCATATACATTCATAGTAGGCCTAACTGAGTTTACACGGTATGATAAAAGTAACTCAGTTTGATAAAAGCACACGGGGTAACTCAGTAAGTAATCCCATTTCGGATATGGTACATTTTTTTGATCAAGCCCTCAAATTATCTTATAAAATGAATAAACTAAGCGGATAAAATACATAAATTACAATGGACTACACAGAGTTTACTCAGTAGTCTCTGTGAACTGAATTACTAGTACATCAAGGTCCTCTCCCACTAAGCTGTTACCCCTGCCTCACCTAATCCACGTCCGTATATATCAATCTATCTTCATGAGGCTTAATGCAATGTCCATCACGATCACTCAATCACTGCAAAATTCGTGTTGTGCTCCGTCCACACCGAGTCCCATGATTTTGACAGTCTTGATTACCATTCAGTTCTAGGGCCATGATTTTGACGGTCTTGATTACCATTTACTTCTAGGGCACCACAACTTGAAACTGGTGCTGAACTATTGTTGTTATCTTGCCTGCCGACCACTGTAAATAAAAATGAGGGGTAGCTATAACACGTACCGACTTGTTGCAACGGGATGAACAGGGAATGATTTAAACCGTCCATACGACAAACCTTACTAATGTTATGGCTGAAAAACAATAAATAAAAGCTCTCCGGCTTCCAACTTGAGCGGTTGCCAGAATTTGTATGATCAATAAGTAGAAACATTGTATCTAGGATTTTTTGACAACCTCATCGAAGAGAAGCCAATTGAAATAATTGGGTTGTGCGTACATAAAGCCCTAAATCCAACGGCTACAGTCCCTGCAGTGGGGCCCACATAAGAGACTTCAGAAAATACAAGGAAATTTTACAAAATACTACTCAACTGATATAAAATTTACATTATGGTACCCTCTATAAGAGGTTTAAGGAAAGTGCCTCATTAATCCATGTAGCTATCATTCCAGTACATTCAATTGCATTTTTTTAGTAGGTTGGTGGCTACTAAAAGCAAATGGGTCGACTGCTAGGGTGGGCTCCACCATGATATTTATATAAAATTCATGTCGGCCACCAAGTGTGTCTGCTCATGTTAAGCCCAAAATCACCCCATCTATGATTTAAGTAGATCACATGATTGGAAACAGTATAAAGAGCAATGCCTCAACGTGATTTCCCGGGTATGACCCACCTAAATAAGTAATGGGCCTGGTTTTTAAGCCCAAAGTCTAAATTGCAGTGTGGCATGTAATGTTTGGAGTAGATTTAATATAATCATCATGTGGTCGCTTTAAAAATCAAGAATGGACATCTCTTTTTAAACTATTTTCTTTAGCATGGCTCACTTAAAGCACTAGTAGGGTTGATTTTTTTAGCTCGCAAACATGGGATCATACATCTAATAGTCAGAGTGGATTTCGCATGCAAATCATGATAGGCCCGTAAAAAATCATGTCCTTTTAAAAAGTATGGAGAAAATTATTTCGAGAAAAAGAAAGAATACTGTGCTCTTGATTTTAATGGGCCTACTGTATTAGGTAAAATCCACTTTGACCCTTAGATATTTTGTCCTTGGGTTCAAAAAAAAATATTAGGTTTGACATATAATTTTGATGGACCACACAAAAGGAAACAATCGAGAGAGACATCCATCCTAAATTCTTATAAAGCTTGAGGTGATTATTATATAAAATCCACTCAATTACATTCCACGCGAAAAAATAAATCTTTGGCTAAAAACTTATTCCCGTTCATGATTTAAGTTGGCACACTAAATGTAAAAAATTTAGATGGTGAGTGTAATCAAGTCCACCTTAATCATATATGGATCTAAATTTTGGACCCTTGGCTTAACATGGGTGAAACACTTGATGGTCTGATGGATTTGTTAATCGCCGTGGGCCCTACCCAATCTAATGGCCCATTTCCAATAGCCAATTAGGTGTGGGTGTTACCTGACTGCGAGGTTCACTGTGATGTATGTGGTTACATTCACACCATCTATTCATATTAAAAAGCCTATTTTAGGTTGTGATCCAAAAAATGAAGTAGTTCCAAATCTCCAAAAAAATGAAGTGTTGATTAGCTATTAAAAATTTTTAATGGGCTGCAAAAGCTTTAAATCAAGATGATATTTGCGTAGTGTCTTCATCTATGAATTTTTTAATGGTGGGAATTCAATAATGATTTTTTCCTATGGTGTGGTCCAGATTTGAGTCAGCCTCATTTTTTGAATCATGCCCTAAAATGAGCTTTTAAAATAGTTAGACGGTTTGGATTTAAGACAAATACATCATTGCCAGCCCCACAGTCAGGGGTCCCAACCACCTCAGTGGATCCGGGGTCTCACCTAACCCGCTGCCCCTGTCGTCGGACGGTGCTCACAAGGGAAGGCAGAGGAATTGATAGTTACATGGATTAACGAGTAGGTAGATCAGCACAGGAAAGTATTATTTTAGATTTTTTTCCACTCATATTTCCGAAAATACAATACAAGGGCAAAATGGTAATTTTATCCCAAACCCGCTCTATAAAACCTCTCTTCATTCACCACAAATCCCCTGCAACTCCCTCATCCTTCTCCCTCTCTTCCCATTCTACCTCCCTTTCCCTTCCCAAATTGCCCCTCCGTCTCTCTTCCCAATCTAACCAACCTCATCATGGATCCCGTCAATGTCTGGGGCAACACCCCTCTCCAGACCGTCGATGAGGAGATCTTCGACCTAATTGAGAAGGAGAAGCGTCGGCAGTGCCGTGGCATCGAGCTCATCGCCTCCGAGAATTTCACTTCCTTCGCCGTCATCGAGGCCCTTGGCAGCGCCCTCACCAACAAATACTCCGAGGGCATGCCCGGCAACCGCTACTACGGCGGCAATGAATTCATCGACCAGATCGAGAATCTCTGCCGGGATCGCGCCCTCGAGGCCTTCCACCTGGACCCCACCTTGTGGGGCGTCAACGTCCAACCCTACTCCGGCAGCCCCGCCAATTTCGCTGCCTACACCGCTCTCCTTAACCCCCATGATCGCATCATGGGGCTCGATCTGCCGTCCGGCGGCCACCTTACCCACGGCTACTACACGTCTGGTGGGAAGAAGATCTCCGCCACATCGATCTACTTCGAGAGCCTGCCGTACAAGGTGAGCTCGACCACTGGTTACATCGACTACGATAAGCTGGAGGAGAAGGCGTTGGATTTCCGCCCGAAGCTGATCATCTGCGGCGGGAGTGCGTACCCCAGGGATTGGGATTACGGAAAGTTCCGGGCTGTGGCTGATAAGTGTGGGGCCATGTTGCTGTGTGACATGGCGCATATAAGCGGGCTCGTTGCGGCACAGGTTCGTGGAATTTCGTTGGTTCTTTGATTTGGGTTTTTGGTTTATTTCATTTGGAGTTTGCTTGTTTGATTAGTTCGTGTTGATTTTGTGGGTTTGTGTGGATGGGATTGGAGATTATGGGTTTGATTTTGATGATTTGAATTAGGGAAACGGATATCCAATTTTGATGATTTGGGTGTAGTGATTAGGATATTTGAGTGATCTGGTTTAGGTCTTGAGGAAAAATGTATGATGATCGAGGTGGAGTTCCGGCGATCTCATTTGAGTTAGTATTCTATTCTGGGAGGATCGGTCATCAGTCATCTGGACTGATTATATGGTGGGCCCGAACTGCCACATCTGATGATCGTATGCAAATGGATGGTTGAAAAGCCAGTGATCTGAGTGTGGTGGTGTAGAAAAGTATACCAATTGGGATGGTTGGAATTGTTGGGTGGAGGAGATTTTAGGCCCATTTCCTGCCTATGCTGGGGACCCACCTGATGAACAGTCTGGATCAACGAAAAGTGTGGCCCACCTGTTTGGGATTTTGGGTTGCATTTGGGCTGAGCATTATCCGTCCTGCTCTCTGGTTTTTTGTTCTTTTGATTGTTTATATTGGTTTACTGATTTTAAAGATCTGGGCATTGATTGGGAGGGATGGGCCGGGTGGCATGATCATTTTCTATTTGTGTGAATCATATTGGATTCGAGCAACGTCGGATCTGGGTTTGTGGGTGAATGTAGTAGGAGAGCAGGATTTGGAATGAATCTGATCAGAATTTATTTTATTTTTAAAAATCCTGTGATACGGATGATGACATAGTAATAGCTTTAGATCTCAAGGAAGATTGCAGTATCAGATCTATGTTAAGAAGGCTTGTTGGTGGATGAATGTTTTGTTAGTTTTCTGCTTGTTGATCAAAATAAAGGAAAGAGGAAATGAGTTTGATTTGGTTTGATCTGATTCCAAGCAGCTGGGTCTGATTCATTGTATCTGGACAAGTTAGTGGCCCAGCTTTAGGTCTATGACAATGCAGTTATAGAGAGATCTGGATCTTGGTTTAAGTGATTGGTAGTTTTCTTAGGGTTTGAGTCAACACATAGTGGAAGTGCATATGTCTGCTTTGTTTTCTCGGGTTCCATGTTTCTTATGCTTGGATTTGCATTTGCTATTCTTTAAAGAAATGAGCTCATCTACCCTATTTGAATCCAGATCTAGAGAGCTTTTGTGAATTGGGCGGAATTACTGTATCCTGATGCATCCATTCTGTACAGATTTGCCCATGCTTTAGTTGTTTAGACCATTTATCTGATGGGCCCATCGATGAATGTGAGTGGGGTGCCCCAAAAAGCTTCCAGATTACCCCCATAAAGCCTCCAGATTAGAAGATTTAGCTGTCGAATCTGAAGTCTTTTCTTTTCTTTTCTTTTCTTTTTTTCCCCTCAAGAATGTTGCAGTACTTTGTTCCTTAACCATCTTTTGTAGTAGCCTAATCTAAGGGTTAGGAATTAGGATGTTCCAATATGGGAGAATCTTGGGACAATTGTCACCAATGGTGGGGCCCATTAGGCCCATGGTCCCACCTGTACGGACTGTCAGCAATAGTATACTATTACTGTCTTGATGCATCAGGACCCAATAGTTCCCCCGAACTGTCATTTTTTGTGGGAGCACGGGTTTCTTGACTCTTGGTGCAAAACTACTGAATCTTATTATATTTGTAAAAGCTAGGCTTCGGGTATAGTCAAGCTTAACAATGGTATTTAATAAGGTTCTCATTTTTCTCATGGAATTGGTAATTTCATTGATCTTGTAGGCTTATTATTCTATTTAACAGATTTCTTTCTTACTGGCCTTGTGAAAGAGAACAGTTTGCCCATAGGCAACTAGAAACTCATGGCGCTGTATCATCCTTCCTGTCAAGATGCTACTGGTATAGAACTTCCATTCCATAAAAACGGCAGGCCCCACTGTATAGATCATTCCAAAAAATCAGGCCGATCCACTCACAATGTGCTTCACACCTGTTTGTTGAATTGGACTGTTGGTTGTCCACTACTTCAAATACTGTGGCCCATCTGATGATTGGACAGTCCTTATTTTTATGTCTGGTGATGTTCATGGTGGGGCCTGCCATTTATGTGGGATGGATGTCCTATGCAAGTGGTACTTTGGTGGGAAAGATGGTACGGCACCACAGTGTGGTGCCAGGTTGGTAATTTCATGTCTTGTTTTGGATTTGTTGTGCAGGAAGCTGCAAACCCGTTTGAGTACTGCGATGTGGTGACAACCACGACACACAAGAGCCTGAGAGGGCCAAGAGCGGGCATGATCTTCTACAGGAAGGGTCCTAAGCCTCCCAAGAAGGGCCAACCTGAGGGCGCTGTCTATGACTACGAAGACAAGATTAACTTTTCTGTCTTTCCGTCCCTCCAAGGAGGACCCCACAATCACCAGATTGCTGCATTAGCTGTTGCCCTGAAACAGGCCAACTCTCCTGGGTTCAAGGCCTATGCCAAGCAGGTCAAGGCCAATGCCGTGGCCCTGGGAAACTACTTGATGAACAAGGGATACAAGCTCGTCACCGATGGGACTGAGAACCATCTTGTTCTGTGGGATCTTCGACCTCTTGGCTTGACTGGTAATGATCTTATTTAGATGGCTGCTTGTGGGCATGTTTGGGTAGTATCCAGTCTTGGATGAGATAACATTTTCCTCTTCCTGCTCATATCTCAGCCATGATTTGGGGAGGGAAAAGCAGAAAATGACAGCCAGTTTAATGTGGATTTCATTTTCTGTGTCATACCAAATCCCTAGCCTACAAAGTAGGCTTCAGAAACTCCACAGATTACTATTGGAAGGACCTCCAAACACTACCTGGAATATGGCAGTTGGTTATCAATGCTTGAGTGCTGTGCATTGCAATCTACTGTGCTAAGTTATTTTTTTCTCTTTTTAAAATCTGTCCAATTTCAGGCAATAAAGTCGAGAAGCTTTGTGATTTATGCAACATCACAGTGAATAAGAATGCTGTTTTCGGTGACAGCAGTGCACTTGCTCCTGGTGGTGTCCGTATTGGTATGAATTGTTTTCCATGTGCTGGTATTTCTGTTTATTTCTTTCTTTTGAAAAGGTTGACTGTAGTTCACCTTGCAATGAGTTACTCCTGGTCCGCACCTTGCATGTGGGGGCCATGATTAGTGAGTCAGATCATCTGTCTGGGTGGACCTTAACTACAGAGGCTACACTGATCAGGCAATCCTTCCTGTTCAAGATGTGTCTTTCAAACATAGTAAAGAAAGAAAGAAAAAAGAGTAATTGGCAATGGGCTAAAGGGAAATTCCATTAATCATTTGGCTAGAATTGTCTTAGTTGTGCAATTTCTGTAGAATGTGGGCTGGCCGTCCTTCAAGATGAGTCTCTGCAATGAATATTGGGTTCATTGGCACTCCACAGCCTGCATGTGGGTCTTGATTGGTCAGCAAGATCATCCATTTGTGTGGGCATTGTGTACAGAAGTCACCCTGATTGGGCAATTCTACCTGTTCAATATGTGGCTTTCAAGCACAGTAAAAAATGTGGTTTCTGTAGAGTTGGCTGGCCTTCCTACATAATGGATGGTCTAAACCATAAAGATGGATGGTCCAATTGTCCAATTGTATGGTTTCAGTAGGCTGGGCTCTCACACAAGATGGACGGTCTGAATTCACTTAACCACATAGTACAGTGGTGAGCGAAAATGAACCAAGAACTGCTGGTTATTGGATAACAAAATCAGGAAAACTCTTCTTTGATCAAAGAATTTTTCTTCTGTTTATTAACATTCCCTCATGTTTTCTTTGCACCTCTTCATTGATTGGTATCCAATGACGTGTGTTGGCCGGGATGTTTGTTGCAGGTGCTCCCGCCATGACCTCAAGGGGTTTGGTCGAGAAGGATTTTGAGAAGATTGCAGAGTTCCTCCACCAGGCGGTGACCCTCACCCTAAGCATCCAGAAGGAACATGGAAAGCTCTTGAAGGACTTCAACAAGGGTCTTGTAAACAACAAGGATATTGAGAACCTCAAGGCTGAGGTTGAGAAGTTCTCAGCATCATTCGACATGCCTGGCTTTGAAATGTCTGCCATGAAGTACAAGGACTAGGCAAGTTGTTTTTCTTATTCAGTCTTGGTTTGCAGCCTAAAATTTTCTCTTCAAATATCTGTTCTTGTCTCTTCTTTAGAATGCTTAGGTTGCTGTTCTGGAGTTCCTTCTTTGGAGATATGTTGGGAATTTCAGGTTACATCCAAATCAACTTCCTTGTGATGTATTTTTTTTTTTTTTTTTTTCCATCACTTCATAAAATCATGTTGAAATGAGTGGTTTTGATATTTGATCTAAAGCATGTTCTTATTGATTTATGAATAAGAAAGCTTAGAGAAAATCCATTCTTTGTTTTGTTTCCACTTGTGGGCTATTGCATTTACAGTGGTGCATACGTGCGGTACATGCACCACCCATATGCTGATGTGGCCATTCATTGTGGGCGCCACCACTGTGGATGTTCCTTAGCCCAGAAATTAAACAGGTTCACTCATCACGTGGGTTAGAGAATGGGTGAGTAATGGCCCATACTCGTACACATTTGCCATTCATGATGGGTGATGTTGCCTAATTTCTTAGATAGTACACGACCAAGGTGCTTGCCTGATGGAAGGCAAGTTTGCATGCGGACGGCTGCCAATAACACCATCCTTATCCAACTGCCTGTTCTCCAATCTGGATTGATACATGCTCATTGGAAAAAGATTTCAACATTTACTACTACTGCACATGTTGGATTAGGAATTTCAGATCTTGAAATTCATTGCATTCGACTAGGAAAATCACCAAGTAGCTCTTCAAGATACTGCCTCATGATTCCACCAATCATCTGATTATGGGAATCACCATGTAGAGTTTTGCTAATCACAAATCATCTGATTATGTCGTCTACGATCCATAAACATGTGGGCACCTTTCCTCTACTGTTGTGTTCGTTAAGCACATTTGCAAGTGGTCAAATACAATGCACAGGTTCGTGTTGTTGATGCACCTGGGAATGTTGCTAGATTTGACTTTCATATATATGCTACATAAGTTGGCGTGTTCAGTGTGCATGGAGTGGTAGGTTTCTTTCGACCGATTTGCTATTGGATTTTTGGTATGTTGGCGATGGATACCCAATTATCCGACATATCTGACCTGAGAAAATTCGATATGGATTTGTAATTTTTACCCAATTATCTGACTATATGATTGCCAAACTTCTAACCTTGTTACTCACCTGATTTCCAGAGGGTATTTTTACAATTTACCCTAAAATTAATTTTAATTGAGATATTAAATAGTAATATATGATATATTAATTTCTACAATGTTGATTGACATTGACATAGATGATGAGGTTGCTATGGTATCAGTTGATGTTAATTGACTTTATCTTTTGTCATAGTGGGTAAGTTTTTGTTTAAATGCTTTAAGATTTGTGGGTTTTCATTTTTTTCACACACATCCCACATGGATACTGGAACCATTGACCTCAGTGTTGAAGTGCACTGTCTGCTGAGCCATGTGTTGACACCCAGCTTTACGATTTGTAGCTTGATATTAACTAAATACATTATGGAAATTTCTATTTTTACCAATTTAATTGGTATTTATTTATCATGGGCTCGGTGGGGCACACCGAGCCATTCTTCGCGAGGGCAATTTGACAATTGTTTCCATGGGTTGATGGATGTTCGAGATCGGTTTGATTTGAATCGGGTTCGAGGGAGAGCCCCGGGCCAGTCAGTCTTACCCAGTTGGACCACCTTACCACCTACCAAGAAAGAGAAGTTGATGATCCAATGGTTTTACACGCATTTTGGCATTGATTAGCAATGGGTTGATTTCGCCGTGGCCCAATGCTATAATGCTGAAGGCCCGAACTTGAAAAGTCAATTTAGATGGCCCAAGAAATTGATCAAATCCATATATTCAAGACTGAATGTTTCTAATCAACCACATGATTAGGTGGGATGCCAAATGATTAAAATATAGAAAAATGAAAATCAAGGTCTACATGCAAAATGTATATGTTTTCTAATGGATTATTGGAGTGGATTGTACATAGAATAGAGTACATGCATGCATGAAGATACTCTGGGCTGGGTCAGGTTACAATGAGCAAAGCCCAAACCATCCCGAAAGTTGATTGGGCCATGCACGCAATCTCCAATCTGGATTCAAAGCTGGCTAGGCAGGCTGTCAAGCCCATAACTTGATTGGGTCATACACGCCTGGTCCATGGTCCAAGTTAATAACTCTAACCCGGTTCGAAAGCTGGGCGAGGTTGGCTCCCTGGTCAGATGCCACCCTTGCTCTTGATGATATCTTATAAGGGCAAAAGAAGAATTAAAAAAATAAATAAAAATTCAGAATCAAATAAAGCATGAACTAGCACCATCAGACTACTACCGATTCTATCAACGGCTTGGATCACTAATCCATGGACTCCACTCTCATGAACTGGGGGGAAAAAATGCTACCTACTGTACTTGTATTGTAGCTGCGGATGAGGGCGAGGCTCCCCTCCCCACACGAGAGATGTAGCTCAAATCCGAACCACCCAAATAGGTGGGTCCGCTGTAGATGGATTATAACCCGATAAAGGTTTATTGTTGAACATCTAATGGACTGTTTAAAATGAAAGAAATTACTAAACAGTCCAAATAAGGTTTAAAGTACAGTGGCCAAAAAATGAATCCAGTCTTGGCCATAGATGTAAAAATGGAATGAAATGTGAGAAGTATGGTACGTGGATTTGATACATTTTAAAAATTCGCTTATAAGACTTAACTTTGAGGTGGTTTTTTTTAAGATTTAGGCGAGTTAAAATTGTACGAAGAAAAATAATTTGTATATGATTTGTCAAACCTATTTATGCATAGAAATTTAAAATTTTAAAGAGATGAAAAGATCATAACAGCCCTCTGTGTTATTCTCATTTTCCGATTGGATCGTGCAGTGAGGGTGCTAACCATCCTTTACGGTTGCTTGACTTTGTGGAACCCACATGATGTATGTGTTCCATCCATCTATTTTCCCAGCTCATTTTAGAGCCCGATTCTAAAATTTAATAATATCCAAGGCTAAGCCTAGCATTGAAAACTTGTTGGTGTGGTAAGTTTTGGATCCTGCTGATATTTGTGTTTTCCTTTCATTTAGGTTTTTGTGACCTTATGAACAGGTTGAATGACAAATGAATATCTGCCCTAAGAAGGTTTCAAAGGTGGACGCCATTATTCCCCGTTTTCTATGATGTGGTCCACTTAGAGCTTTGGATATAGTTCAATTTTGGGCTCATGCCTTAAAATGAGCGGGAAAAATGAATAGGTGGTGTGGATAAAACACGCACCATGGTAGCCTCACAAAGACTTTACACCTTGTTAAATGGTGGTGAGTAGAGCTGGGCAGGGGATGACTCAACTCGAATAACTCGACTTGTTCGACTCGTTCGGACCCGACTCAATCCGAACCGAGTAGGCTTCGCCCAATCCGAACTTAAACCGAGTTGAGTTTGAGTTACCCAGTAACTCGACTCGATCCAGTCAGAGTCGACTCAATCCAAAACTGACTTGACTCGGATTCGAGTATCATATATATATATATATATATATATATATATATATATATATATATATATAACCTAACCCAATCCCTAACTCTCTCTTCCTCCCTCATCCTCCTCTTCCAATCCCGGCAACCACCCTCCTCTCTCTCTCTCTCTCTCTCTCTCTCTCTCTCTCTCTCTCTCTCTCACCCTCCTCTTCCAAGCCCACCACCATCACCACCACCACCCCCCCCCCCCCCCCCCCCCCCTCTCTCTCTCTCTCTCTCTCTCTCTCTCTCTCTCAATCCAAATAAGTGCTAACTCGAACTGACTCAGTACTTTTTACCGAGTCGGACTTGGTCCGGATTAGTCCAAGCCAGAGCTGGATTCGAATCGGTTTAGGCATGCTGGACTCGGTACTGAGTCGAGTCGAGTTCTGGCCAGGCCTATTTCAAAACCGGATCGAGTCGGGTCAACCCTAACTCGGTTCAACTTGACTCGATGCCCAGCTCTAGTGGTGAGTGCCTCACTACAAATCTTCCTTGGTATCAACATCGGTGCTGGAAAAGCTCTGCGGGTCCGACCATAATATATGTATTTTATCCATGGCAGCCATCCACTTTCCCAGTTCATTTTAGGAGCCCAAAAAATAGGTAGACCAAAATCTTAGGTGGACCACACCATAGGAAATAGTGTTGATTTCTCACCTACTATTAAAGACTTCCCAGGGCCCATTGTAATGTTTATTTGCAATCCAACCTGCTAATTGAGTCACACATACCTGGATTAATGGAAAGCACAAATATCAGCTTGATCCAAAACTTTTGTGGTCCGCAAGAAATTTTTAGTGGTCAATTACTACTGTTTCTTATGTTGTAGTCCACATGCAATTTGGATCTGCCTCATTTTTGGGCTTATAAACACCCCACCTAAAACGAGAGTAAACTACTCTTGGACTTCAACCAAGCTTCCATAAAAATACCTTTGAGTGATTCAGGAATCATTAAATAACCATGTAGCTGGGTAGAAAATATTTTCACATGTTCTGAGAAAAACTGCCGACCTAAATCAATATATTAGGGGCCTGCCTAATCCAATCCTAACTAGATTACTAGAACCTTTTGAAAACTTGAAACACACACTGTTTATAAAAGCCATCTATGGTCGATCTGAATGGCTTGGAAAATCCAGACGGATCGAGTAGGAAAAATCATAAGCATGACTCGAAAATGATTAATGGATCGGATTGTCGGCCCACAACTAGCTGAAGTCAAATATCAACCAATTATCTTGAATACCGGAAAGCTTTGGTTCGCACAACTTTGATCAAATTGCATTTGACTGACTGTAAAGACATTAAAAATCTAAAGGGGTCAGGCAAAAAGTGTCATTGGTTTCTCCTATAAACAATCATAGGATCTGATCAACCACTGCCAAAATTAGAGAAGAACAAATTGAGGCCAATCATCCTGACTCTTAAAACCTTAAAAAATCTCTGTACGTGGCAGATAGCATGTAAAAAAATCAAAATAAAAATAAAAATGAGGCCTTTAAGGGCTACATGTCCAAAAGAATTATCTTTTATTATAGGCTCTCTTTACCTTACTAACAAAGCTGAAAGAAAGAAAAAGAAAGATTATAGTCTAATGACTGCTTGTCTAGGTCTATATAAACCACTTAAAAACGAGCATTAGGGAGTGAAAAGAAGTTGTAAGGTAGAGCATGTTGGGGAACCACGGAAGCACACAAAGATGAATCAAGTGAAGTAACCCAATCGCACCAACCAAGCACAAAGAGAACACAATGATATTTACGTGAAAAAATCCTTTTGGAAAAAAACTACGGCACAAAGCGACAGATAATCTGTAACACCCTGAAAATCGGGGGTCGTGTACAAACTCAACTCCCGAGTTCCAGACCGTCACTTATGCAACAAAAATGATTATGATTCAATGTTGTCTGATTTAAAGCATTCACATGAGTAAAAGTATACCAAAACTGCAATTCATACTTCAGATCCAGTGATAAAAGTAAGCGGAAGACTAAACAATATATATATCACTGTATGGAAAAACAAAATAAATCTCATCTGTCTTCAAAGTATGATTACATCTCTGAGTCTCATATACATATACGTGAACAAAAATGTAATGTTCAAAATAGTCTCACTAAAGTCCCATCGATCCAGGTCGCCTACGGGAAGCCATCGTGATACTGCATGTACGAGAACTCGTCCTGGTCCTCGTCGATGTCTGGCTCCACCTCCTGGATCTCAGCCTCACCTGCATCTACAACAGGGTCTAGTGGGTGTTGCAAACACCATCCCGTAACGTGGGAGTGAGTGATTAACTCAGTGGAATCATATAGCAAGGATTAGCATGTTCACAATTCAATCATGCGATAATAGTAAAGCAGTAAATCAGACAGTCCTAATACTGTTGTTAATGCAAGATGACATGACGTGATGTATGCCCTCACCGACGATCTCCCTCATAAAGCAACATCTTACGACCGCGGCATGCCACACTCCCTAGAGTGCTCCACATCTTCCAGGCACATGCAATGCTATAGTGATATGATTTCCAAGTTGTTATTAGTCCATTCAAACAGCAGGATTGGGAAACTAAGGTACTTCCCTTGTATCAATCCCAACACAGATCCTGTCTAGGGTCGTCACTCCTAGTAATCTCATACGATGTATATTTCGTAGGTCACTGCAAGGGCTACCAGGGCTGTTGCTCGCACTCGTTGCACCGCTCCCCCATCACCTTATCAATACAGGCCTACTGTACTCTACTGCAACGGAAGGGTCGTCGCCTCCCGTGGACTCAGAATACGCTCGCGGTCACTACAAAGGACTCGTCGCCTGATCAGTGTAGGCCGACAGCAAGAATATAATGTCTCATACCACCATAATCTGCTCACGAGTCTAGGTGCTCACTAGTCACTACGGGGAGGTTTGTGGCCCCAGCGTAGGCCGACAGCTCGACCACGGTGTCCCATACCACCATGCCCGGCTCATAAGTCTTCGTGGATCAAGGTACCATGGTTAACAGAGTTTTCAATGATAAGTTCAGTACCCTAGGTTCAAGCAGTTATGACTCATACAAGGTGAACATACATCGGCCAGTCGAGTTGCTTGACGGGCTCGACTAGCGCGATCGCATCTCAAGTCGAACGACATGAAGTGCGTAAAACACTTCACGTGGCCTAACCACTGCCGCCAACTCCAAACACGAATCACGTTCATCGACGCGTCGTTCGTGGCTATGACCAGTCAGTCACGAATTCGCTCGGTTACCGACTGCCTGGACTAAGTCTAGTCCCAAACATTTATGGAATCACATCGGCAGTTTATGTAAGAGTATTGGAATTGAAATACAATCATGTGAGCATGTTAACACATGTTATAACATTCAAATTAAGCAAATCTTCAAGCACATATATTCCATGCATGTAATGAAATCATGCATTTAGTCAACATGTAGAAAATCATTTAGGTCAGCATATTAATTGAGAAATCAATCTCAAACTATCACATAACATCATTTAATTCAATACATACTAATACAAGCATTTATACAAACACATTCACTACACACTTAAGTCTACATATAGTATGTCGACCCAAAGTGCGCAACTAGGCGAATCTCTTCGCCAAACTAATTATGCACGCATTCCTAACTTCCTAATGCGACAACAAACCATGTCAATCACGTCAGCAAAATATGAA
This sequence comes from Magnolia kwangsiensis, assembly GCA_037074715.1. Taxonomy (NCBI): domain Eukaryota; kingdom Viridiplantae; phylum Streptophyta; class Magnoliopsida; order Magnoliales; family Magnoliaceae; genus Magnolia; species Magnolia kwangsiensis. The sequence continues at coordinate 151,109,434 of CM073574.1, read as the reverse complement.
CGTAACCTATACTTCCTACAAATGACTAAAATGCCCTAAATCTCATATTCTTCGTTAATTTACGAAACAGGAAACGGAGAGCATGTTGTACATGTCAAACGGCGATTCCGTCGATAATCTACTATTAAACGACATTGAAAGCGTTGTAAACCGTCAATCAAAGCGTCTAAAATCCTCACCTAGTCTCTTACGGATGCGTGATTTTGAACGGAACGTGTACGCTTCGTCTACGGCAGTAGGAGGACCTGATTTATGAAGTACGTTAGCTAACACGCTATGAATCTACGTAAACCCTAAATCAGCAAGTTCTAGGGTTGTTTTATACCTGAAAAAGTGGAGAAATCACCAGCCAGGTGATTGGGAAGAGTTGCTGAAGCACTAGCAGTCGGTGGCTCGGAGACGGAAAAAATCCCTTCCACTCTCTCTCTCAAACTCTCTCTCTTTTTCTCTCTCCCAAAGCTAGGGTTTGCAATTTTCGGATGGGAGAGAGGAATGAGGGTTTCAACCCCTTTTATAAGCTTAAAATTGCCGGAAACAGGCTCCGGAACGAAGTTTACTTGGTGCCTATCCATTTTGGGGCTGTTTCGGTCCAAAAGTTTCTTTCTGGTGGTCCCCTGGTCGATTGCGATCGGACTTAAGCTCATGCGTACCAGATATAGCACGTATTAAGTTTTCAGTCTGGCAGGGTTCGCAGATCGCACGTGGCGGACCAATTTCAGTTCAACGGTCACCGCACGTAGATCAGGGCTGAAAGTCTCATGATAATAAATAGAAATTTTTCCTAATCCGAGGGTGTAATCTGGATGAATTCTGACGGTCAGAATGCTTAATACTGACGCGTCAAGTCGTGTGCCAGATTTGAATTTGAAATTCCAATTCTGTCCCTATTCATGGTCTCTTCCGTCCGGGTTCAACGAAATAGTCTGTGATTATCGGTTTGACTTGATTTTTGAAATGTTTGTCAAGTCCAGCTAGGCGGTTCTAACGGTCTAAGATAGGAGGTATCGGACTTTCGACGCGCGGTCTAAACCCAATACAAGAATTCAAAGTGGTCTAGAGAACAAACCCGCTTAGAGTTTGATCCTAGGTTATAGAGTATTATAGAGTCATTTGTTCTACTCCATTTGGGTCTTGTAGAACGTATTTAAAATGATCAGGGACTATTTCCCAGCTACTCTAGCGTTGCGCTAGCTAACTTACGCTTAATTTTCATGAAAATTAATTCTACGCGATTTCGGGTCGAGTTGGTACTCGAGCTCAAGTACGGATTTTTCACGGGCGTTACAATTTACCCCCCTTAACAAATAATTTCATCCTCGAAATTTGTACCTTTTCGTACTCCTCGAGAAGCTGTGGGTAGTTCTTTCTGATCTCGGCTTCTGTCTCCCAAGTAGCCTCCTCCTCAGAGTGATGCGTCCACAATACCTTCACAAGGGGAATCACCTTGCTACGCAGTACCTGCTCCTTCCTGTCTAGGATGCGTATCGGTCGCAGGATATAAGTAACATCCTCTCCTAACTGCACCTTCTCCCATCTGATGATATGGGAAGGATCAGCAACGTACTTCTTCAGCATAGAAACATGAAATACATTGTGAACGCTCGCGAGAGGCGTGGGTAAAGCCAATCGGTAAGCCACTGCTCCCACACGATCGAGGATCTGGAATGGACCAATGAATCGCGGTGCCACCTTTCCCTTCTTCCCGAACTGAAGGACTCCCTTCATAGGGAAAACTCGCAAAAACACGTGATCCCCAACTGTGAACTCTAGTAGCCTCCATCTCGTATCGGCGTAGCTCTTCTGTCTGCTCTGCGCTGTAAGAAGCCGACGTCGAATAGTATCAATCTTCTCTGACGTCGCCTGCACTAACTCTGGGCCAATCAAGCTACGCTCACCGACCTCTAACCAACAATGCGGTGCGCGACAAGGTCGCCCATACAGCGCCTCATAAGGTGCCATACCGATACTCGCCTGGAAGCTGTTGTTGTACGCAAACTCAGCATATGCAAGACAATCATCTCAACTGTCCTTGAAGTCCAATGCGCAAGCTCGTAACATATCCTCCAAGATCTGGTTCACCCGCTCTGTCTGTCCGTCTGTCTGTGGGTGGAAGGCAGTACTAAACTTCAACTTCACACCCATAGCTTCCTGAATACGAGTCCAGAAAATAGAAGTGAACCGCGTATCTCTGTCCGACACGATCTCCAACGGAACTCCATGCAGACACACAATCTCTCTGATATACAATCTAGCCAGCTCGTCTGCAGAGTTCGTAACTCTGATCGGTAGGAAGTGCGCCGACTTCGTCAATCGGTCGACGATCACCCAAATGGAATCATGTCCCTTCCTCGTCTTCGGCAACCCAGAAATGAAGTCCATGGAAATGAAATCCCACTTCCACTCTGCAATCGGCATAGGCTGCAAAAGTCCAGGTGGTCAGCGATGCTCTGCCTTCACCTGCTGACAAGTGAGACAACGGGACACGAACTCAGCTATGTGGGTCTTCATACCTTCCCACCAATACGTCCTCTTCACATCACGATACATCTTTGTGCTGCCTGGATGCATCGCGAGTCTAGTAGAATGCGCAGCCTCGAGAATCTCTCGTCTCAAGTCAGGGACATCTGGGACGCATAGGCGGCCACGGTAATGTAAGCCTCCATCCATACCAACTCGCCAGTCGGCGTCAGCATCATCACTGGCCTGCTCTCGAAGCTCAGTAAGATGCGCATCGTCCCTCTGCGCCTCGATGACTCGGTCATCGATCTGAGATCGCACCTGTACATGTGCGATGAACTCAAACGGCTCCTCTACCGTGAGTTTCTACTCAAAGTCTCGCAAAAACTCAACCATATCCCACTCGGCAACCATCAGCGGAGCTGCAAACTCTATCGCCTTCTTGCGGCTCAACGCGTCAGCCACAAGGTTCGCCTTCCCAGGATGGTAAGAGACTTCAAACTTGAAGTCCTTCAACGTCTCCATCCATCGCCGCTGCCTCATATTCAAGTCTCGCTGCTTGAATATGTACTTGAGGCTCTTGTGGTCGCAAAAGAGCTCGAACTCCTCTCCGTAGAGGTAATGTCTCCAGAGTCTCAGTGCGAATATAACGGCTGCCAACTCTAGGTCGTGTGTAGGGTAATTCTCCTCGTGCTTCCTTAATTGTCTCGAGGCATACGAAATTACCCTGTCCCTCTGCATAAGGACACAACCCGAACCAACGCTAGACGCGTCAGTGTATATGGTGTATCTAACCCCTTACTCTGGCAATACTAGCACAGGGGCGGACGTAAGTCTATCCTTCAGCTCCTGAAAAGCTGATTCCGGCTTGTCATTCCAGGCGAACTTTATGTCCTTCCGTGTCAACTGAGATAAGGGTCTCGCGATCTTCAAGAAGTCCTGAATGAAGCGCCGATAGTAGCCAGTGAGACCCAAGAAGCTCCTCACCTCAGTGACAGAACCGGTCTGCTCCCAGTCCTGCACCGCAGCTACCTTAGACAGGTCAACTTCCATGCCATCCTTGGACACCACATGTCCCAGAAACTTTACCTCCTGCTTTCAGAAGTCGCACTTCTTGTACTGTGCGAACAACTGATGCTGTCTGAGCGTATCCAGGACCAAACGTAAGTGCTCCTCATGCTCCTCTCGACTCCTAGAGTACACCAAAATGTCATCAATGAATACAACGACGAATCGATAGAGGAAAGGCCAAAATACCCGGTTCATCAGATCCATGAACACGGCTGGTGCGTTCGTGAGACCGAACGACATCACGAGGAACTCGTAGTGGCTAAAACTGGTCCTGAATACTGTCTTCTGCACGTCCTCATCCCTGACGCGTAACTGATGATAACCTGACTGAAGATCAATCTTCGAGAAGTACTGCGCTCCTCTCAGCTGATCGAACAAGTCATCGATCCTGGGCAAAGGGTACTTGTTCTTCACCGTGAGCTGGTTCAGCCTGCGATAATCAATACACTGATCGCAAAGTGTTATTTGATGCCAACTTGTAACACCCTGAAAATCGGGGGTCATGTACAAACTCAACTCCCGAGTTCCAGACCGTCACTTATGCAACAAAAATGATTATGATTCAATGTTGTCTGATTTAAAGCATTCACATGAGTAAAAGTAAACCAAAACTGCAATTCATACTTCAGATCCAGTGATAAAAGCAAGCGGAAGACTAAACAATATATATATATCACTGTATGGAAAAACAAAGTAAATCTCATCTGTCTCCAAAGTATGACTACATCTCTGAGTCTATATACATATACGTGAACAAAAATGTAATGTTTAAAATAGTCCCACTGAAGTCTCATCGATCCAGGTCGCCTACGGAAAGCCATCGTGATACTGCATGTACGAGAACTCGTCCTGGTCCTCGTCGATGTCTAGCTCCACCTCCTGGATCTCAGCCTCACCTGCATGTACAACAGGGTCTTGTGGGTGTTACAAACACCATCCCGTAACGTGGGAGTGAGTGATCAACTCAGTGGAATCATATAGCAAGGATTAGCATGTTCATAATTCAATCATGCGATAATAGTAAAGCAGTAAATCAGACAGTCCTAATACTGTTGTTAATGCAAGATGACATGACGTGATGTATGCCCTCACCGACGATCTCCCTCATACGGCAACATCTTACGACCGCGGCATGCCACACTCCCTAGAGTGCTCCACATCTTCCAGGCACATGCAATGCTATGGTGATATGATTTTCAAGTTGTTATTAGTCCATTCAAACAGCAGGATTGGAAAACTAAGGTACTTCCCTTGTATCAATCCCAACACAGATCCTGTCTAGGGTCGTCACTCCTAGTAATCTCATACGATGTATATTTCGTAGGTCACTGCAAGGGCTACTAGGGCTGTTGCTCGCACTCGTTGCACCGCTCCCCCATCACCTTATCAATACAGGCCTACTGTACTCTACTGCAACGGAAGGGTCGTCGCCTCCCGTGGACTCAGAATACGCTCGCGGTCACTACAAAGGACTCGTCGCCTGATCAGTGTAGCCCGACAGCTAGAATATAGTGTCCCATACCACCATAATCTGCTCATGAGTCTAGGTGCTCACTGGTCTCTACGGGGAGGTTTGTGGCCCCAGCGTAGGCCGACAGCTCGACCACGGTGTCCCATACCACCATGCCCGGCTCATGAGTCTTCGTGGAACAAGGTACCATGGTTAACAGGGTTTTCAATGGTAAGTTCAGTACCCTAGGTTCAAGCAGTTATGACTCATACAAGGTGAACATACATCGGCCAGTCGGGTTGCTTGACGGGCTCGACTAGCGCGATCGCATCTCAAGTCGAACGACATGAAGTGCGTAAAACACTTCACGTGGCCTAACCACTGCCGCCAACTCCAAACACGAATCACGTTCATCGACGCGTCGTTCGTGGCTATGACCAGTCAGCCACGAATTCGCTCGGTTACCGACTGCCTGGACTAAGTCTAGTCCCAAACATTTATGGAATCACATCGGCAGTTTATGTAAGAGTATTGGAATTGAAATACAATCATGTGAGCATGTTAACACATGTTATAACATTCAAATTAAGCAAATCTTCAAGCACATATATTCCATGCATGTAATGAAATCATGCATTTAGTCAACATGTAGAAAATCATTTAGGTCAGCATATTAATTGAGAAATCAATCTCAAACTATCACATAACATCATTTAATTCAATACATACTAATACAAGCATTTATACAAACACATTCACTACACACTTAAGTCTACATATAGTATGTCGACCCAAAGTGCGCAACTAGGCGAATCTCTTCGCCAAACTAATTATGCACGCATTCCTAACTTCCTAATGCGACAACAAACCATGTCAATCACGTCAGAAAAATATGAACGTAACCTATACTTCCTACAAATGACTAAAATGCCCTAAATCTCATATTCTTCGTTAATTTACGAAACAGGAAACGGAGAGCATGTTGTACATGTCAAACGGCGATTCCGTCGATAATCTACTATTAAACGACATTGAAAGCGTTGTAAACCGTCAATCAAAGCGTCTAAAATCCTCACCTAGTCTCTTACGGATGCGTGATTTTGAACGGAACGTGTACGCTTCGTCTACGGCAGTAGGAGGACCTGATTTATGAAGTACGTTAGCTAACACGCTATGAATCTAGGTAAACCCTAAATCAGCAAGTTCTAGGGTTGTTTTATACCTGAAAAAGCGGAGAAATCACCAGCCAGGTGATTGGGAAGAGTTGCTGAAGCACTAGCAGTCGGTGGCTCGGAGACGGAAAAAATCCCTTCCACTCTCTCTCTCAAACTCTCTCTCCTTTTCTCTCTCCCAAAGCTAGGGTTTGCAATTTTCGAATGGGAGAGAGGAATGAGGGTTTCAACCCCTTTTATAAGCTTAAAATTGCCGGAAACAGGATCCGGAACGAAGTTTACTTGGTGCCTATCCATTTCGGGGCTGTTTCGGTCCAAAAGTTTCTTTCTCGTGGTCCCCTGGTCGATTGCGATCGGACTTAAGCTCATGCGTACCAGATATAGCACGTATTAAGTTTTTAGTCTGGTAGGGTTCGCAGATCGCACGTGGTGGACCAATTTCAGTTCAGCGGTCACCGCACGTAGATCAGGGCTGAAAGTCTCATGATAATAAATAGAAATTTTTCCTGATCCGAGGGTGTAATCTGGATGAATTCTGACGGTCAGAACGCTTAATACTGACGCGTCAAGTCGTGTGCCAGATTTGAATTTGAAATTCCAATTTTGTCCCTATTCGCAGTCTCTTCCGTCCGGGTTCAATGAAATAGTCTGTGATTATCGGTTTGACTTAATTTTTGAAATAATTGTTAAGTCCAGCTAGGCGGTTCTAACAGTCTAAGATAGGAGGTATCAGACTTTCGACGCGCGGTCTAAACCCAATACAAGAATTCAAAGTGGTCCAGAGAACAAACCCGCTTAGAGTTTGATCCGAGGTTATAGAGTATTATAGAGTCATTTGTTCTACTCGATTTGGGTCTTGTAGAACGTATTTAAAGTGATCAGGGACTATTTCCCAGCTACTCTAGCGTTGCGCTAGCTAACTTAAGCTTAATTTCCATGGAAATTAATTCTACGCGATTTCGGGTCGAGTTGGTACTCGAGCCCAAGTACGAATTTTTCACGGGCGTTACATAATCACTATGAAAGAAGAAATTACAAGAAAAGAGAGATTACCTAATCTAAACAACCCCAAATCAATCCCAAGCTACACCCTTGAAACCCTAGAATGAATTAGAAAGTCTTAGATACATGCCAATCCCAATTACACCCAAATATATAGCCTTTGGAAGAATCATAATCGAAATTGGAAACAAATCCTGCGGATCCATAATTTTGCGCATACATTTGATGGCACCTTCGATATCATCGAACTTAACTTTCGATGGCATCGAACCCACTTCGATGTCATCAAAATAACACTAAACTTTCCAAAGATAAAACATGAAAAATTAAGTCTTCTCGATTACATCGAACCATTTTTTATTGCATCGAACTTAAGCTTCGATGTCATTGAACCCTCTTCGATGGTATCGAAATGATGTACAATATGTTCAGTAACCAACTGGAGAAAATTAAAAAATTCTCTATGGGATTGAGTAGCTATTTAATGGCATTGAATAGTGCTCGATGGCATATACATTCCCTATTTCTGAATTGATTTAGGGCCCATTTGGCTAGGTGGATTGGAAGGGATTGAATGGTATTAGGGTGGATGGCGTAGATTTCTAGGTAATGATGGTGTAGTTAGTGGATTGTCTTGAGATCCATGGGATTGCTATATCCTTGTATTGCTATATCCAGTCCGTTTGGCATGCCCGGCCAATCCGGGGATTAAACCTTTCCATCCCTTCCAATCCCACCAACTAAACACGTCCCAGGCAAATTTGAATGGATTAGGGTGGTTTGGATGGGATTTAAAGGTAATGATGGTGTTGTCAGTGGATTGTCTGAAGATCCATGGGATTGGGATCAAATCACCGACTCTGTTTGGCAGGCCAGGCCATTCCCGGGATTTAACTTCCAATCCCTTCCACTACCATCCAATCCCTTCCAATCCAACCAGCCAAACGGGCCCTTAAGACATAACAAAATAACAATCTCCACCATGTCTTCAATCATCAAACGTATAACTATTTGTCATATTATCTCATCTTTGCCTTGCATCATAGCTCCATCATCACTTCTCGTGCATACTCTATCTTCCTTTACACCTTTGCCAAGCCTAGAGAATTTGAACAGAACTTGAACTTCTATGCAGGAACTGCCTTGGTGAGCATGTCTGTTAGATTCATGCTGGTGTGAATATTCTCCAGAGTCATGCCTCCTTCCTTAAGCACCTGTCAGATAAAATAGTGACGAACATCAATGTGTTTAGTACGTAAATGATAAACTAAGTTTTTAGTCAAATTGATAGCGTTCTCGGTGTCACAATTAATCAGTATTGCCTCCTGCTAATGCCCCAACTAATTTATCATTCATCTCAACCAAACACATTTCTTAAATGACTCCGTCACTACCATATACTCTGCTTTGGTTGTGGAAAGAGACACCACTGACTAAAGCTTCGACATCTAACTAATTTCTCCACTTACTAGCACAAACGAGTAACTTGAAGTTGACTTTCTGGAATATATACTGATTGCGTAATCTGAATCCACATACCTGACTAACTTGGCCCATGTCTTCTCAAAAGTTAAGATGTAGTCCTTTGTACCTCAAATGTATTGAAGTAGCTATTTCACTGATTCTCAATGTTGCTTGTTGGGATTTGAAATATATCTGCTTACAACACCAACTGCCTGTAAAATATCTAGTCTCATACAAACTATGACAAACATTAAACTGCCAACAACATTCAAATAAGGCATATGAGACATCCTGCTTTTTTTCATTTGATTTACAACATTCTTCAAAATAAAGCTTGAATTGAGCCGCGTGGGGAATGCTAATTGGCTTTGCTTTGTCCATCCTATACTTAATCAACACATTCTTAAGGTATTTTACCTATGATAACCAAAGCCTTCTCTTATTCCTGTCTCTATAATATCTATGCCGAGAATCCTCTTTGCAACCCTCAAATCTTTCATATCGTATGTCCTAGATAATTGAGTCTTTAGTACATCTATCTTAGACATGTTATGACTGGTGATCGACATCTCATCAACATACAATACTAGGATGATGAACTTATCATCACTCAATATCTTGTAATAGACATAGTGATCGTATGCACTCTCAGTAAATTTCTGACTTAACATGAAAGAATCAATTTTTTTATACCATTGCCTAAGCGATTATTTTAGGCCGTACAATAACCTCTTTAACCTGCAAACTTTGTTCTCATCCCCTTTAACTTCATAACCCTCTAGTTGCTTCATGTAGATATGCTCTTCCAATTCCCCATTTTGGAATACGGTATTCACGTCCATCTGTTATAACTTAAGATCGTATTAGGCTGCCAGCGCCAACACGAATCTAATAGATACTTGCTTTATAACCAGCGCGGATATCTTTGTAAAGTCGATTCCTTCTCTCTGAGCATAAACCTTCGTTACCAACCTTACATTGTATCTATCTTACTTCTTCTTAAAGATCCATTTGCACTCCATTGCTTTGCGATTAACTGAAAGCTCTACCAACTCCCATGTTTCGTTCTTATATAAAGAGTTCATCTCATCGTTAATTGTAACTTTTTCAGTTTTCTGCATCATGCTCTTTAAGACCCTCCTAAAAAGTAGACAGATGTCCCTTATCCGTAATGAGGGCATATGTGATATTAGAGTAATCCTTGTATGTCTCCGGTAACCTGCGATCCCTCGGTGGATTCCTTCTCATAGGTGGCTGCTCCACTTGCTTCAGTACCTTTGTCTGTGCATTTGTTCTAGCTTAAGTATCACCTGCGTCAACCTGAACATCCACAATCAACTTTTCCGGTTCCTTTTACTCATCCTGCTCATTTTTGCCAAACAAAGACCCTTCGTCAAATTTGATGTCTCGGATAATGATGATTTTTCGTGTGACATTGTCATACAACGTGTAGCCTTTCACACCACCATCATAGCCAATAAAGATGTACTTTTTGGCTCTTTGGTCTAACTTATCTCTCTCAATTGACAGTACATGAGAGTAAGCCTTGCAACCAAACATGTACAATTCTGAGTAGTCAAACTTATGACCACTCCATACTTCCTTTGGAATCCTACAATCAATTGTCGTAGAAGAGGACCGTTTCACCAAATAAAAGGTCGTGTTAATGACCTTAGTTCATAGCTCCTTGCCCAACCCAACATTACTAATCATGCATCGGGCCCTCTCTAGGAGAGTCCGATTCATCCACTTAGCCATACTATTTTGCTTGAGCATGTGGCGCACTGTGTTGTGCCTTATGATCATTTTATCATTGTAAAATTGATTCAATTCAGTAGAAGTAAATTCACCATGGTTATCAGTCCTTAAAACTTTCACCTTTCGCCCTGTCTGCTTTTCCACCATGGGCTTCCATTGTTTGAAATTGGTGAAAACCTTAGATTTATGTTTCATGAAATAAACCTAAACTTTTTAGGAGTAGTTATCAATGATGACCCTCCAACAGAAATTACGGCGACGTCCCCATACGTTAGAAGATACATAATCAAACACTCCTTTACATACATGTTTTCCAGAATTAAAAGACAACCTAGATTGTTTACCATATATATAATGCCCGCATATATTTAAATAAAGACTTTTAAAACTCAAAATTAAGCATTAGTCAGAAAGTACCTTCATACCTCACTCGCTCATGTATCCTAAACGTGCATACCACATATGTGCAGACGTGGAATCCGCAACTGCAACTGCACCTCCACTTATTGAAGTGATCCCAATCCTGTAAAGATTTTCATGCCTCTATGCTTTCATAACCATGAGAGCCACTTTTGAAACTTTAAAGACCCCATTAAAACTGGTGAATCTTCACCCAATTGCCTCGAGTGCACCAAGAGATATCAAATTTTTCTTCATATCAGGAATGTGTCTAACATTAGTCAAGGTACGCTCCATCTCATCAAATATCTTGATGTGCACAGTACCAACTCCTACAACATTACAGGCATTACCATTGCGCATAAAGAACTGTTCACTGTCACACTCTCTATAAACGGTGGACCAACTCCGATGAGGGGTCATGTGATATAAAGCCCTAGTGTCCAAAATCCACTCGTCTCTATGATCATTGTATAAATGTCCAATCATATACACTGACAATACATCACTTCTGCTTGTTTCTTCATCAGATGTGTCAGTGTTGGCCCCCTTGAAGAAGCCTTTGACTTCTCTTTCTTCACTTTAGGATTTATACAATCCATCTTTATGTGCCATGACATTTTACAATTCCAACACTTTAACTTTTCCTTGCCCTTGCGTTTGAATTTGGATCTTGATCGAGAAGATCATTTGTCCCACTCAGAATTACGACCCCTCATAAAAAAAACATCAGGAGAGGCCCCCATGCTACCGTTTTTCTTTCTCATCACTTTTTCCTGAAGGGCTGAGATGACGGTATCGACATTAATGAACGATTTACCAGTGCATAATGTGTCTTTGAAAGACTCATATGAAGCCAAGAGTGAATTCAACAAGATACATAACTGATCTTCATCCTCGATTACTACCTCCACATCCAGCAATTTGCAGATCAACTTGTTAAAATTACTAATGTGGGCCTCAACATCTCCTCCCTCTGCCATCTTAAAGTTGAATAACTGCAACTTCAAGTGCAGGCAAATTTCAAGGGACTTCTTCACATAGATGTTCTCTAAGTTCGCCCACAAACTTGGTACAATTTTCTCCCCAATGACATTGTAGAGACATCATCCGTTAAGCACATTTGGATGGAGGTTTTAACTTTCTTATTCAGTTTGTTCCATTCAATGTCATCCATGGATTCTGGTCGCTTCTCAAGGACCTAATCATATCATTGTTGAACTAATAGGCCAATCATCTTGACTTTCCATAATTCAAAATTATCTTTACCGAAGTAATTCTCTACATCATACTTAGGATTGACAACCATTGATACTCACTTTTAGATTCAATCTTACACCCCAACCTGCCTCTGATACCACTTGTTTGGGGACTGCGAAAGCACACATAGATGAATCAAGTGAAGTAACCCAATTGTACCAAGCAAGCATAAAGAGAGCACACCAATATTTACGTGGAAAAACCCTTTCGGGAAAAAACTACAGCACAAAGTGACAAATAATCACTATGAAATCAGAAATTAGAAGAGGAGAGATTACCCGATCTGAACAACCTCGAATTAATCCCAAGCTACACCCTTGAAATCTTATAACGAATTAGAAAGCCTTAGATACATCCCAAACCTGATTACACCCAAATATATAGCCTTTGGAAGAATCATAATCGAATTTAGAAATAAATCCCGCAGATCCACAATTCTGCGCATACGTTCGATGACAACTTCGATGGGTTTTTGATGTCATCGAACTTAACCTTCAATGGCATCAAACTCACTTCGATGTTATCAAAATAACACCAAAATTGTCCAGAAATAAAACATGAAAAATCAGATTTTCTCGATTGCATCGAACCATCTTCGATGACATTGAACTTAACCTTTAATGTCATTAAACCCTCTTTGATGGAATCGGAACAAGGCACAATATGTCCAACAACCAATTGGAGAAAATCTGAAAATTCTCGATGAGATCGTGCAGCTATTCGATGGCATCGAACAATGCTCGATGGCATCGAATGGTCAGTTGATGGCATCGACATGCCTTGTTTCTGAATTGATTTAAGACAAATATATATATATATATATATATATATATATATATATATAGAGAGAGAGAGAGAGAGAGAGAGAGAGAGAGAGAGAGAGAGAGAGAGAGAGAGAGAGAGAGAGAGAGAGAGAGAGATGGTTTTTTTTAGCAAGGTTTTGGCGTGTAAGGTGCACGCGTAGCACATGTCTAAGGTTCTAAAGTATCTAGAGATTTTCGACTATGTTGAAATTCTACCCAACTCAAGAGATGATTTTCAATTAGAAGTAGTCATTAAAGACAATTAGAATTGGAATCGAGGACATCGACCATTTCTTTTATAGAAAAGAGGTGTCTAGTCTCTCATTTTTCTTCTCACACATCTCAAATCAATTTGCATTCTATTTCACACATTTTAATAACGTTAACAATATACTCATTTTTCATTTTATTTATGCAATTTTTTTCATTTATATTCTCTCTTATTTTATTTGTCTACTTAGAGTTTTAAACACTATGACATAAGGGTTAGTGTTGCTTATTTTCCTTTTTTTCTTGTCCAGAATCTTAAATCCAGTTAAGTAAAACTAAGTGTTGCTTCTTTTCCTTTTGTTCACTTGAGGTGTTATATCTTGTGAAGTAAGGCTAGGTACAACGTAATTCTTTTTTTTCACTTGAGGTTTTAAACCCTATGAAATAAGGCTAGACATAATAAGATTGAAATATTGTGGAATCACAAAAAAAAAAAAAAAATCATTAAATCTTATAACATAGAGACCATACATAGTGTAGGAAAATAAAAGGCTCCTCTAATTTTTTATCACCCAGGCTCTTATGGGGAATTTAAGATAGTATATCAGTCATAGGAGTCATTTGAATTGAGGAATCTTATGATCCTCTTACATTTGAACAAAATTCTAAAGCTTTGTACTACCAATGACTTCAAAACAAATATATTTTCACATCTAAGCCAATAGCATAGTTTAACCACACTAATAAAGTAAGACAAAGCTAAAAAAAGGAAGGGTTCCACTTGCACAGGCACTCATGAGGCTCATGCGGTAAATTGAATGTATAACGCAGAAAAAACACATACATGGGTGTTGGAGGGGTCACTGCCGAGAATCCGTATTGCAAAATCCCTCCTGATTAGGGGCGTCTATAGTATATCAGAATTTTGATTGGTCCGATCCTTAATTAGTTCGAAATCCATGCCGAGGCCAACCCAAGCCCGGCCCGTTGACAGCCCTCCTCCTAATAGAAGGGAAAGGATTTCTTATCTTTTTACTAAAAAGGTTAAACAACTTTCCCTAATGTGGCACGTGTGTCACATTTTAAGTTAAAACACAAAAGCTAGCATCATTCAAGTGCCTAACATGGGGCACGTGTCAATGGCCACATACAATATAGATGCTATCACCATCATCATCATGTTAGGCTCCCCATCCATAACTTAGTGCATTCTTACATCATATAGAATCTTTGACAGGCAAAGTAGCATGAGAGCATAACTTGGATGAGCTGTGGCCGCACAAAGTGAAGCCAAACAGCCTGTGCCGACACAACTTTGCATGCATCCGAACAGCTCCCAACCATGCTTGAGCCGTGGGATTGTGCGGGGCCCACATGTACAAATCCACTCCGTCCATCTGTTTTGCAAGATCACAAATGGTCAGGAATCTAAAAAATCAGGCAGATCTAAAACTCACGTGGGCTATGCCATACGAAGCAGTAGGGATTGAATGGTTGGGGTGACGGAAGTTTTGTATCAGGATGCTATTTGTGGCTAGAGTTTATCTGAGACGTAATAATCCTATGAACGATTTGTATGGCATATAAATATCATGGTCAGCTCCAGGAAGGTTTCAACGGTGGATCTTTCTGTTCCCGCTGTTTTGTTGGTGTGTCCCATTTGAGCTTTGGATATGTATAATTTTTATATTCTTGTCTATTGTGGTCTTTCACAACAGATGGACGGAGTAGATTTGTTACGTAAATCTTTGTGGCCCCAAACAGCCTAATTGAAATTTGTTATGTTCTGTGAGTCAGGAGCACCGAGTTTTTTGCACCCGGATGGAGGAGAGAGAAAAGAAAGAGTTCATTTCACGCGACAATCCACGCTCCTTTTTCTGACCATCTGTGCTCCACTATCTTTTCATAATCATTGACTCAAAATTTTCAATAAAAATGCATCACAACCGTCCGATCAAGGGACCAACTCCCAAGGGAAGCGGATTGGCTGCTGTACCTCACGCCCAGCTATATAGCTGCTGTAGGTACGTGCCGTGGGAAGACGAACACTGACGCACTTCGAGCTCCCAGTTGTACGAACGGTCAAAAGGAGGTCAAAGTTACATAAGCCCTATAGTGTTGTATTTATTATTTCTCCACCGTTTACCTATTTTTAGGGATTATTTCAGAACATTATCCGAAGAATGAATTATATTCAAAAATTAGCTGGACCACACCACGAATACCAGCGGAGTTAAGGATTTTTATAGTTAAAAAATTCACAGGCTGTAACGTTTATTTTCCAACTAATCTGTTCCTTAGGTTAAAAAGACATGAATGAGGCGGAGAAACAAATTTAATATTTATCCAAACCTTCTGTAACCCAAAGAAGGGTATGAATGGTAGACGTTCAATCCGCACTGCTTTTTATAACGTGGTTCACTTAATAGTTAGATCCGTCTTATTTTTTTGTTTCAAGCCTTGAGTGAATCTCGCCAAATGGATGGACGGTTTGGATATAACACGTAACTCATGATCAAATTCACATAACTTGCTGACGTCAATACAGCACAGCAACTATATAGCTGTAGAGGTGCGCTGGCAATCCGCTTCCCCTCCCAAGACGTACGGAGCGGCCCACAGGATTTCTTCACAGCTGTCCGATCCGATTGATGGACGATCACCTGCAAGTTTAGTGGGACCCACACCATTTTGTTTTACACAGTTTTACCCAAGTGTGACAACTGTCTGATCAAGATCCTCAAAGCTGTCTCCAGCTTGGAATGGGCAGGAACTTTGAATGGCCACCGTGATGTATGGGTTTTATCCACACCGTCCATCCATTTTTAACTATCATTTTAGTTTTAAGCTCAAAAATGAGGGAGATAAAGGGCCCAAGTAGACCACACCACAGGAAACAGCGGTAATAATGATTCTCACCTTTGAAACTTTTCTAAAGGCCGAACGAAATGTTTATTTGCCATCCAGCCTATTAATAAAGTTAATAGACATAGACCTGGATAAAGAGAAAACACAGATATCAGCTCAATCCAAAACTTCCGTGGCCCCGAGAAATTTTCAACGGCAAGAGTTTAATCCCCATTGTATAGTCCATTTGAGCCTTGGATCTGCCTCATTTTTGAGCTCATACCCTAAAAATGATACGAAAAAATGAATATACGGTGTGGATAATAAATATACATTACGGTGGCCACTCAAAGCTCCTTCCCGTTCCCAGCTGGAGACGTGCGAGGGTAGGACGCAATTTCGTCTCTCCAGGACCAATGGCTTGCATTTGCTCCGACACCGTTCGAAGATCGCCAACGTAAAAATGATAACGGCGTTATAACAGCTTCACATATCATAATTAGCTTATTCTCTATTTTGTTACGTAAAGTTGCCAAATCTATTGTTCTGCAATATTAGCCATCAAAACATGTCATCTCAGCCCATTTCTAATCTAAAATTCTTAACGGAAAATTCCCACGTTAACTGCCGTTATAACTGTAACAACAAGACATTTCACTCCAATCTGCACCATCAAACCCCAATCAGCAAATTGCATAACAAGAACCGCCACTCTTTTATGTACAAAACAACCAAATATATATATATATATATATATATATATCAACCAAACAAACCCCCCATACATTGCAGATCTATAACAAAGAGACATTCTATGGTATGTCCTTGAGAGATCTGGGCCATTCATTACTGATCATGCCCCGGCCACAAAATCAGGTCGGACCACTCGTTGAAAAAAAAATAAAAATGGACAACTGTAAAGAGGGACTAACGGTCTAGATCCACCCTACCTGATAAATGGACTAAACAAATCTCGAAATAGTGCATAATTACGCTGCGCTGGGCCCCACATGATGAATGATCCGGATCTCCCAAACGTGTGCCAGGTAGCCTCTTTCATATTAGGACCTGGTGTTCCTTTCACATCCAGTAATTACGGTGCAGCCTCTGTGGTAAGGGTTAGCCTTACCAAGCTCATGGCAGTCGTAGTAGGAAGCCCCTGGCCTTGAACATGGGACCTCATCCTTCTTCAACGAATCATAGCTGATGTACTTCTTTTGGACGGCTAAGATCCTCCTGTTTATATCAGAGTCCATCTCCATCTCTACCTCCTCATCCCACATGCAGTCTCCTCCTACCATACAACCACCCCTCTTCACCACCACATCCATGTCATGGCCCTTCCATGCAGGTGGGTGGTCCATGACATGTGCACCTCTGCAATATAGGACATGGGAGGCTAAGATGAGCAATGCCAAGGAGATTGTCTTCAAGTAGGAGGACATGGTTATGGGTTTCTTTCAATCTCTTGGGTTTTGGTGACTGTTTATCTTCTTGGTTTTGGGATGTGATTTTTTCTTTCTTTTTCACTTTTTGGGTTGGATGGGGCTTTTAATGAGGGTCAGTTGCTTCTACCTACTACTGGTACTGTGGTTATTAGGCACTGGCAACCACCCACCATATGCTTCCATCCACATTATACAGTGCTAGATCTAGGGTTTGCTTTTACTATATATATATATATATATATATATATATATATATATATATATATATATATATTATTTTGGTACTGACCACTAAGGAAGGTGGTGACAGTGATTAAGTGCATTGCATTGCTGTGGACCATTTTTTAAGGGGAGAACTCTAATACTCTGGTGTAGTGTGATGGATGATGAGCAAGCACTCGAGAAGTTTCTTACGAATTGCATACACGGCAGTCAGGTTACTTAAATTAAGCTGTTTAAATCATGGGTTTTTAGTTTAGGTGTATTATGAACCAAAAAATAACTCGTGTTATTGTATGACAATTGGATTGGTGGACATTTTCTGGGCAGTAAAAAATGAAAGTATCAAGTGGTATTATGTATTGGTGGACATCTACTGGACAGCCAAAAATGAAAAATATCAAGTGGTCTGGGGAGGCGTACCGGGTAATTAACTACCCTAGCAGGACTCAAGTAGAAAGTCAGGGCGGGGCCTACATGGGCTATTATAACATACGTGCTTTATCCATGCCGTTCTTTTATATTTATAGATTATTTTAAGGTATGAGCCCACAAAGGAGAGAGATTGAAGGCTCAAGTGGATCACACCACATCCACTGTAGAAACCAACCTTTTATTTTCTATCAAAGCTGTTCATAAGGTCATAGATACCTTGTAGAAGAGAAAACATAAACATTTAGCTTGATCCAAAGCACTTTGTAGCCCAAGAGAAGTTTTCAACGGTAGGCATTCAATCCCCATTTCTTCCCACTTGTTGGGCCCACATAGCACTGTCCAGTAGCTACCTTGCTACTGGCAGTGTCAGCAGGCAATCAGCGTCCGTCTCGAATTGTGTAGTAGTGTAGAACTCAGCTCTAACTTCCTGTGAGCCCCCACCATGATGTATGTGTTTTATCTATTCCGTCCTTTCATTTTTTTAAGATTAATTTAAGGTATGAGCCCAAAAATAAGGTAATTACAAATATCAAGTGGACCTCATTACAGGAATCCCACGTTGAAACCTTTCTATGGCTCACTTGCCATCCAACCTGTTGATAAGGTCACGCAGCTAGCCCCTGGATGCAGAGAAAACACAAATATCAACTTCGTCCAAAACTTCTTTGGCCCCTAATTAATTCTCAATAGTAAGCTTTTAATTCTCACTTTTTCTGTGGTGTGGTGTACTTGAGCTTTGTACCCCCTTCATTCAAGGGGTCAGGCGAAACGGATGAGCAAAGTGGATAATAATTCATGGGCCCCACAAAGCTTTACCAAATATACACATTTCCATGATCGGCGCCGTGATCTACACTATGCAAGCCAAATCCCCAAAAACCTTTCACATTGAAACATCATTATTATTATTATTATTTCACATTTCTAGGGGCTTTGATATCCCGCATCCATGGTAGGGTTATCAGGTCAATGGTCTAGATAACCGAATGATGAAACCCCACATGTACAAACAAGCCATCTCAGGACAGTATGGTCCACCTGCTCAATGGGATTCCCTATAATTCCTATCCACAGTCATAGCCAAGACAATGCACCCTATTTTAACGGGAATGTTATTGTGAAAGGAAAATGACTTTTAGTTGGCGTTTGGATGCCAATAAATAACTGAATTGTAATAATTAGTCTAAGAAAGTAGAGATGCCCAAATTCCAATTAGAAATCATACGTATTACTGTGCTTCAAATCATTTCAAGTTAGACATGAAAGGAATACAACTATAATCCCCATTTCCCATACAACAAAACATCATTAACCTTCTTTAATTGCTCTTTATTAACAAGAGGTGTAAATGTGGGACATGAAATGCTAGGAGAAAATGGCTAGAAAGTAGAGTCGGGCATCCAGTTGGGACAGACCGAGTCAGGGCTGACTCAATTCGATCTGGTTTTGAAATAGGCCTGACTCGACTCGATACCGAGTACAGCATGCTTGACTTGATCCGAGTCTGGTCTGTCCTAGACTGATTCGGACCGAGTTCGGTCCGGTCAAAAGTACCAAGTCGAGTCGAGTTGGCACCAAGTCGGATTGATATATGAGGGAGAGAGAGAGAGACCGAGAGAGTGGAGAGGAGGAAGAGGAAGAGGAGGAGGAGGAGGGTGGTTGCCGGGCATGGAAGATGAGGAAGGGAGAGATTTTGGGATTGGGTCTGGATAGAGGGTAGGGTATGGTGAGTAAGATTAAAGAGTCGAATTTTGAATCGAGTCGAGTCAAATAGGATTGAGTTTTGGGTCGAGTCGAATCTAAACAAGCCGGACGAGTCGAGCTAGCCGGATCAAGTCATCTGGTGTCCACCTCTACCTGAAAGTCGTCTGAGAAGAAATAAGTGAATGAAAGATTTATTTATTTTATTCATTATAATACATCCGCATAGTAGGTATTGAATTTGAGTTTTTATTTTTATTTTTATTTTTATTTAATGATCGGGGCTATTTAAAAAATCTTCCTCAGGACATATGGGAATGACAAAAAAGAAAGAGACGGTGATAATTTGATTCACTTCCTTTGAATACAAACCCTCTCTCTTCCTCTCTCTTTAGGACACGGATTGGCTACTGAACCGGTATCCAGACTCCCTAATGAAGTGACATCACCAAGTTTTGTAGGCTCACTATGATGTATGTGTTATATCCACACCGTCCATCCATTTGGAGAGATCATTTTATGGCATGAACCAAAGAATGAGGCAGATCCAAAGCTCAAGTGGACCCCACCATAGAAAATGGTGGGGACAGTGACGCCCACCATTGAATTATTCCTGGGGCTCACCATGATGTGTATTTGAGATCCAACCTGTTCATACGTTAACATAGACATAGAAGAAGGGAAAACACAAATATAAGCTTGATCAAAAACTTATGTGGACCTCAAGAAGTTTTTAATGGTAAGCATTCAATCCCCACTGTCGGTGGGTTCCACTTGAGATTTGTAACAGCAGTCATTCTTGGCTCACGCCCTAAAATGATCTCTCCAAACAGATGGACGGTGTGGATACAACAAATACATCATGGTGGGTCACAGAACTTGGAGACATCACTTCTATGGCGAGTCTGGCCACTGTCTGGTTCAGTGGCTAATCCTGTGCTATTTATTGAAAGTTTACAGGATCTCTTATGTATGCTGTCCTGGGAGCGTCCCCCATGCCGTGGGCCATTGCACTGTTGTGGGCCCCACCCTGATGTTTATTTGTCATCCAACCCGTTGATAAGGCCCACCGGACTGGTTGAAGGAAAAGCACAAAAGCAGCATGACTTAAAGCTTATGTGGGCCCTACCACAGCAAATAGTGGTGTATGAACGCCAACCTTTGAAACCTTCCTTGGATCTCAATAATGATACATGCATTTTATCTATACCGTCCATTCAGTGGACCCACCACAACAAATAGTAGTGTATGAATACCCACCATTGAAACCTTTCTTAGATCCATCATGGTGTATGTATTTTATTTGCAATTCAAATTTATTGGTGGGCCACCAGAGAGTTTGGGGCTCGGGCTCTATTTTCCAGGCATTGACAGATTTGTTATTAAACTTTGAAGAGCTTTTAGTCATCACCATTACCTATAGACGTGGCATCATTCTGACCGTCAGTTTTGCAGCTCATGTTAGGATCTGAGCCACAGATGAGGCATATCGATATATGGAAGGGCGGGAGAGAATAGCCTACCATCGAGGGACGGGGATTAGCTACTGAACTCGACCGTAGCGAATCTTCCCGCTGTAAGTGACGTCATCAACCTCCGTGGCGCCCACCATGATGTATATACTGTATCTGTGCCATCCTTCCATTTGGAGACATCATTTTACGGCATGAGTTGAAGAAGGAGGCAGATCAAAAGCTTAAGTGGACCCATCACAGAAAACAGTGGGAATTGAATGCCTACTATTAAAAACTTCATTGAGCCACGGAAGTTTTCGGTCAAGTTGATATTTGTGTTTTCACTTATTCCATGGCTGTGTTAACTTATAAGCAGGTTGGGTCTCAAATCAACATCATAGTGGGCATTAGAAAGGTTTCGACAGTAAGCATTATTGCCCTACTATTTTCTGTGGTGGGGTCCACTTGAACATTGAATTTGCTTCGTTCTTTGTCTCATGCCCTAAAAATATCTCTCCAAATGGATGAACGGCCTGGATACAACAAATACATTATGGTGGGCTCACAAAAGGTGGGGACATCACTTCAATAGCAAGACTCGCTACTGTTGGGGACAGTAGCTAATCCGCATCTACCATCGAGAACATTTTCACCCAATGTGATGTTACATGCATCTCCAACCCATTTATAAGGTGATTCTCACAGGAATGAATGGAAAACAAAAATATCAATGTGATGTTAAATCTTCTCTTAGTCGAAAGAATGTTTAAACGTTGTGTGTTTACCCTTCAACGATTTTTGTGATAAGGCTCACTTGAGTTCTAAATATATTTGTTTTGTTTTTTTACATTGATCCAAAACTTCCATGACTCAAAAAAAATTTTAATGATAGAAGTTCAATCCTCCACTGTCTTTTTCCGTCTCAAGCTTTTAGACGAGCTCACCCAATGGATAGGCAGTTTGGATATAGCACATGATATCGGATCCTCTGTTACGTGGTCAACAGAGGATCTCTGTTATCGTACTCCTGATTGGTCCATGTCACCACTCACTTTGAAAAAAAAAAAAAACCCCAAAAGCATTAGACGCCAAACCACTATGATAACAGGAATTTTCTGTTAACCGGATAACAGAGGATCCCGACACATAGCACATACCTCATTGTCAGACCCACGGTACTTGCTGCCGGCGATATAACAGTTATATAGCTAGTGTACGGTACACAGCTAAGCCACTTCGGCTGGGGCTACTCTTTTTCCTTACATGACTATCAGTAAAAGTGGCAGTAGAAAATTCACAGCCCATGTGAACTGGTGGGACTATTAGTGGCTGTTACTGAAAAATTCAATTAGAAATTACATGCGTGATATCTAAGAAAAATATATCACAGCTAGCGGGATGATATGCCAGGTAGCATTCAATAAACCAAATAGCCAAAAGGTGTACAAAAGCCTGCTGAACTATTGAAAGGTATCTAAAACATGAAACGAGCGGCTGAGAGGTGTACTGAGATGAAATGAACGACCAACAAGAGTATAAAAACAAAATGAATAACTAAGAAATAGAATAAACTTAGCCCAAATGAGAAACTATGCAAAAGAAAAAAAATATATATAAAAAATAATTTAGAGAAAGATTTTTTAACTACTATAACTACAAAGTAATGAAAGAAGCATATTAAAGAACAAGTTACATGAAAAATCTATAAATAGGAGAGAAAATTTATAGAGCAAACACTCAATGATCATCTATAAATTCAATTAAATGCAAAACAAATTTATCTTTTATCTCAACCTATCCTAAAAGTAATGATAACCTAATAACAATAATTCTTAGATATAATTTTTAGTTGTAATTTAAATTTATGCTCATACGTTGGATTTGTCTAATTGTGAGTATTTTATTTTTATTTTTTTTATTATACTGGTATTCTAAAAAGTCCTTTTTAGTGGAAGGCAAAGCGGAACCCACATTCAGAGGAAGAATCTTATCCTCCGATTATCACCTGATTGTTATAAAATTCTGCAAGTAGCTGAATAAGCAACCAATCTTCTCAAAACCTGGTCATAAATGTTCATATTAGACACATTTGCCTATTTCGGTGCTTGGGGTCAAAGTTAATCAATTTGGATTGAGCCGCTTTATCAATTTTAACACGCTCGCACATATTACACATGGTTGGAAACAAATCAAGCGCCAACATTTTTGGCACACCGAGTGAGACTTAAAAAACTACTTGGTTGTCACCAATATTTATTTTGCACCAACTGTGCAAACGAACTACTTGTGGCACATAAGTATACTTGTTGGTGCAATAATTTCTCAAAAGCATGAGCTGAAGATGTTGTCGTAATGCTTCAATAATCGCTACAAATGTTTTTGTAGCCAATGAGCCTCTTACTCATGAGGAGGAGTTGTAAGTTCATTAGTTGCTTAAGCAAGAAAATCAACCACTTAGGCCCCGTTTGTTAAATCTGAAGTCTAAAGTCTGAATCTGAAATCTGAAGCTGAATCAGAAATCTGAAGTCTGAATCTGAAATCTGAAGTCATAAAACTTGTTTGATAATTATGGCTAAAGTCTGAAAACTAATTAATGAATTTGAAACAATCTGTTTGTAAACAAACATCTAAAATGTCTGAAATATGTTAATTTTACACATCTGCCCCTATCTCCTATTTGGAAATATTTTACACCTGATGCAAATTTTCCACCAACTTTGATCTCCTTTAAATCGATTGTACAACTCAGAGCTCAATGAGCGTTAGCGTTATATAGCTACTATTTCCTCTCGTATGGCTCACTCGAGTCTTGGATCTACCTCATTTTTTGTCGCTTGTACTAAAATTAGCTTGCAAAACAAATGAACGGAGTATATTTCCTAAAAACATGGTGGTGGGCCCCACCCAGCATCCTTGTGCAGGAACTTCATGCGAACGACTTTCGCAAGAAATCCACGTCCATCCAATCCATGCTCGGTGTACCACACGGAAAACCGATTGGCTAGTCCCATTGCCACTCGCCAATGGCTGATGGTCAGTGCTCTATGGGCCCCACCATGTTGTATGTCTTTCATCCATGTTGTCTATATATTTTTCCAGATCATTTTATAGTATGAGACAAAAAATGAGGTATATCTCAATCTCAAGTAGACCACATTACAAGAAACAGTGTTGAATGAGCTTTGCCCGTTGAAAACCTTTTAGGGGCCATAAAAGTTTTGGATCAAGCTAGTTTTTGTTTTTTGTTTTTACTTCATCTTGGGAATGTACGACCTAATCAACATATTGGATGTCAAATAAACAGTATAGTGGGCCCTAGGAGGATTTTAATGGTGGATATCTAATCACTATTGTTTTCCTGTGGTGTGGTGCACCTAAGATTTATATCCCTCTTATTTTTGGGATAAAGACAAAAAATGAGAAACGTAAAAATATATGAATGGAATGGATGAAACATATGCATCATGGGGGCCACATAGCACTGACTACATGAGCATATTGGAAACACATACATATTGGGAATATTTCAACTGTGGACGTTTAGTTATCACATTTTCGGCCCACCTGAGCATTGGATACGGTTCATCTTTTGCATCATGTCCTAAAATGAATTCACAAAACGGATAGACGGTGAGGATTTCTCACAAACATTCCATGGCCCCACCTGTGTTCCTAGCGAAGGAACTTCCCACGAAAGGCTTTCGCAGGAGATCCGTCCAAGACACAAACAGATTGGTTATTCCCCCAGCCACCGTGGTGGGTGCTCTGTTAGCCCCTCCATGATGTATGTGTTTCATCCATTCCATTCATCCACTTTTACAGATCATTTTAGTCCTTCAGTCCAAAAATTAGAGGGATATAAATATCAGGTGGACCACACCATAGGAAAACAACAATGATTGGATATGCATCATTAAAATCCTCCTAAGGCCCACTGTACTGTTTATTTGACATCCAATATTTTTATTAAGTCATACAGGCCTAGATGAAGGGAAAAAACAAAGATCATCTTGATCTAAAACTTTTATGGCCCCCAAATGGTTTTTAATAGTCGACACTCATTCAACACTGTTTCCTATAATGTGGTCCAATTGAGATTTTGATATATCTAATTTTTTGTCCCATGCGATGAAATGATCTGAAAAAATAGATGGATGGCATGGATGAAACACATACATCATGGTAGGGTCCACAGAGCACCGACCACCAGCCACTGGCCGGTGGCAGTGGGATGCGGATTCACTGCGAAAGGCAAGTTCCTGCGCTTGAAACTTAGGTGGGGTCCACTGTTATTTTTTTAGAAATCCACTCCGTCGATACGTTTTGGGAGCTCATTTTAGGAGTTGAAACCAAAATCGAGCACAGTACAAGACTCAGGTGGGCTATACTAAAGGAAAAGGTGGTTGGGAAAATTTCTACCATTGAAACCTCCCTAGGTTCTAAAGTGATGTTTAAATGCCATCCATACCATTAATAACGTTATTTTTACTAGGATTAACTGAAAACACAAATAATACCATGATTCAAGACTATTTTGGCCCCATGAATATTTCAACTGTAGACGTTCAATTATCACATTTTCGACCCCTTGAGCATTGGATACAGTTCATTTTTGGTTTAATATCCTAAAATGAACTCAAAAAATGGATGGACGGAGAAGATTTCTCACAAATACGGCAGTGGGTCTCACCTGGGTTCCCACCATTGGAACGCCTTTCCCAGCAAATCCGCATCTGTGGCAGTGGGAGTAGCCAATCCGTTCTGTAGGAGGGCGCGGATTAGTTACAAACGAGTTCAGTAGCCAAATATGTACTGAGGTAACGTCACCAAGCTCTGTGGACCCCACCATGATGCATGTGTTGTATCCATACCGTCCATCCATTTATAGAGATCGTATTATGGCATTAGAAAAAGAATGAGATAGATCTAAAGTTCAAGTGGACCCACCACAGAAAACCGCGGGGTCCGTATAACTTGAAAAGGGGTACTTTTGGAAGCAAAAAATTTTTGTTTAATGAAAAATCACGGAGCGCATTCCGCGTTCACAATTAAGCCAGACTCCTATCACGAAAAGAATTTAGTGAAAAACCACTTACTGCTTTCCGTCTTCTGCGTTAACAACGCATTAACAAACACCACTAAACACGAAAAATTTCCCCATTTTGCGTTAAGTGCAAAAATTCAGCGTTAACAAACACGGCCTTAGTCTAGTGCCTGTTCCACCAAGTCCAAATAGTCTAGTGCCTATTCCACCAAGTCCAGATAGACTATCGATGTGCCGGGTTAAACCTCTTGAGATTATATCAACCAAAATAGTTGATGTCCAAAGGGGAATTCAACACATCACAAAATTGTTGCGAGTTCAAGCTCAACACTCATGAGCTCAGACTAAAGCCTTTAATAGGTGAATGGTCGACCATACCGAGAGCATGAAACAATTGGTGGCTTTATTTACTGAAAGAGCAATCGTTGCACCTCAATAATAGGTCATTACTAATTTTGTCAGAAATTTGGCATTGGCACTGGTACTAGCACCACCAGTACAACCCATGGCGCCAACACTATAGCTGACACTACAGGTACCTCTTTCTGTAATGCCCTGAAAATTAGAGGTCGTGCATACGCTCGGCTTTCAAGTTCCCGAGTATCACTTTTAACCGATTTTATAAGTTCTCTTTTAATTAGACTTAAATGCACAACATGAAATTACTTGGAACATGAAGTACGATCACAACTAGTCTACTGAAATGAAAGAGATCAATATATATAGGTCCAAAAGAATATAAATGGGTCGCACAAGGCGTTGCCTAACAAAATCACAAAAAATATCATGTCTAAAAGAATAGAGCTGAGTTCACTACTCAACAATCTAAATCCCGTCTATTGCAGCTGAAAATAGGATAGCTCGTCCTCCTCCTCAAGGCTCGCACTGCCAGGCTCCTCATACTCTGTATTACCTGCGTTTATGAGAGAGTTTGGTTGGTGTTTTAAAACACCATCCCAGAGTGGGAGTGAGTGATCAACTCAGTGGGTACTATTATTCTTAAGTTGCAACAAACATCAATTATATCATGAACTTAATGAAAGACAATCATTCATATACATCTAGCTAATCTTGTTAATGCATATGCACGATAGATGACATGATGCATGCCCTCGCCACAACACTCCCTCATGCGACTCCGTCTGATGATTGCGTACAATCAACATTCCCTCAATAGGACCTCAACTGTCGAGTCGCCAACCTAGTTAGTGCGATGCGATGTTAATGTTAGCCAATTCTTAGTTAATTCCATTCATCCAGCAGGTTGGAGAAACTGATACACCCCACGTATTAATGCCCACAACTGGTTACAATGCTAAGGCTCCTCAACGTGCGAAGCTAGGGCACTGTGATCTTTGATCCCATCGGGTTCCCCATCTCTGACTTGAAGCACATGAGGAGTGTTGAGAAAAGGAATCGCTCGCGGTCACTATGGGGAAGTTCATCACCCCAGCGTAGGCCGACAGCTCAGACTCAGTGTCTCATTCTACCATGCCCGGCTCACGAGTCGGTGAATTTGTTTCCATCTAGTTATCGTTGGGCTACAACGGTTGAGGAGTGTTCCAGGTTCCATGCAAGTGTGAGAAAATAGGGTTAATAAACAAGGTTGGACAGTAAATGGGCTAGACCGCATGAGTCCAGGCAAGTACATGACAGATGACATCGGGTATGAGCGACCCATGTAGTCTAACTACTGTCGCCCACGCGCACTCGTCCAAATCTATGGGTTTAGCCTCAGGATAGTCTAACCAACGAGACCACCTTCACTCTCCTCATATTCCTAAACTACCCAAGGGTCTTGATGGAAATCCATAACATGCCAACAATCAGGGTCATCATCTAGCACACGTAATATCATGCATTCACACTTCTTAATATAAATCTCAGATTTTTCTACCAATCAAGCTAACAATGTTGCAAAATAAAGGTGCATGTGTGTTGTGTGAGTTAGTGAGGAAACTAAGTATTTCATATACATCATAGGATCAAAATGCACGTGGGTTAATAAATTATACATACTATAAGGTAACATCATACACGAATCAACGAGACATGAACATGCAAACATCAATTTATACCCAATCATATGAACAACAAAAAACATTACATGATTATTCCACGTTGATTGAAGGGATCAAGGTAAGGTCTTTCCTAAGTTCTCTCTAGATCCTCCAAATACATCATCAAAGCAAACAAAATCATTAAACTCGTACTAGAATTGGTGCTATGCCACCTAAAGATAATAGTCCGCACTTATGGATCGTTGAAGACTTGAAAAACAACCTACGAATGAGGACTTTGGGGTCAATCGGCCGAAATCCTTAAAGCAAGCACTTGCATGTTAGAAATTCGTGTCAATCCCTTCTCAACACAAGGGTTTCAAGAAAAGCGATGAGAGATTTACCTATACGATCAACGGAAGTGATTCTTGTGGTTGTAGTGGAGGGTTTCCTTGGAGAAGAGATAGAGAGTTGCAAGATTGGATTTCCTTGGGCCCCACCTCGATCTAAGGTCCACCCACACTCTTCTTCACTCTCTCTTTCTCTCTTTACTTTCCTTGCTCTGACCTTCTCTTAGGTTGTTGGAGTAATGGAGGAGTTATGAAAAAGAGGGCCTTAGGGCTTTATTCCCTAGACTTGGGCCCTTTAGCCTTAAGTTTCCTCAAATGCCCATAATGGCCCTCTAGGACTCCCTATTGGCTTAAAGGTGACCCTATCACTCCCTTGGTCACCAAATTCGGCGTGTAGGTGTCTCATGGCTCAATGAGGGGCCATGCAAAATTTGGAGACAAATAGACGCCTGGTCCCATCCCATGGCTCCGATCTAGTTGGCCCTACGAGGTCCATTCTTGTTGTTGGGGCATTTTTGGTGGCCCCTTAGCATTGAAACTTATAGGATAGGTGCTTTATGGCCCAATGAAGGGCCATACAAAATTTGAGAATAATTAAATATAGAGTTTGATCATACGAGTCCGATTTGCAATCAACGGTCACCATTCCACAATCGGGTCCCAGATTTTGTGGACGGGCGCAGAAAAATATATTAGACCTTCATCGTAAATGTAGAAGAGATCCGACGGCTAAAAATCCTGAAATCTCAATTTTATTTATAAGTGTCAGATTTCAATTCTGGCCTTGGGTAGGTTGCATTTAGCAAGTGCTGCTGGAACGGCACGGATAATTAATTTCTGGGTGTCCACAAGTCCGTGGCCCATGATGGACCACAAGCCCAGTGAGATCTTCTGTTCCCCAAATTTTTAGATTTTTCTGACCTTCCTTAGTCGTTGTATGGCCCGCACGGGCTATTGTTAAGTGTAAACAGGCCATCTGGCTTGATGGTCCACACTTGGTCCAATCATGACCAGACTGGTCTACTCTAATGGGCTAATCCTAGGTTAATTAACTTGTGATACCCCACCATGAGTAGTTTAAACGAGCGATTATGCAGCAAATCCTACGTGAACGCCTCAGGATACTATTCTGATTGGACAAGACGTTACACTTTTGCAACAAAATATGCTTATTCCAGTACAGGAAGTGTAGAACCTTCTGCTACCTACTGAGTTTAGGTGACTGGAATAGGAGGCTAGGAATGTTGTTCCTACAGAAGGAAACTGGAGTATACGTAGGGGCAACCTTTCCTGGGGAATATATCATATCATGGAAGAGAAAACTAGGTAGGCCCTAAACCACCTCTAACGGTTGAATCTCATCATTTGAATTGTGAATAAAGTATTCAAATGGTCCAGGAAGTAATAGGCCAAGTTCTCGGCCATATTACTACCTCGGCCAATTATAAGTCCTATTCGGAATGGATTGACCGACAATCTCTATTGTCATAACCAAAATCGTAATTTTTCGATCAAGATGGCCTAGTTTAACCAAGATGGCCATATTTGCAGTCTCTCGATCAAGATGGCTAACTCGACCAAGATAACCAAACTTGCCGTCTCTCAATAAAGATGGTTGAGTTTGAACAGGATGGTTGAATTAGCTGTTTCTCGATTAAGATAGCCAAATTCGACTAGGATGTCCAAATTTGTCATTTCTCGACCAAAATGGTCGAATTCAACCAAGATGGCCAAATTTGCCATCTTTCGATCCAGACAATTGTTTTTCGACCAAGACAGTCGAGTTTGATCAAGGTGGCCAAATTTGCCAATTTTAGATCAAGACAATTGTTTTTCAACTAAGACGATCGAATTCGACCAAGGTGACTGAATTTATTTATTTTTTACCAAGACGGCCGAGTTCGAGTAATATGACTGAATTTGCCATTTTTCAATCAAGACGGTCGACTTCGACTAAGATGGTCGAATTTGATATTTTTCGATCAAGATCGCCAAAATGATGTTTTTGCCCAGCCGAGCAGTTACACTTATTACATCAAATGACAAATCAACATCATTTTTGTCTTTTACCAAAGGCAAAGCGACGTGAGGGGCAATGTTGTACCCTATTTCTAACTGTTCTTGGAAAACACAATTGGAAAGGAAATGTATTATAACAATGGAAAGATATAGCATACTAAAGATATTTAAGGATATTTGGAGTGTTTTTTATAGAATCACAGTTAATCGAATAATAAGACAGGGAGCAGACGAGAGATATTCAAAAGCAAACCAAGTGGCCGAGAGGCATACGGTAGGTGGATGAGTGTAACACCCCGATTTTTAGAACCCAAGTACACGACTTAAATTCTAAGAACCTAGGAGTTTACTAATGGTAATGGTAATCAATGAGTAAATCAAAGTGCAGATAGTGAGAAAAGAAGCATAATATATGAACCAACATATGAACAATATTCTGGCTCACCCCGCTGGGGGCCAATTACAAAACCTCAAGTTTCTCAATTTTTAAATGTACTGAAATAAAGATAAATGGCTAATCTATTGATTCAGCCCAAAATAGGCAGCCTCCTCCTGCAGCGGCTTTTCTTCATAGGGTTTCTCTTCGATTGCCACAACCTCCAAGTCTGCCGCATACTCATCAGGTCTTACACCTACGTTATCTGTACAGTTGAACATTTATGAATGAGTGACCAACTCAGTGTGATCTTCCCTCAAGATTACACACCGCCGCCCTAAACAAAGAATAACGTAAAAATATATAGGTAATCCAAAACACAGTAGATGCAATCTTATTAAGGGCATGGATGTATGAAATGTAATTATCGCCCCGGGGATGCTCATCTGTGCGCACAGTGGGCTCGTCACCCATACAATCATCGAACCTGGGAAACATCATTCAGTTAGAACAATACGTACATCACATACGATAGTAATAGATGTTGGTCTGTGCTATGTATGCATGATTAGTCAGTCCTTTGTTAATCCAATTACACTCAGCCATTTTAAATAAGCTCACGGTCACTACGGGGAGCTCTTGGCCCAGCATAGGCCGACGGCTCGGGCGTAGTATCCCATGACTATCATCCCCCGCCCATGAGGCTACCATCTTAGGGTGTGTGTAGTACCCACCAACCTGTGGTCAATCAATTCTACATAAAGGGGCCACCACCAATGCCGACTGAAAATAAAATGTTGAAAGTACCAAATGCGGTACTTAAAACATGACGGTATGAATGGTTTAAGGACGAGAAAACAACGGTATTTAGAAAGGTTATGAAGTCCATCCCAAGTCTGTTAAGTGAAACCTCACATGGATGGTAAACCCCATGGTCAAACACCACAACCAAAACCTCCATATCGAGGGTCTACTTATGTTACATCTAATCTAGTTACACCCCAAGCACGGACTCTCCTTTGCTAGGACTTTTCATGGAGAGATTTTAGCAATATGTGTATCATAGTAACATATATCATAATATAAAAAAGGAATGAGGAACACTACATGTATTTCTATCAATACGCATTAACTGGGTTAACATAAGATAAATGACATGAATGGTCAGGTTATTCATTAGGGAGTCCAGAGTATATGATCAAGAGCCTAAACAATAGTAAGCATGAGAATCATTTTATTAAATAGATAGATAAAGTGAATGCAGTCCATTTCCACCCACAATTTATCATTAGCCCAATAAACCATTAAAATTAACAAAACTGTTATTTCTGGTCTAGTTAGGGATGAAAAGCTTAAGGGGAGAAAATTATTACCAGGCAAAACGTAGAGTGCTCCTGAGTGCAAGTTTTCTTGAGAAGGTAGTAAATTACCACTCATGTAACTCCCTATACAACTTCATTTATATTAGACAGTGAGTCACAAAGTTAAATACATGAGGATAGGTGGGGGGTTGGAGGGCCCTAAACCAAGGTTGTTTGGGCTATTATACCGGCGCCATATGTGGTCCTTAGATTTTCCAGGTGGGCCTTACATGGCACCATCCAGCGATGGATGGTGCAGGTGGTCACACGGGTCAGTGGCTGTCCAACAGATGGACAGCCCAGGTATAGAATGTATACATGAGGTGGGTCTCATCGTCTCATGGAAGGTATAGATGAAACATACCTTGTGCGGACCCACAGAATTTGTTAACGTTCCACACAGCAGGTGAACTCTACCCCTTTGGACAGTATGGGTAAAACACATACAGTGTGTGAGACCCCCAGAGATTGCTCACGTGGATGCAGCAACTGCTGCTACCGCAATGGCATGTTGGCCCACCGTCCAGACAGTGGACGGCTGGGACAAAACACATACTTCATGGTGGGTACCCACCGTTGTATACATGGTGAGGCCCACTAGGTTGGCCCTGGTGTGGCCCACCATATATGTAATATTACGTATACACACTGTCTTATACAAGACTTATATATATATAAATTTAACAACACCTAGCACTGGATGTGCACAGAGCTGGTTGTAACGTCCCTTGATGGACGGCTAGGATGAATCCGATCATCAAGGTGGTGCCTCGTACGTGGCCTACCAACTGATGCAGGGTGCTGCCCACCTGCTGACGCAGGGTGCGGTCCACCTGCATTTGGTGAGGCCCATGGCTGGTTCAGCCCACCTGCATTTGTGCAGGGCCCATCGCGAGGCAGTCCATCAACATTTAGACGTGAAAAGTCTCCCTGCTGCATGCTGTTGGAGCTATTCCCGGCCTCGATTCTCAGCTCGAACACGGTCCGATCCTGGCCGTTTTTATACCCCAAGCTGGGACCATTTAGATCATGGTTCGGCCCCAAGTAAGGCCTGACGAAAACCATTTTTGGACTGCAACTTAGCAACAGCTGAAGGGGACTCGCTTCAGTCCATCTTCATAGTCATTGATTAGCTTCAAACCATAGCCATAGACTGGCTCGGTTCCAACCCGAAAATTGTTGCCGTCGTCGGTCTGTTACCCAGCGACCTGCTGATTTTCAGCCAGTCATTCAGCCCAGAACAAAGCCTTATAGAGCCCCTTTTTTGCTGTGATTTAGAGCCTATGCAGGGGCGGACTTGAGCCAACTGCAGGGCCAGGAAAAAGGGTGTTTGCAATTCAGATTTATGGCCCTGATAGAAGTCTAACTAAGGTCAGTTTCTAGCCTAGTTTGGAGCCAGTCTGAAGCCAGAACATAGGAGGTTCTCAGCTAGCTGAGCCTAATTAATGCCTGGTTTGCAGCTATTTAAACGGGCTCTATTCCAGTCCTAAAAATGCTGCCATTATAGCTCTAGTCGGGTCCGGACTATAGCCATCGATTGGCTTGATTTCTCAGTTCGGAAGACAGCCATTGCTTGGCTTGTTTCCAACAAAAACAGAGCTTCGACACTACTTGACTTCGGCCTGACATATGACCACCATTTAGGTCCGTTGTCTGTCTGCAACTCAACCATTGTTTGGCCGGTTCCAGCTCCTGGCCTGATGGAAGGTCTGTTTTATGGCCTGATTTCGGCCCAAAATCCAGCCACCGCTTGGCATGGTTTCGGTCCAATCAAGCGTCCATCGTTGGCCTGGATTCAACCCATGTTTGAGCCTTGTTTGAGAGCTACCCTCAGCTCCTAACATGGCCTGATCGGAGGCTGATCTACTCGTGGATTATGGTCAGATGTTTGGCCCGAAACACAGCTATGGTGTAAGCTGGCTTTGGTACAAAACGTAGACAGGGTGAAGGCTTGCTCGGGCCTAAGACACAACCATGAAGAAGGTTGGCATCGGCTCTGTTTTTGCTGATAGCAGCATCAACAACTAGGTGCGTTACCTGACGAGCTTGAGATTGGACGGTCGATTCAACGCAACTCTCTCTCTCTCTCGCTTCTTTCTTCTCTCTCGTTCGAATCCCTAGAGCTACAAGGCCCTATTTATAGCTAGGGGAGAGAGAGAAGGGACGGCTGAGAATGCCCCTTACTGAGGACGGCCGAGATCGCCCCAGCCACTGTCTTCCCCAGAGAGGAAAGTCCTCTCTTTGCTTTTTCCTACGCAGACCATTGCCCGGCCGTTTTTGGAAATGGGAGAATACGCCTTTCTCAAGGAATGGGCGATAGTGATGTAAGGGTCAGGCCGATCGTGGGCCACCCAAGTGATGGTAGATGGGCCCACCATCCTGGATCCCAGCCGCACGGAGGATTTCGAACGGTCACACTCGATCTCTCTCGTCCCTATGCACGAAACCAAAAAGTTATACGGTTATGCTCGGACGGTCCTTGTGAACAATGTGGACGGTTCAGATTTGTCAGAAAGTGGCTAGGGTGGGCCATTTAGGAGTTTTAAGGGCCGTCCATTTGAATGTTGTTTTGGTTGGAGAAAACACCAATTCTCCTAATCTCGAGTGGAGCTCCGTCAAAGGTCATTTGACCGACTCATTGCTCCAGTGTACGTCGTGTATGTACACATGGGGTCCACATGCACTCCATGTGGGGTCTTTCACAGTGTTCTTGATAGATCCAGTCCGTCTATTTATCATGGGAACATCTGTAAAGGGTACTGGCCCATCTTAAGGCAAATCCGAGGCCCAGGTGGGTCGTACCACACGCTTCAAGCCCCTCTTTGTGGTTGATACACTCAATCCACGGGTTGGATGGGTTCAATATTTATTTTCAACAGTTTTTTTTTTTTTTTTGGGATTTTGGAAGGTAGCTAGGACTTGTTTAACCTTATAGTAGCTTTCAAGAGTCCATCGTAGGTGTTTTGTGGCGATATCCTCATATCAGGTATCCTATGGATGGTCTTACTGAAGGGCTTGGTTATTTATACCTCCAGGCTGAAGCAGTGTCTAGTCTGGCTCCTGGAGACTCATGTAGGTGGCTTCAATGCCCATCCAGTACATGTCAAAATTTAAGTCGCCTAGTAATTAAATCTTAGTTGATAAAGGTTTTGAGATAAGATAACACCCGTGTACCAGAGGTACGGGGTGTTACAATGAGAGGTGTCCAAAAGTAGACCAAGTGGCCGAAAGGTGTCCAAAAGCAAATCGAGCAGCTGAGAGGTGTCTAGAAATGGAACGAGCGGCCGAGAGGCGTACGGAAGCGAAAAAAGCAGCCAATAAGCATATAAAAATGAAACAAATGACCAAGAAATGGAACAAAGCTTGGCCAAGAGAAGAGGAACCATAAAAAAGAAGAAACATAATAAAAAGAAGGATCTATGGAAAGGCTTTTTTACTAGTGTAACCGTTGGAGTAATGGAAGAACAAGCTGTAAGAGAAATCTATAAATAGAAGAAGAAATCTATATAGCAAACACCTAATAATCATATACAAATCCAATCCAATACAAAATAAATTTATCTTTTATCTCAGCTTATCCTATGAGTAGTGATAATCCAGTAGTGGTAATTCCCTAATAATCATCTACAAATCTAATCCACTACAAAACAAATCTATCTTTTATCTCAAGTCATCCTACTAGTAGTGGTAATTCTTAACCATAGTTTTTAGTTGCAATTCAAATTTAGGCTTATACGTTGGGTTTGTCTTTTATCCAATATCAAATAGTTCTTTCAAAATACACATTCTTATAGTTGCTCCTAATGACCATTTGTAAGTTTTTCCATTGTGAGTTTTTCATTTTGTTTAATTACATTGGTATTTTGAAAAGTCCTTTCTTGTGGAAGGAAAAGCGCAACCCACATTCGGAGGAATAACCTCATCCTCTGATTATTGGCTAATCATTATAAAATTTTATAAGTAGCTGAGTAAGCGGCCAATCTTCTCAGAATCTGATCATATACGTTCATATCGAATGTATGTGCTTATTTCAACGTTTAGGGTTAAAGTTGATCGGTTTGGATCAAGTTGCTTTTTCAATTCTGGCACGTCCGCATATATTACACGTGACAGAAAACAAACCAAGTGCCAACATTTTGGCACACTTGGTGGGACTAAAAAAAACTACTTGGGTATCATCAATATTCATTTAGCACCGACTGTGCAAAAAGAACACTTTTGACATGTAAGTATACTTACCGGTGCAGTAATTTATCAAAATCATTAACCGAAGAGGTGGTCATAATGCTTTAACAGCTGCTAATAATATTGTTGTAGCCAATGAGACTCTTGCTTATGAGGAGTTGCAAGTTCAACAAGTGCCTAAGTAAGCAAATCAACCTCCTAGTCTGGTGTCTATTCTACCAAGTCTAAATAGATCATTGATATTCTAAATAATCATTTTGTTCATTGGATTTCAGAGGAGCTACTTTGTTAGGATTGGTGACTCCTCGGTTGAACCTTTTAAGATTATGTCAGCTGAGATAGTTGATGTGTAAAGGAGGATTCACCACATCATAGAATTATCACGAGTTCAGCCTAAATACTCACGAGCTCAAAATGAAGCTTTTAATAGGTGGGTGGTTAGCGATACCGAGAGCATAAATGGGTTGGTGGCTTTGTTTACTAAAAGAGCACTTGTCGCACATCTATAATAGGTTGATACTAGTTCTATTAGGAATCTGAAACCTGTACCACTAGCCCAACCAGTGCCATAAGCACTTTCTTTATAGTGAAATACACCACCTATTTCTATCCCTTATCCAATTTAGGACATGTGAAATTCACCGATATCGGTACATTTCAGACGTCTTAAACGTATTCCTATCCAGGATGTACGAAATTCATCGCTACTGGTAGATTTTAGGCATCCTAAATGCGAAAATAGAAACTTAATCCCTGAAGCTAAGAATCAAAGGATACTTAGGAGACAACCTTTGCCTAGAAATCAACCTTATAAAGAAGAACAATAACAGGTTAGTTTAGAAGTACCTCCAATTGCTGTATAATAAAATTAGAAGTTAATCAAAATTTTAAACTGGTTTAAGAAGTAGTAGGCCAAGTTCTCAGTCGAACTACTACTCTAGTTTATCATAAGCCATATCTTGACTAGATCGACCAACAATATCCATTGTCGAGGAATTATCGACCCGATTTTAAATTGTTTACAGTGATACAGGTCAATCGATTGTAGAACACATATGTCGATTTAACATATAATGTGTTGAGTTGGCCAATAACGAGTATTATAAATTATAACTATTTGGTCATTCACTCATTGTGATAGCTTTTACTTGATATTCTAATTTCCTACTAAATTTCATACAAAATTGGTAAGAGACAGAAGAAAAGTTTTATGCTCAATTCTTCTATAAGGACAAAGAAATTTCTATGGCCGATCTTACTTATTTTTGGTAATTTCTAGGAGAATCTGTCGAAAATTATATTTCACAGTTTAAAAGTGCGAAAAGCCGATGTAAGGTAATTACGACCGAATAAGAATTTGTCCAGTTAGCTCAAGATGGGTTAAAATTTAAGTTTCGAAAGAAGTTTGTTGATACAGAATTCATAGATCATTATGATTTGACCAGAAAGGTGTCTCAGTATGAGGCCTTGCTTCAGAAGTTAATGCAATGAAAGAATTCGTCAGCTGGAACATATTATTAGTTGAAGTAGTGGATAAATAGTCATTCATATACTCAGCATTAATTAAAGTAGAGACAATGACATCTTTTAATCGAAAAGTTCAAAGAACCTACACATTTGATATTACTCGCATTGATAAAATCTTTGATATTATGTTAGCTAACAAAATTATCAAAATTCCTGTTAACCATAAGATCCCGACAACAAAAGAATTGAAGAAAATTAATGTAACCCGTGCAGAGCCGCGACGTAACTTGGGTTTGACTGATGGAATCTCAAAAGAAAGGATTCTTCTCCTCTTTTTTCAAATTTTTCTGCCCGAGCGTGTTTTTAACGGATGTCGTCTGTTCTGGTTGATCGTGGCCGACCATCATCATATATTAGAATGATTTGTTTAACAAATGTTGTCTGTTCTGGTTGATTGCGGCCCACCACCACAATATATTAGAACAAATCAAACCATCCATCATATTGTGTGGAGGATTCCAACCAAACCTCTGTTAGTTGCGCACTTTGAAGCACACGTGTGTGCTCACAATCTCTAGCACAAACGGGTGTATGTGCGGTGATTTTTTAAAGCAAAAAGTCTGTTTTCCCTCTGCATGCATTCTCATTTTTCTATCCTAGCCCTCCACCTCAATGCATCCCATCCATTTATTTGTAGTCGCAGAATTAGGGTTTTCTAGTAGCAAGAGAGGAAGGGCAGAAAGAATCTTTCTAGTTTGCTGGCTGGCATAATCCCAACCATCCACTACGTTCTAGAAGCCTCTCTAATCATCCCACCATACTCAACTCATGATACTTTAGCTAGTAAGATTCTAACATGCTTAAATGGCTTTAATTAGTGATTGTAAAACAAAGAATCCAAAGCATTCCATTTATATAAACCTCTACAACTAGTAGCCAAGCATGATCTTACACATAGACATTACCATCACAAGTCTAGGTATAGTTTCAATAAAAAAGATTATCCCAATAAGCCACATTAACACCAAGTCCATTCAAGGACACAACAAAAGAATACCATTTACAAACCACAAGACACAAATAATCCACGAGATAGTAAGTCTACAACCAAATAGCATTTAATGCATTCATAACAGGCCATTAGTTCGGGAAACTTCAAATAATACCATCCAATAATTTCTAAGTGGTAAAATAACTCATAATCAATTTAATATACATTATTAATAGCAAATATATATGTAACCAATTCATCTTAAACCAAACTAGAGCAAATAATTCCCCAATCAAATATATCATAACACTGTAGAATCTAAAACATTAATATTTACAAATTAAGAAACATACTCATATTGCGTCTAGGAATAAGAGAAGGTGCATATATAAGTGTGAATCAACTTAAAGCTAAGAATTACATTTATAATTTAACTAACTATTTAATCATACAGACAAAATAGTCGTAAACATTAGATTAAACACATAAAATAAAAGGAAACTAAACTAACTATTATAATGAAGGAAAGCTTGAAGGGTAAATCCTCACATTCAAGAGTCGGGTTGCAATCTAATGTTAGAAATATGCGGAATCAAGCTTAAGATTAGATCCTCTACTAGACTTCTAAACAACTCAATTAAGGAAGTTTAGGTATGGAATTTAGAAAAATCCAATTCCTACATACAAATCAAAGGAGAACTTGATTTCAAGAACTCTAACCTAGATTTTAATTAAACCTATCTTAGAATTACGAAAGTAATGGAAGGTTTGAGAGATTAACTCAACTAACTTGACTCAGAGAGTAGACGAGTCAACCTGGTGACAAACAAGATAACCTAATCCACAAACAAAATAGTTGCCGAACAACCAATGATCCATAGTCTGACTTGCTGGATCAGGATGTCCTGAAAAGTGGCCAACCTTGGTTATACTCAAACTGAGTTGATCTGATTAAGTCAACTTAAGACACAGATCTATCTTCTCGCCTTTTCTTCCTTCTTCACTCTTCTTCTTTCAGACACAAAACCCAACATAGATCTAACCCAACACAGATCTAGAACTCTCACGACTTAGTAAGTTGACTCACATAGACATATTCAACCCAACACTACCACTCTTTCTTCCCTTACTCCCTCTTCTTCTGTTTCCCTTTCTTCTTGGACTTTAGAGACACACAACAAGCTCTGAACTAGACTAGACCTCGTTCAGACTCAACCCCAAAACTTGAACCAGATCCTAAACTAGGTAATTCGTTGAGGCACAAACGTGACTTTTCACAAACTCTCTCTCATTTTTCTTCTCCTTTCTCGTTTCTTTTGCTTCTCACTTTCTTCCATTTTTTTTCTCTCTGCCGACAGGTCTAGCCCTAGATCTAGACTAATCCGAACCCATTAAGCTTGACTCAGCACCAAATCCACCATAATAACTTGGAGCTTGACTTAATAGTAAAACTGTCACGCCCCAAACTTGAAAATCGAATTCACAGGAATCTCGATCGTCGAATCCAGTGCCGACAGTCTCCGTAGTACCCCATTATCGGCTCTCAGCGTCCATACGTCAGATTTCGATCCTGAGATCCTCCAAGGAGGATTTTTTTAATGTACGTTTAACTCATAATAAGCATAACCATAAATTTACCCAAATCACAAAGGCAGCATCATCATCACATATCTACTAATATAAATATTTGAATACAATACTGAAAGGAAAATACATATGTCGAAATCAAAACTCTAGAAGTCAGCTACATGCTTCAAGCTCCATGCTGCTACAACCTAACATCACCTACACGCATCTATCGTGTATAAGCTTATAGAAAGATTACACGGTAGTGTAAGTGTGTGCACAAGGTAAGTCTTCAGTATTCAATCCAATGTCATAATCATACAATATCAGAGTAAGCAGAAATACTAACATGGCCATGAATTATCAGAGTAAGCAGGAATACTGACCAGATCATAAACCATACGATAACCGAGTAAGCGAAAATACGGATAAGTCCATGAGTCAATCAATATCAGGATACACAATATAAAATAACTATATAAATGAGAAGTCATGAAGTCATAAAGAACCAAATATC
The DNA here is from genome assembly GCA_037074715.1 of Magnolia kwangsiensis. Lineage (NCBI taxonomy): Eukaryota > Viridiplantae > Streptophyta > Magnoliopsida > Magnoliales > Magnoliaceae > Magnolia > Magnolia kwangsiensis. The sequence continues at coordinate 151,068,408 of CM073574.1, read as the reverse complement.
AGATGCCAAGAATGCGATGCAATATATAATTTCTAATGAGTTCACGAATAGCGACAGCCATATCTTGACCATATAAATGCAGAAACACAGTAACTCAAAATGCCATATGCCGCAGATGTAATGCAATATGCGGTGCGAATGGAATGACCATGCTGGAGTGTGAAGTCGTGATGATAGTACGTAGTATCGCAGGTTATGGGGTCCATCACAAGGGACTTCTATCCAAACTAGTCCCATACTTAAATTTGGATAGTCAAACTCGATAAGGTGAACTCCTGATCTTAGGTTAGTCGCGCTCCAACCGAAATCCTGGCCATTGCGAAACTACACGTAACAAATAGTTGTGCACCACCAGCCCGAGTGGATAGTTAATGAATGAATGAATGAGTATGCAACTCCTGCTCAATAAGTCCACATATTAGTACAGTTCATCTCTAGGATCATCACCGGAGTTTAGTACACTCCAAATGGCACTACCCTTCTCCCAGCAGGATAGTCCAAGTGAGCGTAAGAAACCTCACTATCCGCCTAACTAATAATTTGCCAATACCTATCTGGCACGTCGATAGCGGACCCATTCACAAGCTGGTCAAACTCAGCCTACCAATGCCCCCTACGCTCGGGCAGGTAAGGCCATACCCTCTCCCAACAGACCACGACACAGTGGGAGATGCGGCCTCCTGGTATTTGACACTTGGGCGGTCATGTATCCACTTGGTCTCGACACTGGGGCGTTCTCTAGTACCAAGAGGGTTTTAGGAATTTTCATCCAGGGTCATCTATGGCAGCCCGATGCTAAAATGAATTTTCGGTGTCCCATCTGGCCATCCACGATATGCCTGTGGAGGGTATGGCCCTGATGTCGCTAGGACATACAGTGATCATAACTCACAATGCAAGGTGCATGAGTCATACAATCCAGTCATGCATCAATCCTGTGCATATCGTGCACTCACGTGAGATAACCTCCACCTATCAGGGAGTCTTATAACAATCTGTCCAATGACATATGCAATGGTCAACCACACATTATAACAAACATGCAGATGATGCGTATGAGCATATATAATGATGTTATACTGTCACATATTCATAATCGGAATCAACAACCGGCATCGACAATCAACCTCGACAATGTGAACATTTAACCAACATTTCCCACATGGTATGGCCCTCATAGAGCCTAAAGTACAGTGGATCCATGGCCCCACATAAGGGCCAAATCTAGAAAACCATGGGCCTTACTCAAGAACTTAGTACACATCACGATGGGCCTTTCACATGGGCCTAATATACATCATAATGGGCTCCATAGCTTGACCCTCAAATACACCACAATGGGCGTCATACAATCATAATGGGCCGCATCACATGGGCCTAATACACATCACATGGGCTGCATCACATGGGCCATCGGATGGGCCACAACCCATGGCCCTGAATACCTCACAATGGGCCACAACCCATGGGTCCTAAGCACATCGCAATGAGTCTCTCACACGAGTCCATTATGCATCATATCGAGGTGGACATCAATGGATGGCCATAGATACGTCCCATTGGGCCTCATATACATCAAGTGGGTCGCATCACAAACAAAGGGCTCCACAGCCTTATATACATTATATTAGGCTTAGACAATTGGGATCGACCTCGATGATCGGCCTCAACAATTGGAATTGGCCTTGACAAATGAAATCGGCCTCAACCATCAAAATTGACCTCAACAATGGAATCAGCCTAGACAAACAGAATCGACCATCCGTCACGACAATCAGCCTCGATCGCTAATCGACAATCGGCCGCAACAATCGGAATCGATCGATAATCGGCCTCAATAATTCGATGAACAAGGCTTAAGGGGAAGGTCACAGTGTGGACATTAAACTATCATTGCCCATCAATGTGGACATTTAACCTACGTTGCTCCCAAGAAGTGACCCACATAGAGCCAAACGTATAGTGGGCCCATAGCCTCACACAAAGGCCTAATATACATTGCAATGGGCCTCACTTAAGGGCCACATATACACCACATCGGGCCTCGCCAAATGAGCTGCAAATTCGTTACAACAAGCCACGTACCTGGGCTTATATATATCACAATGGGCCGCATCTTATGGGTCGAGAATACATCACATTGGGCCTTCTCGCACAGGCTTTAAATACATAACAGGTGGGCCCTGCATATGGGCCATTAATACATCTCAATGGGCCATGACCCATGAGCCTCAGTACATCACAATGAGCCTAATCGTATAGGCCAGAAACATATCACAATGGGCCACGACATATGGGCCAGAATTCCATTACAATGGGCCTCGCTAATGGGCTATAAATACACAATAGGTGGGCCTCATCACATGGGCCAAAAATACGAACAGGTTGACCCCGCACATGGGGCAAAAAAATACATTATGATGGGTCGCATCAATGGGCCGCACCAATGGGCCCTCTATACATCAAGTGGGCCACACCAATGGGCCCTCTATACATCAAGTGGGCCACACCAATGGGCCCTTAACCCATTTAGATGTCAATCTAGCGCATTTCCAAAGGAATGAATCGTATCAAAAGATCATATAGACCAAAACACAAATAGCAGTGGAGAATGATTTTCATCGTTATAAAATTCAGGGCCCACCATCAAGTTCATTTCCCATCCAGTCTGCTAATAAGGTTACAAAGACCTAGTTGGGAGGGAAAAATAAAAATAAATATCAATCTAGTCCAAGACTGTCGTGGTCCAAAAGGACTTCAATGGTAGGCGTTCATCTCTCCACTGTTTTCTATGATGTGGTCCACCTGATAAATCTGCCTCTCTTTTAGTCTTAAGCCTAAGATGGGCTTGCCAATAGGATGGATGATGTGGATCACCCAAAAGATGGACGGTTTGGATGGAACACAACCATCAGGTGGGGCCGTAAATGTCACCGTCCAAATAGACAGTGCAGATGAAATACATACACTGTGGTGAGTCCCACCAAAACTTGTAGAAGTCAACTTCACAGCAGTGAGCTGTGTGAAGTTCTCCAACCAATCCGTTCATCAGGTGGGTCCCACATACATGGCCCACCATATAGTATTATTAATACAATAAATATTAGATAATATAATATTATATATTACATACGGTATAATGGCAGAAGGCTGCCCAAACTGAATCTGCATGGTACAATAATATATATATTAAAGGTGGGTCCCACGTAAGAGTGGCCCACCATTCATTTATAATATAAAATAACATATATGATATATATATATATATATATATGTGTATTCATACTCGTGTGTGCAAGGGAGGATGAGAGTGACGACGTCTAGATGGACGGCTGGATTAGAATACATCCAGCAAGGTGGGCCCACCCCACACGTGCAGGGGCGTCCCTGAAATGCCATAAAACGATCTCTTCAAGTGGTTGGACGGTATGAATGTAAGGTGTATCCCATGTGCATAGAACACATACATATGGGGTGGTTCCACACGATCTCTTCAAGTGGCTGGACGGTATGGATGTAAGGTGTATCCCATGTGCATAGAACACACACATATGGGGTGGGTCCACACGTGTGGACCCACAGCTTTGGAGGAAACTGATATTTGTGGTTTCCAATGCCCAGCAGCGACTACTGCTGGACGGTGCGTATAGAGCACCAGGAAATGGTAGGGCCCACCACAATGGACGGCTTGGATATACATACATATAACGTGGGACCCTTAGGACCTGTTATGTTAATTGGCAGGTGGATCCCACCATCAAAACGGATGGTCAGCATGGTGAAACACATACGCCAGTGGGGACCCACCGAACTTGCTAACGTCTATTACAGCCGCAACATAGCTGGTGTGTAGCGTACACCAGCCAAACCTTTTCCAATCTAGGTGGGTCCCAAGTGGGGCCCATCATAACGTTTATATGACATCCAACTGTTGATAAGGTCACACGGACCTGGATAAAGAGGAAAAACAAACTTCACAATGATCCAAAACTTTCGCGTCACCCAAAAGAGTTTCAATGGCAGATGTTCAATTCAACACTGTTTCCTGCCGTGTGGACCACCTGAGTTGTGTATACGGCTAATTTTTGGTGGGGGCCCACATCCATAAGGGGCCTACTAAATACACGGTGTTGATTGATCAACACATATCAAGGTGGGGCCCACGGCAGGACCTACAGACCTACCCGTCCGTCAACCGCAGGACGTTGTGCAACAGCGCTATGCTTTCTTTTTTTAATTTAAAAATCTTGCGGTTTTTTTTTCATATGGGACTCGCATATGAAAATTCTAACCCAACCACTGAATTATATAGCCTATGATGGATTAAACGAGTCTAATATGCAGTATATTTTTGGTAGGTAGAGACATCAAGGTGGGTCCTAATGGATTTTAAAGGTGAAAAATATTATTTTTCATATCAGGCCCACTAGAAAATCGAATTGGGTTCATTTTTTGACTCAATACCTAAAGTGGGCTGAGAAATGAAATGGATGGTGTGGATTTGATTTTTACATCAAGGTAGGGCCTATATAAGTAGCCTACATCAAAAGCTCTTAAAAAAAAAAAAAAAAAAAAAAAGCAGCTTGTAAGCACACATCCATATTAGTACACGCTTTCCATGTTAGCCACTCCTTGCCTCACGCCCAATGTCCCGGGACGCTGGACGGCATGGATAAACACAGCATCATGGTGGGTCTCACATGTACATGGCCACGTTTTATCAAGGTGGGCCTACGTGAATGTGGCCCACCTAATGGGCCTGATATTTATATTTTCTCGTCATCCATAAGGTAAAGTCCACATGACTTGGACGGTTTGGATAAGACATACATTAAGGTGGGGTCTATTCAAGTGGGCCACACATCATACAAAAATGAAAAAGAGAAAGAAAGAGAAGCACCAACCTTAGATCTTGGATTTCTTCTTCCACCAATGTGATCTAGGGCTCCATGGGAACAAGATTCAATGGTTGGGATTGATTTTGGAAGATTGGATTTGGGGGTGGAGAACTTGCAAAAGGGTTGAAAATGGAGAGCTCTCATGGACGTTGGGAGCTCTCTTTTGCTAGGAAATAAGAAAGAAAGAGGGAGAGAGAGATAAGAGAGAGAGAAAGGAGAAATGATTGCTTTTCTAGCTAGACAATTATGAGTTGTAAGGGAGGCATGGGCTAAGGTCATTATGAGTTGTAAGAGTATGCCTAGGGCTATGGGCTAGGGACTATAGCTAGGGTGATGTCACCCCTAGGATGACATCATTCTCATGATGATGGTTGCTAGGGAAATGTGCAATCTAGATAGGTGGGTCCCGCAACGCGCTGTCCACGACCATTATCATGCGCGGTCCACAACTTATGATCTAAGCGTCAGATTGACGCATGAGACACGGCGTTGGAACCGCGGTGACAATGTGGTCATGACGGTATAAGTTTCGAGTCAAGCCGAATCAGATATACTAGGCGCGACTCAAGATCATGCGCTGTTGCCAATAACAGATCGCGGGTCGCTGGATTTCGACTGGGAGGACCGTGGAAGCCTACGGAATGATACGGTATAGGAAACGGGTCTTACAAAAACCCAAAGAATGGTCGGCCTTCGTTCACTTCTAGAGTATCCAGATGAGCCTAGATTTGGTCAAACTCATTCAGATTTAACAAAACTGGCTGAAACTCGACCCACACTCAAAACGAGACTCAAAAAACACAGTGCGACATAACTTTCCTTGGATGCTAAAAAGATCATGCAAGACATTGATCTTCGATGGAAATTTAGTGTTTAGATGTTGATCAAATAACAAAATGGATGAACGTTACTGATCTCAGGTTGAAGCCTTTTCATGCGACTACATTGACAAGACGAACAAAGAAGACAACTTGATCTTCAATGACATTTCTACAACCGAAGCTTCTCCCTTCATTTTCTTTCTTCCGAATAGTTTAGAAGAAGCCCATGAAGCTTCTAGAATGGAGAAATCGAAGCTTAGAGATAGTTTTCTCAGTGGTTTGTGAGTTTGTAGGTGACGATAAGTTTTCTAATATTGTCGCAAGAAATGGGGAGAGAGATGATGTCAATCGATCTCTTTGGCTTTTGAAATTGCATTTGAGCTGTTGAGATGGATTTGGAAGGTCCAGATGTGATTGTAAGCTAGGGTTTATATTTTCAAAAAGAAAAGAGAAAGAAATGAAAAACCTTTCCATTTAAATACATGAACATCCAATCCGTATGAGTGGCAACAAACGTATGAGATTTCTCTCCTTGAATGGTTGGAGAGGCGTCTATGGACGACTAGAATGAAGGGAGATGGAGGCACATAGATTTCCAACCTAGTAATGAAATAGAGTTTTTGTTTTCAGAATTCTCTCATGCGCACTCATCTTATAGCTGTGATTATGCACACTCACTTGTGCACCAATGTGCACAACCTTTAAGGGTCATTTAATACCATGGATTTGAGGGGATTTGAAATCTCCTAGTTGTTTGGCACCATAAAGTAAATGGGGGGTTTTAAATCCAAGGGGCTTCAATTCCCCTCAAATAGGGGGTTTAAAATCCATGGTGAGAGCTTGGATTACATCTAAAATCCTTTCAAGAGTTGCATGTGTAACATGTGTGTCACCATACTATTATTCTATTGGGCACATGGCCCACTAATGATATCCGAAAACAATTAGATTATCAATTGCATCACTATAATTACTTTAATATGATGATCAACACTGTCCAAACATTATCCATGTAAATCAATAGTTAAAAATCATTGGTTAGTCACTCGAACATGATATTGTGCTTGTGGCCCATCCAAGACTTGGAATTTCATCATTTTTGGGCAACGCATATATTTCAGCAGGCTTATTACAACCATTGTGTCAAATATTACATACATCACTAATTAAAGATATTAAAGTTGGTTTAGTAATTAAATTCAAACCCTTGTAAATATACCATGCATAGCTACTTTTGGATTAAAGTTGATTCCCAATCCAGGGTTCCAAACACAATGGGAGGATTTCAAATACAGGGGGTTCCGAATCCACGCTCTCAAACAAGCCCTTAGGGTTTTGGTCGAAACCAAGTTCAATACGAGATGGATGATTTAAATCATCCATCTGATCCTTGATGGTGGGTTATGAACATCACAGTGGACAGTAGTCTGTTTAAACACCCTCGTGCAGGAAAATGTGAAAGAGAGAGAAATCTCTCCTCCATCAAGTTAGCGCCCGATTGATCGAACTAGCGATCTAGTGCACCGCACGTGCGTGCAAGTTGTGCACACACACAATTTAAAAGTAGGGTCCACATTAACGCTTTGTGAAATCCACTCCGTCTATGAAATCTACCTTGTCTATCTGGTTTTATGGATCCCATCATAACATCATCCAAAAGATAACTTATATGGTAACACCGGAGTACGTAAAGTATGAGGTGTTACATAGAGACCCATTCGACCAAGTAAGAGTTTAATACCAACGAATGAGGAAGTTGAGCTGCTCAATCAATCCCAACGCAATGATGTCAAAAACACCAGAATGAATGAAAACTCACAGGAAATATCACAAGGGAAGGCCTGGTCAAAGGAGGATATGTCTTTTGCGGGAAATATATCCTTAAAAGAAGAAGACAAGGCACAAGAAATATTGGCCGATGAGGCCAGAGAGATAGAGACGTTGACCACAAGAACTTATGTAGCTCCACTAGGAATGAAATGACTCTGACTATTAAGGATAGTTGGTAAAGAGGGGAAGCGTGGAATAAGAGCTTCCAGAATCAAACTATTGTGGAGAGTCAAAAAGGTGATGATTTAGTTTGCAATTGATCAATGAGTTGGAGGTTGGTTGCAAGTTTAGTGAATAAATGGAAATGGGATGCCTTGGTCCAAACTAAATTGACGAGCAAGAAGATTGGGGCCATATTATTCGATTTTGGCCTTGGTATTAACACCCATGTCTATTGTGCCACTATATAGTAGGTCCCTACAAATTAGATAACTTTTCCAAACTGCATTTATGAGGCTTGCCATCTTGATATCGATCGACCCGTAGTCTTCAGTGAACCAAGCCGAGCCAAACTCTTTATCTTTAAATGGACAGAAAGAATGGTTAGACTTATCAAAGGTAAAAGAAAGGGAAAAAAAAAAAACCCCATACATTCAGCGAAAGAATAATTGATTTTGGGGCAAATGATATTTCAGTGGCTGAAGGAGGTGAATTCTACATCTTTTGGAAAATATTTAACGAATCTTGATCCAAAATATTCATAGCACCACATCTACAAGCCAGATAGGCTTGCTAGAGTGGTAAAAACCCTTCGTAGTTGCTTCAAACATGCTACGATAAAGGTTGCTCAACACGAAAGGAGCGAGAGTAAGTTGATGTCCTTGAGCAAACACCTCAGTCAAATGGATGTATTTCTTGGTGATTTGAAGAGCACTCACACATAGCAGAAATTGACAAATCCACATCAAAAGAAAAGTCGTGTGTTCTTGCTCATCAACTTCATCATGAGATTTGCATTTTATAGCAATGGAAGTAGAATGTGCTTTGCTGGTCTTTTTTGGAAGGGTGAAGGAATGATGATTCTTTGAAGCAAAGCCCGGATAAACAGGCTCACTAAAGGGTAAAAGGTGGGTAAAGGCACGTATGTTCATGATTGTTGGACCCATGGGGCGCATCCAAAATGGAATGTATTGGTCAACCGACTCTAAAGGTTGAAGTTGCTACAAAGAGGAATGTATTGATTGGATATTCATGCAAGGAGAGTTTGATGTATTCATAGATTCTAGCTTGCTTCCATGTATCACTATGTTGTTCTTCAACATGAGTAAACCATTTTGCCCAACCAAGAATCAATTTCTGCATAATCTACAAGACTTAAACACATTGGAAGGATATAGAAAATGATCGATTTGGATAAGTAGAACTTCACTAGGGCACTTTGGAACTTAGTTCAATCTCACAAAGTTGTTCGTGAGTAACTACAAGATGAAAGGCTAGACCAAGTGTTAACAATGCCTTATTCGGTTCAATAGGAGTATTGAAAAGGAGGTCATTGACCACTCTTGAAGACAGAACATCTAGGGCTTTAATGAACGATTCTAGGTGGTTGTTGCAGAGGATGCAACCATGATAATCGAGAGGAAAAAGACTGAAAATGGGATTCTGACACGAGAGAAGAAGCAAAGGGTGAAGGAAAGCACCTCACTTAGAGTTGTATTTATGTATCGACCACGATACATGCGTATTAATGAAATGATAATCATGACTCCTCATATGATACGATTCTATGCAACATGTCACATGGACAGCCTAGAAAGAAGAGGCAAATGATATCATTCGGTATGGCTTCAATCAGGTAAAATCAATGGGGAGACAACATGTGGACCAATGACCAATTACATTAATTGCATTGGGCAACAGAACAACGCCGCTTTCACAATTATCCTAAAGGTGAAGCGACGTGGGAGCAATGTTGTACTACATTCTGGCTACTATGGGAAAAATCAATAGAATGGCGACGTGGGAGCAATGTTGTACTACATTCTGGCTACTATGGGAAAAATCAATAGAATGGCGACATGTGGCACTGCGTGAGAAATAGGTGGATGAAAAGATCTTCAAGATACTTAGAGTATTTTTTGTGAAATTATAACTAGCGTAAATTCAATTTTACGCATCAGTGGATGGTAAACAAAGTAATGTAGTCGAGTTATCCAAAAGTCTAATGGGCAAAGAAAGAATGTGGTCGAGCAGTTTAAGATACAATGGAGACTGAGAGGAACAAAGTTTTGCTAACAAAGAGGAACAATCACCAAAACAAAACATAACAAAAGAAAGATCTAGAGAAAGGCTTTTTGACTGTTATAAACATTGCAGCAATGGAAAAAGTATCTAGAAGAATAAGCTGCAATGGAACTCTATAAATAGTAGAAAAATCCAATGGAGAAAAGATACCACCAATCATCTTCAAATCAAACCAAACAAATTTATCAATTTACTTTATCTCAACTTAACCTGGGAGTAGTGGTAATCAAGTAGAGGTAATTCGTAGCTATATATATATATATATATTTTTTTTTTTTTCAAATCTACGCTCATACGTTGGATTTGTCCTTTATCCAATATCATGCAATTCTCTCGAGAGACACATTCTTACTGTCACCTCTAGTGACTGATTGTGAGTTTTTCTTTTATGTTATTTGCATTGGTTTACTGAAATTTTTTTAAGATTGAAAGTCCTTTCTTGTGCAAGGCACAAAGCAACTCATATTCGAAGATAGAATCCCACCGTTTGATAATTGTTTGATTATTATAAAATTCTGCAAGTGACTGAGTAAATGATTGATCTTCTGAAAATCTGGTAATATACATTTGTAAGAGTTCATATTGGACATATTTGCTTATTTTGATACACGGGGTGATAGTTGTTCAGTTTGAATTAAATCGCTTTATCAATTCTGGCAAGCTCGCACACACTGCATGCAATAGAAAACAAAACGGATGCCAACCATTTCTTTCCTATCCATTTTTACAAAGTAACATATCTGACTCATATTATTTTTCACATGGCACATGGACGATGTATCGAGGTGGGTGGGATCTCTGACCGTGGGCCCACCGTGATGCATGTGCCTTGTATCCATGCTGTCCATCGTTTTGAAAACTCATTATAGGGCATGATCGTAAAAATGAAATAGATCTAAATGTTGTAAAATATTGGTTTTTAAAATATATTTTAATAATAAAATTATATATATATATATATAAAGTGTTTGAAAAACACCTTTTTGGGAGTTTTGAGAATAGTCCCACATGGGAAAGGGAAAAGAAGATTTTGTGGTTTATATGAAAATAGTGGAGTACTTTATTATTTGCCCACACAGTCCATGGACTATGGGACTTGAGCACTAGAGCACTCTAGCACTTGCGCTCGGGATTGGGCTCGGGCTCGGTCTCGGTCATGATCACGGTCACGGGCTCGGTGTGAGGGCATGGGCATGTGAGGCAGTGTGGCTGTAGAAGCGCTAGTGGCACACTTTGCACTTCACACATGTGCATCAAGTCGCAGAGGGTCACTCCCTTCACGAACCAGAGTGAGACGGGTGTGACTAACTGACTATTTCAGATGGCTGGCTGAAGGGAAGACTAGATGACCAAATGAGAGTCCTCCATATATATAAAGAGATTGAAAAGAACTGTTGTAGCAGAACTATAACCGTTGTGCCATTAGTGCAGAGACCAACTATAACTGCTGCATAGCTAGCCCAACAGCTAGGAAACGGCTAGCTGCTGTCTCACAACAGTCACATGTAGCAGTGGTTATGACTCATGCACAACAATCAGAAAATGACCATAAAATGGCTTGTTTTCCAATAGCTAAAAATGGCTTAGTGAGAGTTATTTTCCTAGACCATAACCCCCCACCCACCATAGCCTATATAAGTAGGGTATGGATGAGATTCCAAACCATCTCTCAACCCACTCTAGCAGACCCATATGAACTGAGACAACCACTCTTCTCATATACTCCAGTGACTCCAATAAAACAGCAAGGTTTAACTATTGCTTAAAGAATAGACTAACGATGTGGCCTAGAACGGTTCAATTGAACCAATAGCTGAAGAACAAGAAGAATAGACCAGTGTAGTGGTCTCACTTATAGATATCTTATTCTCTTATTTTCTTTTTGGGATTTTTCTTTTATTGTATTTTTGCCAGACTGGGTGTAACAGAGTTCCAGTAGGTAGACCTTTGTGTTTGCTGAATGCAGACCCATATCAGGCTCGTCGTATCCCAGAAGTGGTTTTCCTATAACCTATCAGCATACTTAATTCCTTGAGTAGGGAAAAATAACACTTTAAGGACAGCATCCCAAATGTGCTTCAGCCTGTCCTTTTCAAACCAATTTATTTTTTTGGTTTCCACATTTATACAGAAAAAATTATATTATTATGTATAATTTCTAACAATCTTAAAGCGTTATTTGACATGGAAGCCGACCATGTTTCATCCATCAAGTTGATGAATCAGGACTTGATTCGTCTTGACCGGTTCAATGGAACCAATTTCACGAGATGGAAAGATAAGTTGAAATTTCTTCTAATGGCGCTAAAGATTTACTACATCTTAGATCCTAGTCTTTAGCCATTACCTAAAACAACTGAAAATGACACACCTAAACAAATAGCTACCTACGCCAAATGAGCTGAAGATGAACTCTTGTGTTGAGGACACATTCTGAACGCGCTTTCTGACTGCCTGTATGATCTATACCAACAGACATTATTAGCAAAGGAGATCTGGGCCACTCTGGAGTTCAAATACAAGGCTGAAAAAGAACGTACCAACAAATTCCTCATCGCCAGGTATTTTGACTTCAATATGGTAGATAACAAGCCGCTGGTACCCCAAACCAAGAACTACAGCTAATAGTAAACAAAATCAAAGCCATCAAAATTGATCTTCCTGAATCATTTCAATTCGGAGATATAATCGCTAAACTGCCACCGATGTAGAAAGATTATAGAAAGAAATTGCTGCATAAGACTGAGGACTATACACTAGAACAAATCTAAAAACATCTCAGAATTGAGGAAGAATCCCGCAATCGCGATAAAAAGAATGACAACGGGAATGCCTCGTCCAAGGTACATATAGTAGAGAACACTAATAACAAGAATCCTGAGAAGGACGATTTCCTAAAACCCAATAAAGAGAAATTTAAGAAAAAAGCCCAAAAGAATAACGGAAAGTTCAAAGGCCCATATCATGTCTGTGGAAAAATAAACACTATGCTCGAGTATGTCGATATCGCAAATCTAAAAAAGAGGCAAGTGCAGTAGAAGAAGGCGATATTGTGGCCATGATCACTGAGGTAAATACTATCCAAGGAAAGGTTCCTAGTTGGTGGTATGATATTCGTGCTGTCGTACATTTGTGCTACGACAGATCAACCTTCAAAACCTATGAGGAATTGACTAATGGTTAAGAAATCTAAATGGATAATGAAGTCCGATCGAAGGTTGTTGGCAAAAGAACCGTATAATAATATTCACCTATGGAAAGAAAGTGATTTTAATAAATGTCTTGCACATCCCAGACATGAGGCGAAACATAGTTTCTGAGGACCTTATGGGTAAACCAGGGATAAGGGTGGTGTATGAGTCAGGTAAACTAATTCTATCCAAGAATGTGAATTTTTTCAAAAATGGATACTTTTAATGGGATGTTCAAGTTTTCTCTGAATAAAAATAATACTTCTGTATATATGGTTGAATCCATTGGACTGTGGCATGATAAACTAGCCTATATAGGGTATAGTACCTTGAAGTTCATGCCTAAGAATAGTTTAATCTCATACATAAATAATGAAACCGATAAATGTGAAGTGTGCATATGATTCAAAATGACAAAAAACCTTTTCCAAGTATTGAAAGATCATCTCAGGTATTGGATCTTGTGCATAGTGATATCTGTGAGTTAAACAATATTCTTACTCGTGGAGGTAAATGATACTTTATAACCTTTATTGATGATTATTCTAGATATGTGTATATTTATCTATTAAAGAACAAAGATGAAGCATTGAACATGTTTAAGGTATATAAGACAGAAGTAGGGAATCAACTAAATAAGAAGATAAAAATTATCTGTAACGATAGAGGAAGATAATACTTCTCTAATGAGTTCAATAACTTTTGTGAAGAACATGGACTAATACATCAATGTACTGCGCCATATACACCTCAACAAAATGAAATAATTGAAAGAAAAAATAGAACATTAGTGAAGATGGTCAACTCAGTGCTAATAAGAGCAAAGTTGCCACTAAGTTAATGGGGAGAGACACTGCTTCAGTGTGCCATATACTAAACAAAATTTCATCTAAAAAATATAAAATATCTCCATATAAAATATGAAGAGAAAGAAAACTTAACCTAGGATATCTTAAAGTGTGAGGGTGTCTTGCATACTACAGAACTCCTGATCTAAAAAGAACTAAGTTAGGACTCAAAGTTATTAAGTGCACCTTTATAGGGTGTGTACAAAATAGTAAAGCTTATAGACTGCTAGACATAGAGTCTAATACAATAATAGAATTAAGAGACGTTGAGTTCTTTGAGAACTCACTATCCTTGGAATCAAAGGATAATGAAGTCCAAACTCCTGATAGATAACTAGATAGCACAGCTCCACAGATAGTGGAAGCTCCTGTGGATAAGAATAGAGAAGAGTCTATGAGATGACTACATAGACTCACAACGCATCATTTTTCATCTTGTAGAAAGAGATCACTACCAAAAAAATGACCAAAGGCTACAAACTATAGAGGTCTATGGCTACGGCTTTGACCCGTAGCTAAATATCTACAGATATTATCAGTCGCTAAAACTTGCTTAATCTGTAGCTAAAACATGCCTCCCATTCAGACTTTATTAGAGACGGACGATGCTTAAGGGGCTCTATGGGGCCCATTGTAATATATTTATTTTATCTGATCGGTCCATCAATTTTGAAATATTATTTCAGTGCATGAACCCAATAATTATAAAGATCAAAAGTCTAAGTGGACCACACTAGGAGAAAGAATGAAAAAATAAATTTTTATCGTTAATATGTGGTGTGGTCCACCTAAATCTCAGATCTGACTCATTTTTTGGATGAGTCCCAAAAATGAGCCGTTAAAATGAATGGACAGAGTGGATAATTAACATACACAATGGTGGGCCCCACAAGTCCTAGAATAAAAAATTCCTAAATCCCGTCCGCCTCCCGCGCACCTCTCCCGCGCATCCGTCCGTGAATAGGAAATTCCTCCCTCTCTCTCTCTCTCGCCCTCCTGTTGACGCACCCTCCTTCGCCCTCTCCTCTCTCTCTCTCTCTCTCTCTCTCTCTCTCTCTCTCTCTCTCTCTCTCTCGCACTCAGCCCTCTCTCAATCTCTCGCGCTGCCTCACCCTCTCTTTATCTCTCAGCCCCATTATCCCTCTCTGTTTTCAAAACCCCCTTTCGCACCACCATGAACAACAAGGTATGCATCACAGCCCTCTCTCTGGCTTCTACACAGGGCTTTTGGCTGGTAATGGTTGATGTCAGCCTCTCTTAGCATCGGTTTTCGTCCAGCTGTGTCCCCGAAAATAAGGTTTGACATGAAGCTATGGTCATGGTGGTGCGAATGGACGACAGGGCAGCGAGGTCAGCAGTAACTTTATGTCGATTGGAAAGGAAAAACGGTAGCCACACGAGCTGATGAAGAGAGTTCAGCCATGGTATAGATCTGGGGAAGATCGACAGCCACGCGATGACCTCATCAGTGAGATCCGGCCTTGAACAATCTGGTATTATATTTGAAAAGGGGCAGCAATGGTTGTCCAAGTTTGGATCGGGGGGTGAAATTGGACGAGGTCTGCTCAGGTTAGGGTTTTATCCTCTCTTTCATATTCCGATTTAGGTATTATAGCCAAAATTGTTGGATTTAGGGATTGTAATCTTAATCACTGTTTTGGGAATTTAAATCCCTAATAGCTGATTTCGGAATCAAATCCCTGATTTCTGGATTTGGGATTCAAATCTGAAATCCCCAATTGCCTGATTTGGGATTTCGAAAACGCTGATACCTGATTCGGGAATTAAAATCCCCAACTTCTACTATTTGAAAAAAAAAAACCCTTTCGCTGCAAGAAGGAGAAGGAGAAGAAGAACAATGAGAGTTAACAACTACAATGCCTTCTGTTTATGGTTATTTAATGGTGAGCTGATTCGAGTAATCATTTGATAAATGCATGTTCGGGGTTGGACGTTCACAATATTTGCTGGATCATGAAATTTTTGACGAGGTATGTTTGATTCCTTTGGCTATTGTTTGAATCTTTTGCTGGATTGGAAGATGTAGGTTTGGATCTGTGGAAAATATTTTTTTTTCCATGGTGTCATCTAGAATCTGTGAAGTTTTCATCAATCTTTTTTTTAAAATTTTGGTTATGTTATGCTTTGGCACCTTACATGCTCGATTAAATGCCAAATGGCCCAAACTTGCTGTATTGTCAATTGAATCCGTATATGCGGCCCATGTGTTGACGTTTTTGTCTGATTTTTGTGCCATGTGACATAAACTATGGGTTACCTGTTGCATGGTACTGATTGTTTAGGTGAGGGTATTTTGAGTAGACAGAGAGTGTTGTATGGCAGGTTAGTGTACAACCAGCTGTTGTATGTCAAGAAACGAAGAAGAAGAAAAGAATTTTTTATTTTTTTAAAAAGGCATTCTATTAAGCTTTTGAAAAATTGTGTCACTGGTAAGAATGATCTGTCATCCTTCGATGTGCTCCATTGGATAAAATTTTTAGTAAGAGAAGAGGTTAAGGTCCAATGAAAATATTTTCATCTTTTGAGAAAAGTGGTTCTAGTACCCACCTGTACCCTCTTAAGAAAAAGAGAGCCAAGCTTGCTGTTCCTTTAGGAGCCAACTATAGGCTGATTGATATTCCTGTTAGCAAGAACATATCGAAGATCTATGTTCTAGCACAATTCATTTCTGTTAGCATTCTACATCTAGTTCTATTTATTCCCATTCCTAGATAACTAATCATCATCTATATTTTCTCATTGCATAGGTTCTATGGATTTTTTTTTCTTCAAAAGATTTGTATTGTAGCTACTATCTTGCCTAAGGAATGCCTTACTATTTGGTTGCTTAGGAATGGAGTATGGCTTTACTATCTAGATGACCAAAACAGGGCTGCATTTGTACGAAGGACCTGAGGATGGTACACATATCCTTGGGTAAGCGGATCATATAATTTGTCTTCCTAATATGTCATTCTATGCAAGGATACCAAGTGGATGTATAAGTTGTGCATCAGGTGAGGCCAATGCATGGATGAACTAGGCTTTCAAGTCAAGTTATCAAGTTTTTGAATTATGTTTAGCTCAAGATAGTTAAGTTATCAATTGCCCCATGAGGTGGTGTGTGGACGGGCTGCTTTATACAAATGTGGAACTAAAAAATCTATCATGATATGTTATAATTCCCTCTATCCACCCCATCATAATATGAGCCTTATCCCAACTAATTGGGGTCAGCTTCCTAGTATCCAACTAAGCTTATATTTAATCACACTTGTGGTCTTTATTAGTCCATTTACTTTCAGTTTCATCATCACCCAAATCCAGTTTGTGCACATGTTCATTTGACTTCATTAATTTTTCATTCTCTAATATTAGTTTAGTCCATATATATCCAATGCTTATCAACTAAAGAATTAGATTTCTCATTTTTCTACTATGGCCCTTTAGTAAAGGCATGGTTTCATTAAACGATCAGATAGGGTTCACTCCATCCACCATAGTAGTTCCGTTTGATTTCATTTTCTCCTCTGTGATCTAGGAGTTTTATCCACAACGTTCATCAAATGCCCATTTGGGATCCACTTGGGAACTAGATAACAGATGGTGAACTAGATGCTATTAGAATGCTAAAATACTATTTTCATCTGAAGAGGACTCAACGTTCATCAAATGCCCATTAGATTGCTGAAATACTATTTTCATCAAATGCCCATTTGGGATCCATTTGGGAACTAGATAACAGGTGGTGAACTAGATTAAGTAGAGTTTCTTTCATCGTGGTAGCTTAAGGCCTGTAGCTTACACACCATGGACCAGTAGAAACATTCCTTTTGAAATTAAAATTGTGTTATCTTATTGAGATGACCAATGTTAGCCTGTTAAGGCTTGAAACTTTTGAGTTGGGCTATTGATACTCTATATCCCTACTCCTAACACCAAGACAAATGAGTGGGGTATAAGGTTGCTGATTGGATACATTGGCTTGCAATTAGCAGGTGGTAAATGGTTTTTTTTAGGCAGGAAAACCCGTCTTGGCCGCTGAAGCAGGGGGCTACACATGCAACTGCACTTGGTGTAAGTGGCTACAGGTTCTACTTGATAACCATGCTACTTTCATTTTTTTTTTTTTTTGAAATGTTTTCTTGAGCACAAAATCCAAAGGTATGTTGCAGGAAATTCATTGAAGTTATGGTGGCTAGGCACCCCACAATTTCTGCATGCTCATTTCAGTTATGCCCAAAAGATGTGGGTTACATTTTTAGGCAAATTCAACATCAAATGGGTTTCTCAGGTGGACCACACCATGAGAAACAATGATGATGGAGAATTTTGTTATGGACCACACCATAAGAAACTTCTTAGATACATAATGTCAAAATGCTGTGTTTGATGGAGAAGTGTTTTTACATGTAGTGAACTTAGAGTAGTGAACTTATTTTAACTAGATTGGGACTTGATTTCCAACTGCTCTATGCTTCTCAGTTCTTCAGTTTGCTTGCCACTTATGAGACATCTAAATCACCATCATCTAAGCCTTATCTCAACTAATTGGTGTTGGCTTCTGAGACATCTAAATAAATAGTGAAAATTACATATGTGCTACACCAACCAAGGCTTTAGAACTTGCCAAAACCAAGTGGACTTGGTTTCGCTAAGGAACAAATTGATAGGTCCCTTTGAAATATATATGTTTCAGGATGAGTTGTTGTGTGACAGGTGGCAGTTTTAACTAACAGAGCCACAAACTTACATATTCCTAAGTACCCAAGTCTCCCATCTCAGTTGATATTGCATTTGCTATTCATGTCTGATTCTGTTAATGGATGTTAATGTACTGAGCTTTTTCTTTAATTTCATTATGGACTTGTTTGCAATAGTTGGGCTTTGCATATATGTTGGCTATGATCATATATTATACCGGTAAAGCCTGTTTTAAATTCTTGAGTAAGGATTCTTCTCTTACATGATGAAATCCACTGTTACCATTATTTCTGTTGTTACCTGTGGTAAGAAGTGAAGGATGAATGAAATAGGACACTGTGTCTTTTACTAGAAGAAATGATGAATTTTTCATAAAGCAGGTCCTGTTTGTACAGCTGAAACTTTTCAGTAGGGAAAAAGGCAGCTGAGCAAACATTTAGCTGTTTTGTTAAATCTTTTTTTCTTCCTGCAAGCTTTTTGAAGAAAACAAGAATAGAAATGTGGTTGTATGGACAACTCTTTTAACTAGTTATGTCTCAAACGATAAACATGAAAGTGCATTGGAATTTTTTTTTAACATGACAAAGGTCAGGATAGAGCCTAACCAGTCCACTTTCACCAGTGTATTGAATTCATGTTGTAGGGTAGAAGCTCTTGATAGAGGAAAAGCGTTCCACACAAAAACCATTAATTTCATCCTGGAGCTTGCACTTAAATTCTTGATAGAGGTAGTCTACATTCACTACCTCATTGAATCAGGACCCATCCATTGACATGAGGTTTGAGCACTATACATGACTGTAGGATTCATACATGCTACTAGTTTCTTAACTCTAAACATCAACCTTGAATCACACATATCAACTGATACATACATACATCATATATGGATTCATACATACTACTAGTTAGATGCCTTGACATCATATATGGATTCATACATACAAACGCCTAGGTTGATGTCAACTCTAGACATCAACCTAGGCGTTGTTAGATGCCTTAACTCTAAACGTCAGCCAAGGCTCCATTTTGATGGTTAGGATGGTTATTTTTTTGTTAGATGCCTTGACTCTAAACATCATACTCAATTTTTTGTCACACCATAGTAGCTAATCATTTTTTATTCTTGACATTCTCAACACCCTTGATACTAATGTCAAGTCTACCTTTGAGAAGAAGAGGGTATCATCTAAACAATCTCCTTTTGGCTTCTGGAACTTCTTTACTATGCAATTTCCACTTCTCTGTATGTCTTTCAGTTTCTTCTCCTTCTGCAATGCAAGACAATTAAATGATGGTTTCAAAGTGTTTCAACAACATAATAACAAAAAGGAGCTTAAGCACTATTTTCTCTATTGAATTCTGTTCGTATTTTCATGTAAATGTAGGAAAAAATGATGAGATATGCTGATCTGGCACGCAACATTAAGGTGGGCCATCTAGAGACCACATGTCCCCATGTGGCACACTTGTGAGGTTCCAAGCACTACATTGTGCAGGTCCCACTTTGTAGATGCCCTGGTCCAATATTTAAGTGATTCGCTCATTGAATGGGACAAAATGTTTGTAGATTTTATTCAGTCATCCATTTGTTTTGTGAACCTATTGACAGGTTTGATTTTTGGGCTAGGGCTGCTACAGAACGTGATTCATGAGGTACATGCACACACACATGTAGGGTTACAAAACATCATAAAAATCAGTTCAAACTTTATTTGGTTCAGGAGCAGACTGCTGGAAATTACTTCCACAGTCCATTTTCTAATTGTTTCTAATTTATAGTTGGGTTTGGCTTCCTATTTAGCTCTAAGGTCTTTTATGGTTGGTTTTCAGCTTTTCTAAATTAGATATTTTATATGATTATAGGTCGTGTTGCTGGTGACATGTTCTACTGGCGAGCAACAATTATGGGACCAACAGATAGCCCCTTTGCAGGTGGTGTATTTTTGGTAACCATTCGCTTCCCACCATCTTTTCTGCTTTTATGTATGTTGTACCTTCATTTACCTCTAATTTCTATATACTAGGGATCCTATATTAGACATATGGGACCAAAAGGCTATGATTATGATGATGGTGACAATAAGTGAATTTACATTTGGATTTTCATGTAACTAAGGTTTGCATGATTGCATTCTCTATCTTTGAAACATGAAAATTGTAAGCCATCAGGGTGGATTGCAAGTTCTCTTGGCCCATTAGGGTGAGGTTCTTCAAAAACTTCAGGGTGGCTTGGGTAATGCAATTAGAAAGATTGATGCATTCTTTGAGGTTAGGCTTGGTTAGCTATCCTTTTTCTTTATTCCAATCTATATATTTAATTTGTTCTTTATATTCTTTGAATTTGTAGCTATGGTTCGACTAAGTGTGGTCTAAGGCAACTTTAAGCATTTGAATGAGTGCAAGCGATCCAAGGTTGGAGTACATACAGTGTCGCTAGGCATGGTATTAACAGATTTGCTTCTAAGGTAACTTTGGTGGCATTTCCAAATGCCCTAATGCCTATAGCTTTCCTTCTGAAAATTAATGTATTTTTGATGAGTTCTGCAATCATAACAGTGCAACTATTTATTTCATTTCTATCAATCTTTAAATTCCCTATTAGATATGAACTGTGATTTTCTTGAAGTTAGAGCCATGTCTAATTCATACTTGCTCAAGTTTTAAATTGAGTCTAAATAACTAGCTATGGACTATGATTTTCTTAAAGTTAAAGCCATTGTTCCACGGCTGATGGCCTCAAGTTTATGAAGGTGCAATCTTCTTTCCTACCCATCAGAAAGAAAGGAAGATGTAGTCTGATTTATCAACTTATGAAGCCATGGATCAACTTTTCAAGTTCGCACTTACTCTTTTATGGTGTCAGCTAAACCAATTTCCCTATTAGCTTTATCCAAATATTATTGGTTAAGAAAAGGAGAAGACCTTAAACAGTGTCATGATCTAGTTGAGTCAACTTGGCTTTCATGACCAGATAATCTCAGCTAATTCTATTAATCATCTGATTCTTCCCTTTGAATTTGGACTACTCGAATTTGTGAGAATTAGTTTACTTGTTTTTCCTTTTCCCAAAATATACAAGTCAGCTGATGGTTACAACAATCTTTCTAGTTGTCATTTGTTTTATTTCCTTTTTTGTTAGAATAGAGAAGTAATTTCATCATGGCTTTGATATGCTCTTTTTACAGGATAATGATGAAAATACAAAGAAAGCTAAGGAAAAATGTGATATTTCAGGTGGCTTTGACATGCTTTTTTTTTATATAAGATAATGATAAAAATACAAAGTAAGCTAATGGAAAATGTTATATCTTAGGTATGTTGTGTCACAACCATTTCAGTTTTGTGTTGCTCAGTATAGAATTTCATACAGTTGGGAATAACTTGGATGATCAGATTTATGAAAGTTGTGAGTGTTAGGCAAGTGAGTTTCAGTTATTCATGTCAAGAATGTACATGTATAGTTATCATTTTGGTTATAGTTATTCATTATGTGACAGGTTTTCAGGTGAGATGAACGAGTTTCAAAAGAAAACAGTTTGCGGTTTTGAGAAGCGATTCCCAATGCCATTTTATGTTTAAATGCATATTTCAGATTCAAGCATCGGTACGTCTCTTGACTCAAGAATGCACATGGTTGGAGTGGTCTGGCCATTTGGACAGACCGTGTTTATGTATTTGCTCAAAATTGATGGAGCAGACCCGGATGTGCGTCGGAGCTATCCGGAAGAGTGGGGGTCCCTGGAAGGTGGGAACTGCTGTTATGACCATGATGAAGCTGTCCATTTTCTATGGACAGCATTGGAGGGGCTTGGCCATTTGGACAGACCGTGTTTATGTATTTGCTCGAAATTAATGGAGCAGACTCGGATGTGCGTCGAAGCTATCCGGAAGAGCGGGGGTCCCTGGAAGGTGGGAACCGCTATTATGACCATGATGAAGCTGTCCATTTCCTATGGACGGCATTAGAAGGGCCTGGTAATTTGGACAGGCCATGTTTATGTTTGTATTTGTAGGTACCATACCCTTAACCTAAACCCAAACCGATTCTCAAACCCAAAAACCTATAACCTAAACCAAAACCTAAAACCTAAACCAAAACCAAAACCTATGACCTAAACCCGAACCGATTCTCAAATCCCATAACCTATAACCTAAACCAAAACCAAAACCTATGAACTAAACTCGAACCCATTCTAAAATCCTAAAACTTATAACCTAAACCTAAACCTAAACCTATAACCTAAACCCGAACCCATTCTAAAATCCCAAAACCTATAACCAAAACCAAAACCAAAACCTATAACCTAAACCAAATCCCAAAACCTATAACCTAAACTAAAACCAAAACCAAAACCTATAACCTATAACCTAAACCCGAACCCATTCTCAAATCCCAAAACTTATAACCTAAACCTAAACCTAAATCTTATCCTAAACCTATAACCTATAACCTAAACCAAAACCTATAACCTAAACCAAAACCACAACCTAAGACCTAAACCTGAACCCATTCTTCAATCCCAAAACCTATAACCTAAACCAAAACTAAAACCAAAACCTATAACCTAAACCCGAACCGATTCTCAAATCCTAAAACTTATAACCTAAACTAAAACCATAACCAAAACCTATAACCTAAACCCGAACCCATTCTCAAATCCAAAAACCTATAACCTAAACCTAAACCTTATCCTAAACCTATAACCTATAACCTAAACCATAACCTATAACCGAAACCAAAATCATAACTAAAACCAAAACCTAAGACCTAAACCCGAACCCATTCTCCAATCCCAAAACTTATAACCCAAACCAAAACCAAAACTAAAACTTATAACTTAAACCCGAACCCATTCTCAAATCCTAAAACCTATAACCTAAACCCGAACCCATTCTCAAATCCAAAAACCTATAACCTAAACCTAAACCTAAACCTTATCCTAAACCTATAACCTATAACCTAAACCAAAACCAAAACCAAAACCTAAGACCTAAACCCGAACCCATTCTCTAATCCCAAAACCTATAACCTAAACCTAAACCAAAACCAAAACCAAAACCAAAACCTATAACCTAAACCCGAACCCATTCTCAAATCCTAAAACCTATAACCTAAACCAAAACCTATAACGTAAACCCGAACCCATTCTCAAATCCAAAAACCTATAACCTAAACTTAAACCTTATCCTAAACCTATAACCTATAACTTAAACCAAAACCTATAACCAAAACCAAAACCAAAACCAAAACCTAAGACCTAAACTCGAACCCATTCTCCAAACCTATAACATATAACCTAAACCAAAACCAAAACCAAAACCTATAACCTAAACCCGAACCGATTCTCAAATCCTAAAACCTATAACCTAAACCAAAACCTATGACCTAAACCCGAACCCATTCTCAAATTCCAAAACCTATGACCTAAACTCGAACCCATTCTCAAATCCCAAAACCTATAACCTAAACCTAAACCTAAACCTATAACGTAAACCCGAACCCATTCTAAAATCTCAAAACCTATTACCTAAACCAAAACCAAAACTAGAACCTATAGCCTAAACCCAAACCCATTCTCAAATCCTAAAACCTATAACCTAAACCTAAACCTTATCCTAAACTTATAACCTATAACCAAAACCAAAACCAAAACCTATAACCTAAACCAAATCCCAAAACCAAAACCTATAACCTATAACCTAAACCCGAACCCATTCTCAAATCCCAAAACTTATAACCTAAACCTAAACCTAAACCTTATCCTAAACCTATAACCTATAACCTAAACCAAAACCAAAACCAAAACCAAAATCAAAACCTAAGACCTAAACCTGAACCCATTCTCCAATCCTAAAACCTATAACCTAAACCAAAACCAAAACCAAAACCTATAACCTAAACCCGAACCGATTCTCAAATCCTAAAACTTATAACCTAAACTAAAACCATAACCAAAACCTATAACCTAAACCCGAACCCATTCTCAAATCCAAAAACCTATAACCTAAACCTAAACCTTATCCTAAACCTATAACCTATAACCTAAACCAAAACCAAAACCAAAACCAAAACCTAAGACCTAAACCCGAACCCATTCTCCAATCCCAAAACCTATAACCAAAACCAAAACCAAAACCAAAACCAAAACCTATAATCTAAACTCGAACCCATTCTCAAATCCTAAAACCTATAACCTAAACCAAAACCTATAACCTAAACCTGAACCCATTCCAAAACCTATAACCTAAACCTAAACCTTATCCTAAACCTATAACCTATAACCTAAACCAAAACCTATAACCTAAACCAAAACCAAAACCTAAGACCTAAACCTGAACCCATTCTCCAATCCCAAAACCTATAACCTAAACCAATACCAAAACCTATGACCTAAACCCGAACCCATTCTCAAATCTCAAAACCTATAACCTAAACCAAAACCAAAACCAAAACCTATAACCTAAACCCGAACCCATTCTCATATCCTAAAACCTATAACCTAAACCTAAACCTTATCCTAAACCTATAACCTATAACCTAAAGCAAAACCTATAACCTAAACCAAAACCAAAACCTATAACCTAAACCAAATCCCAAAACCTATAACCTAAACTAAAACCAAAACCAAAACTTATAACCTATAACCTAAACACGAACCCATTCTCAAATCCCAAAA
Organism: Magnolia kwangsiensis; assembly: GCA_037074715.1. Classification (NCBI taxonomy): domain Eukaryota; kingdom Viridiplantae; phylum Streptophyta; class Magnoliopsida; order Magnoliales; family Magnoliaceae; genus Magnolia; species Magnolia kwangsiensis. The sequence goes on along the minus strand of CM073574.1, from coordinate 151,043,192 downwards.
CCTATAACCTAAACCTTATCCTAAACTTATAACCTATAACCTAAACCAAAACCAAAACCAAAACCTAAGACTTAAACCCGAACCCATTCTCCAATCCCAAAACCTATAACCTAAACTAAAACCAATACCAAAACCTATAACCTAAACCCAAACCGATTCTCAAATCCTAAAACCTATAACCTAAACCAAAACCTATAACCTAAACCTGAACCCATTCTCAAATCCAAAAACCTATAACCTAAACCTAAACTTTATTCTAAACCTATAACCTAGACCAAAACAAAAACCAAAGACCTAAACCCGAACCCATTCTCCAATCCCAAAACTTATAACCTAAACCAAAACTAAAACCTTGTCTTTCTTTGTCTTTACATGATGCACTTCTTTCACTTTGTCTTTCTTTTTTCCAATGGACATTTTAATTTATGTATGACATGACTGTTTGTAGGATGATGGAATATACGAAGCTATTAAAATTTCAGGGTGAAGTCGACCACATTTCTCTAATGAAGCCAAAGATTTGTATTTTTAGCATTATTGTAATTGTAATTGTAATTGATTGAATGAATTGGATTGTAATTGATTGTAATTGATTGAATGAAGGATTGTAATTTGATTCTAATTGAATGAATGAGTGATTGTAATTGAATGAATAAATGGTTGTAAAGGTGGTAATTGAATGAACAAATGATTATATATAATCTTGTAAGGTACAAAATAGCTACGGCTATTGACCGTAGCCATTAATCTGATAGGTGTAGCCTTTTTAATTTAGGCATATTGCTACGGACATTCAGTTACAAATAATATCTGTAGCCATTAATCTGACAGGTGTAGCCTTTTCAATTTAGGCATATTGCTACGGACTTTAGCTACGAATAATATCCATAGCCATGAATCTAACAGGTGTAGCCTTTTCAATTTAGGCATATTGCTATAGGCTTTTAGCTACAAATAATATCCATAGCAATTTAAAGTTTTCGCTACAGATAAAATTGCTACGGATTTTAACTGTAGCTATTGTACTCCATAGCTATGGATTAGATCCGTAGCCATAGGTTTTGGACCTATTGTTATGGCACCTACGGCAACGGTCACGCTACGGATAAAAACCATAGCCATAGGTCTATGGCTACGATTTTTATCCGTAGCCTTTGCTCGATTTTTTGGTAGTGGATAGAGAAAATATTATAAGAAAAATATCTATAATAATGACTATAGAAGATGATCCTAAAACATATAAAGAGGCTGTATCCTCTACAGACTCAGCTTTCTGGAAAGAAGCTATAAACGATGAAATGGAATCTATAATGTCAAATCAAACATGAGAACTAGTTAACTTACCCCAGGTTCTAGACCCATAGGTTGCAAGTGGGTATTTAGAAAGAAATATCACACTGATGGAACTATTCAAACTTTTAAAGCTCGACTAATAGCTAAGGGTTTTAAACAAAAAGAAGAAATAAATTATTTTGACACATACTCTCCAGTAGCTAGGATAACATCCATTAGGATATTATTTGCGCTAACTTCTATACATCATTTTCACATCCACCAAATGGATGTAAAGACCACATTCCTAAATGATGACCTTAATGAGGAGGTATATATGGAACAACCTGAAGGATTCTTTCTCCCAGGAATGAAAGCAAAGTACGTAGATTAGTCAAATCTTTGTATGGATTAAAATAAGCACCAAAATAATGGCATGAGAAGCTTAATTTCAAAATACCATCTCATGGTTTCATGCATAATGTTGCTGATAAATGCATATATTTTAAAGTAGATAGTAGCTATATGATTATTATTTGTCTGTATGTTGATGACATGTTAATAATAAGTAATAAAATGGATGGTATAACTGAAACGAAGATGTTTATCTTCCGTATTTAAAATGAAAGATTTTAGACAAGTTGATACTATCCTAGGTATCAAAGTTAAAAAGATATAGTGAGATTATGCTTTTTGTCAATCTCATTATATTGAGAAGATACTAAACAAGTTTAACCATCTAAGTATAAAAGAAGCAAAAACCTCATTTGATCCAAGTATCAAACTAAAGGAGGATAATAGAAGAACAGTTGTACAATTGGAATATGCAAGTGCTATAGGAAGTCTTATGTATGCTATGCAATGCAGTAGACCAGATATCGCATATGCTGTGAGTAAACTTAATAGGTTTACTAGTAATCCTAGTACTAAACACTGGAATGCAATCAATAGAGTCCTTGATTACTTAAAAGCAACTAAAGACTTAAGACTATTTTATTCAGAATTTTCTACCATATTGGAAGGATATACCGATGCGACCTAGATATCGAGTGCAAGGGACAACAAGTCTACTAGAGTGCGGGTATTCACCCTATGAGGTACAACTGTATCTTGGGGATCTAAGAAAAAGACATGTATAACGTACTCAACTATAGAGTCTAAATTTATAGCCCTGACTACAATAGACAAAGAGGTTGAGTGGCTAGGGATCTTCTATTAGAAATCTCTTTTTGTGTAAAACCTATATCAGTTGTGTCACTACATTGTGATAGTGAAGCGACATTAGCTAAAGCCTATAGCGGCACATATAATGGTAAGTATAGATGTATCAGTCTTCAACATGATTATGTCAGACAATTGATTCAAGATGGAATCATCGTTATTTCCTATGTGAAATCAAGCAATAACCTTGCGGACCATTTTACCAAATATCTACCAAGAGAGGTAGTAAAGGCGACATCTAGAGATATGTGGTTAAAATTCTTCAACCAAAGTTTCACCAGTGATGGTAACCCAACCTAAAGTCAGAAAATCTCTGATTTTGGGTTTAACGGGTGAGAACAAGTCACTGATATATGAAAAGTTTTCAGCACTAAATTATAAAACTTCATTCATAATAGATAAGTGCTGAGCGTTACGAAAGAGAGTTGAGTCTTAGAACTCTTAATGAAATTCAGTCTATAGGACAAGTGTCTTATAGTAACGAACACACTGGAAGGATTTCACCTATATGAATGTAAAGATGGTGCCGTCTCTCATGAGAGTTAGAAGTTTTCTCTCGGGATCGTTCACGAAGGATAAGCACAGTTATTAATTGTGATGAGCAAGATTGTGGGAACTCTAATAACACATAGCGAATATGTGTGTGGTTTCTCCAACTCTGTTTTTTAGGAATAACTAGTTCAACGCTATGGTTACCAATAATTTCGATAGAGTTTTTGAGATACTTACATTAAGGAAAGATTAAAATCGAAAAATATCTTTCTTTATGTATATAAGCTAATTATTTTGACAGAAATGTTTAATCGAGAAAAATATATTTTAATAAAAATCAAGTGGCGGATTGTTACAAAATATTAATTTTTAAAATATATTTTAATAATAAAATTATATATATTATATAAAAAGTGTTTAAAAAATACCTTTTTGGGAGTTTTTAGAATAGTCCGACATGGGAAAGGAAAGAGAAAATTTTGTGGTTTATATGAAAATGGTGGAGTACCTTATTATTTGCCCACATAGTCCATGGACCATGGGACTTGGAACACCCATGTGTGCATGCTCGCGCTTGGGCATGGGCTCGGGCTCAGTGCGAGGGTGTGGGCATGTGAGGCAGTATGCCTATAGAGGCACTAGTGGCACACTCAAATGGCTGGCTGAAGGGAAGACTAGAGAACTGAATGAGAGTCCTCTAGTATGTATATATATATATATATATATATATATATATATATATATATATATATATATATATATATATATATAGGCTGAAAAGAGCTGTTGTAGCAGAACTGTAACATCTGTGTCATTAGTACAGAGACCAGCTGTAACTGTTGCATGGCTAGCCCAACAGTTAGAAAACAACTAGCTGCAGCATCACAACAGTCACATGCAGCAGTGGTTATGGCACATGCAGCAGTGGTTATGGCTCATGCACAATAGTCAGAAAACGACCATAAAACGATTAGTTCTCCAACAGCTAGAAATGGCTTAATGAGAGTTATTTCCCTGGACCATAACCCCCCCCCCCCCCCCCCCCCATCACAACCTATATAAACAGGGTTTGGATGGGATTCCAAACCATCTCTCAACCCACTCCAGCAGACCCATACGAACTGAGACAACCACTTCTCTTACATACTCCAGTGACTCCAGCAAGATAGTAAGGTTTAACTATTGCTTGAAGAACAGACTAGTGGTATGGTCTAGAACGGTTCCATTGAACGAACAGCTAAAGAACAAAAAGAATAGACCAATGCAGTGGTCTCACTTAAAAACATCTTCTTCTCTATTTTTCTTTTTGAGATTTTTCTTTTATTGTATTTTTGTCAGACTGAGTGTAACAGAGTTCCAGTAGGTGGGCCTTCGTGTTTGATGAACGCAGACCTATATCAAGCTCGTCATATCCTAAAAGTGGTTTGCCTGTAACCTATTAGCATACTCAATTCCTTATGTAGAGGCAAATAACGCTTTAAGGACAGTGTCCCAGACGTGCTTCAGCTTGTCCTTTTCAAACCAATTTATTTTTTCGGTTTCCACATTTATACAGAAAAAATTATATTATTCTGTATAATTTCCAACACCAAATCTGAAGTGGACCATAATATAGGAAGCAGTGGTAATCAACCATTAGAAAATTCTCGTGGGCCAGAAAAGTTTATTGCAATGAAATAAATTTTATTGAAGCGGATAGGTCCACCCCCTCCGGACAGAATCCGTCTAGGCGGAGGGATTTGTGGCATCCACCGTGATTGATAGGTTTTATCCTTGCGGTTAATCTATTTTTCTCTTATCATTTTAGAATATGAGCCCAAAAATAAGGCAAATACAAGATTCAAGTGGACCAAACAGTACGGATTGAATGCCCAACACTAAAATCTTATTGAGGGCCACATAAGTTTTGGATCAAGTTGACATTTTTGTTTTCCCTTCGTTCAAGTATATGTGACCTTGTGACCAAGTTGGATGGAAAATAAACATCAGTGGGCCCTAGGAAGGTTTCAATGGTGAGCAGTATTATTTTCGCTGTTTCCTATGATATGGTCCACTTGAGCCATAGATCTGCCCCATTTTGGGCTCATACTCTAAAATGATCTAGAAAAATGAATGAACGGCGTGGATAAAATCCATATATCAAGTTGGGTTCCATAGACAAAATTCACTTTAAAATTTTGGAATTAAGCTACAAATGGTAGATTTTAGAGTATTTATGCTAATGTCAAAGCATTTATTGCAAATTCCCGGCAAACAACAAATGGAAGAATTTTGAAATCCACGGACTACAAATTCCATACTGCAAATCCCTCACCCCAGATAGTCCATTGGAGATTTTTGCATACTCTTGTTAATTTGGATATTGCATTCCTATACCTAAATTAATGTTCTTCTTTAAGATACCTAATTAATTCAAGTAGACTTCATCTGGGTGCCTTCCATTAGATTTTTCTAATGTGGGTTACATTAATTAAGTGTCGTCCATCTTCTCATTAATATTGCAAAGAAGCCATGGTCTCATATGAACCTTCAATTTCTTAGTCACTGAAAATCTCCTTTTAATGTTCTACCATTGCATGGTTCAAAAACCGAAAAGAAACGGACCTGACTCGACCCGCTATTTAATTCAGTCAGATATACTAATCTGCAACGTATGTAGATGGAATTTTGGACCATTACTCAATTTCTATCGAATCATTTATGTAACTGTGGCCCACATAATAATCATAATCAACTGCATGGGATGAATGAGGATGCAGATTGCCTGCAGTGCCCTGCTCCACACCAACTGTTTTGCCAGTAGGGCCCACCGTGATGTATTTGTTATATCTGTCCCCTCCATCTGTTTCCCTGGTTCATTTTAGGAATGAGCCCAAACATGAGGCAGACCCAAATCTCAAGTGAACCCACACCACAAAATAGCGGGTAATATTGATGTAGAGCAGATCACGGACACTTTCATGGAAAAGATGGACCAGAGAAGGCCCGATCAAAGGCGGAAATGATTAGGACCGTTAGAACATTAAAACAATTGTACCTCACAGACCGGAATGAGTTTTTAGACATATCATATGTGATTTTGGGCAGGAGAAGCTACTTTAGCCAACCACACTATGCCAGGTCGCCCATGCCAAATTTGCAAGATTCCATCAAATCAATGGTAAAAAATTTATTTTATTTTCGTTTTTAATATAAAAAGTAAGTTTTAGTTCCATCATAACTTTTGATCGTTTGACTGGTAGGAGTCGTGCCCAACGTGAAAATGGCTTAGAAAAATTAGGAGAATAATGTGATTAGGCCAAATTGGACACTTACTATTTTGGTCAAAAACCATGACATTTAGTATGAATGGTGATCGTCTAAATAAGTCACATTGTTAGGGAGTTTGAGTCTAAATCTTCGTCCTAAGCTTATTATTTAAAGGATTGTATATTCGTTTAAAAAAAAAAAAACATGAATCAATTTATTTCTTTTTTATCCCTCATGGATTCAAGGAAACTCTGTGAGAAATTCAGAGATTAGTTATCCTGGAGGAAGACGGTGATTGACCTCATCACGTCCTTCCTTCCCTACATCAGATATATCGACACCACTGATGAAACCTTCCAAGGGCCCACTGTGATGTTTATTTGTTCTTAAGGTGACTGTAACCTAAATGAAAGGAAGGCACATATCAGGTTGATCAAAAACTTCTGTTGCCCCAAGAAGTTTTTAATGGTAGGCATTCAATCCCCACTGTTTCCTGTGGTGTGGTCCACTTGAGCTTTGGAACTGTCTCGTGTTTCAGTTCATGCCCTAAAATGGGAATAGAGTGGATATAACACATATATGAAGGTGAGCCCCATGGAGCTCAGGGTTGCAGGAACCATGTCATTGTTATTTTTTAAGTCCTTACATATTAAAACACCACTTACTAATGACAAATCACTCAATAAGAACATTAGCAGGTGCGCATATACAAATTACTAGCAGACAGAAGATAAACTGCTAAGGTGATCTGTATGAAGATGGATTGAGGGACAAGTCACACCTGTGTAAGATTGCATTGAGTAAATTCCCTCCATCTAAAATCGGACCTGTATTATCATCAGGTGGGCCATACATTGGTTAAAGAACTTTAACCGGAGTTCTTTAACCGTTGGTCAGCCTGTATTAACTGTAGATGTACCCATCAGTCGTCGTTTCGATCACTCTTCAAAGGATCCGTAAAGTCGATCCTGAATAGTGGGTATAAATCTACAAATCTACTCTAATGATTCAAGTCCTTTATGTGTAGAGAATGACCAGGACGTGACCCGTTAGGGAGTTCACACAATATGGGCTCCAGGACTTACAGTTTGTGCATTTGGACTCAGGCCTATAATAAAATCCAGATTTGAGAAGGGACAAAAATCCATATTTGAAGAAAAGAAGATGATGACAACAATGGAATGCGTAGAAAAACACCTGCAAATCCACGATGAAGAAAACACCCAAAATCTAGAGATACTAACCGCAGCTTGCAAATCAGGATTTGGTCAATCACTGGGTCGTGTGATTCCTGAGTTGACCAGATGAGTAAATTATTTTATTTTTTATTTTTTTGAAGACATAGGGTGTCCCCACCCCTTTTTTGAATTGAGACTAATCCCTGCGGATACAGGCAATCACCCACAACCATGTGTATCAGGTAAAACCAATGAGGGGAATCGAACCCTCACCTATAAGGAGCAAACCTACGGTGAAGACCATTCGCCCAAACCTCATTGGGTTAATAAATTATTTTTATTATTACATAAATATTTGTGTAATAATGGATGGTTAGGATCTCATCTTCCTCTTTTTACCCTTTTCTGGATCTTCTTCTCAAACCTAAATTTTCACCATCTGATATCTAGTTTTTGAGGCGTTCTCTCTCATGGAGTTGGGGGTGTTTTTATTTTATTTTGGTGTGGATTTGTGGGTGTTTTCTAGGCATCCGTCATCATCTTCATCACCTTCTTCTTCTTCTTCTTCTTCTTCTTCTTTTCAACTCAATATTTTGGGCATTTCTTCTCAAATCTAGATTTTTAGGCTTGGATTTGGGCATCCATACAGTTGCTGTCGACATAACCGTCATCATGTTCATTTTCTTCTTCCTCCTCTTCTTATCAAATTACCCAAAAAATTATTAAACAACATAGCTAACAAGGTGAAACTGAGCTGAATAAATTGAGTCTTGTGTCAACCCAAAAACCTAGGTTCAAGTCAAGGATGACCTGGTTATCCCAACCCAGCGAAGAAGCCCATGACTGGGCTGGTTTGACTCACCTAGCATGCAAGCCATGATCCTAACTGTGTATTATATGAAATAAAAAATTGACTAACTGGATCAACATGGGAATCTCCTAGTCGACTCAACCTAGTGACTGACAAGTCCCGAGCTTGAGTCCTGTTTTGCAAACTATGGGTGGTACCATGCTGCATGCCATTGCTCCATGTGGAATACATGGACTGCATCGAAACCACTCTTATGATAGGTCAAATAGCGAGCCGGGCAGTCCAAAAATAGTTTTAGGACAGTCCAAACACTTATATTGATGGCAAACAAATGGGCATTAGAACACAAAGTCAGCAATGGCTCAAGGTCATTAGGAAAAGATCAATTTATTAAATGGCTAATATAGTCCAATCAAAGCAATTCTTTGACAGTGGCCAATCATCATTTATGGCACGCTGACTCGTGCAGAGGCAGTGGATCGACTCCCATCCAATGAGTCGTAATCTCCAGTACCATTTTTGTTGCAGAGCAAGAACAAATCAATAGCTTTCTCAATATCATACTAAAAAATGTGCGAGGGAATATGCAAAAACATGATGTAATGCAGATGGGTTCAAGGAATAACTCTGGAAGGAAGAAGATACAATGGCTCCAAATCATTTCCAACATGGAAAGGCCTTTTAACTTCATCTCGGCATGGATCATGCGGAGTCCTTACCAATGGGTTTGGCGCACTTTAGTTGACAGTCAAAACGCCCCAATCATTGATTAACTGAATTGAGGAATCACCCAGAGGACTCAACTCATTTCAACTCGGCATGCTTGCAGATCTTTCCCCTTTGAGCAAATGAATCTTTACCACCAACTTTTCAACAACTCGCTCTGATTGTTGGACATAAGTTTGCAGCTTCACTTGATTGCGGCTTCTGATGGCTCCTTGGACCTAATGCTTAGATCCACTTGCTTGACCTTTTGATATTAGCCTTTACAATCTGCCTTTTCAATCTGGCCCTTAGGATGAATAAATCAATCACTATATAGGAGGAAGAGAGGAGAGAAATCACAAATTCCAATTCCTATATTCATCAAGGCATTGTGTATATATAAAACCAACACAATGACTCATATTCCAATACTAAGCAACCACACGTCATCACATGATTGAATTTCTATCTTCACTAGGGACCAAGGACCAACTAAAGGAACATCACTCACTCCTAATTCAACTCTAGTAGCAGTAGCATGTTCCTCGTGCAAAAAAAGGACACAAGACCAAAACATAATTGACGTTGTTACTTTAACTATGAGACTATCAAACCAGTGGACTTTGAGAAGTCCAGTTTATATACGACTTCTAACAGTTTCTTCATGAATGGGGTGCGATTTGGGTGCACAATTGGATCGAATTGCAAACAGTCAGTTCAAGGGGAAATAGCAGAGTTCATGCTGTCCTAGTGCTCGAAATGAGGAACTTACCTGAAGATAGAGCTGCAACTTGGTTTCGGCTCAGCCCAGACCCAATTGGCTCAACCCAATTTCCGGTTGGGTTGGGTGTACTCAGGTTGGGTATGGATTAGAAAACACCAACCCGACTTGAATGCGGTTGGGTTCGGGTAGAGCAAATTTGGGTTGGGTTACATCCAGTTGGGAATAATCACACGTATTTGGGTTGGGTTGGGTCAGATCAGGCCAGGTTTCGTCGAGTACAGAGGACTTCAACTTGGGTTCAGGTTGTGAACCTCGGATTGGAATTGGTCCTCTTGAGGTCAGGTTGGGCTATGATTGACCCTCGACCCGACCCAACTGCCTGAGTTACAACCCTAGCCGAGGACCATAGTTATATTCTGTTCCAAGTCCAGCTAGAAAGTAATGTGTTTGCAATTTGGCAACATCCTCATATGAATGCTGTGGAAATTACCATTTGTTTGTTTCCACTTTATTCAACTAATGTCTGAATTTGAATTTTGACTGCACTTCCAAACTTAATTTCAATTTTTTAAAAGGCGCGTGGAAGATGAAAGAACATGGCATTTGGCAGACGCATAACATAAAAATCGCTGTATTCGATTTGGCTGAGTTTGACAGTACAGAACACCTACCTGGTCCAGGGTGATATCCAGGTGTGGAAGAAAGGCTGGAAGAAAACCCATTTCATAGGTGGATCATTTCCCATCTTTGATATGTTGCTGATGCATTTGATGATGGATTCACCTCGTATGCATCAATCGACAAGAGAGAATCTTTGCACCTCTTCTTCCTGACTAGGATCCTGACACACCCATCTCTACTTCTTTAGTTGGAGGAACCTTGTGCACAAGGTAAATGCTTCAGCTTATAATCCTGCTTCAGAATCATGATCCCACATCATAGCTGTTTATGCAGTCGTTTGGGTTCTGATTAGCGCAGGTCCTGGTGCTGTAGCTAGTATCATGATAGCTTATATGCATCCAATCTCTAGAAGTGAAGGTTTACTAGTGTCATGATAGCTAGGGAGGGAGTGAAGGCGGGAGAGAAGTGCATGTTTCACAAAAATCATCATGGAGACAGTGGGAGAAGCACAGAAAATTCAACTAAAATTCATCACTGAAATTGATCTGAACACCAGGAACACTTAGGATGCAAAACCAGAGCAGACAGTGAAGTTGAAAGAGATTGCTATTACCATTTAGTAACTTATCCAAGAACCATATCACAAGAAACATATTACTGCATCTAAAAGAGGAGAGCACCAGTACAAAACTTCGATGAAATTCTTCATCATATCTAAGCCATCAAGATGAAGAACTCAATGTCAACCATGTTTTCAATCTCCACAAACACATCACCTCAAATTAGAATATTACAACAATATAAGATTACAAAAGAAAGAAAACGAAACAACAGCATAGATGATTGCCAAAATCTATTTACAAATATATGAATTCAATGGCCATGCATTTCAATCAAAGGTTCTTTAACGAGTATTAGAACCCAAACTGCACTTTAGCAGATAGAAAACACAGATCAGAAGCTTTCTTCAACAGGTAGAGCTAAGGGCATTCATCACTCAACATGTCTCACTCAAAATGTCAGACATATCAGTCTGTTATCTAGTTGTCCACCTACTTATAAGGTGATCCGGTGCTATTAAGATAGATATCAAGCATTTAATATCCTTACATGGCGCATGTGGTACGCATGTAGGAGATCTGGACCTTTGTCTACTGCACCCTCCTGTGGATGGGGACGCTTCTAAAAAGTCACACAGGTCAGATGATTCTTACAGGAAGACTATCAAAGATTGTCAATGGGAGGTTGGAAGAAAGCCCAGCCGACAGTCGACAGTCAATGAGCAGAAATCCTTCAATCAATGGCTACGATCATGTGGCCAGTGTGATTTTCGGTATATGGTATATCCACTGGAGTATACACCAGACAAATGGTTCAGATGTTATACATGCAGTAAGTAGTACAGAGATTGCGTGTTTGGTAACTTAGATATGAGTGTTCGGCATTGGATACTCTCTTGAAAGAATCCATTGATACCCAAACACTCTTCTATGGTCTATGCAACATTCCTTCACTGTTCTACAGTTCAAATAGCCAAAATTACCATATTTTATATTAATTTGAAGAAATCCCCTAGAAACAATGGGTGTTCCTTTCTTTGTGATGCTACTCATATACACCAATGGATGGACTCACCTCAGGGGTCAGATGATTCATTAACATAATCACAAATGAGGCATATCTTTTGTCGGATGTGAGAGCTTACATGTAATCCGTGGAACCATCCCAAGTGATGTCCTCGTCCATGGATTTGTATCGCATCTTGAGAATATCAGAGCGTGAGCTGCTCCATATCTCTTTTGCTTCTCCATGACTTTCCACTGCCTGTCCTTCTCTCTTCTTGATCATCGCAAGTGTTTGCACGAAAGCTAGAGCTTGCCTCTTCATTTTCCAAAGAGCCGGGTCTTTCAGTCAGAAACTGTTCCCAGAACATATCGTTCACTCGCCCCTGAGCAGCGGCAGGCCCTTGATTATTGTTATCAATAGTATTATTAGTTGGGGCCTCTCGCAAAGATGACATGCTTGCATCCTCATCACCAAAGCTTCGACTTTTCACACCAGTTAATGGTTCTTTACAATTGGCAATAGACCTAAACTCAGCCGTGGAAGTACCAATGTCTAGACCTGAGGAGAGGGGAACTCTATCTGGATAATAACTGTTTTTGACTTGCAATGGGGAAGAAGCGAGTGTCAGATTCAGTTGGCAGGAGATCAGGCTGTCACTGTCTTCAACAGTAGCCAAACAACGCCGCAGGCCATGTAGGTCTGGGCTTTCGTTTGCTCTCAGTTGCCTTGAGTGCGAAATATTCATTCCCAGCGAAAAAGATGTCCCAGTATCCGAGAGCTCTAATGTCTCAGGTGCAAAAGAAGAAAGCCCTTCTGTTCTCATGTTTCCATCTATCGGTGCTCCTTCTGATGGTTTTGGAGTGACCCCATCTTCAGTGGAGCTCTGCATACTCGCAGATACCAAATTACTATCAGAGACGGCAGGTGATAATTCGAGTTTCAGCTTATTATGGAAATCCTGGTGGAAAACATGCCCAGCCTCAGGCTTTGAATTACTGCTATGGTTGTCTATGTAGCTATTCTCCTCAACTTCCTGACGGTAATCGACTACTTTCGGCAATCGCCTCTTCTTATTAATTGCTTCAAAGTCAACCGAGGATCCTGCCATCCGAATAAGATGATCCACGAAAGCCGGGTTACTGACTGCCTTCGCCAAAAATGACATCATTCGCAGCTGCCTCTGTTCCATTTCATGCACACGCCGCTCCAAATCTTCCAGCTGAAGCTTCATTCCTGGCTGCTGTTGTTTGAATTTCCACAGATCAGACTGAAGGGCAGTTTTCTCCCGCGTGAGCCGCTCAATTTCTTCTTCGAATGCAGACCGTTCCGGATCACCAAAGGAGTGCTGCTGGCTGTGGCTGTGTATAGGTTTCCGCCGGTGGATGTTCTTGAGGAGATGCTTTTGATCCTTTGAGAAATCCTCATTTGCAAACTCCCATCTCTCCGGATCAATCTTTCGAAATCCCTATCAAGAAGCAGATAAAAAGAGATTCCTAATTCAATTCCAATTGCTCATCTAAAGCCAGTTCCCAGATTTCCAAGTTCGAAGAGTATTTTGAAATCCAGAATTATGCATATTCTTGATATAAAGAAACAAGTTTTGACCTCTAAATCTAGTCTATGTTTGAATTCACTATAAGCAATTAATCCGATATAGAGAAACGTACAAAAATATCATAACCTTCCTTAATATTCATAATGAAGAAGTAGCCTTTTCAAATGGCACTTACATTCCCTTCAATTCCAGCTTGAAGGGAACATAATTGCAATTTGGCATCTGGACCTGCAATTTGAGATTACCAATACCAAGAAAGGAGATTGCAAGTGGGTCATTCACATTTTATCAAAATAAAATTTGCAATTCAATTCAATAGAGCATCCAAACAGAGCCTTCGAAATCACCAGTGAACCTAATTACATTAAAGATGGATTCAAAGCACATCTGGATCTTTATGCTTTACATGGCAGACAGGATTCGTCCAACTTATTTCACTTTCAGGATAGTTTGATGATTCCAGCCCGTCCAACTTATTTCACTTTCAGGATAGTTTGATGATTCCAGCCCGCCGGTCATCTGGATACCAATTTGGAGCTGAAGCTTACAATTCCAAGGTGTGCTTCCCAAAAACAGCTGTGCCTGCCCTGTTAATTATGGGCTTTATTGTGGGATTGCTTGTATTATTGGGAATGGTGGCCTACTTCTTCCCAATTCATTTAGGGTTTCTTTCTCATCTATAAATAACAGAGGTGTAGGAAAGATTTCTCTACATTTTCTCCCAACTCAACATGCCCAGATGAACAGTCAACCAAATGTTACCCATTTCATCATAGATATTCATGTTAGATATCATTGTTAAGCTATCTTTCTCAGAAGGTTTTAGGAAGTATCCAAAACTAAATGGACTTTCTTCATGAAGTTAGTTGGATGGAGGCTGGGAAATTGAAATGTCTGATATTTCAACTTCACTGGCAGAATTCAACAGGAATTGAAAGGTAAGTGCTCTTCAGAATCAATAAATTATTTTAGGAGAGGTCTTAGAGGGTTTGCTATGAAAGGGAGTAATTTGGCAAATGGAAGGAGACCAAGTTCTTCTTATTCAACAGCAGAAGTTTGTGTTCAGAGATTTTTTTTTATTTGATCAAGTTCTCGGTTTCCACATGAGAATTCTATAGCAGCACGGAGCATCTCCATGTTAGCTGCTATTCCCCTTCCTTTTCATGCATCATGCATTCTCATGATCGCCAAATCATGTTCTGACCATCTTTCGCTACATGAGATGATTCCGCCATGTGAGTCGTATATTGGATTTCTGCTTCTTGGAACTTGATCCAGTGGAAATTTGGGGCGCATCCAAACGACCCCTAAAAAACAACTGCCAGAGAATCCCAATTCAGCTCTGATCAATCACCCAAATTGCACTAGTGAATTCTCCATACCAGGAAAGATATTGTAGATTCAAAAACATGGGTCTTGTACTCTAAAAGAGAACAAATTATCAACCTCTAAATTTAGAAATCAACGGTGAAGATGATGCCATCAGAGAGAGAGAATTCAACAAACTACCGGCGACGGTCCCAATTTTCACTATCCAGTGATCAAACATGGTAAAAATGGCAGCATCAAAGATGGAAATCCAAAATATTCTCAATCCAATACCGATTGGTCCCCATTTCTCCATCGACCAATCACAGACTTCGTAATTAAGCAACACAACACAGACCATTTCGTCTAAGGAATCAACGGTGGATACGAAAGGGGAGAGGAACTTACATAGGTGTTAAGCTGACGGATGAAGCTGGAGAAGTTGTTGTGCTTGAAGTAGGTGGGGAGGAGAAGACGAGCGAACTCAGGTGGGTTCCAGACGACGAAGCTGTTCTTGTTAGAACTCCACGAGACGATCTCATCCGTTGAAGAATCGTCCACCATCTCGTATGTCTTCAACAGGAACGGAGCAGGGCCGCCGCCACTACCCCCGCTCCCCTGCCCTCCTCCTTCCATATCTCTCTCTCTCTCTCTCTCTCTCTCTCTCTCTCTCTCTCTCTCTGCTGTTTGATTTTTCAATCTGGTTTTGGTTTTGGTTTTGTTTCTGCTATTTGATTTTTCTTCCGGTTTTGTTTCTGTGGAGGAATTTTCGCCGTTTGGAAGCGACTTCCGGCATCGAGAATGGGATTGTCTGAGAATGGGTGATAGGTCAGACAAAGGGATAAAATTGGAAATGAAATGATGTCTACTCGCCAACTCATTCCTACACTGCCCACACGTGCCATATCTGCACGCTTGCATCAGATCAGAACCGTCCATCCTGTAGGCACAGTCGTATATGTTCTATAAAGATAACGTTGGACCGTTCACTAGATTGGCACTTGAACACTTATACATGAAATGACTGATGGCCCACGTGGCCCATATGAAGGAGAGTGGCCGATATGTTAGACTCTCCAGTTGAATTTTTTGGGGCCAGATCATAGAAACAGTGGGACCCACTTGAACGGGAGATCTTGCTGCCACGTGTGGAGAGAGTAGGACTCGAGATTTCAGATGGTTAGTTTTGCGAGTAGGAAATTGAGAGAAAAGTGAGAGTAGTAGATGGTCCGCAGTGTAGAAGTTTCGCCCATGTGGTCTGACTGGACGGGGGTGAATTTCAACGGTGGGACTCACATGAACAGGACGAGATCCCATACACGTGAGTATTGACACGTGAGCGAGAGTAGGATTTGTAAGTCCTGATGGTTGCACGCGAGAGCAAGAAAAAACGGAAAAGAAGGTGTAAGCCCGACAAATGAAGGTTGGTAAGGGGCTGGTGAAGCCTTTCTGGTAGCTTTTTGACTCTAGGAGAGTCTGGTGGCGTGTGTTTGGAAACGGATTGGCTACTGCCCTGCCACCGGCCAATGGCTGATGGTCGGTGCTCTGTGGGCCCCACCATGATGTATGTGTTTCATCCATGCCGTCCATATATTTTTCTAGATCATTTATCAGTATGAAACAAAAAATGAGATATATCCCAATCTCAACTGGACCACATTACAGGAAACAGTATTGAATGAACGTTAACCATTTAAAATTTTTTGGAGGCCATAAAAGTTTGGATCAAGCTGATTGTTCTTTTAATTTTTTCCTTCATCTGGGTCTGTATGACCTAATCAACAGATTCTATGTCAAAGTGGGCCTTAAGAGGATTTTAATGGTGGATATCCAATCACTATTGTTTTCCTGTGTTGTGGTCCACCTGAGATTTATATCCCTCTTATTTTTTGTATCAAGTTGTAAAATGATCTGTAAGAATGAATTAACGGTATGGATGAAATACATACATCATGGTGGGGCCCACAGAGCACCGACCACCAGCCACGGGCAGGTGGCAGGGGGAGTAGCCAATCCGTTTCCCGTACGTTTGGCCCTTTTATGGATTTTTGCACGGTTAGAGTGCGGCCCACTATGCAATTTTCCGGACCGTTGATGTTGAGGAACGCGGATTTCCTGCTGCTTTGGCAGGAAGTTGTTGGGCTGGGAACGCACGTTGAGCCCACTGTAATGTTTGTGAGAAATATACCCTCGTTCATCCGTTTTGTGATTACATTTGATGATATAAGGATAAAAATGAGCCGGATCCACTACGCAAGTGGGTTGAAAACGTGGGCCACAAAAGTTTTGAATCATGCTAATACGTTTGTTCTCAGTTCATCCTAGTAGGGATGACGTTATGAACGGTATGGATGGCATGTTAACATAACTGTCCACCCCACGAAGGTTTCAACGGTAGGAATTCCCCTAACCATTTTTTCCTTTAGTACGGCCCACTTGAATATTTAATCCTGTTCACTTTTGATATCGTACAGTAAAATGAGCTCAAAAAATAGATGGACGGGGTGGATTTCTCACAAACATCACGGTGGGCCCCACCTAAGTTTCCATCGCAGGAACTTCCGCGTCCCATGGACCGCCCATGCATAGAAAAGTCCGAGATTTCTCTCGAGTTTATTCTGTTGAATGTAGATCTTTGCTCCACTTTCTTTCCTGACCGTCTATTTCTGGAGCTAATAGTAGACTTGTCAGAATTTTACTGCCCTGCATGATTTCAATGATTTGGATCATAGATTATGGCCCCACTTTCACAAACTAAAAGCCACTGGATTTATACTCGGGTCGAGCATTGTATAAAACCACTATGCGCGCTCTGCCAACACGTGCTAGATATAAGCCGCTGATTTCCTACACAAAAGGATAGGCGGGTACGCCGAATCACGTGTGTAAATGAAATGAAAGGATTAAAAAATGATCAATGGTCTACAATTTCTGAACCTGTGTGGCCCACCAACTGGACGTGACCCGATTTTGGTCCATAAAGTCTCCATGGCTGTCTCCCTTGTAAAAATGCGGATTAGCTGGGACCGCGTATCCAGCCCGGTGGGTGAAGCCCTGACCGTGGGGCCCACCTCGATGTATGCGTTGTATATCCACGCCGTCAATTCGTTTTTCTAGTTTATTTTAAAGCATGGTCTCAAAAATAAAACAGATATAAGTCTCGAATGGACCACACAGTAGGGATTGAAACCTCACTTTTAAAAGCCTTCTCGGGGGTCAAAATAAAGTTTTTATTAAGCTGATATTTGTCTTTTACCTTCATCCAGGTCTGTGTGATGTTATAAATAGGTTATACGGAAACTAAACGTTAAAGTGGACCCTAGGAATTTTTTAATGGTAGGCATTTGATGACAACTTTTTTCTGCAGTGTGGTACACGTGAGACTTGTTTCTGCTTCATTTTTTATACCATATCATAAAATAACCTGGAAAAACATATGGACGGCGTGGATATACAATTAATACATAAAGGTGGGCCCCACGTCGGGGTCGCACCCACCTAGCTGGATCCGGGTCGTAGTTAATCCGCGTCCATTTTTGAAGTGCGGCTTGCACATTGCATACGCGCACATCAATCCAGAAATCCAAATCGTAGGCTCCACATGAAAATTGCATTGATCAGATGAATCCCTCACCGTCCAAATGATGTCCATCAAATGGATTGTTTACCAGGAGACGTTTAACGGTCTACAACTTACAGGGGAAATCCTATATTTAAGATCATTCAATTAGTTTAATTTTTTGTATATGCTCTATCCAAAATGGGACCCACAATTTGGACGGTCTAGATCCTCATACATGAATGTCACACTTACGTTTTGGCTGACTTGGTACAATTTAGTGAGTTTTGTCAAACTCACATTAAAGTCGTTGGTCAATTCCGGTTGGCAGCTGCATCTACACACCGTGCAAGGAAGAGAACCTCGAAACTTCTGTTGCCTTTATTCGTTTTCTTATGTTCGTTGTTGGTTGGGCGTTTTCGTGTGAGTTTGCTACCATAAATTCAGATAAGAAACACCGAACACATGGCTTGTTTATCCGTCGATCCTGATCGTCCAAATGTTAGACCAATTTTGGATGGCAATCATAGCCCAAACATGAATCAAAAGGGTTGGTTTGACCATCCAACTGGTAGCCGACAAATACGCACTTGAATAGCGGATATTCAGCGGTCCAAAATCATACCTTGAAATCAGACGGTTAAGATCATCCGATCAGCTTGGTTTCCAGTCCGTGCAATCTATCTACGATCCGTAACGTAACGTGTCCTTTACTTGACATGCCCGGACGAGATTTCGACCGTTAATCAGGTGGGTCTTATGATCAGATCAGCAGGGCCCATCTCATTAATGGACAAGTGTCATCCACGTATGCCGCATTTGTAGCTCTGGAAATTTGTAAGTTATGATTTTCCCCACCGTAGATGGAGAATGATCCAAAATTCTCCTACAATGGAAGATCTCAGCCATCTAATCTTTGGCCTTTCTATGTGGATGGCTGGTGTCAGCCAAGGATCAAAAGCTTGGGAACTACCAAGTTGGAATATGCTGGGGCATACCAATGAACGGTGGCCCACCATATCAACAGTCTAAATCAACGATATGTGGGCCCCCTCTTATACGGTCAGATCCAACAGGACACCTTAATAAATCTGTAACCTACAATAATTCCTGGCCACAGGATGCAAATGTCACGCAGACCGATGATATCTGCACATAATTTATGGAGAAATTGACCACCGTAGATGTAGCTTTTTACCCAGTTTCTTTTCTACAATTTCAAAACTTGCCTTCCCAACTTAGGCGTTGGACATACGGACGAGCATTTGAGGACCAACATACTCCTGCTTTCTTTTCAGAAGCGGATTGGCCGGTGTGCGAAGACGAGCGCTGATGGACGCGGAATGCGTCCTACCCTGCCGGGGCAGGGCTCTTTGGGGCCCACCGTAATGTAAGTGATTTATCTACGCCGTTAATAATTTTTCTCAGATCATTTTAAGGTATGATTCAAAAATTGAGGCAGGTAAAGGACTTAAGTGAACCACAAAGTAGGGATTCAACGTCTACCATTAAAAACTTCTTCGGAGCTTGAGAAGCTTCAGATCAAGCCAATATTTGTGTTTTCACTTCATCCACGTCTAAATGACCTTATGAATAGGTTGGATGGTAAAAACGCATCACGGTGACCCTTAGAAAGGTTTCAACGGTAGATTCATTATCGTTACGTCTTCCTTTGGTGTGGTCCAGTGAAGCTGTGGACCAGCTTCATTTTCAAAATTTCATATTAAAATGATCTTATAAAATCTTTCAACAGCATGGATAAAATATTTACATCACAGTGGGCCCCACAGAGCCCTTCCACGTTGCAGGGGTAGGACGCAATCCGCGTCTAGCGCTGACGCTCGGACGCGGATTAGATACTGCCAGGTTGAGTAGCGAGTCGGCCACTGAAGTGGCGTCACAAGTTATGTGGGCCCAGTATAATGTATGTGTTACATCTGCATCGTTCATCCATTTTTAGATATCATTTTAAGATATGAACCTAAGAATGTGATAAATAAAAATTTGTACTGGACACCACCAAAGAAAACGGTGGGAAGAGTGATTCCCACCATTGAAATTATCCTAAACTCATCATAATGTCTATTTAAAATCGTACTTGCTCAAAAGTTAAGAAAAAGAAAGGACATGAAATAAGAAAAAAGACAAATATCAGCTTCATATAAAACTTTGTGGAGTTTTTAACGGTGGGCGTCGCTGTCCTGCTGTTTTCTGTGTTGGGTCCGTTGGAGATTTGGATTTAATTCGTTCTTTGGATATTGCCCTAAAATGATATATCCAACCTAAAGAAAGGTGTGGATACAAACATACATAATGGTGGGGCCCACAAGCATCTTCGCACACCAGCGAAACCGCTTCCGAAAGGAAGGCAAAATATTCGTCCGTACGTCCAATGTTTGGGGTAGGTTTGGGGAATGGATTGGCTACTCCCGTGACACCCGCCATTGGCTGGTGGTTGGTGCTCTGTGGGCCGTACTATAATGTATGTTTATCATCTATATCGTACATCTATTTTTATATATCATTTTATACTATGGTAAAAAAATTAAGTATATCTCAATTTCAAGTGGACCACATTACACGAAACAGTGTTGAATGAAGTTTGACCATTAAAAACTTTTTGGGGTCCATAAAAGCTTTAGAACAAGCTTATATTTATTGTTTCCCTTCATCTGGGTCTTTATGACCAAATTAACAGATTGGATGTCAAATAAACAGTACAGTGGGCCTTAGAAGGATTTTAATTTTGAATATCCATTCATTATTTTTTGTCCTGTGGTGTGGCCTACTTAAGATTTATATTCTTATTATTTTTTGTATCAAGCCCTAAAATGATCTGTAAAAAGGGATGAACGGAATGGATGAAACACTTACATCATAGTGGAGCCCACAGAGCACCGACCATCAGCCACGGGGCTGGTGTCAGGGGGAGTAGCCAATCCGTTCCAGACTCTCCAGAAAAAGAAACAGGGTACAAAGTTGCGTTTACAGTGGCTAATTACTCTAATCTATGGGCAGTTATTTGATACTCTGATAAAGTACGACACTTGATACGCAGCAATTTAAAATTTTACACACGTCATAAATCAATTCAAACAAAATTGTAAAAAACAGAAGTCACAGTCCCAACATCAGATTGGTTGTAGAATCGACACTTGTTTTTTGTAATAGGACCATTCAAATATTCTTCATTTTCAGCAATAAATGTCCACCAACCTGTTGGTCAGATAATAAAATAATCATAAATTTTAGTTCATGACACATCTAAATTGAAAAACATAGTTTGGACGGTTTAATTTAAACCAATTCTATGCCACGGATGCAATTTCGAAGTGCTTGTGTATCATCTATCATACCCAGCCAGAGTATCAAAGTGTTTCTATTTATGCACATATGACATATCCGAGGAAGAGATTCAATACCTCTATAGCACCGAATTTTCATGCCTCCACATCTAGTATCACAGATGTATCATCCTTTCCTTGATGATCCAAACCATTCATAGAATGGGACCCACCTTATATTATCCACTAATGAAAAATGAATTTATTCATCTATACTATCCATTCGACGTGAGATGTTTTCTGAAATTTTTTTCTTGTACCAGATGAACGGTTCAAATGATTCATCTAAGTCCCAATGGCAAGAACTAAACCCTACGAAATGAACGGTTTCGATCTGGTCTATGCATGCCACGTGTGTGGCAATGATATGGATGCAAGGTACCCTCTATGCGTCTTGGGGCACCGTATCAGCTCAGTATATACACTGAGAAATTTCCAACTGTACGGCCACTATATGGCCCATTCCCGAGACGAGGCCAACCCCATTTTACTTTCTACGAATACTTCCCGGGTGTACGGACGCCTTCCCAAAGGTCGATAATGCCCCCTGCTTTTTCCTTCAAGCGGATCGGCCGCTGCTCGAAGACGAGCGCTGACGCTCATCGAACTCCGAGTTGTACGAACGGTTCAAAAGAAATCAACGTTACATGGGCTCCACAGTTATGTATTTACTATATCCACAACGTTCATCCATATTTCGAGAATATTTCGGAGCATTATCCCCAAAAAAAAAAATCATATCCAAAGATCAACTAGACCACACCACAAAGAGCAGCAGAAAATTGATTTTCACTGTTGAAACTTTTTTAGGGCCCACCATAACATTTATTTTCCATCCAATCTATTCACGAGGTCACAAAGACCTAGATGAATAGGAAAAACGAATTTCGTAATGATCAAAAACTTTCGTGACCCTTGAAAGGGTTTCAACGGTAGATGTACAAAGCGGAATGGTAATGTCATTTGCTACGGTCAGACCTATGGTTACGGATTATAACCGTAGTCATAGATACCATAATCCATAGCAATAGAGTCCAACCAGGACGGGTGCGCCAAACTGGCGGCCCCCCGCGCCATTTGCTGGCCTGTCCAGCGCGGCCACGCCGATCTCGCGGGGCCACGCCCATAGAGTGGTCCCTATGGCTACGAATAATAACCGTAGTTAAAATCCGTAGCAATAGGTTTTTTATTTTTTTTGTGGTTTTTTTTTTAAAAAAAAAAAATTATTTACATGGAGAACTTTATTCTACATATAATTTTCTCTAACACATATTTATATAAATATGTATATATAAGCATATAAAATTCTTTTCTCTTTTTTTTTTTCCATTTCTTTCTTTATCCATTCAACAAGAATATCTTCTAAACTAAAATTAGTTACTTGATGTACCCTATATGATTTTGGGGTAGGAGAAGCTACTTTAACCAACCAATCTGGTTATTTTTCAAGATTTCATCAGCTCGATGATCGAAAATCCATTTCATTCACTTAGCAGTCAATTTCGTTCATTTTATTTGCATGCATTTCACGGTCATTTCGCTTCAATTCATGATCACTTCCATGCATTTCATGGTCATCCAAAACATTTTCGTGTTGATTCACGATCATTCGAAGCATTTCGCAGTCAATTCCCTTCACTTCACGGTCATTTGCAAGCATTTCGCGGTCAATTCGCTTCAATTCATAATCACTTCCATGCATTTTACGGTCATCCAAAATATTTTCATGTTGATTCACGGTCATTTTGAGGCATTTCGCAGTCAATTCCCTTCACTTCACGATCATTTGCAAGCATTTTGCAGTCAATTTACTTCAAACCATATTCATTCTCATGCATTTCACGGTCATCCCAAACAATTCCCTGTTGATTCACGGTCATTTCGAGGCATTTCGCGGTCAATTCCCTTCACTTCATGGTCATTTGCATGCATTTCACGGTCAATTCACTTTAAACCATGATCATTCTCATGCATTTCACGGTCATCCCAAACAATTCCGTGTTGATTCACGGTCATTTCGAGGCATTTCACGGTCAATTCCCTTAACTTCACGGTCATTTGCATGCATTTCGTGGTCAATTCGGTTCAAACCATGATCATTCTCATGCATTTCACGGTC
This sequence comes from Magnolia kwangsiensis, assembly GCA_037074715.1. Lineage (NCBI taxonomy): Eukaryota > Viridiplantae > Streptophyta > Magnoliopsida > Magnoliales > Magnoliaceae > Magnolia > Magnolia kwangsiensis. The sequence goes on along the minus strand of CM073574.1, from coordinate 151,019,468 downwards.
ATCCCAAACAATTTCGTGTTGATTCACGGTCATTTCGAGGCATTTCGCGGTCAATTCCCTTCACTTCACGGTCATTTGCATGCATTTCGCGGTCAATTCGCTTCAAACCCTGATCATTCCCATGCATTTCACGGTCATCCCAAACAATTCTGTGTTAATTCATAGTCATTTCGAGGCATTTCGCGGTCAATTCCCTTCACTTCACAGTCATTTGCATGCATTACGTGGTCAATTCGCTTCAAACCATGATCATTCCCATGCATTTCACGGTCGTCCGAAACAATTCTGTGTTGATTCACAATCATTTCGAGGCATTTCACAGTCAAACTCCTTCACTTCACAGTCATAGGCTTAGGTTTAGGTTTTAGGTTTTACGTTTTCGTTTAGGTTTGAGTTTGGGTTTTGAGATTTGAGAATGGGTTCGGGTTTATGTTATAAGTTTTGGTTTTGGTTTAAGTCATAGGTTATAGATTTTGAGATTTGATAATGGGTTCGGGTTTAGGTTATAGGTTTTAGGATTTGATAATGGGTTCGGGTTTAGGTTATATGTTTTGGTTTCGGTTTAGGTTATAGGTTTTAGGATTTGATAATGGGTTCAGGTTTAGGTTATAGGTTTTGGGATTTGATAATGGGTTCGAGTTTAGGTTATAGGTTTTGAGATTTGATAATGGGTTCGGGTTTAGGTTATAGGTTTTAATTTTGGTTTAGGTTATTCGTTTTGATTTAGGTTATCGGTTAATGGTTTAGGTTTAGGTTATAGGTTTTTGGATTTGAGAATAGGTTCGAGTTTGTGCTATAGGTTTTGGTTTTGGTTTAGGTTATTGGTTTTGGTTTATGTTATAACTTTTGGGATTTGAGAATGGATTCGAATTTAGGTTATAAGTATAAGTTTAGGTTAGGTTATAGGTTAAGGTTTAGGGATTTGAGTTTAGGTTTAGGCTAAGGTTTAGGTTTAGGGAATTGAGTTTAGGTTATAGGTTTAGGGAAAGTTTATGTTTAAGTTATAGGTTTTGATATTTGAGAATAGTTATAGGTTTAAGTCATCCCAAACAATTTCGTGTTGATTCATGATCATTTCGAGGCATTTTGCGATCAATTCCCTTTACTTCAGGTCATTTGAATGCATTTCGTGGTCAATTCGCTTCAAACCATGATCATTCTCGTGCATTTCACGGTCATCCCAAACAATTCTGTGTTGATTTATGGTCATTTCGAGGCATTTCGCGGTCAATTCCCTTCACTTCACGATCATTTGCATGCATTTCGCGGTCAATTCGCTTCAAACCATGATCATTCTCATGCATTTCACGGTCGTCCGAAACAATTTTGTGTTGATTCATGGTCATTTCGAGGCATTTCACGGTCAAACTCCTTCACTTCACGGTCATAGGCTTAGGTTTAGGTTTTACGTTTTACGTTTAGGTTTAGGTTTGGGATTTGAGAATGGGTTCGGGTTTTGGTTTCGGTTTAAGTTATAGGTTTGTGGATTTGAGAATGGGTTTGGGTTTACGCTATAGGTTTTAGTTTTGGTTTTGGTTTAGGTTATAGGTTTTGGGATTTGAGAATGGGTTCGGGTTTATGTTATAGGTTTTGGTTTTGGTTTAGGTTATTTCCATGCATTTCATGGTCATTCCTGCCTATTCCGTGTTGATTCACGGTCATTTCGACGCATTTTCGAATCCATATTAAACAAAAACCAAAACCTATAACCTAAACTTGAACCCATTCTCAAATCCCAAAACTTATAACCTAAACTAAAACCAAAACCTATAGCCTAAACCCGAACCCATTATCAAAATCAAAACCTATAACCTAAACCCGAACCCATTCTCAAATCCCAAAACCTATAACCTATAACCTAAACTAAAACCAAAACCTATAGCCTAAACCCGAACCCATTCTCAAATCCCAAAACCTATAACCTAAACCTAAACCTTAACCTAAACCGTTAACGTACAACCTAAACCGAAACTAAAACTTATAACTTAAACCCGAACCCATTCTCAAATCCTAAAACTTAAACCTACACTTATAACCTATAACCTAAACCTAAACCAAAACCAAAACCTATAACCTAAACCCGAACCCATTCTCAAATCCCAAAACCTATAACCTAAACTAAAACCAAAACCTATAGCCTAAACTCGAACCCATTCTCAAAACCAAAACCTATAACCTAAACCTGAACCCATTCTCAAATCCCAAAACCTATAACCTAAACTAAAACCAAAACCTATAGCCTAAACTCGAACCCATTCTCAAATCCAAAAACCTATAACATAAACCTAAACCTTAACCTAAACCGAAACTAAAACTTATAACTTAAACCCGAACCCATTCTCAAATCCTAAAACTTAAACCTAAACCTTAACCTAAACCTATAACCTATAACCTAAACCAAAACCAAAACCTATAACCTAAACCCGAACCCATTCTTAAATCCCAAAACCTATAACCTAAACCAAAACCAAAACCTATAACCTAAACACGAACCCATTATGAAAATTATTTTTCCTCTTCATCCAGGTCTTTGTGACCTTATGAATAGATTGGATTGAAAATAAATATTATGGTGGGCCCTACAAAAGTTTCAACGGTGAAAATCAATTTTCTGCTGCTCTTTGTGGTGTGGTCTAGTTTCAACGGTGAAAATCAATTTTTTGCTGCTCTTTGAAGCGAATTGACCGCGAAATGCATGCAAATGACCGTGAAGTGAAGGGAATTGACTGCGAAATGCCTCAAAATGACAGTGAATCAACACGGAATTGTTTGGGATGACTGTGAAATGCATGAGAATGATCATGGTTTGAAGCAAATTGACCACGAAATGCATGTAAATGACCGTGAAGGGAATTGACCGCGAAATGCCTCGAAATGACCGTGAATCAACACAGAATTATTTCGGATGACCGTGAAATGCATGAAAGTGATCATGAATTGAAGCAAATTAACCACAAAATACACGCAAATGACCATAAAGTAAAGGAAATTGACTGCAAAATGCCTCGAAATGACCGTTAATCAACACGGAATTGTTTTGGATGACCGTGAAATGCATGGGAATGATCATGGTTTGAAGCGAATTGATCGCGAAATGCATGCAAATGACCGTGAAATGAAGGGAATTGACCGCGAAATGCCTCGAAATGACCGTGAAGTGAAGGAAATTGACTGCGAAATGCCTCGAAATGACCGTGAATCAACATGGAATTGTTTGGGATGACCGTGAAATGCATGGGAATGATCATGGTTTGAAGCGAATTGACTACAAAATGCTTGCAAATGACCGTGAAGTGAAGGGAATTGACCATGAAATGCCTCAAAATGACCGTGAATCAACACAAAATTATTTTGGATGACCGTGAAATGCATGAAAGTAATCATGAATTGAAGCAAATTGACCGCGAAATGCATGCAAATGACCGTGAAGTGAAGGGAATTAACTGCGAAATGCCTCGAAATGACTGTGAATCACTTCCTTCACTTCACGGTCATTTGCATGCATTTCACGGTCATTTCGCTTCAATTCATGATCACTTTCATGCATTTCACGGTCATCTAAAACAATTCTGTGTTAATTCACGGTTATTTCGAGGCATTTCATAGTCAAACTCCTTCACTTCACGGTCATTTGGATGCATTTAACGGTCATTTCGCTTCAATTCATGATCACTTCCATGCATTTCATGGTCGTCCGAAACAATTCCGTGTTGATTCACGGTCATTTCGAGGCATTTTACGATCAAACTCCTTCACTTCACGGTTATTTGCATGCATTTCACTGTCATTTTGCTTCAATTCATGATCACTTTCATGCATTCCATGGTCGTCCGAAACAATTCCGTGTTGATTCACGGTCATTTTGAGGCATTTCACCATCAAACTCCTTCACTTCACGGTCATTTACATGCTTTTCACGATCATTTCGCTTCAATTCATGATCACTTTCATGCATTTCACGGTCATTCTAAACATTTTCGTGTTGATTCACGGTCATTTCGAGGCATTTCCGGCAAACTCCTTCACTTCACAGTCATTTGCATGCATTTCACGGTCATTTTTGCACATTTTGTTGTCCAATCGCTTCACTTCATGGTCATTTCTATGCATTTTACAGTCATTCCCGGCAATTTTGTGTTGATTTACGGTCATTTCCCTAAACCTTAACCTACACCCTAACCTAAACCTATACTTATAACCTAAACCTATTGTCAAATCCCAAAACCTATAACTTAAACCTAAACCTAAAATTATAACCTATAGCAAATGACCTTAACCTACACCCTAACCTTAACCTATAACCTATAACCTAAACCTATTCTCAAATCCCAAAGGTCATAGGTTTTGGTTTAGGTTATAGGTTATAGGTTTAGGTTTAGGTTTTGGGATTTGAGAATGGGTTCGGATTTAAGTTATAAGTTTTAGTTTTGGTTTAAGTTATAGGTTAACGATTTAGGTTAAGGTTTAGGTTTATGTTATAGGTTTTTGGATTTGAGAATGGGTTTGGGTTTAGGCTATAGGTTTTGGTTTTAGTTTAAGTTATAGGTTTTGGTGTAGGTTATAGGTTTTGGGATTTGAGAATGGGTTCGCGTTTAGGCTATAGGTTTTGGTTTTGGTTTAGGTTATAGCTTTTGGGATTTGAGAATGGGTTCAGGTTTAGGTTATAAGTATAGGTTTAGGTTAGGTTATAGGTTAAGGTTTAGGTTATGAGTTTAGGTTTAGGCTAAAGTTTAGGTTTAGGGAATTGAGTTTAGGGAAAGGTTAGGTTTAAGTTATAGGTTTTGAGATTTGAGAACAGTTTTAGGTTATAAGTATAAGTTTAGGTTAGGTTATATGTTAAGGTTTAGGGATTTGAGTTTAGGTTATAGGATTAGGTTTAGGTTAAGGTTTAGGGATTTGAGTTTAAGTTATAGGCTTAGGTTTAGGTTTTAAGTTTTACGTTTAGGTTTAGGTTTGGGTTTGGGTTTTGGAATTTGAGAATGGGTTCGAGTTTAGGTTATAGATTTTGGTTTCAGTTTAGGTTATAGGTTTTGGGATTTGATAATGGGTTCGGGTTTAGGTTATAGGTTTTGGTTTCGGTTTAGGTTATAGGTTTTGGGATTTGATAATGGGTTCGGGTTTAGGTTATAGGTTTTAGTTTTGGTTTAGATTATACGTTTTAATTTAGGTTATCTGTTAATGGTTTAGGTTTAGGTTATAGGTTTTTGGATTTGAGAATGGGTTCGGGTTTAGGCTTCGAAATGATCCGTTTTTAATTTTTTTTTGGATAATGCTCCAAAATGATCTCGAAATATGGATGAACGTTGTGGATATAATAAATACATAACTGTGAGGCCCAATCTTAAACCCAAACCTAAACCTAAACTTGAAAACACAAACTTAAACTCAATCCCAAACCTGAACCCGATTTCCTAAACTTAAACCATAACCCATTCTTAAATCCGAAAACCTATAACCTAAACCTAAACCAAAACCAAAACCTATAACCTAAACCTGAACCCATTATCAAATCCCAAAACCTATAACCTAAACCAAAACCAAAACCTATAACCTAAACCCGAACCCATTCTCAAATCCCAAAACCTCTAACCTAAACCTAAACCTTAACCTAAACCAAAACCTATAACCTAAACCAAAACCAAAATCTATAACCTAACCCGATCCCATTCTCAAATCTCAAAACCTATAACCTAAACCTAAACCTATAACCTATAACCTAAACCAAAACAAAAACTTATAACCTAAACCCAAACCCATTCTCAAATCCCAAAACCTATAACCTAAACCTAAACCAAAACCTTAACCTAAACCTATAACTTATAACATAAACCAAAACCTATAACCTAAACTTAAACCTTAACCTAAACCAAAACCTTTAACCTAAACCAGAACCAAAACCTATAACCTAAACCCGAACCCATTCTCAAATCTTAAAACCTATAACCTAAACCTAAACCAAAACCTTAACCTAAACCTATAACCTATAACCAAAACCTATAACTTAAACCCAAACTCATTCTCAAATCCCAAAATCTATAACCTAAACCTAAACCAAAATCTTAACCTAAACCTATAACCTATAACCTAAACCAAAACCAAAACCTATAACTTAAACCCGAACCCATTCTCAAATCCCAAAACCTATAACCTAAACTAAAACCAAAACCTATAGCCTAAACCCGAACCTATTCTCAAATCCAAAAACCTATAACCTAAACCTAAACCTTAACCTAAACCGTTAACCTATAACCTAAATTGAAACCAAAATTTATAACCTAAACCCGAACCCATTCTCAAATCATAAAACCTTAACCTAAACCTATAACCTATAACCTAAACCAAAACCTATAACCTAAACCCGAACCCATTCTCAAGTCCCAAAACCTATAACCTAAACCAAAACCAAAACCTATAGCCTAAACCCGAACCCATTCTCAAATCCAAAAACCTATAACCTAAACCAAAGCCAAAACCCATAACCTAAACCGTGAAATGAACACGAAATCGCTAGGAATGACCGTGAAATGCATGGAAATGATGATGAAGTGAAGTGAAATGACCACGAAGTGCATGAAAATGGCCGTGAAGTGAAGTGAATTGACTGTGAAGTGCATCAAATTGACGTGAATGAACACGAAATCGCAAGGAATGACCGTGAAATGCATAGAAATGATGGTGAAGTTAAGTGAATTGACCGCGAAGTGCCTGGAAATGGCCGTGAAGTGAAGTGAATTGACCGTGAAGTGTGTCAAATTGATCGTGAATGAACACGAAATCGCCGAGAATGACCGTGAAATGCATGGAAATGACGGTGAAGTGAAGTGAAATGACCATGAAGTGCGTGGAAATGGCCGTGAAGTGAAGTGCGTCGAATTGACCGTGAATGAACACGGAATCGCTAGGAATGACCGTGAAATGCATGGAAATGACGGTGAAGTGAAGTGAAATGACCGCAAAGTGCGTGGAAATGGCCGTGAAGTGAAGTGAATTGACCGTGAAGTGCGACGAATTGACCGTGAATGAACACGGAATCGCTAGGAATGACCGTGAAATGCATGGAAATGACGATGAAGTGAAGTGAAATGACCACGAAGTGCGTGAAAATGGCCGTGAAGTGAAGTGAATTGACCGTGAAGTGCGTTGAATTGACCGTGAATGAACACGGAATCACTAGGAATGACGTGAAATGCATGGAATTGATGGTGAAGTGAAGTGAAATGAGCGCGAAGTGCGTGGAAATGGCCGTGAAGTGAAGTGAATTGATCGTAAAGTGCGTCGAATTGACCGTGAATAAACACAGAATCGCTAGGGATGACCGTAAAATGCATGAAAATGACGGTGAAGTGAAGTGAAATGACCGCGAAGTGCGTGAAAATGGTTGTGAAGTGAAGTGAATTGACCATGAAGTATGTCGAATTGGCCATGAATCAACACGGAATTGTTGGGAATGACCGTGACATGCATGAAAATGACGGTGAAGTGAAGTGAATTGATCGCGAAGTGCGTGAAAATGGTCGTGAAGTGAAGTGAATTGACCATGAAGTATGTTTTTAACCATCGACCCGATGAAATCTCAAAAAATTACTATGTTATTTGGCTAAATTAGCTTCTCCTTACCCAAAATCATATATGGTATGTTATATAACTCATTCTAGTTTAGGAGATATGCTTGTTAAATAAATAGACAAAGAAATGAATTAAGAGATAAAAAAATATTTTTATATACTTATGTATACATATTTATATAATTATGTATTTGAGAAAAATGTAAGGGAGAAAAAGTTCTTCCCATTTAAAAAAAAAAAAAAAAACTACAAAAAAAAATACAAAAAAAAATATAAAAAATAACAAAGAACTTATTGCTACGGATTTTAGCTACGGTTATTATCCGTAGCCATAGAGACCACCCTATGGGCATGCCCTGATAGATTGGCGTGGCCACGTCGGACAGGCCAGCAAGTAGCGGCGCCCCAACCCGGATAGACCCCATGGCTACGGATTAAGGTATCAATGACTATAATTATTATTTGTAGCTATAGATATGACCGCAGCAAATGACATTACCATTCTACTTTGAACGTCTACCATTGAAACCTTTTCAAGAGTCATGAAAGTTTTGGATCATTACGAAATTTATTTTTCTTATTCATCCAGGTCTTTGTAACCTTATGAATAGATTGGATGGAAAATAAATGTTATGGTGGGCCCTACAAAAGTTTCAACAGTGAAAATCAATTTTCTACTGCTCTTTGTGGTATAGTCTAGTTGACCTTCGAATGTGTTTTGTTTTTTTTTAGGATAATGCTCTGAAATGATCTCAAAATATGGATGACCGTTGTGGATATAATAAATATACAACTGATGGGCCCATGTAACGTTGATCTCCTTTGAACCGTTCGTACAACTGGGAGTTCGAGGAGCGTCAACGCTCGAAGGAAAAAGCAGGGGCATATTCGACCTTTTGCAAGCGTCCGTACACCCGGGGAGTATTATTGGAAAGTAAAATGGGGTGGGCTTCGTCTCGGGAATGGCCCATATAGTGGCCGTACAGTTGGAAATTTCTCATATACACTGGTCAAAGCATGTGTCACGCACAAAAAAAAGTCTGGCACGTGGGACGCACGTGGACAGAAAGAAGGGCTGTTGATACGTTTTTTTATTAATGTGACGGGAAAGACTGGTCAAGGGTTTTGATCTTAAAAAATGGCCCTGAAAGAGATGTTTATGTTCTGAATAACGGCTATCAATTGGCTGGGCCCATCACTAGGCCAGTGAATCAGTGATGTTCGGCCCTACGATGGCCTAACCTATATTGCACGTTGAATCAGTTCTCCTCTGACATCCATCAGTATAGCTTTTTTCTGTTTTTTGGTTAATTGCAACTAGCTGCTCTCAGTTATATGAGAATTATATAAACCTCCCTTTGTTTTAAATTATTACAGATACCTCCTGTACTTCATAAATTTCTCTATTTTTAGTTATTGCAGACACCTCCCTTGTTTTAATCATATACTGCGTCGTTGTCTTTTAAGGATGTAGGCGTCCTGCACAGCTGTCTCTAGCCATGAAAGAGTGATATATGTGAGCCAACCGTATTTATCTATGCCTGCTATGCCTATTCTAAGATCATTTTAAAGTATTAAGATATGAGTTCAAAGATGAGGTAGATCTAGCACACAAAGGTACCACATCATAGATGACTCTTGCATTTAATGTAACGCGAAATAATTAGTATTTAATGCTTTAAGCATTCAATGCAATTGAGGTTGCTAATTGGTGTGGTCCGTCTCAATGTTAGATTTATCTCATTTTTGGAGTTATACCTTAAAATAATATAAGAAAAGAGATAAATGATGTAAATAAATAAATACATCAATGAGTTCTTATAAAGATTTGCCTATACATGCCCAGAGGCAAGTCGGGTAGGACGTCATCTACTTCCAATTTTTGAGCAATTGACTATTCATTCCTATCTAATAGACAACTAGCTGTTAATGTGTGAGCTTATTGGTTCGTGTATGTCATTCAAGCCATTCAATGAGGTTGCATAATGAGATTTGAACAGTTAAAAAATTAGGTTGATCCACCCTAATGTGGAGATTTTTGAGTGGTTATTAACTTATTCTATAATGTGGCCCACTTGATATTAGGGATGTAAATCAAGTTGTGTCGGGTCAAGGTATAAAGTAAAAATATTTTATCATTTGGTATAAATTCCTTTAAAACCTCCAAGTGGTTCCAATTGAAGGGGTGTACTCACAATAACAAAATTGTAACATAAATCTTTACACTTGTTAAAAAATATAAGGGGTTATTTACAATTATTTATTATTTATTATTTTGTAAGGTTGCGGGGAGCCCATTAGGTGCGGTAGTGGGTGTTTACCTGACCACGGGGCCACATTGACGTACTTGTTGTATATCCACACCATCCATCAGTTTTTCTAACTCATTTTAGTAGATGGAACAAAATATAGATAAGATCCAAATCTCAAGTGGACCACACCATAGGAACAACAGTGTTTGAATGCCTACCATTAAAAACTTCATATGGCCCACTGTAATTTTTATTTGTCATCCAACCTGTCGATAAGGTCACACAGACCTGGATGAAGTTAAAAAATAAATATCAGATTGATATGAAACTTTTGTGGCTCACAGGAAACTTTTAATAGTCAATCACCACTGTTTGTTGTGGTATGGTCCACCTGAGATTTGGATCTGCTTCAGTTTTGGGAGCACACACTAAAATGAGCTGAAAAAACTGATGGACGGCCTGGATATAAAAATCATAAATCAAGATGGGCCCACAGTCAGTGAAACTAATCCGCTGCCGACACACCAAGCCACCCACCATGTTCCATGGATTTAATATAAATATATACTAACGTAACATCACATAACTATAAAAGAAGGGAGAATGATTACATACGTTCACACATGAGTTTCCGTACGTTTGAGTTGTGTGGGACTGGACGTGATATATCCGTGCCATCCAAACCGTCCATTAGATTCAACCCTGTTAAACCTGGAGCTTAAAATCAATCGTAATAAAAAAGTCAAGTGGGCCACACCACTGGGGACAACCTAGAGCATTGGAGATGCAGGCAACCATCCTAGAAACTTTCTGATTGTGTGTGGGTCCAAAGTGCTGTGTGGAGGCCATTCAAGCCATTCAGAAAAATGGCCCACCAGGATGAAGAGACGCCCCAGAATTTTAGAACATTACATAAGTCAGTGGGTCCCACAGGTGAGTCACGTAAATTTTTGGAAACGGATTGGCTACTCCCCGTCACCAGCCAATGGCTGATGGTCGGTTCTCTGTGGGTCCCACCATGATGTATGTGTTTCATCCATGCCGTCCATCTATTTTTCTAGATCATTTTAGGGTATTAGACCAATAACGAGGTATATCCAAATCTCAAATGGACCACATTACAGAAACAGTGTTGAATGAACGTTGACCATTAAATAAATTTTTGGGGCCATAAAAGTTTTGGATCAAGCTGATATTTGTTTTTTCCCTTCATCTGGAGTCTGTATGACCTAATCAACAGATTGGATGTCAAATAAACAGTACGGTGGGCCTTAGGAGTATTTTAATGGTGGATATCCAATCACTATTGTTTTCCTGTGGTGTGGTCCACATGATATTTATATCCCTCTCATTTTTGGATTGAAGCCATACAATGATCTGTAAAAATGGATGAAACACATGCATCATGGTGGGCCCACAGCGCACCGACCAGCAGTCACCGGGCTAGTGGCAGGGGGGAGTCGCCAATCCGTTTACTAAATTTTTATTTTTTTCCCTGCAGTGTGGCCCACCTATGTTTTGGATCAGCCCCATTTTGGTCTGTGATTACGGGTTCCATGCTTCCGTGATCCAGAGCCTTGGTCTGATGCAATCCACGTGCATGGACCATGTCCAAAAATCTCCCAGGTAGAAAGATCCTAGCCACCAATCTTTTGGCCATTCACAAGTTGAATGTGGACCTTTGCTGTATGTCGCTGCCAACCACATATTTGCAGGCCCCAAAAATGAAGGGTTAGGATTGAAATATCCCGTAGTTCATGGCAGTGGGCCCCAACTGATCAATGGTCTATGGTCACAGAACCATGGACCACACTTCGCAACTGAGATCCGTCCGTCCAAAAATAGATGAAGCACCATCATTATCACCCACCTGCCACTTGAGTAGAGCATCAGGACCATGAGAACAGTAAACCCCAATGAAAGATCGCCTAGGACGAAATCAGGCTGTTTGGATCATCAGGTGGGCCACACCATTGGAATCAATATCAACCTACGAGATCTGACTCAATGTATAGGTGTGGCCCACAAACTAATCCGATCACCCTGATTTTCGACAAGGGTGATCTTCATGGTAGGGCCTATCGTTTTAATGGTCCTGATTTGATGGGAAGGATGGTATGGTACGACAAGTTGTGGTTGCGTTCGCCGTCAATGATCAGTTCTTCTGCTAACTAACGGGCCCGTGCTTGTGGCCCACTCCGGCCCGCATATTCAACGGTCTTGACTCGAGTAGTTTATAATGGGCTTAGTGTGGCCCACCCTATTCTCTGATCATGGGCTTCCTTTACAGACCTGTGGGGCCCACCGTGATGTATGCGACTACATCCACGCCGTACAGTCCACATTTTTGGAAATGATGGTGATTCGTCATCCTCGCACGTGACAATCATGTACGACTACTAGACCATCTAACCTGTGTGGCGTATTGTGGATAGAATATATCTCTAAAATCAGACTGATGAAGGAATCCTAACCATCAGATGGATGGTTGAAATTAAACTAATGAGTGGTCCACATCTAAATGGAAAAGGCAGTTGGTTATATGATCTTTACTTTATGTTCTTCACCATTGACTATTATATCAGAGGTTGGACGGTCTGGATCTCTATATTACTGTGTCGTGTGTACCGTTGAATTTGCACCTCCATTTTCAAATGGTGTAAACTATCATAATACCTGAGCAGTGTGGACGCGGATTGCGTACTGCGCGACTCGGTCATGGCAGGGGTTCTGTGGACCCACCGATCTATATGTTTTATCCACACCGTCCATCCATCTTTTCAGATCATTATAGGGTCTGAACCCAATGTTGAAACCTTCCTAGGTCTCACCTTGACCTGTTCATAATGTCATATAGACCTGGATGAAGGGAAAACATAAATATCGGCTCGATCCAAAACTTCTAGGGCTCGAAAGAAGTTTTTAATGGTAAGCGTTCGATTAAATCTGTGTGGTCAACTTGAATTTGGATCTTCCTCATTTTAGGTATGTTATATTAAAATGATATGGAAAAATTGATGGACGGCGTGGATAAAACAATACATCATGGTGGTCCCCACAGAGCCCCTCTCAGGACCGGACGCAATCCGCGTCCCATTTTAGTCAAGCGTAGTTCCGGGGATTTTGTGGTAGTTGGAAGGTGGAACAAGCTTGAAGCTAGTTTGACTGGTGCTGCTGACTGCACTCGAGCGCATGCATTCTCTCTTGCTAGTCGACCCTTACACGTGCTAACTTGGCACGCATGCATGATATCTGAGGCAATGATCAATATCATTCGACGGAGTAGATTCCACAGGTAGGTGAGCTGATTAAGTAGGTCACAAGTATACAAAAAAATGGACGGTTAAAAGAAATTGACCAACAGTCATACGTTAACGCTACAGGTTTGGCGTGCTTTCGGACGTAGAAGATTCCTGATTTTTTACAGAGGCCATCTATAAGTGGGCCCCACGTGATAAACGGCTTGGATTGTGCCCACGGTCGCCACGTTGGCTAGTACATGGAAATCTGTACTCACTGGAATGCACCTTGCATTTCTCCGGTTTAGCCCTTACTGAGGGTTGGCTTGTTTGGACAGTAATCTAGTGGGCCCCACTGTTGATGGGTGAGAGCCAAAAATCAGACCTAATTCCTCATTAGATTTCATTCTTTAATCATGTTAGCTATAACGGTCCAATTTCTTAAGCTTTTTAAATAAGCGGCTTGATATTGTTTAAGAGGAAAGAAGGAACGAAAGGGCCTGCAGAGACAGAATGTCAAAGAAGCGTAGTAGGTACACGTCACACAAAACAACGGTCAGGGAAATTTTGGAGCTGGGCCCACCCATTCTATAAATCCAAACCAAAGACAATACATCTAATCAATGGAGAGACGTATGTCCTTCGTAGAAAGTGATGACTTTTGGACTTTTGATGCAAGATTTTCCAAGACAGCAGATTGGGCCCATTATAGATGGATTATGGCCTGTAATCTCATTGACCAGCTGATCTTAGCCGTTACATTTGACCAATGAGTTTTTGACAGCTAAACGTTTATCACATTTGCATAAATTATTTAGTTTTTGTGTGTCCTTACATGGATCACTAATGCATCTAGTCTGTACCTGTCTTTGCAATGTATGTCCTCTCTCTCTCTCTCTCTATATATATATATATATAATAGTTTGGTTATTACTCATTGCGACTACGTGTACGTAGAATGAATTTGGTTGAGATGGATTTGCCAGAAGACTTTACCGTGCTCCTTGATGCTAAATATATTATAACGCCTAACTTATTTATTCCTCAGGAAACTTAAAATATTTTCATGGGCATAAAAAATATTGTGATGAAAAATAGATAAGTTGGGATAACTTATGTGGACACTTGCACTGACAACACACTCTCAATTGATGCATGATATATATTAACTCAAACGTGGTATGATTTACATTTGGAATTGTTATTAGTTGATAATATCGAAATCTATAACTAGTTAGACATCGTAGGCTTAGAATCAATATAAGGACTAAAGATGATCAAACTGAAATGACTCCTATGGTTGATTTATCATTGATGATTTTGAATAAGGGGTTAAACACTATTTTTTACTAGTGTTCATGTATAATCTTTATTTTATGGATTTAAAGTTTTTTTGAAGACTATTTAGTTTTAAAAACATAAAACTAAAGCAATTATACCGCAATCGTGACCATAGAGATGGGGTGCCCAATATTAATCATGACTGATAAGATAATTATTGTAAGATTTTAAGAAAAAAAAAAAATTACATAAGGAAAGTATAAGAAATAAAATATTATAATTAGAAATTGAGATGGTTGAAATTGTGTGAAATAGGATACTATGACACGCAAAAGCTTGCAGAGCTAAGAAATGATAGTTACGTCATGAGGGGTGATTAGAACCAAGTAAAAATTATATCTTTAAAGACACAATTGCTTACTTAAATTAATATGCAAATTAAACTAAGTAAGACAATTAAATATAAGGCTTCCAAACTAATAGAGAATCCAATCACATAGATTACAAAAAATGTGGTAATTAAATAACTAGTCTATAAATATAATAGTGTAGATGTGTATGTGTGATATACTATCTATCAACTCCTAACATTCATCTAATCATGCATACATATAATTGAACATTCAATTATATAAGCATACTTAAATAGGTGCTTAAAGATTAACTAAAATAATTTTTTTTCAATTAGCTCAAGATTGACTAAAATTCAAAAATCTTGAATAAAATTTAAGCTTTGAAAGAAGTTTATCATGACAGAATTCACAGATCTCAATAATTTGACCAGAAATGTGTCTTAGTATAAGGCTCCGTTTTAAGAGTCAGTGCGACAAAAGTATTCGTCAGCTGCAACTGAAGTAGTGGTTAAACAACCATTTATATGCTTGACATTACTTAAAGAAAATGCAGCATAATCTTCTAATCATAAAGTTTAAAGAATGCACACTTTTGATATTACTCACATTGACAAAATATTTAATATCATGTTAACCAATAAATTTATCGAAATTCATATTAACTATAAGATTTCGACAGTTGAAGAATTGAAGAAAATTAATTACTATAAATGACACTGAATTCAATTGCATTCCACCAATAAATGTTTTGTTTTAATGAATGTTATTAAAGACAACATCGATCAAGGGTTGCTTAAGTCCCTAGAAAAAAAAGAAGCAATGTTAATTAATACTAATTCGTTTTCATCTATTAAGGAGATTAATGTAGAGACCATTAATCCTCAAAGGATAATTCGAGTGCAATAAAAATTGATCTTAGAATTCAAATAAATCAAGTCAAGAAGCGAAATTATGATAAAATGAGAATGAGGCCTAAACTTACGGTCGAATAGATCGAAGCACATGTAAAGGTAATAATTTCAAATTATCATCACCTTTGTGAGAAATGTGCAAGACCGATTAAATCAAACCTGAGATTTTATCAATCAAAATATCAAATACGATAATTGATCAAATTGAAACTATGAAGAAAGAAATTTCTTTTACACACAAAGGGTTAAACATGTCAGTGATGATCACCCTGACCTCTTTTTAAGGTAAATGATGGTTAAACATTGGCTTACTCGAGAAGTAGTTTGGAAAAGGCCAAGTCATTCAAAATTTTCAGCAGTACTAGAAGGGATTACTCGTACTCATAAATGACGTTGGAAAATTGTAAATGGTATATTTTAGATCTAACACCCTATGTTGTCAAATTTTGTAGTGACAAACCACTTAAAAGTGATTGATGAAAGTTTACTTTCAAGTTTAATAGATGGAAAGTTCACCTTCATTTGAAGATGAGTTTTTGTGTCATCTACATCAACAATCTAAAGCTTATACATCTTCAAGTTGAAGAGCATATTCAACTGCGAAAGATCATACACAAGTCAAAGTTTAATACAACTTCATATATAAGCTTAAGTCCAAGCTCAAGTACAAGTACACAAGCTCAAGTCCAAGCTCAAGTACAAGTATACAAGCTCAAACTCAAGTGCTCAAGCTTGAGTTTAAGCATTCAAGCTCAAGATTCAAAGTGTACAAGTTCCAAACTTCAAAGTACTTCAAGTATTTTATCTACCAAAGCGATCGAGTTGACAAGTCCAATGCTCACATTTCAAGTATACATGATCTTAGAAAGACCTTATGATTAGGTTATTAATGTTGTATGTTTATATTGGGTCATATTACTTATTTTAGGCTTTGCTTTGACTAGTCCTAGTCATTATTTGACTAGTTCATGCACTGGCTCGACCAATTCAGAATTTTTCTCGACCAATCTAAGATTTTACTTAAAAAATTAGATAAAGTTGTTTGGTCTATGACCAGTTGAGTACTCTGCTCGACCAGTCATGGAGACTGGCTCGACCAGTCGAGCAGACTCGATTCAAACTTTAGCAATGCGAATTTTGCCCACTCGACCAGTCGAGTGCGTGCTCGACTAGTTGAAAGTCTGTTTTATCTGATTGTGCCAGAAAATTTGAAAGTTGGTTCTGCTAGGACCAGTCGAGCCGAACCTTAGACTAGTCGAGGGAACTGAATTACAGCCTATAAATAGAGGACATTTCTCAGATTTTTATCTTCAGTTCTAAGCTAATTCAAGCCATCACTATGAGAGATTTGTCCCAACTATTGTGAAGCTATTGTGAGACATTTACAATCATTTTAAATAGTTTTTTGGTTTCTTAATTTCTTGATCTTTTGTTATTCTATTCTACTTGGTACAAAGAGGATTTTTCTTTAACCCTTTTTGAGATCCAAGAAATTGAACCCAAGTAGTTAAATGTTTGATTTAATTAAAATTCATTTATGCATAGAACTCTTTCATTTGTAAGATTAAACATTGAACATCTATGTCCAAAAAGAATTAGTTCTATCGGGTTACATCGAAGAAAAATCATCAGATAAGTATATTTCATTTATTATATTGTGGTTTGTAAGATTGTCAGAAAATCTTTTATTTTGATTTTGACTGAGATAGCCAAAAAATCTCAGCATGTAGAGTTTTTGATTGTGATAGCCCATTGAAAACATAATTGTAAAGGTTTTAAAGTGAACCTTGAAAAACCTTCTTTCTTAGTGAAAGCCGATACCTCGTGGTTGTGGATATTGGGAGTGGAGTAGGGTGGCTATTTAAGAACAGTTGGTGTACACCCGAACTGCTATCGGAGTTTGGATGAGGATGGTGATGTATATGATGTGTTGAAAGTGGTATTTATTTTCATATACATGTGGTGAATGTTGTAATTGCCTGATTTATTTCTTTTGTCTTTGTATCAGTTTGAATTTTTGATACTTACTGATGTTTTAGAAATTAGGTTGTCCTACTATAAACCATTGGCTTCTGGTGTAAGGTTGTCCTTAGAACGACGTTTGTATCAACCTCTCAATACTTGTGCATTTGAGGTTGTTTTAGATTTATTCTATTTAAGTTTATTTTTTGCATTTTATTTTTATTTACACCCCCCCCCCCCCCCCCCCCCCCCCCCCAAGGACTTGGAGCTCGCCTTTTTCACAAATGTAGTAGGGAAAGAAATGAAGATAATTAGATATTGTATGGGATAAATCCTAGATGAAGTACCTACCAACCTGGTCAAAACTAGCAATGCCAAAACCAAAAGATGAAAGGTAGATATCAGTTAATATAATCGAACTTTATGCGGGGCTTGACTTGGTTAAAAATCATAATTATAATAAGACAGGAATAAATATGCAAGGATCGACCAAATATTTAAGTGAATAAGATTTTTCGGATGATCTTCTGATTAAAGAATTGCTTACAAAAGTAAGATTATTAGAACCAATCTCTTCTAAACTAAATGAAGCTAAAAATGAAGTTGATAAGCAACCGAATTCAAAGACACCTGAGGGTAATATTTGAATTCGATAATAAAGTTTGGCTCGTTCCCACAAATTACATTGGATTGTAATATGGTGTTGACCCTATCATTGAATTTTCAGGCTAAATCATCTCAACTGAACAAAATGAAAGGAGATGTAAAAGACTTAAGTCTTCCTATAATCAGACAACATGGTTCCCTTGACTTCGAGGATGATGCTTTACTTGCACAAGATTATATTTAATCATTTTTGTGTATTTCATCATCATTATAATATTTTGTAATTTTATGGAATCAAGACAGAATAGAATTGGTTTTGGCTGATAACAAACTATTTCTGGACATGTCTAACACGATCGATGTTTACTTATATGGAAATAAAATCAGACAAATATGATTTATAAGACATGATAAGAATAATGAACCAATTGGAATTGATGCTAGACTTAATCCAGATAATGTTGTATATGATATTACTACAATGATTTGACTAAATGAAGAGTTGTTAAAATTTATAATTCCATTTTGTGTGACTACAAGTTACATAATAGAATAAATTCAATGATGGACTGATCTTTGGTCAAGGCCGAGTTCACAACTAGAGTATAATGGCTCGAAGTGAGTTTGCGAAAATATGATAATGAAAGTTTTATTAATATACTTGAAATAGAGGTACCGGCTGATCAGATAACTGAAGATGGTAGTGAAATGAGGTATTTGAAACAAGCCCTAGAGAAATTGGAAGATTCTCAAGCTTGGGTTCAAGATCCTCTAATAGAGATAAATTTAAAAACAAAACAACATCCAAAGCCTATTTTATCAGTGGATTATTGGATTCTCAAATATAGGCTAAACTTATTACCTTAAAGAGTTCGTTGATTGTTTTGCTTGTGATTATCATGAGTTGCCTAAATTAAATTGAAATCCGATTGAACATAGGTTATCCATAAAAGAAGGTTATTGGCCACATACACAGCCACCTAGATAGATAATGGATGAAGTGACATAAAAAATAAAAGAAGAAATTAAATTACTTTTGAAAACATATTTCATTGAACTTATCAAATATGATGTATAAATTTAGAACACAGTACATATTATCAAGAAAGATGGTAAGTTGAGAATATGCATGACTTTTATAATTTAATTAAATCGAGCAATACTGAAGGATGGATATTCTATATCCATGGCAGATCAACTGATCGAACAGGCTATTGGACATCAAATGGTATCTTTTATGGATGGTCATTCATGATATAATTAAATAAACATTACAGTAAAAGATATTCCAAAAATAACCTTCATATGTTTTGGTCCTTTAGATATGTTTTACTAGGTTGTAATACCATTTAGGCTTTAAAATACAAGAATTACTTATTAGAGATGTATGAATGCTATTTTTCATGATATGATTAGCTGATTAATGAAAATCTATATTGATGATATGGTGGTTAAATCGGTCAATTTAAACAAACATTTTGACCATTTACGAAATTCATTTGAAAGAATGGAGATTCATAAATTAAAGATGAACCTTCTTAAATATGATTTTGATGTATCGATCAATTTCTTTTATGAATTTCATGGTACATAAAAGATGAAATAAAATCGATCAGTGTAAGATGCAAGTAATAATAGAAGTTCGATAGTCGAAAAATAAAACTGAGTTACAAAGGTTTCTTGAAAATGTTAACTTTATGCAATGATTTATTTCCAACTATTTTGAAAAACTAATGTGTTTTATTCTTTATTGAAGTTAAAATAAGAAGATGAGTTTAGATAGGAGGCAGAATGTTAGTTGGTTTTTGATGGCATTAAAGATTATTTGTGTAGGCCGCCAGTGTTGAAGCTACCACTAAAGAGTTAACTGCTCAAGTTATATGTCGTAGCTTCTATAGAATGATTAGAGCCTTACTAGCATAAGATGACGATGATAAAAAATAGTGCGCAATCTATTATTTTATTCGAATATTGTTAGGTACCAAGAAATGATATTTTATTATAAAAAAATTATGTTTATTATTGTACTTCGCGACTATAAAATTATGACATTATTTATTGGCCAAAATAGTTAATGTGATTGTAGTAACTGATTTAATAGAATATATGTTAAATCAACCATTTTTTAATAGTTAAATTGGTAAATCGATTCTCGCATTATCTGAGTTTGATTTAGTATATGTGTTTGTAAAAGGATAGGCCATAGCAAATTTTCTAGTTGATTATTCTTCAAACATAGAAAGTCGATTTCCTTTAAAAGCATTAAATTTATGTGGTCTATTGATCATTTTAGATACTGATAATTGACGGTTCAGGGACTGATAAAGGATCAGGAGCAAAGATTGTCCTAATTGATCTAACTATTAGAAAATAAGAATTTTCATTCCAACTTAATGCTGAGAATCAAATATTGTATAATTTTTCCTATTTATCTCTTGGTTTTATGAACATAAATCATCTTAATATTCTATTTTACTCATGCATGTGTTGCAAAGTGAATTTAAGTGCTTGGATTGAAAAAGGGTGCTAAAAAGTATGGATTTTATGTTTAAGATTTATCAAGGAAAGGGATGGATCTTAGGAGACTAAGATTGAAGCATTCACATGAAAAAAATTCAAGAAAATCAAGTGACGAATGAAGAGAATCGAAGATTTGAAGTGAAGAATCCTAAAATCATCATGAAAAAGTTTATTTTGAAGTTGTGAAGTTTATTTTGAGAAACTGCGTAGCAAGAAGTCTGTTTTAAACGAACTATGCAGCGAGAAGTTTATTTGGAAAAATATGTATATTTAAGGCAGTTTCTATGATTTTCAACTTTGTACGAAATTTGGAATTTTCTACTTAGAAATAGGGTTTCTTGAAGCATTCCTAAACATTATTCAAGGCATCCTAAAGTAAAATTTAGAATTTTTAAAGAGTTTTTAGTTTTATTAAAGCTTTATAAGTTTTTTTTTTTTTTAGATCTTTTCTATTTGCATTTTTTTCTTTCTTATTTCTTTTTATTTATGTAATTTAATTATATTTTTCTAAATTCCTTCTAGCCCAAGTTAGAAGGGAATCACATGGGTTTAATAATTCTTTACAATTATGATGATTGATTATTTTGATGATGAGAAGAATGGTGTATGCATGTTGTCTATTATTTAGGTTTTATTTTTTATCCTCTTGTGAGATCCATATGTTTCCATCATATGAGATCCACATTGATGGGTAAACTTACCCTAAATCAATCAGATTTCCTAGATAGGAGAAGTTCTCAACCTGTTATATTTTTATGATTTTCATTATCTTATTGATTTTGAATTCTTAAAATCACTGACGCTTGAGAATATATGTTAATGATGCAAGTCTATGATTTTCTAATATTTCATATCATTTTTTAAAATATTTAAATTATCTTATTTTTCGACCGGGCTGACCATAGTGCTCAGATCGTAGTTGTGTTATCCAAGTCATCATGATTTTGGAACATTACCTATGTGTGGAACTTTGAAGCTTTGGGTGTTATTTTATTGAATTACATCCATTCAAAAATTCTAAAATCAAATCATCAGTTTAATTTTTATTACTTAATTTTTTTTGCATTTTATTTTTTTTACTTCTTACAATTCATCTCCTCGTGAGATCGACCCTGTATTCACGGAATATTACTTACGAACTTCTGTACTTGGAGGGAAGCAATCACTTAAGTTTGATTGCACCAATAATTAAGCTGAATACGAAGTTTTGATAATCCATTTAGAGATGTTGATCAATTTATGAGAAAAAAGATGTATTGATTATGGATAATTTGTATTAGTAATAAAACAATTAATGGATTTGTTTAATTGTACAAGTGCTGCTCTACAGTCATATAATCTTTTGACGACATAATTGCTAAGTAAATTATATGAAGTTGAGTTAAAACATATAACTTGAGAAAATAATATTGATGCAAATGAGATGGCACGTTCAGCATCAAGGCTTTTAATTGCCTAGGGATTTTAAGGAAGAATGGTGACTGTTCAAAGGAATTCATTACCCTCATTTTTCAGAGGGAACCGACTAAGAAAATTTGCCAGGTCGAGATGAGAAATGATGATTGGAGAGCTCCAATCATAGAAAATCCTTGTTCCCATAGACATAAATCGACCTTGATATTAAGAGGATGAATGTTAATTATGTACTGATCGATAATGAATTATATTGAAAATGGGTCAATGGAGTATTATTGCGATATTTAAGTAAAAATGAATTTATGTTGGTTGTGGGTGAAGTGCATAATAGAATTTGTGGAGCACACTAGGTCAGAAGAAAAATGATGCTTGCACTTTGATGATATAAGTATTTCTGGACGAGTATGTCAGGCGATTGTAACCAATATGCTAAAGGTCATGAAATATTTCAAAAATATGGGTAAGTACAATATGTGCCTGTGACTAAATTACATCTTATTATCAAACCTTGGCCATTTTGAGGATAAGCGATTTGATAGGAAAAATTCATCATCCTTTATAAAAAAAGCATCATTTTATTATTATAGTAGTCGATTATATCACCAAATGAGTAGAAGAAAAAATATATGTTAGAAATAAATCATTAAAAAATTATTGAGTTCGTCGAGACTCAAATAATTAATTGGTTTAAAATTTCTAAAACAATCACTATGGACCGAGGAACATCATTGTCATAAAAGCAGGTCAAGACAATGGTTGATCAATGTAAAATCAAACTGTTGCATTCATCACATTACGATGCTCAGGCCAACGGCTAGGCCAAGGCTAATAATAAAATCATTACGAATATTTTGTGAAAGATGATCGATAAGAATTCCAAACAATAGTATATTAAGTTATCAGAAGCTCTTTCGGCTTATCACAACTCATTTCGAACAATCATAAGGATAAGTCCATTCAAACTTGTGTATGTACATGATGTTGTGTTACCTTTAAAGGTGATTATACCATCATTACGGGTAGCCTATCATGCTAATTTTTCGGCGACCAAGTTCACATAAACTGTGCTGGTTGAACTCAATGACTTTAATGAAATACAGATAAAGGCCTTAAATTCTATTATGACAAACCAGGCTAGAGTTACTCGAGCATACAATAAAAAAATGAAAAAAGAAGGCTTTTGAATAAGGCGATATGATTTAGAAAGTAATATTTTCTCTTGGAACTAAGGATACTAAGCTTCATAAATGGTCACCTACATGGGATGGACCATTCACGGTGATAAATGTTCTCTATGGATGAGCTTATATCCTCTGTGATATTATTAGAAAGATAGTAAAATGTACGATAAATGGTCAATTTTTAGAAGCATATTATCTCAGTTTGTGAGAGATGGAAAGACCAGTCTAAGTGATGGTTAGAATAGTCACAAATGATGTGTAAAAACTGAAATCGGTCGAAAAACAAAAGTAGACATATATATTCTATTATAAGGCTGAGAACGATAACAAAATATGATCGATCAGCTGATTACATATCTTTATTTATATATTAGAAAAAAGAGAGAAAAAAAAAGGATCGACCGGAATGTAACTTAGGCATAAACAGTCTTCATCTCATCAAATTTCTTAGTGATACATTCCCTGATGAGTTCAGTCATTTACCTTTGAGCCTTCTAGAACTTTTCACTTTCCATAATATGATTGAGGAAGTGCATGATTTAGTTAATGTGGTGACCGATGTCATCAACTTTATGCTTTGCCTCTCTCTTCCTTTCACTGCTCTCGTGCGACCAAAATTGATAAAGATCAATCTGATAGTTGATGAAGTTCAGAAGAGTTTGGGTGTACTTCGAACACCTTCTGGGGTAGATGTACTTAGTCTCCTGAAGGTTGTCATCAACTTCTTTGTGTTGACCTTGCAGAGTTCTTAGTATCACTTTGCTAAAATGATGTTGTCAAGTTCAATACATGCGATTATACTAGGCCCAATCGAATTGATTGGAGAGTATATTTGTTTCCCTTTGAATGGTAGCACACTCATTTGCATGAGCATCGAGAATTTTCAAATCCTTTTTGGCAACAAAGTATGTATCGTTGATACTATAAATTTTAGTTAAAGCATCTAATAGCTTGTCTAAAGGAACATCACTCATTGTAGTCATTCGAAGGTCACGAACGAAAGGATAAATATCATACTAAATGGTAGAGTGAGTGAAAGCATTAATGTCTAGGAAAATAATTTCCCTCAAGAAAGCTTGAGCTCGATCAATAGGAGACATATGTACAACAATCATTGATAATAGAAAGCAAGAGCTTTTGAAGATTGGAAAGTAAAGAAATTTGAGTGCGTATGGGAGAAAGTATTAAGAATTCCTTTATATAGGCACTTAAATGGATAGTTACACTAGAATATGAGGCGTTGTGATGGTTGAAGTGCCCCATTAATGGCATGAAATGTTCTCTAAGAAGAGGAAACAAATGAGTGTATGATTCCTCATGTATGTGCCATATCATTAGCACAGTTATGCCATACACACAGGAAAAAAGTAAAGTACTTGAGATAATGCAAGAGCAGATGAACAAAAAATATTATTGCCAATTGTATTAAAGATAAAGAAAAAGTACAGAATGATAAAAAATAGGTACAAAGCAATTAAAATTCAAATGATGAAAAAAAGACAAATACTTCTTGAAGCTTCGACCACTTAGCTTCCTTCTGATGAAGAGCAGCTCTGGTTTTAGCTTATGAGTGTGTTTGTAACACCACAAAAATTTAGGGGCCGTATAAGAACTCGACTCCTAAATTTTTAGGTATCATGGGTGCCCTAATGGGCTTCATATTTTGATTACATTTGGATGATCTCATAAACAATGAAGGATTTAACAAGGCATGAAGTATAAATACATCATAAAGCAGTATTAATTGCCACTAAATTAAAAATATACAAACGACGAATTCAAAATCATCTAAATATGGAACTAGTCTCACCCATACATGACCCAAGGTAACTAGGACCCTGGTCCATACCCCGTGGCGGCCCAAACTCAACTAAAAAGATCTGCCGAAAGTCTGGAAGCAAGAAAGCTTCTCTTCCCTATCCTTGCTCACCTTTCTCGACTTGTCGAGCTCCACCTCACCTGCATCTAGTAAAGAATCTGGTTGGTATTTTAAAACACCGTCTCAGAGTGGGAGTGAGTGATCAACTCAGTGGGTGCTATTAATCTTAAGTTACAACATGCATCAATTATAATATGAATTTAATGAAACACAACCAATCATTAACAGCTAACAACTCTTATTAAAATACATACATGCGGAATGATATGATGCATGCCCTCACCACAACGCTCCCTCGAGCGACTCCATCTAACGTTCGTGTATGTCAGCACTCCCTCAGAGCGACCTCGACTTCTGAGTCACCGCCTTAACTAATGCGATGCAATACGATCGTGTTAGCCGAGTTATTAGTTAAGTCTATTCATCCAGCAAGTTGGGGAATCTAATACACCTCACGTATCAATGCCCTAAACGAGTTTTAAGATGAAGACCCCCCAATGCGTGAGGCCGAGACCTCACGGTTCGTGATCCCGTCGGGTTCCTCATCCCCGACTTCAAGTACATGAGGAGTGCTGAGAGAAAGGGATCGCTTGCGATCACTACGGGGAGACGCGACACCCCAGCGTAGGCTGAAAGCTCGGACACAGTGTCCCATTCCACTATGCCCGGCTCACGAGGCTGTGGACCAGTTTCAAGTAGGTTATTAATGGGCTACAATGGTTATAGGGTGGTTTAAGTTTCATACATGTGTGAGCAATCAGGGTTAACATTCAAGGTTCGTCAGACAGAAGATTAAATCGCAAGAGTTAGGCAAGCGTGAGACGAGTGACATCGGGCTCAAGAGACCCATGTAGTCAAACTACAGCCACCCGAACACACCCGCCCAAATCCATAGGTTTAGTCTCGAGACGATCCTACCATCGGGACCACCTTCACTCTCCTCATGATTCTGGCCAACCCAAGGGCACGAATAGAGATTCATAGCATACCGACTAACAATGTATCGCTAGAATAAATAAACTCATGTTCTCACACATATCAACATATAATTCATATTCTCATAGCAAGATAGGCTAATCATATCAAGAAACAAGTGCATGTGAGTGTGTGTGTGGGTGAGAAAGTTAAGCACTTTCTCCATCTCAAGAATTCACATACATAAGAGTAATGAAATCATACATGCTATGAAGTGACAATTCATGGAAAAAATCAACAAGGCATAAGCATAAACATTCAATCACCAAATCATGTGAGAAACAAGGACAACGTTATGAGAAAGTGCTTGTATACTATTCCATACAATTTTCAATAAGCATGCAATTCCTAAGGATTCTCTAGGTTCTCCAAAAATGACATATAAGCAATCAAAATCATTAAACTCATAATGGAATTGGTGCTAAGCCACCTAAGAGCAATAGTCCTCACCTTCGGATCGTTGGAGGCTTGATAGACGACCTAGAAATGAGGGTTTGGGGGGTCGGCCGGTCAGAATCCCTAAAGCAAGCTCTTGCATGTGAGAAATTCAATCCAAACCGTTCTCAATACATGGGTTTCAAGAAAAAGTGTGAAAGATCTTACCAAGATACTTTATGGAATGATTATTGTGGTGGTGGAATAGGATTTCCTTTGGAGAAAGGAGTGGGGAGTTACAATGCTTAATCTCCTCGGCCTCACCACGATATAGGGTCCACCTTGGATCTCTTCTACACCCTCTCTTTCTTCTCTCCTCTTTACTCCTTGGTGGTTGGGGTAAAAAGGAGAGTTGTGAGAGAGTTAAAGATGGGTTGTTGGAGAATGGAGAAAATACGAAGGAGGGAGCTTGATTATTGAAGATTGAAGGAAGTTATGAGGGGGATTTATTATTGGAGAATGGAAGCGGAAATGAGGGAGAGGGATTTATTGTTGTTGGAGAGTGGTGAGAGATATGAGACAATGGCTAGGGTTTATTTCCTAGAGTTGGGCCCTTTGGCCCCAAGTTTCCTCAAATTTCTAAAATATTCACTAGAACTATTTATTGGTGTTGGGGTGACCCTAACACTCCTTTGTCCTCCAAAATTGGTGTGAAGGTGTCTCATGACCTAATGAGGGGTCATGCAAAGTTTGGGGACAAACGGATTAACGAAGGTGGGGTTTGATCATACGGTTCCGATCTTCAAATGGCCCTGTAGGGACCGTTCTACTTGTTGGGGCAGTTCTGGTGGTCCCCTGGTCATGAAACTTAAAAGGTAAGTGGTCCATGGCCCGATGAAGGGCCATACAAAATTTGAGAACGATCGGATATGGGGTTTGGTCGTACGAGTCCGATTTGTGATCAACGGTTACCGTGTCACGATCGGGTCTCAGATTTTGTGGACGGGTGTAGGACACTACATTAGACCTTCACCATAAATTTGGAAGGAATCAGAAGGCTGAAAAGCCCAAAGTCTTAGTTTCATTATCCCGTGCCAGATTTCAACTTTAGCCTTGAGTGGGTTGACATGTGCTGTAGTAACGACTCGAATAATTAAATTTCAGGTGTCCAATGAGTTTGTGGTCCATGATGGACCACAAGCCCAGTGAAATATATGTTTCCTTAAATTTTTATAATTTTTCAACCTTTCTGCACCGCGGTATAGTCCGTATGGGCTGATCTTAAGTGTAAAGGGTCATCTGGCTTGGCGGCCAGCACTAGGCCCTATCATGACCTGTCTGGTCTACTCTAATGGGATAATTCTAGTTTAATTAACTTGTAGTACCCCACTACGAGTGACTTAAATGAATGGTCCTACAGTAAATCCTATGTGGATGCCCCAAGACACTATTCTGATTGGATAGGACATTACAAGGGTTGATTTGGTCTATTGTTAAGATTCAGGTCTTATCTGACTCAGCTTTGGTTAGATCTTTAATTTAGTTATGCTCGTCTTGATTAGTTAACTACAGGTCGGTTAGATTTGGGTCCTATGTGAGTAAATCATGGGGCTACACCTGATGTTCAAGTGATCGAGCGGATTCGGTGGTTTCCTACGGTTGATTAATCGGACTCGTGCGGTTCTTTACTGGTACTACCCCTGTATAGACTAACATTGAGTGCTAATAGTCATTTAAGTGATATTATAAGTTAATTTATAAAAAAAAATTTCAAGGATTTTTGGGAATCCAAAATAGTGGAAATTCAGAATGTTACAGTGTTGTTTGATCAATTAATGGAGTGTGCTCTTTTATATAGGCGCTCAGTTTATTGATTTTAACATTTTGACCATGTCTATGCTCAGTTAAAGATTTTTCTTCTTCTTTAAGTACTTTTAGCTTATCCTCCATTATGAAGATTTGAACTTTCAGATTAATCAGAGTTACATTTGACTCCTTCATGTTGTTGTATATAATAGAAAGTTGTTCTCTAGTAGTTGTGATCTTGGTCATTATGAGGGAGACGATTGAATGCTCAGACTGAGTATCGACTGCAATAATTATATATTGATGCTCGTGAATCAAATTCAAAAATTGATCATAAAATGTATGTATTTTGGCCAATAGAGACTTATCAGATTGAGTGAGAGTTTGGTAGCGAAGAATGAGAAGGTTGAGTCTCTTGATTAATCTCGATGAAATGATGTCAATTACATTAAAGTGAATGAAAACTCGTAATTCCTCCTAAAGCTACTGGATCTCTGATGAAGGTATAGGGGACTTGACCTCTATAATATCATGGGGGAAGGCATGATCAAAATAGAATAAGATGTCTTCATGGGAAGTTTCTCCTCAGAAGAAGAAGATATAGGAGAAATATCAGTCAATGGGGCCAAAGAGGCAGAGATGTCGATCATAGGAATCTTTGTAGCTTGAACATGAGAAACTTCTGTTGGTCGAGAGGTTTCCTATTTTAATACTTATATTTCATCTAAAAGAACCATCCTATGTTCATCGGCCGGGGTAAGGTCTATTTAGTCAATTTTATAGATAGAGCAAAATAAATGGACGATATGGTTGTTGGCGCGATCAATTCCACAACTCTCAGATCTTGATCAGGTGTGAGCGATGAAGTTTTTGTTGCGCAGCATGCCAACAACGCAGTGAGCCGAGATCCAATCTCAAGCCTCACCCATAAACGATGAACAGGAAGGAATATAAACTAGAAACAGATCAAAACAATCCAAACAAACTACAAGACAAGATATACGTGAAAAAACCCCAAACTAGGGTAAAAAACCACAGATGCAAACTCCCACTATGAAGAAACAACGATTACAAGGCGACACCTTAGAATAACTCCTATTACTTTCCAATACACCTAGAAAAATCCTCAGAACACCTATATATAGTTTAGGTAACTTCTCTTCTGCACCCTTGCGAAAGGCGACACCAAAATTCACAGTCCACATCAGATTCAGAAACGAATCTGCGTAACCTATGACTGGTCGAAGGAGAGCTAGGACTGGTCGAGCTAGGATTGGTCGAACAGCTCCTACGACTAGTCGAAAGGACCCAAAATATGAAAAACAGGACTCGCTGGACTTTGAGTTGACGGTCCATGACCGGTCGAACGGGCCCCTACGACCAGTCGAGCAGCTCCTACGACCGGTCGAAGGCGGCCCAAATGTGGCTACACATTCTCAGCAATCTCTCACTTGGAGACACATTGCCATAAACCTTCATCTTTTTCATCCGGAATGCACCACTTCCCTATCTTTAATCCTGAAGACCAATCAAAGATGAACAGAGCTTTAACTTCTCCCTTGTGACCGCCTTGGTCAACATATCTGCAGAATTCTCACTTGTATGAATCTTCTCCAGAACAATCGATCCATCTTCTAGTAACAAACGTATGAAGTGATATCTGATGGTAACATGCTTGGTCCTTGAATGAAAGGCTGAATTCTTAGCCAAGTGTATTGCACTCTGACTGTTACTGTACAACTTATAATCTACTTGCTTCTTACCCTACTCTTCCATAAAACCTTACATCCACACCATCTCCTTGCATGCTTCTGTAGCCGCAACATATTCTGCTTCTGTCTTATTGATAGATACTATCTTCTGTAACTGAGAGACCCAACTGACTGCAGCACTACCCAGAGTAAACACATAACCTGTAGTGTTTCTTCTACTGTTGATATCTCCTGCCAAATATGAATCCATGTAGCCTTGTAGCTTGATTTTCGATCCACCATAACACAGCCCTACATCCTTAGTACCCACCAGGTATCTGAGGATTCACTTCACAGCTTCCTAATGTTCCTTCCCAGGGTTATTCATGAACCTGCTAATAACTCCCACTGCTCGAGCAATGTCTGGTCTTGTGCTTACCATAGCATACATGAGACTCCCGATAGCTGACGCGTATGGGACTTTAGCCATGTAATCTCGTTCCTCCCGTGTCTTTACACCTTACTCCTTAGATAGCTTGAAGTGGTTGGCTAATGGAGTGCTAACTGGCTTAGCACCTCCCATATTGAATCGATCAAGTACCTTGGCTATGTACTCTACTGTGACAAAATCAATTTCTTGTTTTTCCTATCATGCTTTATCCTCATGCCTAGAATTTATTTTGCAGCTCCTAAATCCTTCATGAAAAATTCTCTAGACAATTGTCTTTTGAGATCTAAGATGTCCTTCATGCTTGAACCGGCCACAAGCATATCATCAACATACAGTAGAAAGATAATGTACGACGTATCAAACTTCTTGAAGTAACAACAGTGGTCTGCATGACATCTCCTAAAATTATTTTCCGACATGAAACTATCGAACTTCTTATACCACTGCCTCAGGGGCCTGCTTCAGGCCATATAGACTCTTCTTCAGCCTACACACCTTGTTCTCATTACTTGGTACCACGTATCCTGTTGGCTGATGCATATATATTTCTTCTTCAAGGTCCACATGAAGAAAGGTTGTCTTAACATCTAGCTACTCTAGATGTAAGTTCTCTGTAGCCACTATACTTAAGACCATGTGAATCGTAGACATTTTCACTACCGATGAAAATATTTCAGTGAAATCGATACCTGCCTTTTATTGAAACCCTTTCATAACCAATCTAGCCTTATACCGTTTCAAACCATCGTGCTCCTCCTTCAGTCTGTAAACCCACTTGTTATGAAGAGCTTTCTTACCCTTAGGTAGAGTGACTATCTCCCATGTATGATTAGACTCAAGAGAGTCCATCTCCTCATCTATGGCCTGCTCCTACTTAACCCGTGTATTAGACTGTAATGCCTCTTCAAAACACTCTGGCTCACCATTATCTGTCAGTAGTAGATAATGTAAGGAGGGTGAGTATCGGACTGTGGATCTCCTCTCTCGAGTAGACCTCCTTACAACCGGTGTCTGTGACTCTGCCTCATAATGCTCCTATGTATAATCATCCTGTGGTGTTGTAACACCCATGTCCAGTAACTCTTCCAACTCTACGAATTCCTTTTCCTCGGCCTTATTTTCTTGCACATTGTCCTTATGCATCACTTTTTCATTGAAGACTACGTTCTTGCTTCTGATGATTTTTCTATTTTTCGCATCCCAAAACCTGTAGCCAAAATCATGCTTCCTGTAGCCTATAAACGCACACCTCCTGGACTTCGCATCCAGTTTATTTATGTACTCTGCATCAATGTGAACATATGAAGTGCAACCGAACACTCTGAGATGTGTAAGGTTCACTTCTTTTCCAGTCCACGTTTCTTCTGGTAGCCCACCATCCAATGGTGCTGAGGGACTTCTATTGATAAGATATACGACAGTATTTACAGCATCTGCCCAAAAGGTCTTGGACAACCCTGCATGTAACCTCATGCTCTTAGCACGCTCAAGGATGGTCTTATTAATGTGCTCAGCCACACCATTCTGCTGTGCTGTCTATGGAATCATTTTCTGATGTTTGATTCCACTTGTTGCATAATACTCCTCAAACTTCTTGTCACAATACTCTCCCCCATTATCAGATCTGAGACACTTTACTGTTTTACCTATCTCGTTTTCTACCATAACTTTTCACTTCTTAAATGCATCAAATACATCGGATTTATACTTTAAGAAATAAACTCACAGTTTTCTACTAGCATCATCAATAAAAGAAACAAAATAACGTGAGCCACCAAGAGATGATACCTGTGCTGGTCCCCACACGTCAGTGTGTACAAGCTCCAATAGATGCGTCTTTGGAGCGCGTCCTGTCTTCTTGAAGCTTACCCTCTTCTGCTTGCCATATACGCAATCTTCACAGAATTCCAAGTTAAGAGACTTCAGCCCAGGTAGCTTCCCTTTTGACAATAACACTTTCATCCCTTTCTCACTCATTATGTCCCAACCTCTGATGCCATAATTGCCCATTCACTCCAGTTGATGCGACTGTGAGTGAACTATACGACTCTGAAGTCACGTACAAAGTACCTTCCTTTTTGCTTCGAGATATCACCAAGACACCTTTTGTGATCTTCCAGGAATCACTGGTGAATGTCCTCACATAGCCGGTGTCGGCTAACTGCCCCACTGAGATCAGATTCCTTCTCAAGCTCAGTACATGCCTAACATCTTTCAATTTCAAAACCGTTCCGTCTTTCTAATTGACCTGAACATCTCCCTTTCCAACAATACTGCACGGCTCATCATCACCCAGGTAAACTCTCCCAAAGTCACCTGATACATAATCACGCAAAACTTCCTTACATGAAGTGGCATGAAACGAAGCACCCGAGTCTATAACCCAAGACTCATTCCTCACATCAAGAGATCAACACCTTTGTGTCACTCTCCTCAGACAGATTCACTGAATCCTTCCCGCCTTGAGAGCTTCCATCTTGTTTCTTAAGCGTCATGCAATCACATTTCATGTGCCTCTTCTTGCCGCAATGCCAACACCCGTCTTTGTCTTTCGGTCCCTTAGACTTCTTCCTTGACTTAGAACGCCCGTGTTTATTGCCTTCTTTGTTTAGTGATCTTCCTCTTCCTTCAACATTTAGAGCATTCCCTGAATCCCCTGAAACTCCTGATGCCTTCCTTCTAGATTCTTCGCTAAGAATTAGACCAGCCACATCATCAAATTTCAGCTTTGTCAACCCTAAAGAATTGCTCACAATAATCACCAAACCATCCCAACTGTCTGGCAGACTAGAAAAGATCAATAACGCCCTGACCTCATTGTAAAAAATGATGCCAACGGATTCCAACTGGCTCGTGATTGTATTGAACTCATTTAGATGTTCAGCCATGCTCTCACCATCTGACATCTTCATGTTGAATAGCTGTTTCATAAGATGAACCTTGTTGGATGCTAAGGATTTTTTATACATGGTGGCTAGGGCTTCCATTAATTCTTTTATCATTTTCATCTTGGATATATTAAAGATGACGCTCTTTGACAAAGAGAATCAGATCGTTCCTAAAGCCTTCCTATCCAATAAAAACCATTCATCATCTGTCATCTTTTCTTATTTCTTCTCTTTTCCTCCTAGAGGAATATAGAGGTCCTTCTGATACAGATAATCCTCTATCTGCATCTTCCAAAAGGTAAAGCTTGAATCATTAAACTTCTCAATTCTAGTTTTTCCATCTTCCACCATCGTTCCTAATAGAACTAAACCAATAGCTCTAATATCAGTTGTTGCGCAGCACGCCAACAACGCAGTGAGCTAAGATCCAATCTCAAGCCTCACCCACAAACGATAAATAGGAAGAAATATAAACTAGAAATAGATCAAAATAATCCAAATAAACCACAAGACAAGATATACGTGGAAAAATTCCAAACTAGGATAAAAAATCACGGATACAAACTTTCACTATGAAGAAACAAAGATTATAAGGTAAAATACTAACCTCTCCCTTGAAAAAATATAGAAAACCCTTAGCCCACACCTTAGAATAACTCCTATTGCTTTCCAATACACCTAGAAAAATCATAGGAATACCTATATATAGTTTAGGTAACTTTCCTTCCGCACCCTTGCGAAAGGCGACACTAAAATCCGTAGTCCGCATTAGATTCGGAAACGAATCTGCGTAACCTACGACTGGTCGAAGGACAGCTAGAACTGGTCGAACAGCTCCTAGGACTGGTCGAAATGACCCAAAATATAAAAAACAGGACTCGCTGGACTTTGAGTCGACGGTCCACGACCGGTCGAACAGGCCCCTACGACCGGTCGAGAAGCTCCTACGACCGGTCGAAGGCGGCCCAGATGTGGCTCCACATTCTCAATAATTATAAAGTGTAAAATGAGACTAAAGGACTCCACATGTTGACATATTATTACCTCCTCTTGAGTTTGACATTCTGTCTATTTTTTTTATCGATGAATGTCACTCATGGTATATTCTGAATCGAAAACTTCAAGTCTTTCTGCATGAGATTGAGCAGCATCGACCAATGTGTCTAAAATAGATGTCTTAACTTAAGGAGGTGGCACAAAGATTAAATTTTTATAGGTCTACAATTCTTTAGTTACTGTGAAAAAGAAGAGAGAAAGTAACACAATTGGATTGCAAAATAATTAAAAAGGAAAAAAATAAAATAATGAACAACATTCACCTAAATCTGACCGAACAACAATGGTGGTAAATCAGTCGATCGCTAGTGAAATTTTAATGGAATCAACGACTAAAGTTAAAGCTCGGTTGGAACGAGGAAAACGGGGAGGATTAGAATGATATGGCTTAAGAAATTGATCAAAAGAAATATTAAGATCATTTAATCTTTCCTTTTCGCTTTGTCATTTATTAAAAGCAATATTGATTTGAGCATGTCCGTGTCTATTATAGGCTCTTCCATTTCCCAAAAATATTGTGAAGGAGGAAACTCGACCAGAACTTGGTTTTATAATATTTTTCAAAGGCTATAATAGTTTTGGCTGAAGAATAAATACTTTGAGCAGATCGACTAGAAGTTACAAGAAATGTAGGATGAAGAGCTGAGAGAGGCCCAAGCTTAGAAATCTTAAAAATAATTGGAAGAGTTATATGTGTTGGGATTAAAGAAGTTGTCGGAACCACTTTAACTAGACCTGTGACTATGGTCTTTTGATGCTTTAGTTCAGGTTGAGTTAACTCGACTGTTTTTATTAATGTGAAAGAATGCTTGGCCGTCTTTATTGGTGTTGGGGATGCGACGGTCGATGCGGCCGAAGTCGTCTTCCTTGATTGTGTCTTCCTCTAGACATGAGACACGACTGACTGAGGTGCAGTTGATTTTTTGGCACATTCTATAGTCGTCTTCTTCTTTTTGGCCATAAGTTTCTCCACCTTAGATGAAGGAAAAAGCCGTTTGATGATCTATTCATGGGACCCACTAATCAAAGTCTCATAATAGTTTTTCCAGTAAGAGTGAAATGAATTTAACTGCTGAGGATAGTTGGTAAAGAGGGGAAGCATGAAAAAAGAGCTTACATAATCAAATCCTTTGTGGAGAATCTGAACTATGCTGACTGAATTCATAATTAGATGATGAGTTGGATATTTTGCCAGTTTGGTGAATAAATGGAAAGAGATTTGATTATGTGGGTAAACCAAATTGATGAGAAATAAGATTAGGGCACTATTATTTGATTATGGTTTTAGCATTAACACCTGTATTTACTGTTCCACCATATGGTAGGTCTATACAGATCAAATGACTTTTCCAAGCCATATCTTTGAGGCTTGTATATTGGTATTGGTAGCCTGCAGTCTTATATGAACCAGGTCGGGGTAAATTCTTTTTATTTATACGAACAAAAGGAATAATTAACTTATCAAGGGTAAAAGAAATGAAGAAACTAATACACTTAGTGAATGAATAATTGACTTTAAGGCAGATGATATTGCGGTGGTTGTAAGAAGTGAAATCCATATTTATTGGAACATATTTGATGAATTTTGCTCCAAAATATTAATAGAACCACATCTTGACAAGCCTGATAGGCTTGCTAGAGTGGTAAAAATCATTCATGTTTGCTTCAAATATATCATGATAAAGGTGGCCGAGCATAAAAGGGGTGAAAGCAAGCCGTCGTTCTTGAGAGAGCACCTCGGGCAGATGGATGTATTCCTTGGTAATTTGAAGAGTACTCACATATAACAAAAATCAACAATTCCAAATAAAAAAGAAAGTCATGTGGTCTTACTCATTAACTTCATCTTGAGATTTGTGTTGTAAAGCCATAAAAGTAGAATGTGCCTTGCTAGTCTTGCCCAGAAGGGTGAAGGGATGGTGATTCTTCAAAGTAAAGCTTGAATAAACAGAGTCACTAAAGGATAAAAGATGGGTGAAGGCACATGCATCCATAATTGTTGGAACCACGGGGCCACATCCAAAATGGAACGTATTGGTTGACATACTATAAAAAGTTAAAACTACTACAAAGAAAAAAGTATTAACTGGATATTCACGTAAGGAAAGTTTGATACATTCATATATTCCATACTACTTCCATGTGCCGACATGCTGTGCTTCAACACGAGTAAACTATTCTTCCTAGCCATTCATCAATTTCAGTTATGATCTCAGAGGCTTAAAAGCATTGGAAGGGTTTGAGAAATGATCAGATTGATAAAGTTAAACTTCATCAGGATACTTTGGAAAATATGGTTCGATTTCAAGAAATTGTTCGTGAGTAACCACCGGATGAAAAGCTGGACCAAGTGTCAACAATGCCTTATTTGGTTTGATATGAGTATTGAAGAGAAGGTTATTGACCACTCTTGAAGAAAGAACATCCAAATCTTTAATGAACGATTCCAAGTAGAAGACTGGAACGGAAGAGGAGGAAGATGTAATCATGATAATCGAGAGGAAGAAGACTAGAAAGAGAGTTTCAACATAAGAGAAAAGCAGCCAAGGGTGAAGAAAGGTAAACACTAACTTAGAGTTGCGTTTACATATCGGCCGTGATACGTGCATATTAATGAAAGGGCAATCATGACCCATCATATAATATGATTATATGAGACAAGTCACATGGACAACCTACAGGGAGGAGAAAAATAATATCTTTCAGTTCGGCCTCAGTCAGGTAAAATTAATACAGAGATAACACTTGGACCAACAGCCGATTACATTATTGTATTGGAAAATAGAATAACATTGATTTCGCTTATTTACTAAAGGCGAAGTGATGTGGAGGGGCAATTATGAAAAAAGCCAATATGACAGTGACATGTGGCATCACACGAGAAATAGGAGTTGCATGGAAAGATTTTTAAGATACTTAAGAGTGCTTTTTGCAAAATTATGGTGGGCATAAATCTAATTTTATACGTTATTGGATGGTCGATGGAGTAATGCAGCTAAGTTATCTAAAAGTTTAATGAGCAAAGTTTAATGGTCGATGGAGAAACACAGTTCAAGAAATAGAAGGTAACTGAGAAACATATAAGTTGGCAAATAGAAGATGAATAGTCATAAAAAGGGAAACGTAACAAGAGAAAATTTAGAGAGAAGCTTTTCGACTACCGTAACTACTGAAATAATGAAAGAAACATCTGAAAGAATAAGCTACATAGCAGAAATTTTTAAACATGAGAGGAAATCTAGTAAGAAAATTCCCAACAAATAACATAAACTTAATTGTAACGTCCTGAATTTTCACTGTTTTGGATTTTTAAAAATTCTTGATTTTTTTTTTAAATGTAATTAACTTATATTATCATTTACTGACCATTAACACTCAATGTTAGTTTATACACGGATGGTACTAGTAAAGAGCCGCATAAGTCCGATTAATTAACTGTAAGAAGCCAATGAATTCATCCGATCACTTAAACACCGAATTTACCCATATGATTTTCTCACACAAAGCCTATATCTAATCGACCTACCACTGATTAATCAAGACAATTGTAACTAAATTAAAAGATCTACTCGAAGTCGAGTTAGATAAGGCTTGGATCTTAACTAATGGACCAAATCAATCCTGTCACTCTTTTAGCCTAAAACTGACGATTTAGAGTAATCATGACCAAATCTCCACTTTCACTAGTTATAAATAGGACACACTATGAACATAGTTAATCCAAACCATAATCATTGCCCACGAGAAATTCAATACCTAATTCATTGTAAAAATGCCTCGATTTTTCGAACAAGCTCTAGGTCGCTTGTTAGTGAGCCATTAGTTCTAAAACTATAAAATAATGTCCGTCTTATTGGGCTCGATGTCCATCGCGGGAGTCAGACCCAGGTAGTGTCCAGAACCACTCAACTTGAGTTGAAAGACGAGTGCATGAGAAGTACAAATACCCTAAAGGAAGAAGTTGAAACTTAAGTGAATTGGGTTGTCCACTCTTATGCAAAGTTGAGAATTTTGGACCATTGGTTTACGATCAAACTTCATACGTAGAGTAAGAATATTTTTCTGCTCATATCTGTATAGCTGTGACCCCGATCGATCATCGGTGACCGTTGAACAGACTTCTAATCATATCTGTCGATCGACACATCCAAATGGTGGGTCGATCATGTCCATACGTAGATCATCGTTAGGGATAACTATCTTACGGTGTATGTCAATATGTATGCCCCACAGTGGGCACTAGAGATTAAAAAGACCCTCCCATAGGGCTAGCCTAGTAAAAACCTAGCTCTTGGGGCCATTTACACAAAATCTGGCACTATATAAGGGTTTCATTTGGACACCCCTCTCCCCATACGAATGTACCCTAGAAGAAAGAAAGGGAGAAAGGGAGAAGAGAAAGAGGAGAAAAGAGGAGAAAGAGAGAGGGAGAGCTTGGATGCATGAAGGTTTGTGCACCTTCACCCCCTCATTTTCTTTATAGCAACATTGTCCTTCATTGGTGTCGATTTGACTATGATTGAAGGTAAGTATTGATTTATGTTTATAGGTTTAGGTATTATGTTTAATTCCTTCCAATTCTTACAAGCTTGTATGCTTATTTAGGCATTTTAATGATGATTTCCTGACACCCTAATCCTACGGGTGCTATGAATCGAACGATTCGTCACAAGGTGCGGACCATTATCCTTAGGTGGCTAAGTACCAATTTTATGTTAAATTTAATGATTTTGGATGCTAGATTGATGAACATATGAATTTTAAGGAAAAACCTTAAATTAGGAATCCATATGATGAGTACACCCAACATGCATGAAATGATAAATGGATTGTTTGATCGTTATTCTCAAATTGTTTGGGCATGAGATTCATGTTGTGTGTACATTCTTGCATCTAACATCTTTACACATTCTTCTATGTTGTATGCTTGATTGTAATTTACCGTACTATGGATAATGTGTGATCTTTACTTCTTAGGTAGTTCAACACCACCCGCACACATATCTAATTTATGCTATTAAGAGTAGTCACATGCATATTAATATCCTAAAATCTTATACTTGGATGTGTTGTACGTTTTATTCCTTCTGCATTTGAAGATAAACTCTTGACTGCTTAGAATATTATTAAATATAGCCCACCCTCTAGGTTGGTCAAGAATATGAGATTTGTAAGGGTAATCCCATTAGTTGGGCCACCCTGGTGCGGGCGGACGCGAACGGGCGGCAATAGTGGGACTACATGGGATGCTTGAACCCGATGTCGTGCGTTATGTACTCACCTAAACTTGTACGATCTTGTCACGCCCCAAACCCAGAAATCGGGCTCACAAAATTCTTGATTGCCGAATCCGGTGCCGACAGCCTCCGTAATACTCCATTCTCGGCTCCCAGCACCTATACGCTAGATTCCAATCCTGGGATCTTACAATGAGAATTTTTCAACGTATATTTATCTCGTAAGAAGCATAACTACAAGTATACCCAAATCACAAAGGCAACATCACTAATATGAACATTTAAATACAGTACTGAAAGAGAAATACATATATCAAAAATCAAAGCTCCAGAAGTCTGCTACACGCTCCAAGCTCACAGCTGCTGCAACTTATCATCACTTGCACGCATTTATCGTGCATAATCTTATAAAAAGCTTAGAGGGTGATGTAAGTGTGTGTATAAGATAAGTACCAAGTAAACAATATCATAGTAATTAAAGTAAGCAAAAATACTGATAAATCTTATAAAAATATCATCAACCTAATTCAGGATATGCGATGAAAAGACATAACAAGCCAATGTCATATATTGAGAAAGTAATGTAGGTCAGTTATGCAATGCGGAGACATAATGAGTCAAATATCAAATACTGATGATATAATACCATATGCAATTTTGAAGAGCTATGAATACCATTAGCCTCATCTAAGCCATATGAATGCTGAAAAATAGGAACCCAAAATGTCATATGCCTGCGGATGTAATGTAATACGCGATGCGAATGAAATGACCAAGCTGAAGTGTGAAGTCGGGATGATATTACGTATATCGCAGGCTACGAGTCTACCAAAAGGGGGTTCTATCCAAACCAGTCCCATACCTAAATTTGGATAGTAAAATTCAATATGGTAAACTCCTGATCTCAAGTTAGTTACGTGCCCCAACCGAAATCTTGGTCATTACGAAGGTACACGTAATAAATAGTTACACATCACCAGCCCGAGTAGATAGTGAATGAATGAATGAATGAGTATGTAACTCCTGCTCAATAAGTTTACATACTGTACATCTCTGGGGTCTAGTACACTCCAATGGTTACCGCCCTTGCAGGCCGCGTAGCCCAACGAGTGGAAAAGACCTCACTATCCACCTACCAACAATATACTAATGCCTACTTGGCTCGTCGATAGCAGACCCATTTAGGAGCTGGTCAGATTCAACCTAACTATACCTACTCCCTTAGGAGGGTAAGGCCATACCCCCTCCCAACCGACCACAACACAGTGGGAGATGCGCCCTCCTGGTATTCGGTACTCGAGCCCTCATGCATCCACTCGGTCTCGATGTTGGGGCATCCTTTGGTACTAAGAGGGTTTAAGGATTCTCACCCAAGGCTATCTATGATAGCCTGATGCTAATAACAAATTTTTGGTGTCCCATCTAGCCATCCACGATATGCCTGTGGAGGTTACAACCCTGATGTCGCTAGGGCGTACAGTAATTACAATATAATGCAATGTGCATGAGTCATACAATCCAGTCATGCATCAATCCTGCGCATACCGTGTGCTCATGTGAGATAACCTCCTCTTATCTGGAAGTCTCATAACAACCTGTCCAATGTCATATGCAATCGTCAACCACATCTCATAACAAACATGCAGATGATGCGTATGGGCATATATCATGATGCTATGCTGTCACATACTTATAATCGGTATCAATAATCGACATCAACAATCCGCCTCGTCAATGTGGACATTTAACCAACATTGCCGCCAAGGAATGACCCAGATAGAGCCTAGAATATAATAGACCCATGGCCTCGCACAAGGGCCTAATATATAACACCATGGGCTTTACTAAAGAGCTTAATACACATCATGATGGGCCTCTCACATGGGCCTAATATATATCACAATGGGCTGAAAATACATCATAATGGGCCACTCATACGGGCCTAATATACATCACCATGGGCCTCAATATACATCATAATGGGTTATAACCCATAGGCCTCGATATACATCAAGTTGGTCGTATGACATGGGCCTCAACAATGTGCCTCGACAATCGAAATTGGCCTTGACAATCGGAATCGACATCGACAATCGGAATCGGCCTCGACAATCAGAATCGACCTCGATAATCGGAGTCGGCCTCAACAATTGGAATCAGCGTCGATAATTGAAATTGAAATCAAAATCGGCCTCGACAAACGGAATTGGCCTCAATAATCGGAATAGGCCTCGATAAACGGAATTAACCTCAATAATCGGAATCGGCCTCGACAAATGGAATCGGCCTCGACAATCAGAATTGACCTCGATAATCGGAATCGACGTCAACAATCGGAATATGCCTCAACAAACGGAATCGGCCTCAATAATCCGAATAGGCCTCAACAAAAGGAATCGACCTCGACAAATGAAATTAGCCTTCAAAATCAAAATCAGTGTCGATAATCGGAATAGGCCTCGACAATCGGAATTGGCCTTAATAATCGGAATAGGCCTCGACAAATGGAATCGATCTCGATAATCGGAATCGACCTCGACAAATGGAATCGGCCTCGACAATCGAAATCGCCCTAGATAATCTAAATCGGCCTCGATAATCAGAATAGGCCTCGACAAACGGAATCGGCCTCAATAATCGGAATAGGCCTCAACAAATAGAATCAGCCTCAAGAATTTGAATCGGCCTCGACAAATGGAATCGACTTCGATAATTGGAATAGGCCTCGACAAATGGAATCGGCCACAATAATCGGCCAAACAAGGCCTAAGGGAAGATCACAATGTGAACATTTAACCATCATTGCCCATCGATGTAGACATTAAACCATCATTGCTCCCAAGGCATGGCCCGCCATACATCAAGGAGTAATCACACATCGCAATGTACCTCACATACATCACATTTGACCCCATAGAAAGGCCCCACATATGTCTCATTGGGCCTCACTCGTGGCCCTCATCACATTAGGCCTCAACACATGGGCCATAAAATACATTAACTGGATTGCATCCATGGGCCGCACCAATGGGCCTCATATATATCGAGTCGGCACTATCACATAACAAACATGCAGATGATGTGCATGGGCATGTATCATGATGTTACGCCGTTACATACTCATAATCGGTATCGATAACCGACATCAACAATCGGCCTCGTCAATGTGGACATTTAACCAACATTGCTGCCAAGGAATGACCCACATCGATCCTACCACATAGTGGACTCACGTCCAATGGATAAGGGCCTAATATACAACACAAAGGGTCTTATTCAAGAACTTAATATACATCCCAGTGGGCCTCTCACGTGGGCCTAATATACATCACAATGGGCCTTACCAAATGGGCTAAAAATACATCACAATAGGCCACTCATACAGGCCTAATATACATCACCATGGGCCTCAATGTACATCATAATGGGCCATAACCCATAGGCCTCAATATACATCGAGTGGGTTGAATCACATGGGCCTCGATAATCGGAATCGGTTTCGACAATCAGAATCAACCTCGACAATCGGAATAGGCCTCGAAAAACAGAATCAGCCTCGACAAACAAAATAGGCCTCAGCAATTGAAAATGCCTCGACAAACAGAATCAGCCTCGACAATCAAAATTGTCCTTGACAATCGAAATCGGCCTCAACAATCGGAGTCGGCGTCAACAATCGAAATCGGCTTTGACAAACTGAATCGGCCTTGACAAACGGAATCAGCCTCGATAATTGGAATCGGCCTCAACAAATGGAATCGACTTCGACAATCGAAATCGGCCTCAATAATCGGAATCAACCTCGACAATCAGAATACACCTCCACAATCGGAATCGGCCCCAATAATCGAAATAAGCCTCGACAAATAGAATCGACCTCGATAAATAG
Source organism: Magnolia kwangsiensis (assembly GCA_037074715.1). Lineage (NCBI taxonomy): Eukaryota > Viridiplantae > Streptophyta > Magnoliopsida > Magnoliales > Magnoliaceae > Magnolia > Magnolia kwangsiensis. Next base: position 150,975,935 of record CM073574.1, on the reverse strand, counting down.
AATTAGCCTCGACGATCAAAATTAGACTTGATAATCAGAATCGACCTCGACAATCGAAATAGGCCTCGACAAACGGAATCGGCCTCAATAATCAGAATAGGCCTCGACAAACGAAATCGGTATCGATAATCGGAATCGGCCTCGACAATTGAAATCGATCTCGACAATTAGAATCGACCTCTATAATTAGAATCGGCCTTGACAATCGAAATAGGCCTCGACAAATGGAATCGGCCTCGATAATCGAAATAGGCCTTGATAAACGGAATCAGCCTCGATAATCAGAATTGACCTCAACAAATGGAATCAACTTCGATAATCGGAATAGGCCTCGACAAGTGAAATTGGTCACGATAATCGACCGAACAAGGCCTAAGGGAAAGTCAAAATGTAGACATTTAACCATCATTGCCTATCGATGTGGGCATTAAACCATCATTGCTCCCAAGGCATGGCCCGTCATACATTATGGAGTAATCACACATCACAATAGACCTCACATACATCACATTCGGCCCCATACAAAGGCCCCACATACATCTCATTGGGCCTCACTCGTGGCTCTTAGCACATTGGGCCTCAACCCATGGGCCATCAAATACATCAAGTGGATCGCATCCACGGGCCACACCAATGGGCCTCAAATATATCGAGTCGACCATATCACATGGGTTGCACCACAGGGGCCTCATATACATCAAGTGGACCGCATCCACGGGCCACACCAATGGGCTTCATATACATCAATTAGGCTCCATCAATGGGCGACACTAATGGGCCTAATACATATCACAATGGGCCTTGCCCATAGGCCACGAATACATCACAATGGGCCTTAGATTCAAGCAGGTGGGCCCCATCATATGGGCCTCAAAATACAAAACAGGTGGGCCCTGTACATGGGCTAAAAATACATCATGATGGGCTGCACCAACGGGCCTCAAATGGGTATGGACCACACCAAAAATCATTTCACTAGTTGAAGGAATAACACGTATCACTGTACACTTTCATTTTATGGGGCACATGGTACACTAATGATGATCAGCACTGCCAAACATTGTCTATGTAAATCAACATTGTCCAACCGTTGGATAGCACCGTCCAAACACATATAAATCTGCATCGTCCAAACATTAGACAACACTATCAGCACTTGCCCGACTGCTGATGGGGCGTACAATACACGTACATCATGGTCAGGCCCACACAGATGGGCGGTGTGGATCAAAACATACATCACAGTGGTTCCACAGATGGATGGATGGTTTGGATGTATCACGTACATCAAGGTCTGTCCCACATGAAAAAACCGATGGACGGATGGATTCACATACATTAATACAGGGTAGGCCCCACACGCTGCCATGGTGGGGTCCACGTCCAATGGATGGACAGTTTAGATATGAAACATATACATTATGGTGTGCCCCACACCACATATATGAAGGTGGATCCCCACCGCACCATCCATGGGATATGAAATAAAGGCATCAAGGTGGGTCCCACCCCCACACATGTCACATGCGTGGGGTGGGCCATACCTCCAAATGGGTGGACGGTTTAAATATAACATATACCTCATGATGGGTCAAAGCTTGCTGACGACACTAGTAGTGGGGTCCACCGTCCTAGCTTGTTGGGCGGATGGTTGGGATGAATCCCACACATCACATGGGCCCCACATGGATGGGTTGTATACATCAGGGGTGGGTCCACACGTGTGGGACCCACCAGCCTGTAAGATGAAGCTGACATTTGTGATTTGTTCATCCATCCAGACTGTTGGACGTCCATCAAACGGACGGCCTGGATGGAAGAAATCAACAAGGTGGCCTCCATGGATGGACGACACAATTAAAACACATACAGTGTGGGTGGGGCCCACACGTGTGGAGGTAGGCCCTATCTTCCTGGCCCCTAGATGTGGGTGAAATACATACATTCAAGGTGGTTTCCCACCATTTGGACGGTCTGATGGGTCTCACGTGGTGGGCCCCCTCCCATGAAATCATAATATTATATATTATATATTATAATAATATTATATATATTATATATTGTTATTATTATTATTTTGTAGCTGGCTAGTACACCCCACTGTCAATTCACACATCATTGTTGGCCACATCCAGTGTCCAATGACGTTAGACGGATGGTGTGGATAGATATGCATCAACCGTCATGCTGTGTGGACGGTGAGGATGCAACGCACCCTTCAAGATGGGTCCACACTGTGGCCCACCACGGCTTTGAATAAAGCTGATATTTATATTTTTCATTTATCCAGGTTGGTGGCGGTACTAGCGGCGCTGGACCGTCCAGCCACCTGCTGGACGTTTATCAGGGTGGGCCCCATGGGTGGCCAACATGGATAAACTACATCATGGTGGGCCTGTTAGCCCTGGACGGTATGGATGGTGTGTGTACATCAAGTGGGCCACACATCAACAAAGAGAGCAATAGAGAGATGTGGAGATGGGAGGGACTCCGCCACTATGGGTCCTCCTAAATATAATGCATACATCAAGTGGGTCCCATTACAAGTGGGCCCTAAATTCAAAAAAAAATGAGATGATGAACACCCACCGTTAAATCATGGACTCCTCCTTCCATCGATGCGTTCTAGAGCTCCAATGGATGAATTTTAACGATTGAGATTGACTTTGGATGGTGAGATGGGGTGGTAGGATTGTGGGCCACACCTAGCTTCTCCTTAGGAGGCTTGGACGTTGGATCTCTCTTGGGAATTGCTTGGAATGAGAGAGAAATGAGAGAGAGATGAGTGATGTAGGGAGAGAGTGATAGGTGTGTAAGAAGAGGGATGAGCTTGCTTGAATTTTGGGTGAGAGAGGGATGAGTGGAGAGAGAGAGAGAGAGAGAGAGAGAGAGAGAGAGAGAGAGTTGACTTTAGGTAAGGTTGTGTAAGAAAGGGATGAGTTGCTTTGTACTTGATTGATTTGATGGGTGGTAGAGATTCTCTCAGAATTCGCAACGTGCACCGTTTTTCGTGAACTGAACTCGAACTCACATCTCCTAGCCCGAGTATCGCCTCAGTGCGCAAGACGTGATGTCAGAACCACAATGACGACGTGGTCACAAGAGTACAAGTTTCGAGTCGAGTCAACTCTAATATACAGGACTCGGCCTAGGATCACACGCAAATGTCTGATACAGGTCGAGGGTTGCCGGAATTCGACCGAGAGAACCTCGGAAGCCTACGGAATGGTATGGTCTAGAATACGAGCCTGACAGCTCTTCCCTCCTAATAAAAATTTCATCATCAAAATTTGTAAAACAGACAAGGGAAGAGGAAACATCATCAAGTATATATGTCAAGGCACAAAAGGATAAAGATAGCACTCTTTAATCTCAACCTCACCCTTGCAAGATGCATCATCAACGCTATGGTAACCCCACTGATTCTTGGATCCCGGTTAGAAAAGATCACGACTGGAACGCTAAACAACCTTATAATCTCAATAATAAGGAACAATATCAGAAAGTTTTTAAGTTATCTGAACTCGAGGATCTAACCATTCTAAGTTTTCAACAATCATAGAGTGAAGGGTAGTTATCAGCAGATATGTGATGTTATCGTCAGGTATTCCCAAGTTATGCTCTGATACCAACTTCTGTCATGCCCCAAACCCAGAAATTGGGCTCACAAAATTTTAGATTGTCGAATCCAATGCCGACAGCCTCTGTAGTACCCCATTCTCGGCTCCCAGTGGTCATACGCCAGATTCCGATCCTGTGATCCTCGAAGGAGAAATTTTCAACTTACATTTGTCTTGTAAGAAGCATAACCACAAGTATACTCAAATCACAAAGGAAACATCATCATCATATATCCACTAATATGAATATTTAAATGCAGTGCTGAAAGGGAAATACATATATTAAAAATCAAGGCTCCAAAAGTCCGCTACATGGTTCAAGCTCACTGCTGCTGCAACCTATCATCACCTACATGCATCTGTCGTGCATAAACTTATAGAAAGCCTAGAAGGTGGTGTAAGTGTGTGCATAAGATAAGTGTTAAGTAAGCAATATTAGAGTAATCAGAATAAGTGAAAATGTTGACAAGTCTTATAAAAATATCATCAACGTAATCCAAGACATGCGATGAAAAGACATAATAAGCCAATGTCATATACGAAGAAAGTAATGTAGGTCAGTTATGCAATGCGGAGACATAATGAGTCAAATATCAAAACCGATGATACAATACTATATGCAATTCTGAAGAGTTACGAATACCATCAGCCTCATCTAAGCCATATGAATGCAGAAACATAGGAAATCAAAATGTTATATGCCTGTGGATGTAATATAATACGCGATGCGAATGAAATGACCAAGATGGAATGTGAAGTCAAGATGATATTACGTAGTATCGCAGGCTACAAGGTCCACCAAAAGGGACTTCTATCCAAACTACTCTCATACCTAAATTTAGATAGTCAGACTCAATGTAGTAAACTCCTGATCTCAGGTTAGTCGCGCGCCCCAACTGAAATCCTGGCCATTGCGAAGGTACACGTAATAAATAATTGCGCACCACCAGCCTGAGTGGATAATGAATGAATGAATAAATGAGTATGCAACTCTCGCTCAATAAGTCCATATATCAGTACTGTACAACTCTGGGATCATCACCGGGGTCTAGTACACTCCAAATGGCTACCGTCCCTGTAGGCCACGTAGCCCAAAGAGTAAAAAAGACCTCACTACCTGCCTGTCAGCAGTATATCAATGCCTACCTGGCTCGTCGATAGTGGACCCATTTATGAGCTAGTCAGACTCAGCCTAGTTATGCCTACTCCCTCAGGAGGGTAAGGCCACACCCCCTCCCAACCGACCACGACACAGTGGGAAGCGCGGCCTCCTGGTATTCGGTACTCGGGCGCTCATGTATCCACTTGGTCTCGACGTTGGGGCATCCTCTGGTACCAAGAGGGTTTAAGGATTTTCACTCAGGGCCATCTATGACAGCTTGATGCTAATAACAGATTTTTGGTGTCCCATCTGGCCATCCATGATATGCCTGTGAAGGCTACGACCCTGATGTCGCTAGGGCGTACAGTAATCACAACACACAATGCAAGGTGTATGAGTCATACAATCCAGTCATACATCAATCCTGTGCATACCGTGTGCTCATGTGAGATAACCTCTGCCTATCTGGGAGTCTCATAACAACGTGCCTAATGTCATATGTATGGTCAACCACATCTTATAACAAACATGTAGATGATGCGTATGGGCATGTATCATGATGTTATGCTGTCACATACTCATAATCGGTATCAACAATCGGCCTCGTCAATGTGGACATTTAACCAACATTGCCACAAAGGAATGACTCACATAGAGCCTACTATATAGTGTACCCATGGCCTCGCACAAGGGCCTAATATACAACACCATGAGCTTACTCAAGAGCTTAATACACATCACAATGGGCCTTACCAAATGGGCCGAAAATACATCACAATGGGCCACTCATACGAGCCTAATATACATCACCATGGGCCTCAATGTACATCACAATGGGTCGTAACCCATAGGCCTTAATATTCATTAAGTGGGTCGTATCACATGGGCCTCAACAATGGGCCTCGACAATGGGCCTCGATAATCGGAATCGGTCTCGACAATCGAAATCGGCCTCGACAGTCAGAATTGGCCTCGATAATCGGTACTGGCCTCGACAAATAAAATCAGCCTCGACAATCAAAATAGGTCTCGACAAATGGAATTAGCCTTGACAATCCGAATCGGCCTCGATAATCAGAATCGGTGTCAACAATTGAAATCAGCCTCGACAATCGAAATCGAAATCGGCCTCGACAATCGAAATTAGCCTTAATAATTGGAATCGGCCTCAACAAATGGAATTGGCCACGACAATCGGAATGAGCCTCGAGAGTCGAAATTGACCTCGATAATCAGAATAGGCCTCAACAAACGGAATCGACCTCAATAATCGGAATATGCCTCGACAAACGGAATCAGCCTTGATAATCGAAATCAGCCTCGACAAATGGAATTGTCCTCAACAATCGGAATTGGCCTCGATAATCGGAATCTCCCTCGACAATCGGAATAGGCCTCAACAAATGGAATCAGCCTCAATAATTAGAATAGGTATCGATAAACGGAATCGGCCTCGATAAATGGAATCGGCTTCGACAAACGAAATCAACCTCGATAATCGGAATAGGCCTTAACAAATGGAATCGGCCTCGACAAACGAAATTAGCCCCAATAAATGGAATCAACTTCGATAATCGGAATAGGCTTTGATAATCGGAATAGGTCTCGACAAATGGAATCGACCATGATAATCGGCCGAACAAGGCCTAAGGGAAGGACACAATATGAACATTTAACCATCATTGCCCATCGATGTGGACATTAAACCATCATTGCTCCCAAGGCATGGCCCGCCATACATCATGAAGTAATCACACATCGCAATGGACCTCACACACATCACATTCGGCCCCATACAAAGGCTCCACATACGTCTCATTGGGCCTCACTCATGGCCCTCATCACATTGGGCTTCAACTCATGGGCCATCAAATACATCAAGTAGATCGCATCCACGGGCCGCACCAATAGGACTCATATATATCGAGTCGGCCATATCACATGGGTCGCACAAAGGGGGCCTCATATACATCAAGTGGATGGCATCCACGGGCCGCACCAATGGGCTTCATATACATCAATTGGGCTACATCAATGGGCGGCACTAATGGGCCTAATACATATCACAATGGGCCTTGCCCATAGGCCACGAATACATCACAATGGGCCTTAGATTCAAGAAGGTGGGCCCCATCATATGGGCCTCAAAATACAAAACAGGTGGGCCCTGTACATGGGCTAAAAATACATCATGATGGGCTGCACCAACGGGCCTCAAATGGGCTTGGACCACACCAAAAATCATTTCACTAGTTGAAGGAATAACACGTATCACTGTACACTTTCATTTTATAGGGCACATGGTACACTAATGATGATCAGCACTGCCAAACATTGTCTATGTAAATCAGCATTGTCCAACCATTGGACAGCACCGTCCAAACACATATAAATCTGCATCATCCAAACATTAGACAACACTGTCAGCACTTTCCCGACTGCTGGATGGGGCGTACAATACACGTACATCATGGTCAGGCCCACACAGATGGGCGGCGTGGATCAAAACATACATCACAGTGGTTCCCCAGATGGATGGATGGTTTAGATGTATCACGTACATCAAGGTCTGTCCTACATGGAAAAATAGATGGACGGATGGATTCACATACATTAATACAGGGTGTGCCCCACACGCTGCCATGGTGGGGTCCACGTCCAATGGATGAACAGTTTAGATATGAAACATAAACATTATGGTGCGCCCCACATCACATATATGAAGGTGGGTCCTCACCGCACCGTCCAAGGGATATGAAATAAAGGCATCAAGGTGGGTCCCACCCCCACACGTGTCACATGTGTGGGGTGGGCCATACCTCCAAATGGGTGGATGGTTTAAATATAACAGATACCTTGTGATGGGTCAAAGCTTGTTGATGACACTAGTAGTGGGGTCCACCGTCCCAACTTGTTTGGCGGACGGCTGAGATGAATCCCACACATCACATGGGCCCCACATGGATGGGTTGTATACATTAGGGGTGGGTCCACACGTGTGGGACCCACCAACCTGTAAGATGAAGCTGACATTTGTGATTTCTTCATCCATCCAGACTGTTGGACGTCCATCAAACGGACGGCCTGGATGGAAGGAATCATCAAGGTGGCCTCCATGGATGGATGGCACAGTTAAAACACATACACTGTGGGTGGGGTCCACACGTGTGGAGGTAGGCCCTATCTTCCTGGCCCCTAGATGTGGGTGAAATACATACATTCAAGGTGGTTTCCCACCATTTAGACGGTTTGATGGGTCCCACGTGGTGGCCCCCTCCCATGAAATTATAATATTATATATTTTTTATATTATTATTATTATTATTATTTTGCAGCCGGCTAGTACACCCCACTGTCAGATCACACATCATTGCTAGTAGATATGCATCAAGGTGGGTCCCACCGTCTTGCTATGTGGACGGTGAGGATGCAACGCATGCTTCAAGGTGGGTCCACACATGTTGCCCACCACAGCTTTGAATAAAGCTAATATTTATATTTTCCATTTATCCAAGTTGCTGGATGGTACCAGCAGCGTTGGACCATCCAGCCACTTGCTGGACGTTTAGCAAGGTGGGCTCCCCAGGTGGTCAGCATGGATAAACTACATCATGATGGGCTTGTTGGCCTTGGACGGTATGGATGGTGTGTGTACATCAGGTGGGACACACATCAACACAGAGAGAGAGAGATAGAGAGACGTGGAGATGGGAGGGACCCCGCCACTATGGGTCCTCCTAAATATAATGCATACATCAAGTGGGTCCCATTACAAGTGGGCCCTAAATCTAAAAAAAAAAAAAGATGATGAACACCCACCGTTAGATCATGGACTCCTCCTTCCACCGATGTGTTCTATAGCTCTGATAGATGAATTTCAACGATCGAGATTGACTTTGAATGGTGGGATGGGGTAGTAGGAAGGTGGGCCACACCTAGCTTCTCCTTAGGAGGCTTAGACGTTGGATCTCTCTTGAAAATTGCTTGGAATGAGAGAGAAATGAGTGAGAGATGAGTGACATAGGGAGAGAGTGACGGGTGTGTAAGAAGAGGGATGGGCTTGCTTGAATTTTGGGTGAGAGAGGGATGGGTGGAGAGAGAGAGAGTTGACTTTAGGTAAGATTGTGTAAGAGAGGGATGGGTTGTGTTGCTTTGTACTTGATTAATTGATTGATTTGATGGGTGGTAGAGATTCTCTCAAAATTCGCAACGCATGATGTTTTTCTCGAACTGAGCACGGGCCTACATCTCCTGGATCGGGTATCGCCTCAGCGCGCAAGACGTAATGTCAGAACCATGGCAACGACGTGGTCGCAAGGGTACAAGTTTCAAGTCGACTCGACTCCAATATACAGGACTCGGTATAGGATCACGCGCAAACATTGGATACAGGTCGAGGGTTGCCGAAATTCGATCGGTAGGACCGCGGAAGCCTACAGAACGGTACGGTCTAAGATACGGGCCTGACAGGTCTAGTCCACCGATTGACCAACTATGTTAGTTAACCATGTTTGCTCATGCCTGTTTGGAAACTGAAACGCCCCTCACCCACTGACGCCTACTGTCAACAGCTGGAAACTGATCCACAGTCTCGTGAGCTAGGCATGGTTAAATGGGACACTGTGTCCAAAATGTCAGCATACACTGGGACGACGAGCCTCCCTGTAGTGACCGTGAACGATCCCACTTCCCAGCACTCCCCACATGCTTGCAATCGGGGTTGGGAATTCTGATGTGATTAAGGATCGCAAGGTCTTGGCCTCACACGTTGAGGGGTCCTAGCCTCATAAATGAACGAGGGCATTGATATCGTCAGGGTGTACCAGTTTTTCCAACCTACTGGATGAACATAATTAGTTAAATACTCGACTAACATTATGCATGCATCGCATTAGTTAGGATTTGACGATTCGGTAGTTGAGGTCGTAATGATGGAGTGTTGGTCATATGTATCCGTGAGATGAAGTCGCTCGAGGGAGTGTTGTGGGTGAGGCTACACATCATATTATAATTCAAGCATACGCATTTAACAACATTAGCTAGTGAGGTATGAATTTATGTTTTTCATTAAATTCATCATGGAATTGTTATTTGATGTAACTTATGGCTAATGGCATCAACTGAGTTAGCTACTCACTCCCACTCTGGGATGGTATTTTAAAATACCAATCAGACACATCATTAGATGCAGGTGAGGCGAAGCTAGACGAGCTGAGCGGGGTGAGCATAGATAAGGAAGAAGAGCTTCCTACTTCCAACTTATGGGCAGATCACCGTGGAGTGTGCGAGTTGATTATGGGTTGTTGAGCTGTGGATCAAGCGCACCATTTCTTTTGAACATTTATTTTATAAAATTTTTTGGGTGAAGCCTTGTGCGACCCGTTTGATATTCCTATACACTTGTAGTTTTTAGTCGCATTTATTTCACTAGATTCGTTGTGATTGTGGTTTATATTTCAACTGATTCTTTTATTGCTCATTTAAACTGATTTATGTACAAATCACCATAATTAAGATATAAGCGACACTCGGAAATTTGGAGCCTGAGTTCCTACACAACCCCTAAAAATCCAAGGTGTTACATTAATATAATCTAATAGTCAAATCAAATCTATCTATATTTTATTTCAGTTATTCTAGAAATTGTGATAATCAATTAATTCTTAGCTATAATTTTTAGTCATAATAATAACACTCATATGTTGAATTTGTCCTTTATTCAATATCATGAAGTTTTTTCAAAAGATACATTTTTATCGTCGTTCTTAATTGCCTATTGTGAGTTTTTCCTTTTATTTGATTTACCTTGCTATAATGATAGTCTTTTTTTCTTAGGTAAAGCACAACTCATCTTGAGAGGAACATCCCCACCCTCCAACCATCGCCTTATCATTGTTAAATTCTGTGAGTGTTGTGTAAGAGTCTAATCTTCTTAAATTCTAATCACATTAAGTTTACATTGGAAGCATTTGATTATTTCGGAGTTTTGGGAATTAAGTTGATCCGCAATCATTTTGATCACACCCGCACGATCGGACTCCAGAAATTATTTTGATAAAAAAAAAAAAACCAGCTGGGTTAGAATTTAGAGGTTTTAAGGCATGATCTTATATTTTTCTCATTCAAGTGGCCAATTTAAGTAATGGATCATGGTGACTTTTGGTATTTAAAGTCAAACAGAGGGCTTAAACCTGATGTACGGAGTGGATTTCACGTAAATAACACGGTGGGCCCGGTCGAGATACCTATGTTTATCTATTACCTTTCTCCATCGAATGACTAAACAGCCCCCATCCCACATCCGAATACCACGTGAGAATTTAACTGAGAGAGGGATGCGGATAGAGGACGCGGATTGCGTACCAACCCCGCCCGTCTCCTGCTGGCAACGGCAGGAGCTTTGAGTGGCCACCTTGATGTATGGGTCTTATCCAAACCGTCCATCCACTTTAAATTTTTTTTATCATTTTATGTATAATGGAAAATCCAAGGCTAAATGGACCACACCCCATAAAGCATCGGTGATAATGGTTTTCACCGTTGAAACTTTTCTTGGGCCAACCGTGATGTTTATTTTCAATCCATCTTATTCATAAAGTTATATAGTCCTGGATGCAGAGAAAACACAAATATCAGATCCATCCAACATTTATGTAGCACCCAAGAATATTCCAACGGTAAGGGGTAAGGGTTTAATCCCATTGTCTAATCCACATAAGCCTTGGATCTGTTTCATTTTTGGGGTTATACACTAAAATGATTTTAAAAAAAATGGATGGACAGTGTGAATAAGACACATACATCAATGTGGCCACTCAAAGCTCCTGCCCGTTCCCAGTACGAGACGGGTGGGGGTAAGACGAAATCCGCGGACGCGGATTGGATGCTGATCCTGCGTGCACGGATGTCGCTCCGGGGAAATCGGATTGCGTACGCTCTTATCTTATTGAGTAAACTCTGTGAGGCCCACCATAAATGCATGTGGTTTATCCACGCCGTCCATTCATTTTGAAATAACCAAGAAACGGTGGTAATTGAATGCCCACCATTGAATCACACATATCAGCTTTGAAACCCAAGGAAGGTTTCAATGGTGGTTATTCAATCGCAACTGTTTCCTATGGTGAGGTTCACCCGAGATTTGAATCTGCCTCAATTCTAATATTAAACCTAAAATGATCAGTAAAAATGAATGAATGGGATGGATAAAATACATACATCATGTAGGCCCCACGGAGCTTTTACAGCATCACACACTACCAAAATGCTCACATCAGGTGTCACCATAGTGGGTATTACCCTGATCGTGGCCCCTTGATGTATGTGTTGTATATCCACACCATCCATCCATTTTTTCTATATTATTTTAAGGCAGGTATTAAAAAATTAGAGAAGATCCGAATCTCAAGTGGACCCATCACAAGAAACAGTGGTGATTGAACACCCACCATTGAAAACTTCCTGAGGCCTACCTTAACGTTTATTTACCATCCAACATGTTGATAAGGTAACACGGACATGGATGAAAGAAAAATACAAACAGTAGCTTGATTCAAAACTTTTGTGGCCCACGATTAGTTTTTAATGGTCAATCACCACTGTTTCTTATGGTGTGGTCCACATGAGATTTAAATCTGCTTCATTGTTGGGACAATATCCTAAAATGATCTGTAAAAGCTGATGGACGGATGGACGGCATAGATATACAACACATACATAAAAGGCCCCAAAACAGCACTACGGTGCTAACAACTAATCCGTTCCCGACGTTGGTGCTGCGCGTTACTCTACGTAACGTGAGTCTTCCCTTTAATTTATTTGGAGATAGAGATTAAAGATAGGGAAGAAGAATTTTCTTAGAATATGAGGAAATGGAGAGGGTCATGAAAACAATGGAAGATGATCCGATCAATTGCTCGGCATTCTCTTGGCAATGAAAGAATTCAAGTTAAATCAATCATCAAAACTGCTGCAGAAGGGAATCACCACTACTGCTGCAGAAGCCTGATTACACCTCCAAGAATGAGCCATTTCCATCAACCAACTTCAATGCAGGCGACGGTAAGACGACTGCTTAGATTCATGTGATTACGATACTTTGTTTTGCCTTTTGCTTTTCATGTGATTCACATATCCGAGGTTTCTTTCTTTATTTCTCCCTTGTATTTATATATTTTTCTAATACCACTTGCTCCAAAAGCTCAAGCCACACGAAGTCACCCCGTGAATAATGGCTCCCATCGAACTAAACATTATGCGGGCATATTATACTCCAGGAATTTAAGAGCCATCCCTACCATGCCAAATAATCACTCGCATCTGCTAGGGGATTGCATATTGATGTATGTCAAGGACTTTAAATCTTTTCATATATATATATATATACACACACACACAAACACACACACACGGAACGCTCACCTGCAAACCACTTCGTAAGGACTACCTACAAACTTTTTTAAGAACTCATCATTCTTGATGATTCTCGAAAATCTGAACAGTTCACATGAAGCAAAGCCTCGTGAAACCCCTTGATACCATTTTGTACTTTGAACCAAAACTTTCGTGGGCCATCAAAAATGCAAACAGTTTCTTCCCTTGATTTTCATTTCTCTTTTCTATGGCCCACAAGAATCTTATATCAGGTTTAAAATTTACCTCCTAGGATTTTATGGGATTCCGCATCTTATGAACCGTTCGGATTTGACTCCTACAACATATGTGCAAAGGTACACATGTACATAGGTGCGTAGATGAGCATGCCTCTATATATAGAGAGATGCTGACACACAACTAGTTAGACCGTAAGTTTTGATCCAACTAGCTAGGCATGTAATGAAAAAATTCCTCATTTTATAGAATGCACACACATATATTGAGGGATTGCAGAATGCATGTCATAGTTACATAAAGTAGCATATTTGTTAAGATCTAAGCCATTTATCGGTTAGCCAAGGAGAAGGGACAAAATTCAGATCCATTCATTTTTCAAGTAGGCCATGCTAACGTAAATAGTTTGGAGGGTGAGCTTTTCTTTATCAACTATTTTCAATTGTGTGGTCCACCTGAAGCATGGATGGGCCTGAAATTTGAGCCTGGGTGTAAAGTGAGTTGACCCAACAGATTCGGAGTAGATTTAAAATTAACACCGTAGTTAGCCTACCTGAAGGGGCCACTTTTTTTCAAAGCTGCGTTTAAATCACTCGTGGATCGGTATTACCCGAATTAATTACCAAAACAACGCCACCTCTATGCCAGCATTATAAGCATTAATTACAACTTTAAATTAGGCCAAATGGTAATATTTTGGGAACAGGTACCACACTTACTCCCACCTCAGATTTTTACGGGTCTACTCTTATATGTATGTAAGATCCACTTCGACTATTAAACGTGTAATCCAGTGATAGGCTCAGAGCAAAGAAATTAGGCTAATTAGTAATTCAGATGGGCCACACCAATAGGAACAATTAGGAGAGAGACATCCGCTCTTGATATTTTTCAGGGCCCATCGTAAAGAAACTATGAAATCCGTTCTAGCCATTAGATATCACACCAAAATTAAGCCTTCAGTCCCAAAATAAAGTCCATATATGATTCATGTGAGCCACACTGATGGAAATAGTTTATAGGGTGAACCTTTCCATATACACTGTTTCTAATCATGTGATTCATCTTAACTAAGGATGGGAATGAAATTTGTGACCTTGATCTAACATGGGGTGACATACCTAATGGACGGGGTTGATTTTACATTAACCCGATGATGGGCCCACTCAAGCTGTGGGTCCTTTTCCATGCCAAAATGTAATTATTGTACCATGGAAGCATTTATTTACATTAATTAAGAGATTTTTATTTTTTTTTCATTAAATGTAGAATGGACTACACGCTTATTATAGATTTGGACCATCCAACTAAAAATCAAATCTGTACATTAGATAAATTACATTATCAACTCTAAAATGATGATCTTATGATCAAACATGTCAAATACTTATGAAAATAATGGGTTGTTAATAAAATAGTCCAATGATCTAGATTTAACATGCACACTTGTACTTTTCTTAAAAGTGTAATTTCTTAGTTTTTAGCATATAAGTTTTCCTTAGTGGATCCTAACTGATGAATGGCTTAGATCTTAACATATATGCCACTTTACGTAACTATGACATGCATCCTAAAATCGCCTGATATAGGTGTATGCACGGTATAAAAGGAGGAATTTTTTCATTAAATGCCTCACTGTCTTGTGTAAGCATATCTCTACTCGGTGGGTATTCAATAGCAAAAAAAATTACTTTTCAATCCCAAGAAATATACCACATGTGAGGATCCGTAACATTAAGTTTTACATAAGTATGATAGAAATTATATGTCAAAGATCTGACTTGTCCATTAAATAGGGCCAACTAATTATATTTTATCTGCTAAAATTTAATAAACAATCATCATCACTGAAGCCACACATACAATTAAATATGTACGAATAAAATAAACTTCTAATAGCCCCATTTTCTTGTAAATAAATATCACACCATTAATCAATAAAAATAATAATTTAAGTCCTTCACATGTTTAAAAGAAATCCTACCTAATTAATGGACCAGATTTCATATACATTTATTGTACCACACAGATACATCACATGTGTGCAGCTTCCTAATTCATCTCTTATTCTCTTGAAATCCATTGCCTAATTTTGGCATCAACTAATGTTAATAAATGCTCTCATGCCGAGAGAAGCTACTTGTGGTTTTTTTTAATTCCACCTATAGGTACTCGAACCCTTGACCGGGAGTTAAAACTCCTGAGAAGCTACTTGAGGTTACTTTGCCAAAGGAGTGCCCAGCTTGGGTGGGCCCTACTGGGCCTTATTGGGCCTTAGTGTGGTGTTAAAGTGAAATCAACCCCAACCATCAAGTGAGTCACCCTCTGTTTGACCCAGGGCCTAAAAATCTGCCCATCTCTATTTAAGTTGGGCCACACTTATTGGAAATTTTTTATCGAAAAATCTGACCCTCTACACTATTTCCTAAATGTGACTCAATTGAATCACATTTGGGCTTATTTTTTAGCCTTTATGCCAATCTTTTGGTTTCGCATCTAATGGGTGTAATGGATTTTACATACACATTAAAGTGGTCCCTGTAAAAATCAAAGGTGGACGTCTCTCTCACAACTATTTATCTTTGTGTGCCTCAAATTAATAACGTATCATCCTGATGTTTTTACCACTAGCCTATTATGAGATTATGCATGTAACGGTCGGATTTGATTACACATATAATGGTTGGATTTAATCTCACATACACATCAATGTGTGGCCCCCTAAATATCATTATTGGCGTCCCTCCCGCACCGGTTCCCATGAAATAGCCTAGCTCTAAGGAAAGATCGATATCTTCCGGAACAGATTTAGATTGCGTGGTGGTGTACCACACGGCATGGGCGTTTATATAGGTGGAAAGTATATGTGTGCCTCATCATGATGTATTTGTTTTATCCACATCATTCATTCATTTTTTAATATTACGTACCTGAAGGCATTATCCCAAAATTGAGGTTGATCTAAAGCTCAAGTGAACCCCACCAAAAAAAACAGTGGTAATAACTATGCTCGGTGTTGACATCTTCCTAGGGCTTACCGTGATGTTTATTTTCCATCCAACCTATTCATAAAGTCATATAAACCTGGATGAAGAACGGAAAATATAAATATCAACTTGATCGAAAACTTCTGTGAAACCTAAGAAGATTTTGAAGGTAGGCCTTCAATCTCCACTTTTTCTCATGGTGTGTTCTATATGGACGTTTGATCGGCATCATTTTTGAGATCATACCCTAAAATGATTGAAAATTTGTATAGATGGCATGGATAAAACTTATAAATCATGTTGGGATTTAGTACACACTTTTTTTTTTTTTTTTTGGTTAGCTTGTGATCAGTACACACCCACTCTCAGTCCACACTCCAGTGTTAGCCTAGCCACCCCCACTAGGGAATCGATACAATGACCTCAGGTATTGAAAAGAGATATCTTCTCTCAGTCTACCACAACTGATTTTAAGTCTCTTGATCTAACATTGGGTGATCCACTTTTCATTAGAAGTGGATTTAAAATTAACACCATAGTTGGCCCATCTGAATGACCAACCTTTGTGACTTGAAGGGGGCTTACTCTCGCTCGGGCAGTAGACTCTCAAGAGTTTCAACACCCAGTCAACGGGTCAAGTAAACCATTGGTGGTGAAATTCCACTAGCGTGAGTGTGTGTGTGTGCGCGCGTGTTTTTTTTTTTTTTAAAGAAAAAAAAAGCCTTTGTGACTTGAAATCACTCATCTTTGGTGGTATTCATCTATGTAATGTAGCGGTGCCGCAACGCGGACAACTACCCTCCTATTTTTACAGGCCCACCATGATCTCTAAGTAAGATTTACTCCAATCATTAGATGCCTAATCCCATTATGGGTCTAGAGTAAAAAAACCACGCTATCCTTTGATTCAATTCAGCCACACCAATGGAAACATAAACATTGGGAGAGACGTCCACCTTGATATTTACCACTCTCAACATGACAAGCATGTGAAATCCACTCCAACCATTAAGATGACACACTAAAAATCTATGCCTAATGTTAAAAAATCAGCGGCATACGTGATTCAAGTGGGCCAAACCAATGAAAACAGTTTGGAGAGTAAGTTTTCCTTGTACACTGTTTTCAATCATGTGGTCTACTTGAACTATAAATGAGACTGATTGTTTACTCCACCATTCTTATATGGGGTGACTCACCTGATGGTTAAGGTGGATTTCACTTTAACACTATAGTGCGGCCACCACTGCTAGCTAATTTCCCCCTTAGAATAGCTTTTCTTTGTATTGGTATTAAATAGCATTAATTGGTCCTCGAATTAATCAACTAGTTGGACGAAAATGCGATGTCCAACCAATTGTGTGTGAGCATCTCTCTCTCTCTCTCTCTCTCTCTCTCTCCATATATATATATATATATATATATATATATATATAAGCAAGCGGGGCCCATTGGTGGGCAATCACTAGTGGTTGGGTCCCATAAGATTTGACCTCTTTTTTATTAATTATTTTTCTTTATTTTAAATGAAGATATAGATGAGGTGATAATATAAGATCAGATAACTTATGGTATCATACAAACTCCTCATTCTTCCCTATAAATGAAAAGATGCTCTATCGTGAATGATACATTAAGCAACAACGAGAATAAAAAGAGAAAATTGATAGATTGATATTTGTCTATCTAGCTTGTCCTTGGGATGATTTAAGCCATAAATTGTAATCTAAGGCCATCGATATCGTAGAAAAAGATGGGTGATTAGACCCATCTTCTCTAGTAGTGGTTAGGTGGACCGTTAAATCTGAACTATTCATCTTCAGCTTATTGAAGGTTACATATTGTGTAGACCCTCAGATCTTGATTGCTCACTCTTTCGCACAGACTTTCAGTGGTATTAGAGCGACTCAACGGCGGATATTCGATTTATTATTTTAATCATGAAAGGTCGATAACCCTTTTTATTATATTATATTTTTTATTTTAATTATATATCAATCATTTATATGTTCGCTTATTATTATTATTATTATTATTATTTATTTTCTTCCTAAGGTATGCAAATTAAATAATGATAATAATCGTAATATTAAATATACGATATCTGGATTTGCATTCTATTGGCCTGAGATTTATTTATTTATTTATTTAAGGGAGTCAATCCTAAGTATTAGTAAAATCAGACATTAGAAATTTGATAAAATCCAAATATAATATAGTAACATAGATTGATTTGAGATATAAATATATGATAAATAAGAAATTGACTGTCAAACAAAAAAAAAGCCTTTTTAATAGGCATCGCCTCTCTCTTATAATATGGTAATAATAAGAGACTAATGATGGTATGAAATTATCATGATCCTCTAGGGCCCATTTGGCCGGGCGGATTAAATGGTATTAAGGTGGATTAGATCAGATTTAAGGCAGTGTCAATGGATTGTCGATAATCTCTTGGTATTAGTGTATCTCATGACCAATATTTATGCCTTTTTGGGATGGCTGGCATATCCAGGGATACAAAGTCCATTTTTGTTTGGCTGGGCATGAGAGTGCATGCAATCCCATAAAAATTCTCAACATCTACCACCTTTTTCTCGGCTCAGATCAGACTCACAGACAAATTCCACCTCAGAAAGCCTGAATTTTAGGGTGAATTTCATGGCCTGCTGCAATGAAGCTGAGAATTCGATCAAGAAAAGTAGGAAAGAAGAAAAACTCATCATCTAAAACAGAAAAAAAAAAAAATTCTAGCAAACATCCGAAAAAACAAAACAAAAAACCCACCTCAGAAACCTCGAATTTTAGATGAATTTCGCAACTTGCATCATCAAAGTCGAAAAAACTAACAATGAAATTAGAAAAAAGAAGAACAATAAGAAAAACCCAACATTAAATGACTACAGCCGTAGGATCGGTTGCATTTCTTCACCATCTGCATCAATGGTAGATGAATGGCTTTAGAGTCTCTGTGAGTGGGGTCCAGTAATATGAAGTCCTCCCTATCGAAATGGAGCTTATTACTTGATGTGATATTCGTCGTGGCCACAATCAACCGTCCAATTAGTAGGGCCCATTGTGGATAAGTCATATGGAATGGAACTGAACAAATTATCCTAAAACTCTCATATCTGCGGCCAGATAATGGATAATTAGGATAAAAAGTTCTATGATCCAAAATTTGAATAGAGTAATCATATGTTTTATTTATTCAATTGATGTGATTTTGTATGGATATCTAATCTGTAGTGGGGCCAACTATTTAGATGGTCTGGATTGATGTGTATACATCCCAAAAATGTAGAGGTTACGTGCGCGAGTTTAAATAAAGATACTCTGCCAGTGGATATAAGGAGGAAGAGTTCTTTAATCTGAGAAGGGATTGAAATCAACATCCAGTGTGAGATTTGAGAAATCCCTCATCTGATACATCGAAATCCAGTGATCTTCCCAATCCAGCGCAATACCTTGCCACCCAAACAACTTGGCATACAAACAGTTGTGGATTTAACAATCCAATCCTGTCAAATCCATCTTAATACCACCGAATCTGCCTGTCTAAATGGCCCCCTAATAAATATGTAACTGGAATGTGCAGCAATCCGCACTGTTATGATTGTAAGATCTTTTTTTATTTTTTTATAATAGCATAAAAATATTAATTAATCTCTCTTAGCTTATCCAATTGACGGGTATGAAATGGAAGGCCAAAAGGTAAATAATTAGTAATTCAAATCCATTTTTTATAACGTTTTTAAGACCCCCCGTGTTTTGAATGGTAAGAATTTGAGTATATATTTACTATCGTAGATGAATTACCACTAATTATTTCATAACTATTGAACGCCTGAAGTCCCATTTAGTGAAATTAATAAATAACAATTGTGTCCAAGTAATTGTTGTCTAAAGCCTCCTTAGTCAAGTGGGCTCGTATCTGTACCTGGGCCATTTATTCATGTAATATCATTTTTTTATAAAAGTATCTAAATCTTCCTTTTTTATAAAAAATAAAATAAAGGGACCATCGTTAGCATTCCATGAGTGGTTGGAAAGACTATATGGATCCATATTAATGTACAAATTCAAATGGTCCGGATTTGAAGTCTAATTCACTTTCTTTTAAGATTAAGTATATCTAATTAAAGCTTTTTTAATCAGCCATTTATGGGTTGATTTAAACTAAGTATTTGAAAGTAACTAGGAGTTTTTAAAGTAAGATCTAACCTATAATGTGGTCTATTTTTATGATTAATGGTTAAGATATCTTGAAATGATAATAATTGATGTATGTATTAAAAAAAATTATTTTTTTTTGTGATTTTGATTACGATATATTAATATCATGACCTTAATAATTTAAGGTGGGCTACACATTTTTGGGGTTCAGCAATCAAAATATATATGTCTCACGTGTTTCTTGATTATTACATGTATGTATGCATGCATGAGAATGTAATTTCTTTAATATATCATTCTATTAACTATTGATCAATTGACCATTAGTGATAGAAACCATCATCAATCGTGGTGATCAATGTTGATGAGAGGATCCAGCGTTAACGGTGATCATTATCGGTAATGATCGGATCCATCATAAATGGACATTATCATTGCTGACGATATGACTCTCTTAATATCTAAGAACTTCTATATATATATATATATATATTTCTGATGATAACATTTATATATGTGATATAATTAGGTTTGATATGATTTGATCTAAGTCCATTTTCATTAGAAAATAGAAAACTTACTGTTAGAATGTTTCGTATATATAAAGGTTGTGCATAACCTGAGTGAGAGTTAAGTTTTCTCTACTTAATGATTCATGTAACTTGTAATGAAATGTTGCACGTTATACAAATATATTTTTATAAAAGTATCAAATTCATCTTAAATAAGTGAACTTGATTGATCTACATCGCTCATTCAGGTATGTGGACTTTCAAATCTCGTTAAGATGTGTTGACTACTTTTATACCTTCAATTTTTGAATAATAGGTAGAAATGCTGATGTTTAGTGTCAATACTTATATCATAGCTAAGTAGTGATACTTGATGCAATGTAGAGATAGTCACTAAAGCATTAATTGTTGAACAATCCAAAGGTCAATAATTTGATGATAACAAATACGAATACTGGTCATGTGCGGTGCGAAACTTTCTGGATGAGTACGATATATCGCATACACTCGATGAGGTTCAAGAGGAACCTATATTGGCTAATAACGGATATTTAGGAGAACATAAACCTGTAATGAATTACTACAATAAATGTCGTAAACAAAATCGTTATGCCTGTAGTGTTCTAATTAGCACAATGCACAAAGAACTCATACCAACATGTGAAATGCATGACACCGCTAAAGGGATCGGAGAAGCACTAGCAAATGCATATGCGTAGAATTCAGATGCCAAAGTTTGAGCAATGAAATTAGAATTTCAGGAATATAGGATGTCAGTCCGGTGCCCCATCAAAGATCATATCCGCAAGATGGATCAGATGATAAGTACCCTTAGGAATATGGCGTGCAAATTGACTAAAAATCAAAAGATAATAGCAATGTACTGTTCCTTACTCAAATCTTGGTCCCCAATTAAAAGGATTTTAAACCATACTCATTTTACGACTATGTTCAGAGACTTGTGTTAATTTGGTATGATAGGTTGAAATGAATACAATTCAACCAAGTTCAGCCAAGTCCTTTACAACAGAGACCCAAAAGCGAAAAGCTAACAAGAAACGATATAAAGCTTGTAAGAAGGTAAAAAAGAATGACCAAGAACATAAGTCTGTAACACTTTCTCCAAATCTTAAGAAGAGAAATGGAAAGAAGAAGCAGAAAAATGCAAACATAATTTGCTTTGTTTGTAAAAACTTCGGCTATTATGCAGGACATTGTGCCCATAAAAAGATGGTAATTCTAAGTCACTAGATACTTTGTATGTATGCATTTTTCTAAAATTATTTTCGTTGATACTCTATGTAACGAGTGAATTTTGGATTCAGGCGCAACAAATTACATGCCACAAAGTCATCGATAACTTGAGAAATTCCAACCTGTATCCATAGAGAGTTACAAGGTCATGTATATAGAAAATAATGATGTTGAATTGAACATTTGTCGGCCTATATCACTAAAGATATACAATACTTCTGTCATTAACTTAGTAAAGGACCTTAAACACCATCAGAAGTCCAAACACATTGAGATCAAGTATCATTACATCCGTGATCAAGTAAGAGATAAGAAGGTCGCCCTCATCTATATTTCTACTAAGGAGATGATGAATGATCCCATGAGAATATCCCATGTTACTTTGATAATGGCTGACTATGCTAATATTGAGAAGCAGAACTCCTACTCTCTTGAAATATATCAAAAATTTCAAAAAGTTCTATTGTAACCAATTACTTCATTTGGTTAGGATATCTATATTCGATAAAGGTCACGTCTTGAGATTCTATCTCAATCTATCGTCCATGGTCTTTATAAATTAGAATGCATCTCTTTAAGTATATGAGATACTTTATGAACATACATTCAATGGTTTTACTATCAAGTTTACTTATATGTAGGGGAGACAATAAAATATATTTTAAAGATCCCAAAGGGTGTAAGTTGGCTAGAGAATGAATTCTCCCAAACCACATCTCATATGAGGTCTTAGGAATGAATTTGGATATGACTTTATTAACGATGTAGATGACTGTTAGTAGTGCATCTCTTCAGAATGTGGTAGAGAGATTGGCTTGTGTCATCATCGATCTAACAATATCAAATAGTGTCATATTCCTTCTCTCTGCAATATCATTTTGTTATGGAATGCAAGCCATTGTGTATTGTCAGATAATGCCAACGTTTTCACAATATGATTTGAATGTTTCAAATGTATACTTACCACATTTATTGGATCGAAGGATTTTAATCTTTTTCTCAAGCTAATTTTTCACCTCAGCTTTATAGTTAATAAAATAATCAAAAAACTCATATTTATATAAGATTAAATACATATATCCATAACGTGAGTAATTGTTAATAAAAGTGGCAAAGTATTGATATTCATTTCTAGCATGTACATTCAAAGGTCTACATATATCTGAATGGATTATTTCTAGTAGACCTTTGGACCTAACTGCTTTAGGGAATAGTTTCTTAAAGTTTTCTCAAATAAAAAATGTTTATAAAATGACAAATCAACTTCGGATAAAGAATTCAATAGACCAAAAGGTACTAGTCTCGTTATATGATCCTTTCTGATATGACCTAACATTGCGTGCTATTTTAAAGATTTATATATTAGTTTCATTCAATATAACAAATAAAGGAAGATGTGCATTATCACTATGTATGTCAAGAATAAATAAATCTGAAATTAAAATATTCCATGCAAAAATGAAGCTATTGAGTCTTAAAAAAACTCATGTCTTGAAAAAACTAATATCAAAATCATCAATTAATAACCTAGAAATAGAAATTAAATTCCAATGCATGCCGGTACATAAAGAGTATCACGAATGATTATTGTTCATCCTATGCACGTACAGAGATGATAAACGTTAATCCCTATTATGTCTTTAACATCATTATTTCCTATGTATACCTTGTAACTCCCCGTGGATACAGGTTATAATTCCTTGAGTCCTCAAAGATTTCATGTCATGTGTTTTGTTGTGCCTGAATTCAAAATCTGCTCGTTAAATAGAGTATCAATGAAAATGATTTTTGAATAAACACCTGCATACAAAGCATCTAGCAACTTAGAAATTACTGTCTTTTTATTGACACTGTCGGGCATAATGACCGAAGTTTTTATAAATGAAGCAAATTATGTTTGCATTTTTTTCTTTTTTCTATTCCCTGCCTTAAGATTTGGATGAGGTGTTACAAACTTATGTTCTTAATCATTCTTTTTTGCCTCCTTGTGAGCTTTGTATCATTTCTTATTGGCTTTCTACTTTTGGGTCTCTGCTGCAAAGGCCTTAGCTGAACTTGACTGAATTGCATTCATTTCAACCTCTCGTACCAAATGGTAATAAAAGTCCCTGAATATAGTGGTAGAATCAGTATGGTTCAAAATCCATTTGGTTGGAGACTAAGATTCGGGTAAGGAACAGTACATTGCTTTATCTTTCGATTTTTAGTCAATTTGCATCGTATATTTTTAAGGGCACTTATCTTTAATCCATCTTATAGATATGATCTTTAATAGGGCACCCGACTAGCATCCCATATTCTTAGAATTCTAATTTCATTGTCCAAAATTTGACATCTGACTTATGCATATATGTATTTGTCAGTTCTTCCTATAACCCTTTAGCGGTGTCATGCACTTCACACGTTAGTATTAGTTCTTTGTGCATTGTGCTAATTACGACATTATGGGCATAAGAATTCTGTTTATGCCACTTATTGTAGCAGTTCCTTACAGTTCTATATTCTCTTAAATTTTTATTATTAGCCAATATAAGTTCCTCTTGAATTTCATCGAGTGTATGCGATATGTCATACTCGTCTAGAAGGCTTCTCACTGCCTAAGACTAATATTCGTAGTTATTATCGTTGAGTTGTTGACCTTTGAGTTGTTTAACGATTAATGCTTTGGTGGCCATCTCTACATTGCATCAAGTATTACTACTTAGTTATGATATAATGTTATGGTACTAATCATCAACATTTCTACGTATTATTTAAAATTTGAAGATATAAAATTAGTCAATACATCTTAATAAGATCTGAAAGTCTACATACTTGAATGAGCAGTGTAGATTAATTAAGTTTTCTTATTTAAGATGAATTTGATGCTTTTATAAAAATATATTTGTATAATGTGCAACCTTCGATTATAGGTCACATGCATCATTTTGTAGAGAAGACTTAACTCTCACTTAGGTTATGTACAACCTTTATATATATAGAGCATCCTGGCATTAAGTTTTCTATTTTTTAATAAAAAAGAGGCTTAAATTGAATCGCATCAAAACTAATTATATCACACATATAAATGTTATTATCAAAAAAATAAAAATAAGTGCTTAGATATTAAGAGAGTCCCATCATCGCCAATGATCATGTTTATTTATGATGGATCCGATCATTACCGATAATGATCATCATTGATGATGGATCATCTCATCAATGTTGATCTTCACGATTGATGATGGTTTCAATCACAAACAATCCCTTGATTAATAATGAATAAAATAATATATTAAGGAAACTATATTCTCATGCATATGTACATTTAATAATTAAGAAACAAGTGAGACATATATATATTTTGATTGTTAAACTCCAAAAATATGTAGCCCACCTTAAATGATTACAATCATGATACTAATATATCGTAATCACGATCACTAAAAAAGAAATTTTTTTAAATACATATACCGATTATTAACATTTCAAGAGATCTTAACCATTAATCATAAAAATGGATCACACTATAGGTTAGATATTACTTAAAAAACTCTCAGTCACTTCTAAATACTTGGTTTATATCAACCAACAAATGACATATAAAAAAACTCTTATATATACTTAATCTTGAAAGAAAGTGAATTATACTTCAATTCTAGCCTATTTGAATTTGTATGTTAATATGGGGTCCATATAAGCTTTCAAACCACTCATGAAATGCTAACAATGATTCCTCTATTATATATATATATATATATATATATATATATATATATATATATATATATATATATATATATATATATAAAAGACAGATTTAGATACTTTAAAAAAATGATATTACATGAATAAAGGGCCTAAGTCCATATATGAGCCCACCTGACTAAGGAGACTTTAGACAACAATTACTTCGACACAATTGTTATCTATTAATTGTACTAAATGAGACTTCAGGCCTTCAATAATTATGAAATAATTGGTGATAATTCATTTACAGTAGTAAATATATACTCCAATCTTTACCATTCAAAACACAGGGGCCTAAAAACGTCACAAAAAATAGATTTGAATTATTGGTTATTTACCTTTTAGCCATCCATTTCATACTCATCAATTTGATAAGTTAAGATATATTGATTAATATTTTTATGAGCTATCAAAAAAAAAGGATGTGACAATCATAATAGTGCAGATTGATGCACATTCTAGCTACATATTTATTAGAGGAACATGATAAACCCACACCGTATCAGTCCCTTATGTTTATCATATTATAAGAGAGAGGCGGTGCTTATTAAAAAAGCTTCTTTTCATTTGACCATTTATTTTTCCTTTATCATTTATTTATATATCAAATCATCTATGTTAATATATTATATTTGGACTTTATTAAATCTCCAATGTCTGATTTTACTGATCATTAGAATTGACTCTTTTTAAAAAAAAAAAAATAATAATAATTCTTCTTAGGCTAATAGGATGTAAATTCAGATATCATACATTTGATATTATTATTATTATTATTATTATCATTATTTAATGCCCATACATCAGGAAGAAAATAAATAATAATAATAATAATAAGTAAATATAAAAATTATCGATGTATAGTTAAAATAAAATATAAAATATGTTGAAAAGGGCTATTGACCTTTCGTGATTAAAACAATAAATTGGAGAACCACTATTGAGTCACTCTAATACTACTGAAAGTTTGTACGAAAAAGCAAGCCCTCAAGATCTGATGGTTTACACGATATAGGACTTTCACAAAGTTGAAGATGAACGGTCTAGATCTAGCACTCCACATAACTATTACTAGAGCAAATGGGCGAATCACCCCCATGATTCTACGGTATAGATGGCCTCAGATTACGATATATGGCTTAGATTGTATAAAAGACAAGCTATAGATGGACAAATATCAATATCTTAAATTTCTCTTTTTTACTCTTGTTGTTGCTTAATGTATAATTAACGAGAGAACCTCTTCCCATTTATAGGGAAGGATGAGGAGTTTGTATAAGACTAGAAATTATTCGATCTTATCTTATCTCATCATCTAAATCTTCATTTAAAGTTGAATTTGAAATTCAACTTTAAACAGAAGAAAGAAAAATGATTAATAAAAAAAGAGGTCAAACCTCATAGGACTCACCTACTAGTGATTGCCTGCCAGTGACCCCCTTGGCTTATGTCCACCCAGGATGATCTCATTGGTAAGTCGTCAAATGTATATTCTGCTATCTCAAAGGAACGAAAGACTTAATGTTGTGTTATGAAGGCACGAGTCTCGAGCTTAAATGATATTCTGATGCTGCTTGGGGTAATGACGCCGACGAGAAAAAATTTACTTCAGGATATATCTTCTTACTCAGAGGGAGAACTATCTCATGGTAGAGTAAAAAATAAACATCCACAACTCTTTCATTTATGGAGGCCAAGTATATTGCATGTTGTGTTGTAGTTCAGGAGTGTGTATGGGTTCGTAGATTTTTACTAGATCTAGGTATTATATCGAGCGTTCATCAAACTATATCACTGAAGATAGACAATACTTCTGCTATTAACTTAACAAAGGACCTTAAACACCATCAGAAGTCTAAATATATTGAGATTAAGTATCATTACGTCCGTGATCAAGTCAGAGATAAGAAGGTCGCCCTCAACTATATTTATATTAAGGAGATGATGACCGATTCTATGATGAAACTTATAGCTAAAGATCTATTTCAGGTTCACGTCAGGCAGATGAGATTGATGATAGCTTGAGTGATATACTTGTATGTAGTACCTTTGATATTTTATTAATGAATAACACATTTCATTTATTCAGTATTGAGTACTTATATAGACTAAGTATATAGATCATCAGCATTTACTATGAGATTATGTAAGATTTTTATTTTTTGTTGGTAGGCCGGTCACCCACTCGCACGGGTTAATTAACCTTGAATGTACAAAAGATGTATATTTGGGATGAAGTTCATACACTGAGATATGGACTTCTCTTTATTGTAAATAATAAATGATGAGGATATGAGTGAGTCCTATCCGCCTACAGTTTTAAAAGATTGTAAATGAGACTGATCAAGTCGAACAACATAATTGCACTGTTACTTTACATGTGATCAATGTTATGGTCTAAATTAATAGCTAGTTTGTGAGGATATGAGATGAGTCGTAACTCATGTGGAATAACTTGCGTATTGTAGACCCGATATATACCTAGTATTATCTACTTTATGAAGTGGATTGTAGTCACGTGTTGGTACCTTTCACCTACAGATTACTTTTATTCGATTTAATCATTACAACGTGAGAGTAACCAGTCTCATAAGTGATTCCTTGTGTCCTTAGCTACCCTCTTCTTGTGTATTGGAGGATGAGATTGAGTATTGCTACTTTAGTCTACTATGATGAGAGGCCTTTGATTGGCCAGACACGGTTACGTTAGGAACAACTTGATTGATTTCAAATTACACATTTGTGTGAGAAGGATCTCATGACAGCTATACTAAGTTTTTAAAACTATAAATACGTACTTGAAGATTTATCCACCGGTAGTATCGAGGTTTTTTTTTTTTTGCAAACGATATTCTTTCTTAAAAGTGTATATATATATATAAGTTGGATAAGTGCGCACGCACATGTGTGTATATAGTTTTAAATTGATGTAAATTGAAGTTTGTGAAAATTGAGTTTTCAGAATAAGAATAACTTGATAAGTTGGATAAGTGCGTATATTGGCCGAGTACTTTAGATCGGGAGTTAACTCCATCCGGTGTGGTCATGTGGACTACGACAGGTATTATAAAGCTTGAGTTATTAAATACTAGTTAGGTGGTCATTTAGTACTTAAACACCCATGAGAAGATTACGGTGATCTAGTTGGTCCCACGCTTTTGATTCTTTTGATCACGATGTTTGATTTTGATTGTTATTAAGTGAGTTAGATGGACAATTATTTTTTTTTTATGCCTATCCCACAATGTGATTGAGTGAGATATGTTAGACATAGGCCAATGAGGCCTACTGGTGGGCAATCATTAGTGAGTGGGTCCTATTAGGTTTAACCTTCTTTTTATTAATCATTTTTCTTTCTTTCGTTTGAAAATTCAACTTTAAATGAAGATTTAGATGAGGAGATAAGATAAGATTAGATAATTTCTGGTCTCATAAGTCCCAATCTTTCCCTATTAATGAAAAAATGCTCTCTCATGAATGATACATTAAGCAACAAAAAGAGTAAAAAGCGAAAATTGAGAGATTGATATTTGTACATTTAGCTTATCATTGAGATGATCTAAGCCATAGATCGTAATCTGAGGCCATCTATACGGTAGAATCAGAGGGGTGATTAGACCCATCTGCTCCAGTAGTGGTTAGATGGACCGTTAGATCTGGACCATTCATCTTTAATTTTATGGAGGTCCCATATCGTGTAGACCGTCAAATCTTAAGGGCTCACTCTTTCACACAGACTTTCATTATATATATATATATATATATATATATATATATATATATATATATATATATATATATATATATGAGGAATTAATATTAATAAATCCTAGGAAAGGGAAGTTATTTCAAGCCACTTTATAAAAAAGATATGCTTATAGGCCCCACCGTGGTGTTAATATGAAATCCACCCCAGCCATCAAGTACATCAGCCCATGTTAGACCCGTGGACTGAAAAGGGCCTGTTTGGCCAGGCAGATCCCACGGTATTAGGAGGGATGGGATCAGCAATATCCTGAGATAGGCATGACGAGCCAAACAGATCCGATGAATTTGTCCTGGGATATGAGCAATCCACTGACATCACCATCATTACCTTAAAATTGATCCTATCCGTTGGTTGGATGAATTGGAAGGTAAAATCCCGGGATATGCAGGGCGTGCCAAACAGACCCAGTGAACTTGTCCCGGGAAATAAGCAATCCCGTGGATCTTAAGACAATCCACTGACACCACCATCATTACCTTAAAATTGATCCCATCCCTCCTAATACCATGGGATCTGCCCGGCCAAACAGGCCGGACTACTTGTCTTGGGAAAGTATGACTTTCACAGGGACTTAGGGATGATCTTACGGATGTGGGATGGATGCTTACCATTGAATTTTTAATGGGATTTATGATCCACTTTGATCATTACATGTGTAATCCCATAATGGTCCAGGAACCAAAAAATCAAGCTGATCTGTGATTCAAGTGAGCTATATAAGTGAAATGATTTGGAGAGGGATATCCACCCTTGATTTTTGTAGAGCTTAATATAATGATGGTGTGAAATCCACTCCCAACTATTAGATGCCACATCAAACGGCCCAAAAATTAGGCTTATATGTGATTCAAGTGGGCTATAGCACTTAAATCGGCAACTAGTTGGACCGTCCAACTAGTTGTGTGTGAGCATCTCTCTGTATATATGGAACTTCATTCCTTATCATATCACAAGTTTTACAGTCTTTTTTGGGTAGTTTTACTATAAATAAAAAATAAAAAAATTTGCCATGGATCATTCCATTACCTTTTGGATAGAGGCTTTCGGTAGATACCATTCCATCCTGTCAGAGCAAATAGTTCAGTGGGTCTGGTGGGTCCCACCGTGATGTTTGTCTACAATCGACCCAATCACCAGGTGTGTCACTTCATGTTATGCCAAGGGCTCAAAATCAGTTACATTTGTAATTTCGCTCGACTACATGATTAGAAGGAATGTATAGGACAACACTCGTGCTCCAAACTGTTATCTCCATTAGTGTGGTGCAAATAAATCATTGATGGGTATGGTTTTTGGCCATGGTCATGGTTGAGTGGATTAGATATAATTATCATAGTGGGCCCCTTAAAAATTAAGGATGAATGTCTCTCTCCCTACTGTTTCCTTTGGTATGGCCCACCAAAATCACAGATCAGCCTTCTTTCTTTTCTTTATTATTATTATTATTATTATTATTATTAGTATTTTGTCTCTGGAACTAAACGTCTAATGGTTAGAGTGGATTTTACATAAATATCATGATGGGCCACACATAAATATCATGGTGGGCCACAAGAATGACATCCCATGCAATTCCTTCCCCCTCCCTTAGATGGTCTCTTTATACCATTCGAGCGTGATAATGCCGTACTTATTTTTGGTTGGGCTGACCATGATGTTTTTTATGTGAAATGTGTATGCAAAATCTGCTCTAATCATTAGATGCCTAATCTCAAATTAGGCACAGATTTAAAAAAAAAAAAAAACAGAGAGAGAGAGAGAGAGAGAGAGAGAGAGAGAGAGAGAGAGAGAGAGAGAGAGAGAGAGAGAATCGAGTCAAGTAGGCCACCCAAAGAAAATAGTTGGAAGAGACATCTACACTTAATTTTTTTTACTTGATTTTTATAGGGCCACCATCCTAATTATATGAAATCCACTCCAACCTAAACCAAAAGTAGTCTTCGGGACTAAACATCATATCCATCCCTCATTCAGGTGGGCCATACCAAGTGAAACAATTTAGAGGGCACTTTTTTTTTTTTTTTTTGGGTTAGCTTGTTAGTACACCCACTGTCACACTTCACTATTAGCCACCCCCACTAGGGAATCAATATCAAGACCTCGGTGTTGAAACAAGGTATCTTTCACTCAGTCTACCACTTGAGCTATGGATCAGGGTGTTGCCCCTGCAACCATTTCCAATCATGCGATCCACTTAAATCACAGATTGAGGTGATTTTTGGACCCTTGAAGCACCTTGTGCTTGGGATGGGAATGAAGCATTTAGAAAGATTAATTAAGCTGTATTTGGTTGCCTCGCTACTTGTGGGTTAGATACTTTATTGAAATTAAGCCAACAAGAATCCACTGGCTGCTCTAAAACATGACCAGAAGTATCTGTGAATTATGGTCCATCCAACCCATTTATCACATGCTCATAGTAGAGGCAGAATTCTAGCACTTTCTGTCTTTTGAATATACAATTCATATTTTGTATATGCTTCTTTGACTGGAATTCAGGTCCAACTTGATGCACTGAAAATGTCAATCAAAGTGCTCTGAATGCTCACACAGCAGCCACCCTCCACAAGGGTCCTCTTCAGGGAGCTTCCAAAAGAGATCTATCAATCACTGCAATCAAAGGTCTATGACCATCTCCAACAAGATGTACAAGAAGATTTCATAGCAATGATCAAGAACATTGCTGTTCGTGATGATATCAGCCAGCAAATGATGGGGGACAGCCTAGATGCCATCCCATTGCTCATTAAGGCCTTGGAGACCGGAAATGATGTAGAGCGGGTCGCGGACACTTTCATGTCCAAGATGGACCAGAGAAAGCCTGATCGGATGCGGAAGTCATTAAGACCGTCAGAACCTTAAAATAGGCATATCTCGCAAACCAGAATGTTGCTCAATGTACCATATATGATTTTGGGTAGGACAAACTACTTTAGCGAACTAACCCGGAAAAGCCGGGTTGCGCATGCCGAATTTGTGAGATTCCATCAGATCAACAGTCGAATTCCATATTTATTTCTGTTTTTACTATTTTTAGTAAGTTTTAGTTTGATTATAACTCTTCATCCGCTAGGCTTTAGGAGAATGTTTAGAAAAATTAGGAGAATAACGTGGTTAAGCCGATATAACTCTTACTATAAATAGAATTTTACTATTTCTAGTAAGTTACGAATTTTAGTGAGTTTTAGTTATAGTTTAATTCCTAAACTTCTTCAAGTCTCAGTATTCCTATTTAAAGGGTCGTAGTCTTGTTTATCAATGATTAGCAAGTTTCTTTCATATATTTTAAAATTATTTCTATTTCTTTTCCTCATGGATTCGAGAAGTCTATGTGAGGAGTCCGTATATTAAGAGTAGTTATCCTCGAGGAAGACGGTGACCTCATCATGTTCATCCCTGTGTCAGGAAACATGGATACTAGAACTCAAGTAATCAAAGCGATTATTGCATTATCCACTGTCAATTTGAACATGATCATGCTCGGTGTGTTGGGCGCGATAGAGGCCCTTGTGCACGCTCTAGAATACAATACAGTGGTTGAGAAGGATGTTTTTGAAGCACTTTATAAGCTATGTAAAATTCCCAATCCCAGATTGAGGTTATTGCAGGTAATTCTGGACCCGATCAAGGGAAAAAATGTTGTTGTAAGGATGTTGTCGTTGCTTGAGAAACTGTCAAGATATCAGAATGACTGTGATGAGATGTGTAAGGAGGGTGCAGTGCGTTGCTTGCTAGCATAATCAGGGAGTGGACAGATCCTTCATAGCAGGAGATTTCAGCGACTACTCGCTTTAAGATCAGTTACTATATGATTAGTTTCGATAAACAGTTCAGTACTTTGAGGGAGATCATGAAGGGGAATCCTTGCATACCATCTCAGAACTGGCGAGGGATGGAACCCAGTTGGGGAAGGTGATGGCCCAGAACATCCTCGATATTCTGAGATTTGAACCCCCAACTGCATGAATTCCCCATACATGTGATTGGATGAACCCTGTAGATACTTGTTTTCTGATCCAACTCTATATCAGGTCCTACTGGCCTGTCTTTCTCCTCACAAGACTAGTCTTTCTTCATTTATATTTTACCTTTTCATTCATCATGAATCAATATCATGCTATGGCAGTGAGCTGTTTTAGCCATTTTGTGTAGTTAGAGGGATTCTAGTAAGATATAAGAGGCAGGGACTTATTGATTGATGTAGAATGTGTCGCAGATACATTCCTAGCATGGTTGGACCAAAAGAAGGTGGACTGTTAATTGATTATAACTTTTGATTTGGGTATCGTTACGGTGCATCAGACCGAGTATCAAGAACCAAAGCAGCACGAGAACTCGAGGACGAGTTCTTTTGAAGTGGAGAGGACTGATGTAGAGTGGGTCGCGGACACCTTCATGTCCAAGATGAACCAGAAAAGGCCCGATGGAAAGCAAAAGTCATCAAGACCGTCAGAACCTTAAAACATGCATATCTTGCAAACTAGAATGAGTTACTCGACGTACTATGTATGATTTTGGGGTAGGACGAGCTACTTTAGCCAACTAACCTGGCTGCCCATGCCAAATTTGTGAGATTCCATCAGATCGACAGTCGAATTCCATGTTTATTTTCATTTTTACTATTTTTAGTAAGTTTTGGTTTGATTATAACTTTTCATCCGTTGGGCTTCAGGAGTTGTGTCCAACATGAAAAGTTCTTAGAAAAATTAGGAGAATGACGTGGTTAAGCCACATAAGACCCTTACCACAAATAGTAAAATTACTATTTATAGTAAGTTGCGAATTCTAGGAGTTTTATTTGTAGTTTGATTCTGAATTTCTCTCATTGCTTTGTGTACCTATTTAAAGGGTTGTGAACTCGCTTATTTCATTCATCAATCAAATTACGAAATTTATAAAAAAAAAAATTTATTTTCCTTTCTTTTTCCTCGTGGATTCGAGAAGTCTCTGTGAGGAGTCCAGAGAAGCTTCGTGGTTTCGGAGTAGTTATCTTTGAGGAAGACGAGAAAAACTATCTTTGAGTGCTTTTCTGGGTGGCTATTTCGCCATGGCGTCCTCATTGTATGGTTCTTTTCGAGTAGGTAGTTATTCTTGGATGTAACTTGGAGTACTTTTTTGAGTGACTAGTTCTCCTTAGACGACTGATTCGCCAGCTAGATATGCATCTCCAGGTCAATGAACATGTGCATATATCCATATATTTAAATAAGAGTATGTATTATTTAAAATGATATATGCATGTCTTATGAATGTGCCTTATTGTTATACGGATCATTATGAATGAGTTATTGTAGACTTTTCCTAAAAACTATTATTAATTGTTATGATGGTATGGTAAATCTTGGAGGTATACCTTACTGGGATAACCATCGATGCTATCAAACCATATTTAGTGGTGCGGGAAACTTGCAACTTGGTGCCCATATGGAGCATGAGGAGCTAGATGATCTTGCAGCTCTAAATTCTTAATTTAATTATATTGATTTTTGTACTTTCTTGTATTTGTAAGTTTTGAAACATTGGTTTGTATAAGTCCTATGGGCAAACACTTGTATATCTAGAATGCATATTTGAACTTTTCATTTATATTTGATTTGTCTTTCTTCTTTTGCGGTGCTCACCTAAAAAAAAATAAATTGATTATACAGTGAAATGTGGACTATCTTTTGAGGTTAACGCTCAGAATTTCGCAAAATATGTATAAAACTCAAGTTAAGAAATCCGGGGGCATTACAAAATCTATGTCCAAGATTTACGTCATTCATCTGAGCTCATCCAAAAACCAGGCTATGCCACAAATCAAATAGGCCAGGATATCATTAGTCTAAATACTTTTATTCAAAAATCAAATACCTAGTCAAATAAAATAAAACTCTGTATGAGTCTTCTAATCAACCCAACTTGACTGGACATCAAGTTAAAGTTCTCAGTTTTTGAAGTATATCACACTACAATCCACCTGATGAATCACAGATTTAAGACGCAAAAACTTACTGATAATCGAGTTAGGCTTGTTGGAAACTCATGCAATCTTTTACGAGTTTTTTCAATATTATTAATTATTTAAAAAGTTAGTGTTGAGTTGTTCTATCAAAATGCAATACCAAAGTGATTGATTGTAACGTCCCGTCCAACCAGCGTAGTGTCATAGGGCGTCCACGTAGGATTTGCCGCAGGACCGTTCTTTTAGACTACTTGTGGTGAGGTACAACTAGTAAATTTATTTAGGATTAGCTCAACTTAGTAGACTAGATGGGTCATTACAGGACCTAGTGCAGGTTGCCAAGTCAGATGACCATTTACACTTAGTATCAGCCCATACGGGCCATACCGCGATGCAGGAAGGTCGAAAAATTATAAAAATTTAGAGAACCATAGATCTCACTGGGCTTGTGGTCCATCACGGACCACGGACTCATTGGATACCCAAAAGTTAATTATCCGAGCCGTTCCAACAACACATGTCAACTCACCTAAGACTAAAGTTAAAATCTGGCACTGGTAAATGAAACTGAAACTCCGGACTTTTCAGCCGTCGGATTTCTTCAAAATTTATGGTGAAGGTCTAATGTAGTGTTATACGCCCGTCCACAAAATCTGAGATCCGATCGTGGCACAAAGACCATTGATTGCAAATTGGACCCGTGCGACCAAACTTCATATCCGATCATTCTCAAATTTTGCATGGACCTTCATCGGGCCATAGACCACTTACCCTATAAGTTTTATGGCTAGGGAGCCACCATAACTGCTCCAACAACCGGAACAATCCCCACAGGGTCATTGGAAGATCGGAACCGTATGATCAAACCCCACCTTCGTTGATCCGTTTGTCCCCAAACTTTGCATGACCCCTCATCGGGTCATGAGACACCTTCACACCAATTTTGGAGGCTTAGGGGGTGTTAGGGCTGCCCCTACATTAATGGTGGGTCCTAGTAGGCTATTTTGGGAATTTGAGAAAACTTGAGGCTAAAGGGCCCAAGTCTAGAAAATAAACCGTAGTTCACTCCCTCATATTTCCTTCATTGTTCTTTCCAACAACCAAGCTCTCCCTCATAACTTCCTACCTTCTCCAAATCATCAAGCTCTCTTCCTCATATCCTTCTCCATTCTCCAACAATAAGTCTCCCTCATAAACTCCCATCATCCACCAACAACCAACCTCTCTTATCTCATAACTCTCACAACAACTACCACTACCAAGAGAGTAAAGAGAGAGCTAGAGAGCAATGAGAGAAGAAGGTGTGTGCGAAGGAGATCCAAGGTAGACCCTAGATCGAGTTGGGGCCCAAGGGGATCAACCCTTGCAACTGCCTACCCTTTCTCTAAAGGAAATCCTACACCATCACCACAATAATCATTCTGTCGAGCATTTAGGTAAGATCCTTCACTTCTTTTACTTGAAACCCATGTATTGAGGAAGGTTTACTTAGGTTTCTCACATGCAAGAACTTATTTTAGAGATTCCGGCCGATCGACTCTAAGCCCTCATTCCTTGGTCGTTTTTCAAGCCTTCAACGACCCATAGGTGCGAACTATTGTTCTCAGGTGGCCTAACACTAATTTTAGTATGAGATTAATGATTTTGATTGCTTGGATGTCATATTTGGAGAACCTAGAGAAACCCTAGGAATTGTATATTTGTTGAAATTGTATGGAATTGTATGTTTGACTCTCATGATGTTGTTCTTGCTTCTCACATGATTTTGTGTATGGATGATTACATGCTCATGCCTTGTTGATTTTTTCGTATATTGTTGCTTCATAGTATGTATGATTTCATTACTCTTATGCCTATGATTTCTTAAGATGGGGGAAGTGCTTAACTTCCTCACATACATACACACACTCACATGCACTTGTTTCTTGATATTGTTAGCCTTGCTTTCTATGAGAATTTGAATTGTATGTTTAGAAGTATCAGAACATGATGTTGTTTATTCTAGTGATACATTGGTAGTCGGTATGCTATGAATAACTATTCGTACCCTTGGGTTGGCCAGGAACATGAGGAGAGCAAAGGTGGTTCCGTTGGTAGGACCGCCTCGAGGCTAAACCCATGGATTTGGGCGAGTACGTGTGGGCGACAGTAGTTAGACTACATGGGTTGCTTGCACCCGATGCCGTTTCGTCATACACTTTTCTGGACTCATGCGGTCTTGTCTACAGGCTGACCAACCCTGTTTGTTAACCTTGTTTGCTCACAAATGTATGAAACCTGAACCACCCTACGACCGTTGTAGCCCATCAATAACCCATTTGAAAGTGGTCCATAGCCTCAAGAGCCGGACATGGTAGAATGAGACATTGTGTCTGAGCTTGTCGGCCTACACTGAGGTATCATGCCTCCCCATAGTGACCGCGAGCGATCCCTTACACTCGGCACTCCTTATGTGCTTAAAGTCGGGGATGAGGAACCCGACGGGATCACGGACCGTGGGGTCTCGGCCTCACGCGTTGGGGGGCCTTGGCCTCGCAACCTGCTTAGGGCATTGATACGTGGGGTGTATCAGATTCTCCAATCTGCTGGATGACTGGACTTAACTAATAACTCGGCTAACACGATCGGATTGCATCACACTAATTAAGGTGGCGACTCGAAAGTCGAGGTCGCTCTGAGGGAGTGTTAACATATACGATCGTTAGATGGAGTTGCTCGAGGGAGCGTTGTGGCGAGGGCATGCATCATATAATTCCGCATACATGTATTTTAATGAGTCGCTAGGTGTTGATGATTGGTTGTGTTTCG
This sequence comes from Magnolia kwangsiensis, assembly GCA_037074715.1. Taxonomy (NCBI): domain Eukaryota; kingdom Viridiplantae; phylum Streptophyta; class Magnoliopsida; order Magnoliales; family Magnoliaceae; genus Magnolia; species Magnolia kwangsiensis. Next base: position 150,937,424 of record CM073574.1, on the reverse strand, counting down.
TTAAGTTCATATTATAATTGATGCCCGTTATAACTTAAAATTAATAGCACCCACTGAGTTGATCACTCACTCCCACTCTGAGACGGTATTTTAAAACACCAACCAGACCCGTTCATAGATGCAGGTGATTCAGGGCATGAGGAGCCTGGCGATGTGAGCCTCGAGGAGGAGGATGAGTTCTCTTACTTTCAGCTGATAGGCGAGTCCTCATCGGATCTGTAGTTGGGCCGTTGGATCGTTGAGCAGTGAGCTCAGCTCTATTCTTTCTGGATATACTATTCCTTTGTAATTTTGTTAAGTGACGCCATGTACGGCCCCAATATTCTTTTGGACATGTAAATATATGCATATATTGGATCTCTTTCATTTCAGTAGACTTGTATGGTTGTGCTTCATGTTCTAGGAATTTTCAGATTTGCGCAATTAGACCAAATTAAATGCATATCAACGAAATCGATTATAAGTGACACTCGAAAAATCGGGAGTCGGGTTTATGCACTACCCCCGATTTTCAGGACGTTACACTGATATCTGGGGTGGCCATCATGCGGATTAAATCCAGTAGAGTGATATATGTACTCAGGAAAAGCTATCTTTGAGTACTTTTTCGGGAGGCTATTTCACCATAGTTATCCTCATTGTATGGTCTTTTTCGAGTAAATAGTTCTCATTGGCGTACCTATAAGTACTTTTTTAGGTGGCTAGTTCTCATTGGATGATTGATTTGATAGTTGAATATGCATTCCCAAGCCTGTGAGCATGTTCATGCATTCATGTATTTAAATAAGAACGTGTATTGTTTAAAATGATATATGCCTTTCATATGAATTTACCCTATTGTTATAAGAGTCATTATGAATTGGTTATTTTAATCTTTTCATAAAAACTATCCTTGACTGGTATGATGGTATAGTAAATCTTGGAAGTATACCTCACTGGGATAGCTATTGACATTATCAAACATATTCAGTGGTGCAAGAGACGTTGATGATGTGCAAGTTGGTGCTCACATGAAGCATGAGGAGCCGGATGATCTTGTGACTTTAGATTCTAGATTTTATTATATTGATTTTGTATTTTCCTGTATTTGTAAGACTTGAGACATTGATTTGTATAAGTCGTATTGGTCACCACTTGTATATCTCGTGTATCTGAAATGTATATATGAACTTTTTCATTTATGATTGATTTGTCTTTCTTCCTTTGTGGTGCTCACTTTTTTTTTAAAAAAATTATATGGTAAAATATAAATTATCTTTAAAAGTTCGATTTTGAAAAATTAGAAAAATGAATACTAAACTCTGGTAACAAAATCTGAGGAATTACAAAGTTCTCAAGTTTTTAAACTATGTCACACTGCAAACCACCTAATATATCATAGATTTAAGACACGAAAACTTGACTCACAATCGAGTTAAGTTTCTTGGAAACTCATGCGATCTTTCCTGAGTTTTTTCAACATGATTAATCATTTAAAAAGTTAATGTACAGTTGTTCTGAGTCGAGCTAACTTTCACCGAGTTTTGTATAATAGTTTTCAAATTTGAGTCAGGTTTTGACAGATTAATGACCAGATTGACGTTTTCTCAGGTCTTGGTGAAATCATGTTGAGTAGAGTTTTCCTCGATTTTTTTGCCAGACTCATGACCGCATCCAAATTTTCTCCTTCACCATATGATCTTGACTTCATGATAAAATCAACCATCCAATCTTGGTCTACGAATGACAAAATCCAAACGGTATAGGACTTTCAATAAGTACATTCCACACCTTCAATCATTTCTCTACCCAAATGTTGAATAACCTGTAGTGCAATTATTGATCATCCCAGTACTTAGGCTAGGATGGCCCATTAACAACTGACAGATTATATGGTAAGGTAAGAATTGATTGATGGTAGTATTCAAACATTCTTTTGTTCCACCATTTTCCTGAAAAAGATACAGGTCTATCAGATTGCAAAGGCAAGGCGGTGGATTTCTAGGGCGGCCAGCATGCTGTGTGGATGCCTACAAAAGATTAAATTCGATAGAGCTCATACATGTACTAAGAAGAAAAAAAAAAGCCCTATGATATAAGTGCATAACCATATTTGCTAGGTCATTATTTTTGTTTTTTTTAATCAGATCTGATAACATCATGATTTGAAATGGCTAGCTTTATTAGAACACTTGTAAGATTTTCTGCTCATCAGACACCCACAATGTGGCCTACTGAAAGGAGCGTATCAAGATCAACAAGAGTCCCCATATCAACAACATCCACATGGTCACCACATTTATGGTTATGATAAAAGATGATACAGAAGAACCATTTAGTGCAAACTTTATCTCATTTATTTAACATTCTAATCTAGTAGTAACAGAGTAATTAAGATACAACCCGCTTATTTAGTCTAAAGGGCAGTTGAAAATAGACTACCTTCCTATGCTCACCGAACGATTGTTAAATCCATATATCTGAAGTGCAATCACCACCTGGATATCTCATCTCGTGGGCCAAGGAAGGACCTTCAGGTTCAGCAGCAAAGTCCACAAAGAAGTTTGGATTTATTGACAGCCCTCCTTTCTCCGAGTCGACGTCAATCTGTAGCATGTGAGACCCTTTCTCCAAAAGATCCGGATAGAACTGGCGGTCCCATGTACTGAACAGTGAGTTGGTAACATACAGCCGCTTCCCATCCAAGCTCAGCTGGACCATCTGTGGCCCACCTCTCAATCGATTTCCCTGAAGACAGGAAATGACGTTCTCGATCAATGTTACACAGAAAGTCATAAAACTGCACATATTCTTCAAAATATTTTTGGAGTATTATTCAATAGAACTAGCATGACCAATGAGATCTCCGGGTTCAACTTTAAAAATGTGTCAAAGATGTAAGGCTGGTGCATCGATCAGAACCATCGAAAATATAATTATCAGTGGGCCCTGCAAAAAATCAAGGGTGGACGCCCTTCTCCCAACTATTTCTTTTAGTGTGGCCCACCTGAATCATGGGTTAAGATTTTTTATTGGGCCCCAGTCCTAACAATGGATGGCACAATTGATTGACAGAGTGATTTCACATAACCCCCAACTCTCTCTCTCTCTCTCATGCCCATGCACAACTAGTTGTACATCCAGCCAGTTGGCATGTCGGCCTAACCATGGTGTTTGCATCTCACCCTTCCAGCAAGTTTGCCCACCATGAAAATGGGATGCCCCAAAAAATCAGCACAATCAAACTATTCATTTAGCTTAGCAGTCTCAGATGAAGGGATGCTGCAAAAATCAAGCCATTCTGTAACTTCAGTCAATAGTTGCTACTAGTTTGGGAGTTTTGAATCAGCATATTTTTGGACCCTTGTCCAACCAGAGGGTGGGGGTTGGATGTCATGCAAACACCACGTGGGCCCCAAAGCAAACCGGTGCCACCATTAGGCTATGGTGGTACTGGTACTACTCGAGCGCACCCCATACACATGATTCATGAATTAACATATGAACATAACAAAGTTCTAAGCAATAATCAAATGCTGCATTCAAGGAGAGCATGAAATTTCCATCATCTTTACAATGAAATTCTAGGATATGCCTTTCTTTCAACAGAACTACAACAACGAAGTGACTCAAGCTAAAATTTTCACCGAGCTGAGTCCACATGTCTGAGTTCAGAGTTGTCTCAATGCATTGTCATTTATAACGATGGAACATGCATGCATTTCTATAAAAGAAGCAAAATCTATTTGTACATGATGAAGGCTATATGACCATAAAATCCAATAAACCATCCAACAAAACTAACAAGATGGACGGTTTGGGTTTTATATGTTACTAGTTTTTAAAATAGCTTACACTATGCAGTGTGTAGCTCACGCTACATAGCGTAGCTTAGCCTTCATGCCACATAGCTTGTGAGAATAGCTTAACACATGTAGCATAGCCTACATGGATAACATATGCTACACGCTATGTAGCCTACATACGCATTATGTAGATTACACTACAATATTTTTTTTTCATTGAACATTAAGGGCATGCTTGGATATCATCAACTACATAGAAATCAATGGAAATGGAAAAGGTTTTCCATGTACTTTGAGATGTTTGGATAGCAAAGAAAAGAGAAGATTCCACAAAGCAATCATTACTCTATTCTATAGTTTAGATTCTTTGACACACGAAACTAGGTGACCTTTGTCACAGGTGTATCAGATTTCCACTTGCTATCCAAATGAGAGCTTTAAAAAGGAAGCCATGTTTCAATAGTGCTTGTAGAAATAATCATCATCCAGTCATTATGCTTCCTTTCCTTTCCATTGGAATACATGCATCCAAACATGCCCTACAAATAATTTATGTTTTCAATGATTTGTTATATTTTTCTATTTCATCATCACCATCAAAGCCTTATCCCAATTAATTGGGGTCGGCTACATTTTTCTATGTATATAGTTAATATTTTCAATGATTTTAATGAAATTTCATTGCTATTTCTTATCTTTATACCTAATGTTTGCCCTATTTTTTTTTATTTTTATTTTTTCTATTATTTTAAGATGTGTTTTGTTGCACAGCATATCATGAAATTTCATTACTAATCAGTCTAATTTGGTGGAAAATATCATGAATTTTCATGATATTTGGTACAACCAAGCACAACCTTAATTAAAAATCTAGTAGTGTGTAGCATAATACCTCATGCCTCAAAGGGATGAATGCTATGCTACACACTATTCACTATTTAAAGCATCGAATGTTACAGACCTGAATCTGTGGGACATCAAACTGCCACTCTTTCCCGTCTTCTGCAACAGCCACTATATCACTCCCCTTTTGAATTAGCCCTCCCACCCACACTTGGCCAGTCAATTTGGGCTTCGCAGGGTCTTCAATATTATATTGCCTGATATCTCCATGCAGCCAATTCACAAAGTATAGGTACCGGTCATCAAGAGAGATCAGGAAATCAGTTATGAGTCCAGGCATTTCAGGAAGAATCCAGTTTCGTACTTTCAATGGTTGCACTGATATTACAACCTGCACGGCAGTGTCATAGTCAGGGTATCATGCACCTATAGTGGCTGTGTAATGAAATGAATACGTGCTGGTCTATTACATGCACTTTCCACCATTTCTTAAATGGTGATGACTCGCATGGTGTTCACGTGGCATAAATGTCAACCATGATGAAACAGATCGTGAAACCATTTTGGACGGAGAAATCCCAAATAGAGGATCCTATTACATACAATCAGTGCCTGTTATTCGAGCGGTTAAAAATAAAATGATCACAGGACCAAATTTAAAAATCAGTTGGATGGTTAAGATCTTCAGATCAAAGTAATTTCTTGGACACGTGAGGCCTATGAATTGGACCGTATGGCCTGACATACTTGTATGCCACCTGTACAGCATTGAGTCACCATTTAAGAACAGCGGAAAGAACAACCAGACAAGTTTACCCTTGAACATTATATAGACCCAAATGGTTGTCTGATAGAGAAAACCATACCTCATGGCTCCATGATCCATCTGATGTCTTGAAAAATCTTACCATGTTGCTGGTAAGAGCACACCCAACATAGCCCGTGTCCCTAGATGGTTCGTGGAGAAACCTGATCTGCACAAGATTGAAAAGATTTATATAACACCGAGTCTAGGACAATGCGATCTTAGAAGAAAAGCAGATTATGTTCCTCCTATTGACCTCTAAAGGTAAGAGCCCCGTACTGCCTAGATCCAATGTCTGCTTTAGCTCACCATCAGGCCAGCTATATACAAACAAGTGTCTTCCATAAAGACCGTCCGAAACATGCTGAAGGTTGAAGCCTTTTGTGAAGGCTGCAGGAGCCCCCCACGATGAACTAATCATCGTCTTTTGTCGAGGTTGGTACCAGTAGTCGTAGCCAAAAGGAGGACTATGACCCGGTTTCTCCCACCTAAGTAGTAGAATGTATAGTCAGAATACAATACACAAGCAATAAATAATCCAACAGTTTAAAGCAAATTCACTCCATGGATTTGCAAAATATAAGTATGAAAGGGCCATTTTCATGTTAAAAGGATTTTCATATTATTTTCCTGATTGTCAGTTTACATGTTAACAAACTGGTAAAAAGTTTGTGTTTCTTGGTAAATAAATTGAAAATATTAAAAACAAGAAACATAAACACAAGATGTGTCAATATCAACTACAGCTTCTAAATTTGCTAACCAAAATTTATTCCTGCTGTTGTTGTTGTTTGAGTGATAATCCACAGGGTACTTTATTGTCATCACATCTATGGAAAACGTTTTCTTCTTGGATTCATCCATCCAAAACAGCCCTTAAGCATTACCATCTCTCCTAACAAGATATTCAGAAGGCATTTACTTTTTGCCACCAGCATACAAACACCCGTTTTTCTTCCCACTGGCGCTCTGTAGAAGACAACTGCAGTCTAAAATCTAAGCACTCAGAAACAGCCTCGAGCCAAAATGAGCCCTTTTGGTGATTTCATTGTTCTTGTTTTCGGCCTGCAATTCCTTGGCAAACCAGAACTCATGTCTCAGCCAATGAGTGACTTGGCCAAACTTTGATTCATACATACATATATATACACGAACACACACATGTATACATACATATAGATGTGTGCATGTGTGTGTGTGTGCGCGTGCGCGTGTTCTACTATAATGTTGTGTTTCCAATGGTCTGTTAAGAAGTTCACAAGGTTAAGAAAAACAAAACAAAGAAAAATATATATATATATATATATATATATATATATATATATCAAAATCTAGAATGAGGCCAAAATAGCTGTTGCTCAAAAGTCAAACCTGTAAGTCTATAACGCCAACAACATTTGAATCAATACCATTCCGATAGGTCCATGATTGAGTTATGCAGTCCAGCAGGTCTGAGCTCCCTTTGAGAGCTGAGCCTTGAGGCCATGGATTGGAAACAGGCCTGAGTTTTAATGACTGATAACTAAAGGCCAGGCATGTAGGCCAGCCAAGCCCAGCCTGTCTTAACATTCTTAGGCTAGAGTTTTTGCTTGTGAGCTTGGCACAAGCCAAATCTAATTCATTAGCTCAAAGGCTAGGCTGGGCCTGGATTTGGGCCCTTCGGCCAGATGGGAGTTGCTTCAGCGTGGTCCAACGCAATGGTAACCATAAATTTAGATAAAATATGCTATTCCTAATAGCTTAAGTAATGCATGTCAAGCAACCCACAAACATTGAGACTAATACCTTCCTTTCACATTGAATTCTGAATCGAGAAGAAGGAAGCCACTTCCCTCAGCTTTTCCATCTTTGTCCCCAAGGCAAGACACCATAATATCACCAGATGCAAGGCAGTGGGAAGTGTGCGGATATGCTAACCCAGTCTTTTGCTCAATATCTGCTGGCTCAACAACTTTATGCAAAGCAGGAGCTCTTGGATTCTTTTGCGTGTCAAATGCATAAATACGGCCTGACCTGAAAAAGAAAGGACCAACTGTTCAATGATGGTGAACTACTAGAACCAAAGGGAACACAAAACCCATAGCTAGCAACAAAATGAGCATGGTTATTAAATGAAAAAGCAAATAAAGGTCTCAGACATGCCATCAAAAATCTAGAACAGAATATTTCTAATTGAAAGGAACTAAGTAGTGTTTCAAATAGTACCCATAGCGTACGCTATGTAGTGTAGCGTGGCCATAGTGCTACGTAGCGTAGCGTGGCCGTAGCACTACGTAGCGTCCCAAATAGCATAAATCCCCTGTAGCATACGCTACAGGGGTCATAGCGTACGCTACAGCTACGTAGCATGTAGCGTCCGTAGAGTAAGCTACAATGTATTTTTTTACTATTTTAATTTTTTTATTATTTTTTCATGTTTTCTTTGTTTCTAATATTGAGGAATGTGACACTTGTATTGTACTTGATACTTGTAACCTATAGGATTTTTATTTCTTTTCATAATTGTAACTTGTGGTTTCAATTAGACATTATTAATTAAAGTGGTTTGCTTAGAAAGTTGTTGATGTGATAATTATTTGATTTGGCTTATATACGTGGATTGACTTTTGATAAATAACTAGTAACTTTTTTGAACATGCTTATAATTGATAAAATGAATCATCTTTTAGGCATTTTTATATTTTTTTCCTTTTTTTTCACTATTTATTATATTTGTCCTATTTTTAAATTAAAAAATGTAAGTATCATGTAGCTTATGCTACATGCTACATATTTACGCTACACACTATAGAGGGCTGAGCACTATGCATCACACTACCGCTATTTAAAACACTAGAACTAAGTATAACGTAAACTCACAAGACGAAATAAAAGTGAACAAAACTCTTGTTTAAAATCACCAGAATGAAATCACTCAACAATATCATGTTTCGATTGTTTCACAATCTAGGTGAAGTTCATGATCTGGGGTGAAGGAAAGTTCACTTACAAAGTAAATGGCTTTAAATATGATTGATTGGGAAAACAGGATTTGTAAAGCCAGCCCCAAATAGTCAAGATAGCTAATAGGGCTATGATGACAGTGGACACACAGATCAGTTACCAAGGAAAGGGCCTTAGATATGATTGATTGGCAAAACAAGATTTGTAAAGCCTACCCAAAATAGTTGGGACAGGGCTATGATGACGGGGAAACTACCATAGTTTAAGAACTTGAAAACATGACTCATTGAAGGCTTGCCGAACCAAGTAACTCAGATGAGTTTTTTTCGAGTATTTTGTGATTTTTCAGTGACATTTAATATTTAAGTAAATCTCTTTGAGCCATGGCGAGTTGAGTTCAGTCTTTTCCAGTTTTGTTGAGTTTTTGTTAGCCAAGTTGAGTCTCAACTGCATCATGACTAAGTCAAGTTTCTCTTGAGTCTTATTGAAAACCGATTGAGTCGAGTCAAATCAGCCATGTTGATTTGAATTTTTCCAAGGTTTTATACGGTAAATTGCATGGGATAAGATGAAATGAAGTGATTGGACGACTAAGGTGGTCAGTCTACCTCTAGTAAATTGAATTTTGCACAGAACCAATGTTGTGAAAACTAGATCAGACAAGCAACCGTAAGTGGTTTCAAGTTTCAACGGTGGGTGTCATTGCCCCCATTGTTATCTGTGGTAGGGTAAACTTGAGCTTCGGATCAGCCTAATTCTTTGGTTCAGGCCCCAAAATGATCTATCCAATTGGATGGATAGTGTGGATACAACACATACATAATGGCAAGGCCACAGTCAGGTCCCACGCACATGTTGGTTCCGTAGCACGGCCGGGCGTAAAAACAGTGGTCACTGAATCTCCACTCTATCCTCTCTAGCAGCCCACTTGAGTTTTGTATCCACCTTATCTTTGGTCTCGTCCTAAAATGATATGGAAAAAGGGATGGACGGCGTGGATTTTTCAGAAACATCATGATGGCCCCACCTAGCATCTCAGTGCAGGAACTTCCCATTAAAGGCCTTCTCATGAAATTGTCTCCCAACATAATTGCCTACACTGTACCAGTAGCTACTGGTTGGTGCCCTGTGGCCCCACAATAATATGTGTTTTATTTGTGCCATCCATCCATTTTTTCAAATCATTTTAGGGCATTAGCCCAAAAATGAGATAGATCAAAATCTCATGTGGACCACACTAAAGGAACCAGTGGTGATTGAAGGCTTACCATTAAAAACTTCACGAGGGCCACAAAAGTTTTGGATGAAGCTGATATTTGTGTTTTCCCTTCATCTAGGTTTGTGTGGCCTAATCAACAGGTTTGATGCAAAATAAACATTACAGTGGGCCCTATGAAGTTTTTAATGGTGAATGTTTAATCACCACTGTTTTCTTATGGTGTGGTCCACTTGAGATTCGGACCTGTTTCAATTTTGGCCACATGCCCCAAAATGACCTAAAAAAATAGATGGACCATACGGATAAAACATATATCATGGTGGGGCTCATAGAGAATTATCCAGTAGCTACCTCGCTACCAGCAGCATCAATACGCAACCTACGTCCCACTCGTTGGATCCCTAACTATGGGGGACATTGTAGGGTATGTGCCTTACATCCACACTGCCCATCCATTTTGAAACCTCATCCAGGTCTGTGTAACCTTATGAACAAGTTAGATCTCAAATAAACATCACGGTGGGGCCTAGGAAGGTTTCAACGGTGGGTGTCACTATCCCCATTGTTTTTTGTGGTGGGGTGTACTTGTGTTTTCATACATGTTTTGATACATTTATAAATGTTATACATTATATTTGAATATAATTGACTAGGTTCAATTAGATAGCGCATGGAAACCTATTGTGTGCACTTTTTTTTTTTTGGGGAGATGTTATGATTTAAAATTGTGTATTAAAGTCTTTTGTAATCATCCCTGAAGTTTCATTGAAAAATTCAACCATTTTCCCAATGTTTCCCCATGTTTCCCAAAAAATGCAATAAATTATGCAATACAAACAATATATCCCGTGCGATAATCGATACGTATCTGTATCCCAAGGTTGCGATACTTTGCGCAATACCAATATTTTGAACACTGACCATAACCACTTTGGTTTTATACAAAAGCATTAAAGCCAGAGAAAACCATTTACAAACACCTGTTTTGTTAGTTATCCTACAACTTAGTCCCAAAGTGATTGAGATATCCTAGTTCTAGGCCCCAAAGGACCTCTGAATCCTTTGGTAGGTGTGTCGGGGATTCAGTAGAGAAAAACTCTACTAAATTGTTTTGCCTGATTAGGATTTTGAAGATGTATGAAACTAAAGACATGTTTCATTTTCAATATTACCATTTTTGTCTAGACGTTGTTCCCTAACTATAGTTCCTTGTGGCTTTAATAATTAACATCTATAACTAATTGGATCAGCAGATGGCACGAAATGAGAGCAGTCATTTTTTAGCACGGCGATCAGTTGGGTTTTAAATCACTGTACGAAACTTTACGGGAATATTATGTTATTAGTTATCACCCATGCCAATGATTGGTAAGGCACATTGTAGGGTATGTGCCTTACATCCACACTACCCATCCATTTTGAAAGCTCATCCAGGTCTATGTAACCTTATGAACAAGTTAGATCTCAAATAAACATCGTGGTGGGGCCTAGGAAGGTTTCAACGGTGGGTGTCACTATCCCCATTGTTTTTTGTGGTGGGGTCTACTTGTGTTTTCATACATGTTTTGATACATTTATAAATGTTATACATTATATTTGAATATAATTGACTAGGTTCAATTAGACAGCGCATGGAAACCTATTGTGTGCACTTTTTTTTTTTTTGGGAGATGTTATGATTTAAAAGTGTGTATTAAAGTCTTTTGTAATCATCCTTGAAGTTTCATTGAAAAATTCAACCATTTTCCCAATGTTTCCCCATGTTTCCCAAAAAATGCAATAAATTATGCGATACAAACAATATATCCCGTGCGATAACCGATACGTATCTGTATCCCAAGGGTGCGATACTTTGCGCAATACCAATATTTTGAACACTGACCATAACCACTTTGGTTTTATACAAAAGCATTAAAGCCAGAGAAAACCATTTACAAACACCTGTTTTGTTAGTTATCCTACAACTCAGTCCCAAAGTGATTGAGATATCCTAGTTCTAGGCCCCAAAGGACCTCTGAATCCTTTGGTAGGTGTGCTGGGAATTCAGTAGAGACAAACTCTACTGAATTGTTTTGCCTGATTAGGATTTTGAAGATGGATGAAACTAAAGACATGTTTCATTTTCAATATTACCATTTTTTGTCTAGACGTTGTTCCCCAACTATAGTTCCTTGTGGCTTTAATAATCAACATCTATAACTAATTGGATCAGCAGATGGCACGAAATGAGAGAAGTCATTTTTTAGCACGGCGATCACTTGGGTTTTAAATCACTGTACGAAACTTTACGTGAATATTATGTTATTAGTTATCACCCATGCCAATGATTGCATGTGTGAAAAACAGAAACTGTTGTATTGCCATTTAAGGAGGGGAAAAAATCAACATGGTCACAAATCTCAGATTTTTTTATGCGGCTGGAATTCAATTAAGAATAACTGTTATAACCTTAACAAGAGACCATCTCTGAAGAATGCAGATCATCTACATCATACAGTTTGTTCATTCCCAAGTACCCCTACACGTGGGTCCTTGTTCTTACCCGTGTGGTAGACTCCTTAGAGTTTCAATCCCGGGTCAAGGGTTCGAGTACCCATGGTGGTGAAATCCCACGGTGTGTGTGCGTGTGGCGTGAGTGTGTGGGGGTGTGTGTGCGTGTGTAAAAAAAAAAAAAAAAGGTACCTCTAAAGATGTTTATGTAATGCCAACAGACAAAATATCCCATTAAGGAATATTTTCCAAACTTAATCTTTAGTCTCTCATGCATAATAGATTGTGTATCATATGCATGTGTGTGCAAAATATTTTAACCCATATAAAGAGAGAAAATATCCGATTCATGAATATGCCAATGTAAGAATCAAATTACACCATAGCTCACAGTGAAGTCACTTACACCAGTGAAGGCAAGATCAGGAAACGTCTAACAGCTGAAGGATCCCCATGGCAAGAGCTGCAGGAATTCCAACCAGAATGATGTAACTCATCACCTAAATAAGGGACAGTTGTCCTGTGGATGACTTTTGAATAGGTAGGTGAGCTCGGATCAACATCTATTGTAGCCAAGTAATCAGGCTTCTCTATTCCGGTTCCTGTCAGACAATATGATGATGGGCATAAGTAAATGATGCACTAAAATCCAGTCTGAGAATACATTAACATTATTTTGGGCCCGAATAAAACTAAAAACAAGAAAAGCCCAAGTCAGCTTATCCTTTCATAAACTGTAATATAGATCAATCTTCATTGAGCTGAGTGACATGAGAAAGAAATGTCTTCTATCTATTATAAAAGGTAAATTATGTATCATAAACTAAAGCCCCAGAAACACAATGATGAAAAAGATAACCACGGCCATTGGTGGAAGCTGCATGATGCTTCCATTGGTAGAAAATGTAGATGATAAGGACCCAGCCAAGTATAGAACAGGTCCCCAACTGAACCAACGTGACACTAGGGATGAAACTTTGGTTAGGTTCAACCCAACCCAAGTTTGGGTCGGGTTGTCAAGGTCCTAGGATTGGATTCAGGATGAACCCGATTTGAAACTGGGTTGAGTTTAGGTTGAGCAAATTCAAGTCGGCTTGGGAATATCCACATGTATTTGGGCTGGTTGGGTTGGGTCGAGCTCAAAGGAATTTGGGTTAGGCTCAGGATGGGCACTTTGAGCTGGAATTTGGCTCAAGTAGTGTAATGGGTCGTGTCCTCTTGAGGTTGGGTTGGGTCAGCTTGAGAGCTCAGGTTGACCCTCAAACCGATGCAACCCATGCTTCTTGGCCCAATATTTTCACCCTACTAGCTGAGCAGTTGTTACCGAAAAGTACCAAAAAGCGCCTCAATCCAGAAACCACAAGCAATAGCAACAGCTACAGAAACAAGAAAAAATCACAGGATCCAAGCAAGAAAACACATACATGATTGGCCCAAAAGGCCTCTAGCATTTTCATAGAGAGGTTTGATGCTTAATTAGATACCCCTCATTTAGGTTCACAGAAGCCCTCATAATAAATGCTCCCCAAGTCCATGAATTTGTAGCTTGATTACAAAGCAAGAGTTAGGATTTGCCAAATCCAAATTCCAAGAAAATTCATGACTTTGTCAAAATTTATGGATTTTCCAAATCCATATTCGCATTTCCACAATCCAGAACAGCAGGCCCTTAGTGAACTTCGATCCTTCATCTGGTAAGATACCTCATGGTCTAAGTTTCTTTGGTTTCAAGAATGATGAAACATCAACATCCCCCCTTGCAGGAGATGAATATACTAACTTTGTTTTGAAGGCACTACAGGCAAGCATCATTTCAACATAAAACAATGTTGCAAAGGTCTTGAAGTTTCCTTTGAATCAGAGGGATAAAACAATGCCACTTTTCAGGCTTCCTTTGAACCACAGGCATATCACATGTGCTTGGAATCTATCAGTCTTTTTAAGTTGATGCTCTAACAAAAACAGAAATTTCCCCAACTCCAGGCAATCATTTACACAGCATTTTCACGGTTGCCTGCTTCCTGATGGATTTCTGTTCTTCTAACTTATAGGAAACCCTCCATTAAGAATACCCAGTGTTCAACTTACAGTTATTTTCTCAAAACCATAAGGGCCTGTTTGGCTGGGCGGATTGGATGGGATTGGAAGGGATTGGAAGATAGATCCCAGGATTGGCCAGGCGTGCCAAATAGACATGGGATCCTGATCCCGGGATATAGCAAATCCCATGGATCTTAAGACAATCCACTGACATCACCATCATTACCTTTAAATCCCATCCAATCCACCCTAATCCCTTCAAAATTGCCTGGGACGTGTTTGGTTGGAGGGATTGAAACGGATTGGAAGGTTTAATCCTAGGATTGGCCGGGCGTGCCAAACAGACTGGATATAGCAATCCTGAGATATAGCAATCCCATAGATATTGCACCAATCCACTGGCGCAGCTATCATTACCTTGAAATCCGTGCAATCCACTCTAATACCATCCAATCCCATCCAATCTGCCCGGCCAAACAGGCCCTAAGACTTACTGCCATTTTATTCCATTTGAACATTCTGCAAGAGAACCATTCTTCCCTGAATAAAGTGACCAAAACCCACAACTTCGAACACCTTGTGGTTTACTAATCTCTCACAGAACTGATGTGCCTCTAATACCCACTTGAAGAGGACTAAGAAGCAAAATATCAAACTTTAGACCAAAAATACCAATACAGTGCAAATAAGGAAGTACCCAACATCCAAATTACCAAGTAAACACTCACATGAAGAAACTAAGATGAAGAGCATGAGAAATCAAGATAAGTTTCTCAACAAATAGAGTTACAAAATGTTCTCTTTTTTTATCTTATCTCTCCAAAGAACTCGCTTCACAGGGTCATGTATTGCAGAGCAACTCAAGTGAATACTCTCACAATCCACCTGTGCATAAACTCATAGATCAACCTACTACAACTCAAACTAACAAAAGCAATCAACTAAAACCTAGATGATCTTTAAATTTATATATATATATATATATATATATATATATATATATATATATATATATATATATATATATATATATCCACTGGAAAGCACTTGAAATGCTTGGAAAAAAAATCAAGGACTCAAAGAAAACCCAATGCAATGAGTTTTTCATCAGGTCAATTTGAAATTCAATCCAGTCGACTCAAACCGGTCAAGTTTCGGGATGACTCGCGAAGTCCCGAGTAGAAAATGAAAATGTGTTTTGCAGGGTAGTCATACCAAAGAAGCAATAAACTGAATCTATTAAATATCCAATGACTAGATGCCCACATAACATCAGCAGTAAAAAATAATCACGAAACTGATATGGGGATCCTTCTTTTTCTTTTTTTCTTTTTCTGTCAGCAATAACATGTAACGATCAGAGTTAAATCCTGCAGGGGTGCTGAAATTTCAACCCTTCATCTGTAAATCTTAGAAGATGAAGTATAATCTATTTCAGTTAGCCAGGATGAAAATCACTACAATCATATAACCCATTATGTGAAGATGTGATTTCCAGAGATCCATGATCCTCCAACCCCCATTTTAAACTTTTATAAGTCACAATTCAAAACAGAGGAACATTCCACTAAAACCCACTGCAGCAATTTTCCTTCAATGTGCGCACGCATGTGTTGGCAGCCCTCTCCCCACATGAACTTTCCAGAGGAATAATATCTGATCCCTCTAACGCACGCATGCGTTTGCACGCACATGTGCGTGTGTGTGCATTGGCATTCACTGAACCGCTAACAACCAAAAGACTCAAATTTTCAGATGGTTAGGATAATCTAATCAGAGTAATTTTTGAGCCACTGGCAGACACCTTCCCCCTAGGTGGAGCCCACCACATGCACTTCCAGATGAACGATCAATCTGATCAACTATCAATTTCATTTCATATGCATGACACTCAACATACTCAAACAATTAGACTCAGACAAAAACACAGACACCTAATTCAATAAAAGAAAATGCTTCCAACACCCATGAAATCTCTACATACAAAACCTATCTAAAGAAACCAAAATCAGATCACTTGTTGACATAATTTCCACCAAAAGAGTACCAAAAAATGGTTACGATCCAAATCGAACAATACCCACAAAAATTCAAATAATTCAAACAAACAACTAAATCATTGTTTGGTAGACACCTTAATTTCATTTTAGTTAACAGAAATTATGTACTATTGACCTTGATCTCTAATAATAATGAGTTCCTATTAACAGTGATGATCTCTAATACATAATTAATATTAACTAAAATATGATGAACTAATTTTTAGGCGTCTACCAAACAGAACCTTATATTTTCATTTTACTCATGATAAAATTAAAATAAAAAAATTTAAAAATAAATAGAGTCTAGGAAATTGGCAGCTACCCGTGTAAACGCATGTGACATAGAGCAGAGACTCCCGTGGGCCGGACATGGCCTCGATTGGAGTGGCGTAACCGGGGCCCTTTTTACCATCACAGCGGCTGTTTGAAATACACGACGATGGCGCTTGATCGACAGCAGCAGCGGCCATTTTGAACGCCGATTTCTTCACCAATCTCTATTCTATAATACAAAAAATACGTTCTAGTTATAATCAAATTTCTTCATTTCAAGAAGATTTTCAGATCAACTTGAATCCAATGAATGAATTCCAACATCACTGACTTTTGCAATTTCTTTGTATCTGTAATTCAATAGCACCCAGCTATACTCTTCCATTACCAAAAGTAGACAGAAGAGGTTTTTCTTTCAAACATGTGGCGGGTGGATATCATCCCGGAAAGAATTTATAAACAAATATAAATATATACGTGATCATTGAAGTGGGACCCACGATTCAGTGATCCAGATATAAGTGTGT
The DNA here is from genome assembly GCA_037074715.1 of Magnolia kwangsiensis. Taxonomy (NCBI): domain Eukaryota; kingdom Viridiplantae; phylum Streptophyta; class Magnoliopsida; order Magnoliales; family Magnoliaceae; genus Magnolia; species Magnolia kwangsiensis. Next base: position 150,920,457 of record CM073574.1, on the reverse strand, counting down.
TTGGGACCAACTGTGGATGAACAATCCTAGCCTTTCAATTCGTGATCTTCCAAATAGACGGTTAAACTATCTGATCGAGGAAAGGGAATTGGAGGGCGATATGGGGGATTTTTGGGGATTGGTCCGTTCACGGCAGCTCACATCAAACCAACGGTCTGGATAAAAGAATCATGGCCGAGGAAAGGAAATGAAGAAGCGATTGGTACAGGACTAACTCACCCAAGTTAGAAAATCGAAACAGAAAGTGGGAGAGAGAGGATGGGAAGAAGACAGACGGATAGATATAAAGATCCTCGCGGGGCCTGTCAGTTTGTTATAGCCGTACACGTGGCAATCTTCCGATGGATGCGAGGAAGTGTCTAGGGGGGATGTACCCAGAAGTTTAAGGAAAACTCGATGGATTGTGTGCCGTTCTCGTGGAAGCGGATTGCGTACTGAGTAACTCACTACCCTTTGCTCTGTGTGTCCCACCATGATTTATATGTTTTATCCGCTCCGTCCATCCATTTTACCAGATAATTTTAGGGATTTAATCCAAAAATGAAACATATACAATGTTCAAATGGACCACACCACAGGAAACAGTTGAATTGAACATCTATTGTTCAAAATTTCTCGGGGACCACAGAAATTTTGGATCAAGTTTATATTTATTTTTTCCCTTCATCCATGTCTGTTTGATCTTATGAACAGGTTGGATGACAAATAAACATCATTGTTGGTCCTAGTGAGGTTTCAACGGTAGATATCATTATCCCCTCTGTTTCGTGTGGTATGGTCCACTTGATCTTTGGATATAATTCAATTTTTGGCTAAACTCATTAAATTAGATGAAAAAACGAATAAACCGTGTGGATAGATCACATACTTTCAAGGTGGGCCCGACTAAGTTTACTCGGTACATAAGAGCGTACTGAGTAACTCAGTACGCAATCCAATTTCCGTCCTCAAATGCCGTTACAGAAAGCACGATCGATGGTGCTGGTTATATACCGATAAGGGGGCGGATTGGCTGCTGTACCTCACACCAGGTTATGTGGGTCTGATTACGAGGTATGTATTATATCCAAACCGTCCATCCATTTGGCAAGCTCTTCTTAAAGCTTAAGACGAAAAATAAGATATATCTAAGTATCAACCACACTGCAAAAAGTAGTCAGGGAGTGGACGTCTACCATTGAAACCCTTTTTTGGGGTTACAAAAGTTTTGGATCAATATGAAATTTATTTTTACTTTTCATTTAAGTTTTCGTGACCTTATGAACCGGTTGGATGGAAAATAAACGTTATGGTAGGCCGTATAATTTTTTTTAAAAAAAGGTGAAAATCATTATCTCTCTAATATTTTTGGTGTGGTCCAAAAAAACTTTGGATATGATTTGTTTTCTGGATAATGATCTAAAATGATCTCTAAAATAAATAAACGGTGTAGATATAATAAATAATTCACTGTGGGACGCACAAAACTTTGATCTCTTTTGAACCGTCTGTACATTTTGGAGCTCGACAAGCGTCGGTGCTCGTCTTCGAGCGACACGTACCTACAGCAGCTATATAGATGGTGGCTGTTACACCTGCCAGCCCACTTCCACCGATAAGTAAAAGAAAGCGCGAGGAGGAATATTTTAATGGTGAGCGTTTTATCAACATTTTTTCCTACTGTGTGGTTCGTCTGTAAAATATCTTCTTAATTTTAATGAATATTTCTTAAAATGATATGAAAAAATGGATGAACGGAGTGGATATTAAATAAATACATCAAAGTAGGCCCCCACAGGCACGAATTCACCGAGATGGGTGGTTTAACGATCCACAGAATCCGCGTCCGTAGATATCTGACAAGGTGGACAGGTTGATGTGATTAATGGTTGGAAATTGTTGACGTGAAGTCACGGATCCTGTCGCGTTCGGGAGCGGAGCGGCCTCGGCCTCACTAATACGGTGCGGCCCTTACTGTGGGGCCCACCTTGATATATTTAATGCATATCTACACCGTCCATCCGATTTTTCAGATAATTTTAGAACATGACTCTAAAAAAGAACCTGATCCAAATCTCAGGTGAATCTTACTATAAGAAACAGGGTAATCCACCATTAAAAACTTCTTAAGGCCTACGGCAATGTTTTCGTAACGTTTATTTGCCATAAAGTCAACTGAATAGGCCTAAAAAGGTTTTAAGGCTATATATCCACTGTTTCCTAGGGCTTGGTTCGCCTGGTATTTTGATCCACTTGAATTTTAGCTTCGTGCTATAAAGTGTTTTGAAAATACGTGTTGTGCCAAGAGGAGCACAGACGCTGCTCCACGAGCTCTAAGTTTTATGGACGGTTCAGTGGATATCAAAGTTATGTGGCTCTATGGTGATGTATTTATTATATCTAAGCTGTCCATCCATTCTCATAAATTTTTTTAGAGTATTATCCAAAAAATAAATTATATCCAAAGACCATGGAGACCACACCGCAAATAGCAACTGAGAAAATGGTTGTTACTGTTAAAAAATTCGTATAAGGTCCACCATAACATTTATTTTCCATCTAATTAGTTGACAAGGTCACAAAAAAAGTTTCAATAATAGACATTCAATCCCTTACTATCTTTTTTAGTGTGGTCCATGTGATAGTTAAATTTATCTTAATTTTGTTTCCTTATCTAAGATAAGCACACGAAATGGATGAATGGTTTGAATATAACATATACTTTATAATTAAATTTACAGAATTTACTAATGTCAATACAACAACTATATAGACGGTGTGAAGTACACTGGCCTATCTACTTCCGTAAGGGTAGCACCTTGAAGCGGATTGGCTGGTGTACCTCACACCAACCTGTATTCACATTAACAAGTTCTGTGGATTTGATAACGAAGTACGTGTTATATCCAAGTTATTTATTTATTTTGTGAACTCATCTTAAGAATTGAGATGAAAAATAAGACAGATCTAACTATCAAGTGGACCACATTACTAAAAGCAGTGAGAGATTGAACGTCTATCATTAAAACACTTTTTAAGATCACATAAGTTTTGCATCAATATGATTTTTTTCCTCTCCATTTACGTCTTTGCAACCTTACGAACAAATTAGATGGAAAAGAAATGTTATACTGGGCCCTATGAATTTTTTAATAGTGAGAATTATTATCTTTATTGGTATTTATGTTATGGTCAGCTGATCTTTGAATATGATTCATCTTTGTATAATGCTCTACAATAATCTCTTAAAATAGGTGAACCTTGTAGGTCTAATAAATACATAAACGTGCAGCGCATGTAGCTCTTATATCCTTTGAACCGTTCGTAGATATGAGAACTCGAGGAGCGTTAGTACTCGTGCTCGCGCGACACATACGTACAGCGGATATATAGCTGGTGTGCGGTACGCCAGCCAATCCGTTTCCCACCTCTTCCCACCATCTTTAATTAGACTGGGCCGTACCGAATCTGCTCACGTCGTCGAGGTTTAAATGAGAGAATTTAATACGTCCTAAGAGTATGACCATCCGTCCGCGTGCATCAGTACGATCTATATATGGATTACATTTATCTCAATCCTAACCGTCCAAATCTTATTATTATTAAAATATATTTTGTGACAGTGATCAAAATTTTATTTGGAATAGTTGATTGTAAAGGTCATAAAACTGACAATCGAACGGTCGGATTAAATCAGAAATCATGATCGTTAACTATTGGGAGGAAACGAATAATTTTTTTAATGATATTTTCCTATCCATGATAGGTCCCACTATTTTGACGATTTGGATTGATGTCACATGTGCAGTGACTATATTCATGCATGTTGAGTGACTATGTTAGTGTAAGTTGAGGTTGGTTGCGGTGAGTCTCAAGGGTCAGTTTGGGCAGTGGAATTAGAAGGGATTAGGTGGGATGAGATTCATCTAGTCCTCTGCCAATTCCGCTCTATGTTTGTGAAGAATGAAAAATCTTAGAATTACATTAAATGGCATTGCATTGGGTCTTGTGTCAACTTCACTCAATATTTGGAAAGTTGCGTAAGTCCTAATACGATGTGTGGGCTATATCCACAGCCTCCACCCATTTATTGAGATTATTTTAGAGCATGGGCTAAAAAAATCAAGTAAATCTAAAGCTCAAGTGGTCCCCACCAAAGAAAGCAACATAGATTGAATACTTACTGTTGAAAACTTCCTTAGGACTTCATAAGTTTTGGATCAACCTCATTTTTAGGCCCATACGGTAAAATGAGATTACAAAACAAATGAACAGTTTAAATATAACACATGTGTATTATTCTTAGTAATCTCAAATAATGGTGGGTATATCTATCCAATGTACCACTCTATTATTAACAAAGTATATCATTAATTTAATCCTATGGCAAGAGGGATAATCCCAAACATAAGTAACAATTGTGTTTTTTGAATCCCATCTCACCTAATCCCTTCTATTCCACCGCCTAAACTGACCCTAAAGACTATTCTCGATGAACGAAGGCGAGGGTGCCTCCCGTATGTTGCTTGAAAGTTTCTGCAAGGCTGAACTCACGAGTACGATTTAGGATCTACACTCACGGTCACTCGTGCTAGTGTGACACGCTGGTGTCATATCCACGCTGTCCATCATGTATCTTCTACCATTCTGAAATTTATCAGTGATAGCCGAGTTATCATATAGGCCAGCTTTTATACTTTAACATGGACTGTTCATTAAAACTCTCTGGAAATTCACTTTTATATATTCTAGACTAGAATTCCTTTTTCCTAATACGTATAAAGTATAAAAGATTCACATTGACGGTCTGGATCTCTCTAATATGTGACTCATTGGCACTTTTACTTGTGCGTGTAGCATTGGTAGGATTACAATAGAATTTGGGGAGGCGGGACGGCGTGCCTTATCCGGAGTTTTCGAACTATTCGAGCAATGGGTTTTTCAGTTCTTGCTTGCCCTTGGAATATACAATAATTTCCAAAACACCCTTATTACCAGACCCAGGGAAATGCAAAAGCTATTTGCTAGGATAGATTGAGTTCAAGATAAGAATCCTGAGTGGCTGACGTGTTTGAGATCCGGTCCATGTACATGGTGGGGACAGAAGACGCAGCTTCATCCGCTGTCATGTTGTCCAGAAATGTATGTTAGATAAAGACCACTGATGATAATTTTCACTTAAACCGTCCATTTTATCTGAAATAGCTGGAAGCATCAGATCTATAAATTGGTGTGAATTTTTTCATCGGTGAATTGCACAAATTCGAGCCAACTCAATTGTGGCTGGGATCTCGTGTATGTGTGGCAATTTAAACGTATCGCACGATTCACCTCTTCAATATCTTCATGCGCGCGTGCCTGAACCAATGAGCGAAGGATAATGTCGTGTGGCACTAGTCCATAGAAAGAAAATGGAGGACAGACAAACGGACACCTGCGGCTTCAATACGTCTTAAAAAAAAGACTTTATACTCTGGGAGAGTGTGATGGATGATACACAGGCACTTACGAATTGCATGTGTGGTATATAAGTAATTTAACATAAATTGTCCAAATTGTGGGTTCAGTATAATAATTAAAAAATTTAGATTCATTTGATGATCTGACTATGGTATTGGTGGACGTGTAATGGATTATTAAAAAAAAAACATGATATGATCATATTTCAAGAAACAGGTGTCCTTGCATTGTATATTGGTAGGTCAGAACTTGTTCAATTCGACAACAAAAATGTAAGTTAAAGGCCCCTTTGGATGGAATTCAATATGGGGAATGCAATAGCTTGCATCAACAACCATGCGAAGGCACATTGTTCACACGTTGCCTTCGATGTAATACTCTCTTTGAGAAGGTACTAATATTGCTTTTAAAAGTCAAACGTAAATAAGTTTTTCTGATGTAATATTTTAAATGGTAATTTTAGAATTGTTGAATCGCATTAAACAATTTCAAAAATAGAGAAAAAATATTTTTAAGAATTTATTTATAATAAAATAAACAAGTATAGAGAGTTTGCTATTTTTAGTATTGATATTAACTTCTCGTGTTTCCTTGCTTTTCTTATTATTTCTTCGATCTAAATGGGCTCTTATTATAAAAAGATTTAAAATTTATCCCTTTTAGCTTGAGTTAATGTATGCCTCGTGTACACCTTATAAGTGTATGCATCTCGGGCATCATAGCTAATTAATTATCAAATAACTCCCTTTAAGACACTTATGTCAGTTCATACTTAAGGCTCCTTAGAAATGTGAAAACTTTAAAAGTCATTTAAAAGTCTATCCTTTCGAACCGTTGGTTGCAGCCCACTTCTTAAGGTTGTTGCCTTGAGTTTTTCCCAATGGGTATATCTAATGAGGAGATAATTTTTTAAGCATCTTTTTAGTTTTTATAAAGAAGAAGTTGCTTAAAGTTTTGAAAAAGAAAAAGAAATGCAAATTCTCCGTTCTCTATTCTTTCTCTATTAATTGGTTAGACCATTTATGATTTTTCTTGTTTGTTTTTTTAGCATTAAGGAGGTGGTTTGGTATTAGTGTAAAGATTTACATGATCTATGCACGCTTTGAAGATTTATCTATCAGCCATTGTATTCTAGAGTAGCACATTAACAATCTTATGCACCTGGGTCTCCATTCATGGCTTAGTATTGGTAGACTCACAGGAGTTTCTACATTGAGACCAAGGATCGAGTTCCCATGTGGTGTGAGTGGGTATTGTAGAACTGAAAATTGCATAATTGAAAGTACCACACACCTTTGTATATCGAATGACGTAGTCTTCAATACCTTACACCTTTAGAGAAGCACCAAGATGGTATGAAGTAACTTCTAATAACATGTGTAGGTTTGAGGACCCAACCATTCTTTTATATTTACCAAGGGTGGGGAGTTTGTAACCCATTGAAACTCCTCCCCTTAGGCTCCACATGAATAGGATTCCTAGTCTGTCTAAAACACTGTGTGTGTAACACAGTATAGCGCACCACCCCTTACACGATTTTAGACTAATCACAACTGAGTGGGGTCCATAGACACTCTTGATCTTGTTATCTAACTTTTAGGGAATCCAGATTGTTGATCAATAAGGCACACCTTATAGAATTCTTACATTCCTCCACTTGAGCTACATTGATCAATGTTAAGGTTTAATTTTGAAAATATTTTAAAAGTATTTTAAAAAAAAACATATTTTGATTTTGAAGAAAACATCCAAATGGTTAACTAATGCATTTGATGGATAATACGGACAACGCTTTTAGAATTTGTTCCATCAAGATTACTAGTATCGGATTGCGGTAGTCTTCACAACATTTAATTTAAGCAAAGTGAGACTAAGCACAACCATAAATGCCACTAGTCTTAATGACATAGATCAAGAATTAAGAAGTATGGTATGAGGATTAAACACGTAGTATGATCATATGTGCCTATTCTTAAGAGGTTCAGGAGCCTTCAAATGTCTTCAACAAGACAAGACTGCTTACTTAAAAAATAAATTGCACATATATATGGAGAAGTAGAAATTAACTTTATATCAGAATCATCAAAACTTTATAAACGAGATCTCTTCAATGTCTATAAATTAAACATTCTCAAATCCCATTAATTGAATACATCTATGGGGTCAATGACTTGCATAGATATTATATGCTCCCAAAATGACATGATAAGGAGCCCTTTAGTAAGCGGATCGCAATTATCTGCTTAGCGCTAATGAATTCTATTGATATTAGACGATTCTGAACTCTTTCCTTCACAACAAGATACTTAATGTCGATATGTTTTGACCTTGATGAATGCTTGTTGTTGCTAGAGAAAGAAATCGTAACTGAGTTATCACAAAAGATTCTCAATGGTTTTGAGATATGCTCCAATACTCAGAAATATGAGAAGATGCATTGTAACCATAATGTCGATTTGATGCTTTATGACAAGCAATGAACTTAACTTTTATGGTGGATGAGGATGTCATCGACTATTTCATGCTTTTCCAAGACACAACCCTACTAACCATCATGAAGATATAGCCTGACGCAACTAATATAATCCGTGTCTAAGTATCCAATCAACTTTAAATGATCAGAGCTTCTATATGTGAGTCCACAGGTAGCGCAACACCTTCTTTGCAGATATCTAATACTACATTCCTGAATTGGAAAGATACATGCCCAACATTCCAATTGTAAAGGTAATATCTGGTCATGTGTAGACTTAAGCATACATGATGCTCCCCACTATTGACCCATATGAAAAATTATTCATTTCATTCTTTTCCAAATCATTCTTAAAACACTGGAACTAGCTACATTTATCACCATTTATAATGGACGATTGTCTAAGAGCACAGTTTTACATGCCATACAATTTGAGTACCTTATCAATATAAGCTCTTTATGATATGTTAAACAATCCACGTTGTAAGACCCGTATCCTAGTCTATACCATTCCGTAGACTCCCGCGGTCTTCCTGGTAAATTCTGGCAAATCACGACCTGCAATTGGGGTTTGTGCACATCCTAAGTCGCATCTTGAAGATATAAGTCGGTGACTCTAAACTTGTACCCTAGTGACCGTGCCGTCATCGCAGTTCCAACGTCGCGTCTCACGTGTCGATGCGATACCTAGGCCAGGAGATGTGGGCCCATGTTTATTTCGAGAAAAATGCTGCGCAAGAGAATCTTTACCAAATGTCAAATCAATCCCATTAATCAATCAAGTACAACACCCATCCCTCTCTCACCTAAAGTCAAAGCAACCCATACCTAGTCAAGTACACCCATCACTCACCCACCACACCCATCCCCCTCACTCTTACATCACCTCTCTCTCTCTCTCTCTCTCTCTCTCTCTCTCTCAAACCATTTTCTCAAGCAACCTAAGAGAGAGAGCCAAACATTTAAGCTCCCCATGGAGCCTAAGTGTTTAGCTTGCTATAGATCCAAGAAGAAGAGAAATCGATGGGTGTATTGTAGGGTTAGATTGTAATTTTTGTGATGAACCAAGTGGGGCCCACCAAATGATGGTATGGATCCCATTTGGGACCCATCTTGTTGTATGCGTTGTATATGGCCCACCTAGGGGAGCTCATAGTGGCGGAGCTCCCTCATCTCACGTTCTCTCTCTCTATCTCTCTCTTCCATATTTTGCCACCCACCATGATGAATGTATTTTATCCGTGCCATCCACCGAGTGGGCCCACCGGCTGTCCATTTGGACGGAGCTGATTGAAGGAAAAACATAAATATCAGCCTACTTCAAGGCTGGTGGGCCACACTAACATGAACCCCACCTTGATGCATGTATCTTACCAAGCCGTCCATCTGTGGGCCCTGGTTTGATTGGGCCCAGCTGTTGGAGCTGGCACCGTCCAGCCTCCAGCAGGCCTGGACGAATGGAAAACACAAATATCTGCTCGATCCAAAGTTTTGGTGGGCCACACGTGCCACCTTGATGATGTGTAGATCTACACCATCCGTCCATTTTGTCAGTCCTGGACCACCATGATTTATATATTTTATCCTGGTCGTCCATCAATGGACGTTGTGTCCTGGACGTTTGTTATATATATTAAAATAATAATAATAAAAAATAATATATAAGATAGTGTGTGTGTATATATATATATATGTGTGTGTGTGTGTGTGTATATATATATATATATATATATATATATATATATATATATATATATATATATATATATATATATATATATATATATATATATATATATATATAATATTATATGTATATGTGGTGGGCTCCACGTGAGACCCACCTATTGTGGTTGGCTGGAGTACCCTCCTCCATTTCATATTTTATATAATAAAATATTATATGTGGCCCCACGTGGGACCCACCTACCATGCATAGTGTTGTACGTTTACAACAGCTACATGGTAGCTGCTGTATTAATGTCACCAAGTTTTGTGGGGCCTACCATGATGGGCGTGTTGTATCCTCACCGTCCAATCCTTGGACAGTGGGAAGTGGATCGGATGGTGCACCTCACACCAGCTATTCAGCTGTTGTACGTGCAGCATTAGAACTGTGGACTACACAGTGATGTATGGGTCTTATCCACACCGTCCAAATGGCTGGACGGTGGGACCCACTCCATGTACTTATGATCCATTGTAATGTATTTGAGGCCCGTGGGTTGTGGCCCAGTGCGATGCATATTGGCCCATATGATGAGGCCCAATGTGTTGTATATGAGGCCCGTTGGTGTGGCTCTGTATATGAGGCTCATTGGTGTGGCCCGTTGATGCAGCCCACTTGATGTATATGAAGCCCATTGGTGCTACCCACTTGATGTATATGAGGCCCATTAGTACGGCTCGCTGATGCGGCCCTCTAGATGTATATAAGGCCCACATTGTGATTGTATGAGGCCCATTGAGATTGTATCACTACAAGAAACAGCGTTTTTAGCGATGAAATGTTTACCGACGAAATTTTTTTTTGTCGGGAATAATTTTTTTACTAATGAAAATTTTTGTCGGTAAAAGTAATTTTCCCACTAATAGTTTTACCAACGAATATTTTCGTCAGTAAAAAGTAGAGAACCACTTTTACCAACGAAAATTTTTGTCGGTAAAAGTGGTGTATTTTAGTTAGGAAATTTTCACCCTCACTTTTACTGACGAACCAAAACTGTTGGGAATAATATTTTTACCGACGAAAAATTTCGTCGGTAAAAGTGTTGCATATTCATTTTTGCCTTAACTTTTACTGACGAACCAAAACCGTCGGGAAAAATATTTTTACTGACAAAAAGTTTCGTCAGTAAAAGTGTTGTTTAAGTTAGAAAATTTTTGCCCCGACTTTTACTGACGAACCAAAACCGTTGGGAATAATCTTTTTTCCGATATATTGATGTCTAAGTTAGAATATTTTCGCCCTGACTTTTATCGACGAACTAAAACCATCAATAAAAATATTTTTACTTTCGTCGGTAAAAGTGTTGTATATTTAAGTTAGAAAATTTTTGCCCTGACTTTTATCGATGAACCAAAACCATCAGGAATATAAAGGTGTTTTGAATTTTTGAAAAAAAAATCGAAAAGTTTCCTTTCACCAATGAAGTTAATTTCGTAGCTAAAAGAAACCTTTTCTGATGAAAATGTTCGTTAGTAAAGGGTGTTTTGAATTTTTGAAAAAAAAAAAAAAAATTTAGTTTTACCGACGTAATTAATTTCGTCGGTAAAGGGTGTTTTGAATTTTTGAAAAAAAATTGAAAAGTTACTTTTATCGACGAAAATTTTCGTCAGTAAAAAAGTTTTAATTTTTAAGATATAAAATTTTCATGCTGTGTTGGAAAATTTGGCGGTTAGACTTTTACCAACGAAAATTTGCATTGATAAAAAAGTTTTAATTTTTAAGATAGAAAGTTTTTGCACTGTGTTGGAAAATTTGGCAGTAAGACTTTTTCTGACGAAAATTTTCATCTGGAAACCATCGATAAAAATGTTTTTACTGATGAAATGGTTCGTTGGTAAAATTTCTTTAATTATTAATGTAGCAAATTTTCGCGGTAAGACTTTTACCGACGAAAATGTTCGTCGGTAAAAGTCTTTTTCCTAAATCTTTTTCCCGACGACTAAAAACCGTCGGTAATAATGTAAAAATGTGTGTGTGTGTGTGTGTGTGTGTGTAGTTTTTATATCATATGAGTGGAAATTATATGTATATATATATATATATATATATATATATATATATATATATATATTAAATGATTTGTAATATCACATGAAAAAGAATATTGAGAAGTTTAGAAATTTCAACAATGTTTCAGAAAAATTTTGAGAATAAAATGATACTTTTGAAGAAAACGATCGGTACTTTGAAATTTTTGAGAAAAAAATTAAAATATGAGAAAATTTTTGAGATTTTGAAAATAAAAATTCAGAATTTGTATTTTAAATATTTTTTGAAATATTTTTTAATAAAAATGATATTTTGTTAAAAGAGAAAAAATATACATCTTGAAAAAAATGTTATTTTTAAAAGGAAATTGAAATTTATCTGTGAAAAATAAAATTACTAAATTATTAGGCACATCCACTAATTGGACCTTTAACTATTTTTGGACAATTTGATCAGTATAGATTGGAGAGTAAATAACTTCAGATGTTTAAATCAAAATTCATCCAAATTGTTGATCAATTTTGTTTGCCCAATATCTTTCTCATATGTAGCATGATCGGGGCGAGTAGCTAGTCAAATTGAGGGTAATGATCAGTAAAATACAGTGAATGGACCAAACATGCAAAATGGGCCAAATATTCTGGTCAAAATTTTGACCCAACTTATTGACCTCGTGAGAACCTAAGAATTGATGTTAATAAGTTTTGTGGGCTTCATCATGATGTGTGTCGAACATTAACATCGTGGATTTGATGTGTCCCCTTTAGGTTATGAGATATCTCAAAAATCATTGATAAATGAAACTCAAGTGGGCCATGCCATCTAAAACTATGTGAAGACATCCTAAAAAATATAAAAGCACTTGGTGGGGCCCACATGAGTTGTGGATGCAGTTAAAACTTGGTCTGACCCCTCATCCAAGTGGGACACACATAATGGATATGTGAATCACATTTAGACAAGCCCAATATATGATTATGAATGTTTTAAGGAAACCCTTCTCCACTACATTTAGGTGAGTTATTCATTACCTTTACCAGAGTAAACTTCGTGGGGTCCACTGTTATTTATTTATTTTATTCATTCCATTCATCGATGTTAACAGATAATTTGAGGTCTAAAGAACAAAAAGGAAGCATATCCAAAGCTCAAGTGGACCACACCACAGGAAATAGTGTGATTGAACCTCTACCATTTAAAATTTCTTGGAGGCCATAGAAGTTTTGGATCAAGCTGATGTTTGTGTTTTCTTTTCATTCATATATTTTTGATTTTATGAACAACCTTTAACCATTTTTGGACAATTTGATCAGTCCAGATTGAAGAGTAAATAATTTTAGATGTTTAATCAAAATTCACTCAAATTGTTGATCAATCTTGTTTGCCTAATATCTTTTTCATATATAGTATGATCGGGGCGAGTAACTAGTCAAATTGAGGGTAATTATCAGTAAAATAGAGTGAATGGACCAGAAATGTAAAATGGGTCAAATATTATCATCAAAATTGTGACCTAACTTATTGACATCCTAAGAACCTAAGAATTAATGTTAGTAAGTTTTGCAGGGTCCATCATGATGTGTGTCAAACATCAATACCGTGCATTTAATGTGTCCCCTTTATCTTATGAGATATCTCAAAAATCATCTGTATATGAAACTTAGGTGGGCCATCCATCTAAAACTATGTGAAGACATCTAAAAAATATAAAAGCACTTGGTGGGGCCCACATGAGTTTTGAATGCAGCTGAAACTGGGTCTGACCCTCATCCAAGTGGGACACACATAATGAGTGGGTTAGATATGTGAATCACATTTAGGCATGCCCAATATATGATTATGAAAGTTTTAAGGAAACCCCTCTCCATTATATTATGTGGTGTGGCCCACCCAAGTCATGGATTGACATTCTTCATACCATTCAACGCTTTTCTCAGATCATTTTAAGATATTAACTAAAAAATGGGATGGGTCCAAGGCTTAAGTGGACTACAAAGTGGGGATTGAACATCCACCATTAAAAATAACATTCATAGAAGTTTTGGATCAAGCTGATGTTTGTGTTTTCTCTTCATTTATATCTTTTTGATATTATGAACATGTTGGATGTCAAATAAACATTATTATGGGCCCAATGAAGGTATCAACAGTGGAAATCATTATTCCACATTGTTTCGCATGGCATGGTACACTTGAGTTTTGAATTTACCGAAAATTTGGGATCAACCCATACTGTTCGTCCATTTTTCAAGATAATTTTAGAGAATTATCTAAAAAATGAATTATATCCAAAGATTAAATGGACCACACCACAAATAAGGGGAACGGTTTGGCTACTCCCCCTGACACCATCCAATGGCTGGTGGTTGATGCTCTGTGAGCCCTACCACGATGTATGTTTTTAATCCATGTCGTCTATCTATTTTTAAAATGAGATCATCTTACGGTATGAGACCAAAAATGAGATATATACAAATCTTAAGTGGACCACATTCCAAGAAACAATGTTGAATGAGCATCAACCATTAAAAAACATTTTGGGGCCATAAAAGTTTTGGATCAAACTAATTTTTGTTTTTCCCTTCATCTGGCCTTGTATGACCTAATCAACATATTGGATGTCAAATTAACAGTATAGTTGGCCTTAGGAGGATTTTAATGATGGATATATAATAATTTTATAATTTATTACATATATATATATATATATATATATATGGGAAAAGGTTCCATACGGTCGAGCTCATGGGAACTTCTCATATGGTCGAGCTGTGTGGGCCCCACCGTGATGGGTGTCGAACATCTACCCAATCACCATTCCATGGTGGGCCTAGGGCTTAAAAATCAAGTCAATCCGTGACTTTTTTGGGCCACACCATATACAAAAGTTGAGAGGGGTTACCCTCTATTAAAATATTCATAATCATTTATTGGGACCACCGAGATGTGGTTCACAAATCTAGCCCATCCATTATGTGTGTCCCACTTAGATGAGGAGTCAGACTAAGTTTCATATGCATCAAAATTTCAGGTGGGCCCCACAAAGTGATTTTATATGTTTTAGGCATTTCTTCACATGATTTTAGATGGTATGGCCCACCTAATTTCCGTATATGGCTGATTTTTGGGATATCCCATAATTTAAAGGGGGCCAATCAAATACACGGTGTTGATGGTTGACACACATTAAATTGGGGCCATAGAGCCCTACCAGATCCAATGATCAAGTAGCGTGTAACGCCCGTGAAAAATCCATACTTGGGCTCGAGTACCAACTCGACCCGAAATTGCGTAGAATTAATTCTTTTAGAAAATATGACTAAGTTAGCTAGCGCAACGCTGGAGTACGTTCTACAAGACCCAAATCGAGTAGAACCAACGACTCTATAATACTCTATAACCTCGGACCAAACTTTAAGCAGGTTTGTTCTCTGGACCACTTTGAATCTTTGTATTGGATCTAGACCGCGCGTCGAAAGTCCGATACCTCATATCTTAGAACGTTAGAACCGCCTTGCTGGACTTGACAATTATTTCGAAAATCAAGTCCAACCGATAATCACAGGCTATTTCATTGAGCCCGGACTGAAGAGAGTGCGAATAGGGACAGAATTGGAATTTCAAATTCAAATCTGGCACACGACTTGACGCGTCAGTATTAAGCGTTCTGACCGTCAGAATTCAGCCAGATTACACCCTCGGATCAGGAAAAATTTCTATTTTATATCATGAGACTTTCAGCCCTGATCTACGTGCGGTGACCGCTGAATGAAACTGGTCTGCCATGTGCGATCTGCGAACCCTGCCGGACTGAAAACTTAATACGTGCTAGATCTGGTACGCATGAGCTTAAGTCCGATCGTATTCGGCTAGGGGACCACCAGAAAGCATCTTTTGGACCGAAACAGCCCCGAATTGGATATGCACTAAGTGAACTTTGTACCGGAGCCTATTTTCAGCATTTTTGGACTTATAAAAGGGGTTGAAACCCTCACTCCTCTCTCCCATCCGAATTTGAGAGAAACCCTAGATTTGGAGGGAGAAAAGGTGAGAGTTTGTGAGAGAGAGTAGGATAGATTTTTCCAGCCTTCGTGCCACCTGTTGCTAGTGCCTAAGCAACACCTCCTGATCACCAAGCCGGTGATTCTTCCACGTTTTTAGGTATGAAACAACCCTAGAAGTTGCTGATTTAAGGTTCACTAGGATCCATAGCTTTTTAACCAATAGGTCTTGTAAAACAGGTTCTCTTATCGCCGTAGACGAAGCGTATACGCTCCGTTCAAATTTACGCATCCATAAGAGACTAGGTGAGGATTTTAGACACTTTGATTGACGGTTTCCAACGCTTTCAATGTCGTTTAATAGTAGATTATCGACGGCATCACCGTTTGACATGTACAATATGCTATCCGTTTCCTGTTTCGTAAATCAACGAAGAATATGAGATTTAGGGCATTTTAGTCATTTGTAGAAAGTACAGATTATATTCATATTTTGCTGATGTGATTGACATGGTTTGTTGTCACATTAGGAAGTTAGGAATACGTGCATAATTAGTTTGGCGAAGAGATTCGCCTAACTGTGCACTTTGGGTCGACATACTATATGTAGACTTAAGTGTGTAGTGTATGTGTTTGTATAAATGTTTGTATTAGTATGAATTGAATTAAATGATGTTATGAAATAGTTTGAGATTGATTTCTCAATTAATATGCTGACCTAAATGATTTCCTATATGTTGACTATATGCATGATTTCATTACATGCATGAAATATATGTGCTTGAAGATTTGCTTAAGTTGAATGTTATAACATGTGTTAACATGCTCACATGATTGTATTTCAATTCCAATACTCCTACATAAATTGCTGATGTGAATCCATAATTGTTTGGGACTAGACTTAGTCCAGGCAGTCGGTAACCGAGCGAATTCGTGGCTGGCTGGTCTTGGCCACGAACGACGCGTCGATGAACGCGAGTCGTGTTTAGAGTTGGCGGCAGTGGTTAAGCCATGCGAAGTGTTTTACGCACTTCATGTCGTTCGACTTGAGATGCGATCGCGCTAGTCGAGCCCGTCAAGTAACCCGACTGGCCGATGTATGTTCACCCTGTATGAGTCATAACTGCTTGAACCTAGGGTACTGATGTAACACCCTGAAAATCGGGGGTCGTGTATAAACTCAACTCCCGAGTTCCAGACCGTCACTTATGCAACAAAAATAGTTATGATTCAATGTTGTCTGATTTAAAGCATTCACATGAATAAAAGTATACCAAAACTGCAATTCATACTCCAGATCCAGTGATAAAAGCAAGCGGAAGACTAAACAATGTATATATCACTGTATGGAAAAATAAAGTAATCTCATCTGTCTCCAAAGTATGACTACATCTCTGAGTCTCATGTACAAATACATAACAAAAGAAAAATGTTCAAAAAGAAAAGTCCCACTGATATCCCCTCGATCCAGGTCGCCTACGGGAAGCCGTCGTGATACTGCATATACGAGAACTCATCCTGGTCCTCGACATCATCTAGCTCCACCTCCTGGATCTCGTCCTCACCTGCAACTACAACAGGGTCTGGTGGGTGTTGCAAACACCATCCCGTAACGTGGGAATGAGTGATCAACTCAGTGGAATCATAGAGCAAAGATTAGCATGTTCACAATTCAATCACGCGATAATAGTAAAGCAGTAAATCAGACAATCCTAATACTGTGGTTAATGCAAGATGATATGACGTGATGTATGCCCTCACCGACGATCACCCTCATGCGGCAACATCTTACGACCGCGGCATGCCACACTCCCTAGAGTGCTCCACATCTTCCAGGCACATGCAATGCTATGGTGATATGATTACCAAGTTGTTATTAGTCCATTCAAACAGCAGGATTGAGAAACTAAGGTACTTCCCTTGTATCAATCCCAACACGGATCCCGTCTAGGGTCGTCACTCCTAGAAATCTCATACGATGTATATTTCGTAGGTCACTGCAAGGGCTGCCAGGGCTGTTGCTCGCACTCGTTGCACCGCTCCCCCATCACCTTATCAATACAGGCCTACCGTACTCTACTGCAACGGAAGGGTCGTCGCCTCCCGTGGACTCAGAATACGCTCGCGGTCACTACAAAGGGTTCGTCGCCTGATCAGTGTAGGCCGACAGCTAGAATATAGTGTCCCATACCACCATAATCTGCTCACGAGTCAAGGTGCTCACTGGTCACTACGGGGAGGTTTGTGGCCCCAGCGTAGGCCGACAGCTCGACCACGGTGTCCCATACCACCATGCCCGGCTCATGAGTCTTCGTGGATCAATATACCACGGTTAATAGGGTTTACAATGGTAAGTTCAGTACCCTAGGTTCAAGCAGTTATGATACATACAAGGTGAACAAACATCGGCCAGTCGGGTTACTTGACGGGCTCGACTAGCGCGATCGCATCTCAAGCTGAACGACATGAAGTGCGTAAAACACTTCGCGTGGCCTAACCACTGCCGCCAACTCTCAACACGAATCACGTTCATCGACGCGTCGTTCGTGGCTATGACCAGTCAGCCACGAATTCGCTCGGTTACCGACTGCCCGGACTAAGTCTAGTCCCAAACACTTATGGAATCACATCAACAAGTTATGTAAGAGCATTGGAATTGAAATACAATCATGTGAGCATGTTAACACATGTTATATCATTCAACTTAAGCAAATCCTCAAGCACATAAATTCCATGCATGTAATGAAATCATGCATTTAGTCAACATGTAGAAAATCATTTAGGTCAGCATAATAATTGAAAAATCAATCACAAACTATCAAATAACATCATTTAATTGAATACATACTAATACAAGCATTTATACAAACACATACACTACACACTTAAGTCTACATATAGTATGTCGACCCAAAGTGCGCAACTAGGCGAATCTCTTCGCCAAACTAATTATGCACGCATTCCTAACTTCCTAATGCGACAACAAACCATGTCAATCACATCAGCAAAATATGAATATAAACAGTACTTCCTACAAATGACTAAAATGCCCTAAATCTCATATTCTTCGTTAGCTTACGAAACGGGAAACGGAGAGCATTTTGTACATGTCAAACGGCGATGCCGTCAAGAATCTACTATTAAACGACATTGAAAGCGTTGGAAACCGTCAATCAAAGCGTCTAAAATCCTCACCTTATGTCTTGTAGACTCGGAAATTGAAACGGAGCGTATACGCTTCGTCTACGGCGAATAAGGAGCCTAATACACAAGATCCATAAGCTACATCGCTATGGAAACAAGGGAAACTCAAATCAACAACTATTTAGGGTATTTACTTACCTAAGATCGCGGTGGAATCGCCGGGAAGGTGGTAGAGGTGTGTTGCTTAAGCACGTGCAACACGTAGCACAAGTGGCAGGAAGAACTCCCCCACTCTTACACAATCTCTCACTTTTTTTCTCTCTCCCAAGCTAGGGCTTCTCTCAAATTCGGATGGGAGAGAGGAGTGAGGGTTTCAACCCCTTTTATAGCCTACAACATGCCCAAAATAGGCTTGAGAACAATGTTTACTTGGTGCCTAACCAAATCGGGGCCGTTTCGGTCCAAAAGGGCATTTCTGAAGGTCCCCTGGCCAAATGCGGTCGGACTTAAGCTCATGCATACTGGATCTAGCACACATTCAGTTTTCAGACCGGTAGGGTTCCCAGATCGCACGTGGCGGACCAGTTTCAGTTTAACGGTCATCGCACCAAGATCAGGCCTATAAGTCTCGTGATATATAATAGATATTTTTCCTGATCCAAGGGTGTAATTTGGCTGTATTCTGACGGTCAGAACGCTCAATACTGATGCGTCAAATTGTGTGCCAGATTTGAATTTCAAATTCCAATTCTAACCCTATTCTCACTCTCTTCGGTCCGGGCTCAATGAAATAGCCTGTGATTATCGGTTTGACTTGATTTTTGGAATGAGTGTCAAGTCCAGCTAGACGGTTCTAACGGTCTAAGATAGGAGGTATCGGACTTTCGACGTGCGGTCTAGACCCAATACAAAGATTCAAAGTAGTCCAGAGAACAAACCTACTTAGAGTTTGGTCCGAGGTTTTAGAGCATTATAGCACCATTGGTTCCACTCGCTTTGGGCCTTGTAGAACGTATTTAAAGTGATCAGGGACCATTTCCCAGCTATTCTAACGTTGCACTAGCTAACCTAGTCATATTTTCTAAAGGAATGAATTCTACGCAATATCGGGTCGAGTTGGTACTCGAGCCCAAGTATGGATTTTTCACGGGCGTTACAACTGAACTTACCATTGTAAACCCTGTTAACCATGGTACCTTGATCCACGAAGACTCATGAGCCGGGCATGGTGGTATGGGACACCGTGGTCGAGCTGTCGGCCTACGCTGGGGCCACAAACCTCCCCGTAGTGACCAGTGAGCACCTAGTCTCGTGAGCAGATTATGGTGGTATGGGACACTATATTCTAGCTGTCGGCCTACACTGATCAGGTGACGCGTCCTTTGTAGTGACCGTGAGCGTATTCTGAGTCTACGGGAGGCGACGACCCTTCAGTAGCTGTAGAGTATAGTAGGCCTGTATTGATAAGGTGATAGGGGAGCGGTGCAACGAGTGCGAGCAACAGCCCTTGCAGCGACCTACAAAATATACATCGTATGAGATTACTAGGAGTGACGACCCTAGACAGGATCTGTGTTGGGATTAATACAAGGGAAGTACCTTAGTTTTCCAATCCTGCTGTTTGAATGTACTAATAACAACTCGAAAATCATATCACTATACCATTGCATGTGCCTAGAAGATGTGGAGCACTTGAGGGTCGATTGCATGCTGCGGTCGTAAGATGGTGCCGTATGAGGGAGATCGTCGGTGAGGGCATACATCACGTCATGTCATCTTGCATTAACAACAGTATTAGGATTGTCTGATTTACTGCTTTACTATTATCGCATGATTGATTTGTGAACATGTTAATCTTTGCTCTATGATTCCACTGAGTTGATCACTCACTCCCACGTTACGGGATGGTGTTTGCAACACCCACCAGACCCTGTTGTAGATGCAGGTGATGCTGAGATCCAGGAGGTAGAGCCAGACTTCGACGAGGACCAGGACGAGTTCTCATACATACAGTATCATGATGGCTTTGCATAGGTGACCTGGGTTGACGGGACTTCAGTGGGACTATTTTGAACATTTGATTTTGTTCATGTATATGTATATGAGACTCAGAGATGTATTCATACTTTAGAGACAGATGAGATCTACTTTATTTTTCCATACAGTGATATATATATATTGTTTAGTCTTCCGCTTGCTTTTATCACTAGATCTGAAGTATGAATTACAGTTTTTGTATACTTTTACTCATGTGAATACTTTAAATCAGACAACATTGAATCATAATCATTTTTGTTGCATAAGTGACGATCTGAAACTCGGGAGTTGAGTTTATACACGACCCCCGATTTTCAGGGTGTTACATAGCGTTTTTTATTTTATGGTAAATGCGTGTGAGTTTTGCATTTGTTCTAAATTTGTGGTGACTCGTTTATAGAAATAGTGGTAATGATATAGGGTTATCCAGACCAACCAAATATTGGTTCTAGTTGTAGATGGATAATATGTATATATTTTCTTATATAAAACTATCTTAACCATCCAGTAAATGGTCCCTTACATGTTCGACTGTTAATATGGTGTATGTCATAAATGATAGTAAACGCACAAGATTCGGATTTGAAAGTATTTTTTTTTTTGCACCAAAAATGCCCTAACCCTCATTCTCTCTCTCACTCTCGTTGTTTTTGTTGCCCGACCTCTCTCAATTTCCCACATTCACGGCGCAGATGGTCCCTCTCAATCTCTCTCATTTAGACATTTCTCCCCCTCCAAAAACCCTAAAATCGTAAGATTTAGCGGCGACAAAGGAAGGATGCCTTCGAAGTTCGACCCATCTCAAGTGGTGGACGTGTACGTCCGCATCACTGGAGGAGAAGTAGGCGTAGCGAGCTCACTCACCCAGAAGATCGGGCGGTTGGGGGTGTCCCCTAAAACGATCTGTAGCAGGAGATCGCTGATGGGGATGTTAAGGTCCCGACAGAGTGAGGTGACTTCTCTGATCTCCTCTCAATTTCTCTATCTTTTTTATTTTTTTCGTTGAGAATTTGTTTTGTTCCTTATTAACATTGTTATCTTGATCTAACTGGATTGTTTACCTGTCTCACATAACTTTGTTTTACCTATTTTGATTTCTTACTTTGTTATCAATGAGTTGGAAGAATATAGAGTTGCCATGGTGTGTAAATGGTAATTTAATTCAGTTTTAACTGTCATGGGTGTTGTTTTAAACTGTATTCTGGTTTTTTCATGTTGGCCTTGGAGCTTGCACCGTTTTCTACTAACAATGCATCTTTCACGTTATATGTTGATGGATCTTGTTCGAAAAATATAGGGGCTCCTTATGGAATCTCTCTTGTGGGTCCTTGGGGAAAGAATGAAGTAGCGATTGGTGTTAGTCCACTAGATCAATCCTTTCCTTATTCTAATGCGATTTTTTGTGGAATACTTCATAAACCTGTTCGTTTCTTTGGATTTGGACTTTGGAGTGCATCCTCATTTCTTTCTATAAATCATGTGTCTAGTTCATATCTATAAATTCAAATTCCTTAAACTTCTTTCCTGTTGTTTTTCTTTAACCTCGTATTGCTTTCATTTAGAAATGTACATATGGTTCATGCCATCAAATGGCTTATATGTTAGGATTGTCCTATCAAGGAGGTTTTCAATGCTTGATACCTTGTGCTAGTTGTTATTGCAGATGGGCTGGTCATCTTCTGTTACAGCAAAAGATTTCATGCTTTAATGTTTTACTAGGTTCTATTAATAGAGATTCTTTTAATTCATAAGCGTTCCTAAGATCCATGTTGGACAAATGGATGGTCTGATTGGCCTGATTTACTTGAGATAGTGATATCAAAGAAAGGAAATAGTTGTAGAGACTGAGATTTTCGAGTTTTCTCTTGAAATGGCCCAAGATCTCTGAGAAATATTGGAATTGGCATTGGTTTGAAAGTGAAGATACTCAATCCAGCCCACATCTCCATTGGGTCCAATCCTCTTATTTCCATACCCAAATGGATTAGCAGGGCCTGCTTTATGTTATCCTTCAATTTGATATGAATCAAAGTTAAGAACTTTTCAAACCCTTGAGGTTCATATACTGTGCAATAGCTGACTAAGGCTTCTTCCAAACAGGGCCTTAGTCTATTTATTTTTTCCCACCTTGGTTACAATCTTTTATTAGTGCTTGTTTCCAAACAGGGGCCTTAGTCTTGTGAAAAGATGAAGACCCGAGTTTGGTTAAGTGGGATAGCTGTTGGGGACATTAGAGGTAATTCATTGCAATTATGCTACAATATTAGATGGTTTTTTTTTTTAATCATAATTCATGATACATAGAAAAAAGTTTTTTATAACACAGAAAAGATGTCGTGTAATCTATGATGACTAAATACCAATTAAGATTCAGACACTGGTATCATCTTTGGTTTAGAGACTGCTCATAAATGCTTATTAAAGAATTTTTAATTCTTTAGTGGTCTTAAGGGGATTGGTGGTGGTCGTTTATGTATTAGCTTGAAATTAATGGAGCAGACCCGGATGTGTGTCAGAGCTATCCAGATGTTGAGTGGGGGTCCATGGAATGTAGGAACCGCTGTTATGACAATGATGAAGCTGTCCATTTCCTAAGGACAACATTGGAGTGGCCTAGCCATTTGGATAGGCCGTGTTTATGTATTAGCTTAAAATTGATGGAGCAGACCCGGATGTGCGTCGGAGCTATCCGGATGTTGAGCGGGGGTCCTTGGAAGGTGAGAACCGTTGTTATGACCATGATAAAGCTGTTTATTTTCTATGGACAGCATTGGAGTGGCCTGACCATTTAGATAGGTCGTGTTTATGTATTAGCTTAAAATTGATGGAGCAGTTCCGGATGTGCATTTGAGCTATCCGGATGTTGAGCGGGGGTCCTTGGAAGGTGAGAACCACTACTATGACCATGATGAAGCTGTCCATTTTCTATGGATAGCATTGGAGTGGCCTGGCCATTTGGACAGGCCGTGTTTATGTATTAGCTCGAAATTGTTGGAGCAGACCCTAGTAAAACCCTAAACTTAAACCTACACCTAAAACTAAACATCATGGTGGGGACAATGCCCCCGACCATTGATTCCTTCCTGGGATCCACCATGGTGGTTATTTGAGATCCAACCTGTTGGTAAGTTCACACAGACCTAGACCTCAAGAAAGAATAACACAAATATCATCTTGATCGAAAACTTTCGTGGCACCAATTCATTTTGAGGTCTACTTGAGCTTTGGATCTATCCTAAAACCTAAACCTAAACTTATTTTCAAATCCCAAAACCTATAACCTAAACCTTAACCTAAACCTAAGCCTAAACCTATAACCTAAACCTAAACTCAATTCCCTAAACCTTAACCTATAACCCAACCTATAACTTACACTTATAACCTAACCTAAACCTAAACCTAAACCTAAACCTGTAACCTGTAACCTTAACCTATACGTAAAACCTAAACCTAAACCTACAACCTAAATGTATTCTTAAATCCCTAAACCTAAACCTACACCTAATCCTGATCTCAACTCTCTAACCTAAACCTAAACCTAAATGTATTCTTAAATCCCTAAACTTAAACCTACACCTAATCCTGATCTCAACTCTCTAACCTAAACCTAAACCTAAACTTGAAAACCCAAACCTAAATCCAATCCCAAATTCGAACCTGATTTCCTAAACCTAAACCTTAACTTATTCTCAATTCCCTAAAGCTATAACCTATAACCTTAACCTAAATCAAAACCTATAACCTAAACCTTAACCTATAACCTATAACATATAACCTAAACTTATAACCTATAACCTAACCTTAACCTAAACCTAAAACCTAAACCTAAACCTATAACCTAAACCTAAACCTAAACCTAAAACCTAAATGTATTCTCAAATCTCTAAACCTAAACCTACACCTAATCCTAATCTCTACTCCCTAACCTAAACTTAAACTTAAACTTGAAAACCCAAACATAAACCCGATCCCGAATCCGAACCCGAACTCGATTTCCTAAACCTAAACCTTAACCTATTCTCAATTCTCTAAAGTTATTACCTATAACCTATAACCTATAACGTAAACTTAAACCTTAACCTAAACCTATAACCTAAACCTAAACCTATAACCTTAACCTAAACCAAAACTTATAACCTAAACCTTAACCTATAACCTAACTTTAACCTAAACTTAAAACTTAAACCTAAACCTATAACCTAAAACCTATAACTTAAAACCTAAACCTAAACCTAAGACCTAAATGTATTCTCAAATCCCTAAACCTAAACCTACACGTAATCCTAATCTCAACTCCCTAACCTAAATCCAAACCTAAACTTGAAAACCCAAACCTATACCCGATCCCGAACCCAAACCTGATTTCATAAACCTAAACCTTAACCTATTCTCAATTCCCTTATAACCTAAACCTAAACCTATAGCCTTATAAACCTAAACCTAAAACCTAAATGTATTCTCAAGTCTTTAAACCTAAACCTACACCTAATCCTAATATCAACTCCTTAACCTAAACCTAAACTTGAAAACCCAAACCTAAACCCGATCCCGAACCTGAACCCGATTTTCTAAACCTAAACCTTAACCTATTCTTAATTCTCCAAAGCTATAACCTATAACCTAAACCTTAACCTAAACCTATAACCTACACTTATAACCTAAACCTAAACCTATAACCTGAACCTGTAACCATAACCTAAACGTAAAATCTAAACCTAAACCTAAAACCTAAATGTATTCTCAAATCCCTAAACCTAAACCTAAACCTAAACCTATAACCTACAACATTAACATAAACTTATAACCTAAACCTATAACCTACAACGTTAACCTAAACCTATACTTATAACCTAAACCTATTCTCAAATCCCAAAACCTATAACCTAAACCTAAACCTAAACCTTAACCTTAACCTAAACCTAAACCTATAACCTAAACCTAAAGCTTAACCTATAACATATAACATATAACCTAAACCTATAATCTATAACTTAAACTCAATTCCCTAAACCTTAACCTATAACCTAACCTAAACCTAAACCTATAAACTACACTTATAACCTAAACCTAAACCTAAACCTAAACCTGTAAACTTAACCTAAACATAAAATCAAAACCTAAACTTAAAATGTAAATGTATTCTCAAATCCTTAAACCTAAACCTAAACCTATAACCTACAACATTAACATAAACTTATAACCTACAACATTAACCTAAACCTATACTTATAACCTAAACCTATTCTCAAATCAACCTATAACCTAAACTCAATTCCCTAAACCTTAACATATAACCTAACCTAAACCTAAACCTATAACCTACACTTATAACCTAAACCTAAACCTAAACCTAAACCTTAAACCTAAACCTAAACCTAATTGTATTCTCAAATCCATAAACCTAAACCTACACCTAATCCTAATCTCAACTCCCTAACCTAAACCTGAACCTAAACTTGAAAACCCAAACCTAAACCCGATCCTGAACTCGAACCCGATTTCCTAAACCTAAACTTTAACCTAATCTCAATTCCCTAAAGCTATAACCTATAACCTATAACCTATAACCTAAACCTAAACCTTAACCTAAACCTATAACCTAAACCTAAACCTTAACCTAAACCTAAACCTATAACCTTAACTTGAACCAAAACCTATAACCTAAACCTTAATCTATAACCTATAACCTAAATTTATTATCGATAACCTAACCTTAACCTAAACCTAAACCTAAAACCTAAACCTAAACCTATAACTTATAACCTAAACCTAAACCTAAACCTAAAACCTAAATGTATTCTCAAATCCCTAAACCTAAACCTACACCTAATCCTAATCTCAACTCTCTAACCTAAACCTAAACCTAAACTTGAAAACCCAAATCTAAACCCAATCCCGAACCATAACCCGATTGATGTAATAGTGTAGCTCAATCACATGGCAACAAACTAGAAAATCTTGTTTTGTTGGCAAGCATACTCGAACTTAAGCATTACAATGCATCTATTTCCATCTCCACTATCTATTATAGCATAGATTATTTGAGATTTGGATTTAGCTCATTTTTAGAGCCATGTCCTAACACAATATGATAATATTAATAGACAAGGTGAATTTGTCACCAACATTATTCCAAGACCCATATAACTTCTCCTTATAGAAAGTTGGGTAGGGCACATGCAGTTTGAATACATCAAAGGAGATAAGGATCACCTTTCATATGTTCTCTTTCTTTTCATTTATTTTTTCTATAGGATTGTTTATTTTGTGATGTCTGCTCACGCACAATATTTTATCATGTTAATATAATTATAAGTGGCCTAATCTCACATTTCTAAAAATAACTAATAATAATTTCTACCTGATGAGAAATCACCAAGTACTATTAGGCTCAACCCAAAAAGATAAATTAGCATTTTCTTTCTTTCTTTTTCTTTTAACACACACTCACACACCAGAGTCGCTTACAACCATAATGGGTACTTGAACTCGTGACCTTATATTGAAACTATTTTGAATCTACCATGAAGGCTGAGTAAGGACCTAGGTGTGTGTGCACAGTAGGCGATGTGTTAACCACACTGAATTTTGTGAGCCTCACCAGGAAATAGGCTATGAATAATTTTTTGTATTTTATTTATGATGTTAAACTTATATGTATTTATGCATGGATGAATGTGATGTGGATAAGATTGTTTATGTTTAGATGGATGTAGTTTATGTTTGGATTAATGTAGTTAATGTTTGGATGGATTTACGTAGTTTGGGTTTAGATGGATGTGAATGTGAATATGATGAAATATATTATATAACAGGTGTATATTAGAAAGAATATGATGAAATATATTGTGACAGGTGCATATGAGGAATTTTGTGATGGAAAAATGAAAAAAAAGAAGAGACATTTACCTACGAAATATTTCGTAGGTAAAAGTCTCATCCACGTTTTTTACCTACGAAAATTGTCGTAGGTAAAAGTATCGTGAAATATTTTAAAAAATCATTTTTTACCAACGAAAAAATTTGTCAGCAACAGTTTTGTAAATATTTTTACCTACGAAAATTTTCGTAGGTAAAAGTTTTTTACTTATTTTTTCCTACGAAAAATTCGTCAGTAAAAGTTTTTTAATATTTTTACCTACAAAAAAAATTCGTCAGTTTTTTTACTATTTTTACCAACGAAAAAAAGTTTTGTAAATATTTTTACCTATGAAAATTTTCGTAGTTTAAAGTTTTGTAATATTTTTAACTATGAAAAAAATCGCTGGGAAAAGTTTTTTACTTTTTTTTACTGATGAAAAAAAGTTTTGTAAATATTTTTACCTATGAAAATTTTCGTAGGTTAAAGTTTTGTGATATTTTTAACTATGAAAAAATCGCTGGGAAAAGTTTTGTTATCTCCAAAACTAGAATCGAGGTAGATCTCTCAAAATTGGACATTATTGCTAATTTACCTATTCCCCGAACTTTTAGAGATATTAAATCACTTCTAGGATATGTTGGTTTCTATATAAGATTCATCAAGGACTTTAGTGTAATTATTAGACCTTTGACTAATCTTCTCCAAAAGGATATCTCATTTAAGTGGACTGATATGCGTGCAAGTGCCTTTAATAAAAAAAATCATCCCTTACCACTGCACGTATCATGCGTCCACCAGATTGGACACTTCCTTTTGAACTAATGTGTGATGCAAGTGATTATACCATAGGGGCAGTTTTAGGCCAAAGGAAAGATAAACAGCCCTACGTTATTCATTATGCGAGTAGAACTCTAAACTCGGCTCAAGTGAACTACTCAACAATTAAAAAGGAGTTACTTGCTGTAGTTTTTTTCTTTGGATAAGTTTAGGTCCTACTTGCTGGGATCCAAAGTGATCATTTTCACGGACCGCTCGACTTTGAAATACTTACTATCTAAGAAGGATGCAGAGCCAAAACTTTTGAGATGGATCCTCCTACTCTGTGAGACTCGACCTGAGTTCACGTGTGTGCATGTGTGTGTGTGAGTATGCATTTCATTTATTAGGATCTCGTGGTCTTACCAGTCAAATTTCGGTGACCCGCGACCTTCAGGTAGTGGTTGCGGTCATCCTTGAGTTCGATCGCGTAGACTCGACTCATATCGACTCAAAAACTATGTCATTGTGATCGCATCGTCGTTGCGGTTCCAACGATGTATCTTATGCGTCCATCTGATGTATAGATCATAAGTTGTATGCATTTTATGCTATAGCCCTTGATGATGATCACATGGCCTACCTAGGAGTGGTGTGCATATTTTTCTAGATGGTCCCATCTCTAATGCACAAGTTTCAACACACACTACCTAACACTACCTAAAATCCCATAATTTACACAACTTATCAGTTACACACCATCCACAACCCTAGCCTATAGCCTCCAATAGGCTTTCTTTTGCTAGCTTATTATTATTTCTCTAACCAAAGCCCTATTTCTCAAGAGAAAATCTGAAATTTCTCTTCCCTAAATAAGGTTGCAATCATTTCTTTCCTACAAGTCTCTCTCTCTCTCTCTCTCTCTCTCTCTCTCTCTCTCTCTCCCTCTAATTTCTCTCTCTTCTCTTCTTTCCTAGAAACTTTCCTCTATTATTCAGCTCATCTTCCCTTCATTTCAGCCCCATTTCTCCTCTAATCCTCTAAATATAACCATCTAAATCCAATCTCACCCATTGATATGGATCTCATAGTGCACTAGGAGCTAGAAGGTCCAAGTTTGGAACAATCTAAGGTGGGTGATCCATAGGATTAGTCTCTTTTCTTTGTTCTTGCATGAACTTTTTTCATTTGATTGGAAGTGTGTAGGACCAACAAATCAATGGTGGAGGTCTTACATAACTCTATGAGAACAACCAACTTTACGCATGCATAATTGCCATGATGGGGCCATTCTCCATGAACCTCATCATGAGATTTCCCTTTGATTTATAGGTTTGTGGGTCATCTAGACCCTAGATCCATGGTGGGGATGGTATCCCTGTCACGCCCCAAACCAGGAAATTGGATTCATAGAAATCTCGATCACCGAATCCGGTGCCGACAGCCTCCGTTATACCCCATTCTCGACTCCTAGCATTCATATGCCAGATTCCGATCCTGGGATCTTACAAGGAGAATTTTTTTTAAGAAAAAAATACCGCACATTTAACTAGTAATAAGCATAACCACAAGATTACCCAATTCACAACGGCAATATCGTCATCACATATCCACTAATATAATCATTTGAGTACAATACTAAAACGGAAATACATAAATAGAGGATCAAGCTTCAGAAGACCACCGCACGCTCCAAGCTCAACACTGCTGCAACCTAACATCACCTGCACGCATCTATCGCGCATAAGCTTATAGAAAGCTTAGAGGGTGGTGTAAGTGTGTGCACAAGGTAAGTGTCAAGTATTCAATATAATGTTAAAATCATACAATATCAAAAAATCTAGTAATCCATACACCATACAACGTCTGAATAAGTAGAAACACTGATGAAATCATGAATTATCAGAGTAAGCAGAAATACTGACAAGAACAGGAATTATCAGAGTAAGAAGAAATACTTACAAGATCATAAACCATACGATAACAGAGTAAGCGGAAGTATGGGCAAGTCCATAAGTTAATTAATATCAAAATACGCAATATAGAACAGCTATGCAATGAGAAGTCATAAAGAGCCAAATATCAGATGCCGATGATGTAGTGTAATATACAAATCCTGCTAAGTCTGTCTAGGCCATATAAGTGCAGAAACATAGCAACCCAAAATGCCATATGCATGCAGATGTAATGCAATATGCAATGCGAATGATATGACCATACTGGAGTGTGAAGTCAGGATGATATTACGTAGTATCATAGGCTACGGGGTCCACCACAAGGGACTTCTATCCAAACCAGTCCCATACCTAAATTTGGATAGTTAGACTCAACGTGGTAAACTCCTGATCTCAAGTTAGTCGCGCGCCCAACCGAAATCCTTGCCATAATGAAGGTACACAATAATTAGTTGCGCACCACCAGCCCGAGTGGATAGTGAATGAATGAATGAGTATGCAACTCTTACTCAATAAGTCCACATATCAGTAAGGTTCCTCTCTGAAAAATCACCGGAGTCTATTACACTCCATACTAGATTGCCGTCCCATCGCACGCAACAAGGTGAGTGGAAGAAACCTCACTATCCGCCTACTAATATTGGGTCTGGCTCGTCAATAGCTGACCTATTCCTCGAGTTGGTCAGACTCGGCCTAGCATTGCCCCCTCCTCTCGGGCAGGTAAGGCCGTACCCCCTTCCAACTGACCACGACACAGTGAAGAGCACAACCATCTGTTAATCGGCACTCGACGCTCATCTACCCACTCGGTCTAGACGTTGGAGCAACCTATGGAACTAAGAGGGTTCTGGAACTTTCACCCAAGGATATCTATAACATCCCATATAGAACAGATTTCTGATGTCCCATCTGACCATCCACGATATGCCTATGGTGGCTACAACCCTGATGTCGCTAGGGCATATAGTAATCACAGCACACAACGCAAGATGCATGAGTCATACAATCCAGTCATGCATCAATCCTACGCAGACCGTGTACTCATGTGAGACAATCTCCGCCTATCAGGGAGTCTCATAATTACCTGCCCAATGATATATGCAATGATCAATCATATCTCATAACAAACATGCAGATGTTGCGTATGGGCATGTATCATGATATTATGCAGTCACATACTCATAATCGGTATCAACAATCGGCCTCGACAATGTGGACATCTAACCAACATTGCCCCAAGGAGTGACCCTCACAGATCTAAACATATAATGGGCCCACGGCCTCACACAAGGGCTTAATATACAACACAATGAGCCTTACTCAAGGGTTACATGTACACAACAGGTGGGCCCTGCTCATGTGCCTAACATACATCACAATGGGCTCCTTTGCCTCACCCTTAAATGCATCACAATGGGCCTCATCACCTAGGCCTCAATATACATCACATTGGGCCTTAAATATGGGCTGAATACACATCACATCGCGCCTCAAATACGGGTCGTATGTTCAACACATTGGGCCTCGACAATCAGAGTCGGAAATCGGCCATGACAAATTCAAAATCGATAATCGGCCTCGACCGATAATCGGCAATCGACCACAACAAATCAGAATCGGTAATTGGCCTCGATCGATAATCGACAATCGTCCACGACAAATTAGAATTGGTAATCGGCCTCGATTGATAATCGGCAATCGGCCACGATAAATCAGAATCGGTAATCAGCTTTGATCGATAACCAGCCTCGATCGATAATTGGCAATTGGCCATCAGAATCGGCAATCGGTCACGATAAATCAAAATCGGTAATCAGCCATCGACCCGACAAATCAGAATCGATAATCGGCTTTGATCGATAATCAGCCTCGATCGATAATCGACAATCAGTCATCAGAATTGGCAAATCGGTCACGGCAATTAGAATCGGTCGATAATAAGAATCAGCAATCAGTCATGACAATCGGAATCGAAAATCGGTCATAATAATCGGCCTCGATAATTGAAATCAATGAGAATGAGCCTAACAAGGCCTAATGGAAGGTCACAATGTGGACATTTAACCAACATTGATCCCAATGAGTGGCCCACATAGAGCCAAACGTATAGTAAGCCTGCGACCTCATGCAAAGGTCTAATTCACATCGAATGAGCCTCATACAAGGGCCACATATTCACCACATCAAGCCTCGCCCAATGGGCCACAAATACTTTACAACGGGCCACATACCTAGGCTTATATACGTCACAATGGGCCACACCTTATGGGCCGAAAATACATCAAGTCGGGCCTCATTAAATGAGCCGAAAATATATCACAATGGGAGGACCATGAAGGTGCATACAATACACTTACACGAATGGCTAAGCTCTTGTGAAGGTATGCATTCAAATAATATTATCAGGGAGTGCTTACTAGACCTCAAGCCTCGCACGTGCCTTCCTACCATGGTTTAGCTCATGCGCAGATCAGGTGTGCATCCCATATATGTCACATATGCATTCAATATAACCCATCACTCATGCATGTATTACTTGCATCCATGCATGTATAACACATACTGTGGTGTCATGCATCTTACCACACACTCATCATACATGTAATGCATACAACTATTACATTTACTAAATAGTTATACATCACACATGTGCATACATACATGCCATACATTCCAGTCATTCAACGTGCCATGCATGCATGCAATCTGTCACCCACAGGTAGCATGGGCCCACTCCACTATTAGATGGTGCTCTATGGACCCATGATGTTTCATGTATCTCATCTATGCGGACGGTGTAGATATAATACATATTTCACGGTGGGTCCTACCTTCTGATGAACGGTGTACCAAATGATCAAGCCCATAGAACTTTGCAGTGTTAATACAGCAGCTACTACTACTGGTAGGATGCAAATGTGGATGGTTTGGACATGAAGAAGATGGACAGTGGAGAACACATGCATCATGCTGGTCCACAGCACTTGCTGATGTAAAATGGCTACAGCTATATTATCGGTGTGGGATCCACATGTGGGACGGTGTAGATACAAAATTCATACATCAAGGTGGATCTTCACCGTCCAGGCCTTTGCACTGGACGGTGCAGATACAAAATACATACATTGTATAGGCTCCACCGTCAGATGGACGGTGTGAATACATCCATCAGCAAGGTGGCCCCCATAGTTTTTAGCCGTTCAATCGCCACTGATTATTAATAGTGGGGCCCACAAGAATCAGGGACCAAGCTGACGTTTGTATTTCCCTGCATGCAAGTCTACATGACTCTATGAACAGATTGGATGGAAAATAAACATCAAGATGGGCCAGAGAAAAATTTCAACTGTGGACATCAATGTCTCCACTGCTTCTTTTGGCGTGGCCTAGCGAAGATCTGGATCGACCTCTTATTTGGCCTCAGGCCCTAAAATCATCTAGAGAAATGGAGGGACGGTGTGAATTTGATACATACATCATGGGTTGGCCCATGCAGCACCGTCAGATGGATGGTGTGCAAGTATGGCAAATGTACTAAGGTGGGTCCCACGTATCAAGGCAACACGTCTACAAGGTGGACCACACGTGCATGAAGTAGCATGGACGGTAAGGGAAAAACACATACATCATGGAATCCCCACCGTCCAGACACAACACACGTATCAAGGTGTTCTCATGTGCCAACAATGGACGGACGACCATGATTTAAACCACATACATCAGGTCAGAGGTGGGTCCCACGTATGGCCCACCAAGGCTTACTGACGTCATGAGTAGCTCCATGGCTGGTAGATACTCCAGCCAATCTACTTAGATGGTGTGGATTTCTCATGTTAGAGGGCTCCACTGTCCACGTGTGGGTGGCAGGGATGAAAGACATCAGGTGGGTTACCATCGTCCACCTGGCTGGGTTGTGGACGGTCCATGCATCCAACAAGATGATCGGTGGAGTGGATGAAACACGTGCATCATGGGGGTCCACGTGCTGCTCTCAGCACGTCACAAAGGTGGGCCCCACGTCTCATGCATGGATGGAGTGGATAGAATAAATACTTCAAGGTGGTGTCCAGCAGATGGACGAACTATGTGGATCAAACCCCTGTAGCTAAGGTGGGACCCACGAAACTCACTGACGTCAGTGCAGCAACTATATTGCTGCTGGACGGAACGGTGCTGGTAAACACATATTTCACGGTAGGGCCTCACCAGCACCCGTTCGGATGGACGGTGGATATAGAACTCATACGGCAAGGTGGGCCCCACCCCCATGGCAAAGCAGATGGACGACGTGAGTGAAAACACATCTCATGGTGGAATCCACCGTTCAATAGGCTGGATGGTGTGGATTACCACATACATCAGGGGGGTTTCACCCACACGTGTGAGGTGGGCGGCACGAACCGTAAATGGAAGATGACATGGATAAAACACATACCTCATGAAGACCCGCAGGGCTTGCAGACGCCCAACAGCAGCTGCTGCTGCGTGGTGTGGCCTGTTGAACGGGTGGCGTGAATCAAATCATCACAGTGGGCCGCTGCCCTGGATGTCATCGAGGTGGCCCCCACAAAATGGGATAACACGAATAAAATCATGGTGGGCCACACATCATAAGGGAGAGAGAGAGACAGCCTAGAGGGAATGAGCAATGGAGGGGTTTCGCCCCTATGAGCCCCTCTATGAACGTGTGCACACATCAAGATGGGTCCCACAAAATGTGGGCCTTCAATCCATCAAATCCAAATAAAAAAATCACCCACCTTTTATCTCTTCGGACTTCTTCTTGCATCAGCATATCCTAGAGCTCCAAGGGATGCATTTGAATGGTGGAGATGGTCTTTGCATGGGGGGATTGAGTGCTATGGAGGTGGGCCACACCAAACTTCTCCATGGAAGCCATGGACGATTGCTCCATGAGAGTTGCTTAGAAAAAATGAGAGAGAAATGAGAGAGAGAGAGAGAGTGATGGGAGAGAAGTAATAGTGAGTGATGTAAGCATGTACTTTGTTATAAGAAAATGTTGACTTTTGGGGAGGGGTGGTTGTACCTGGCATTAATTGGTGATGTGTACTTGACATTTGACATGATTGATGGAATTGATTTGAAAGGTTGTAGAGATTCTCTTGGAGTTTTACAAATGTACGGCATTTTTCTCAAACTGAACGCGAGCCCACTTCTTCTGGTCTGAGTATCGCCTCGGCGTGCGAGATGCGGCATTGGAACCGCGGCGACGACGCTGTCGCTAGGGTACAAGTCTCAGGTCGAGCTGATTCTGGTTGACGGCATGCGTCTCAGGGTCATGCACAAATGTCAGATAAAGGTCGAAGGTTGCCAGAATTCGACTAGGAAGACCGCAGAAGCCTACGGAACGATACAATCTATGATACGGATCTTATAATCCCACCTCAAATTTTTAATTTTTATAATGACCCATGCTTGCATAGGACCCATGATCATGTAAATGTGGTTGTGATTGTTGTGGAGGACTCATTGTGGTGGAGTCCTCCCTATGGCCATGGCTCTCTCTCTCTCTCTCTCTCTCTCTCTCTCTCTCTCTCTCCCCTTCCCTCATTTGTCCCTGATGTATGTAGCCCACTTGATGTGTCCATAAATCCTAGACCATCCAGATTTTTAGGATGTCCAAGCCCACCTGTTGAACATCCTGGCCCATCCAATTTACATGGGTTGGATGGCCACTACGGTCTAATTTCTTGGTTAATTTTGTAATGGGCTTGGGCCTGGAGTATATGTGGCCCATCTAGGAGAACCCCATTTTTTTGAATTTAAGCTTTAATCCCTCCATTTATTTTACAATGGGCTGAAAATGGATAGCAACATGTTATTGTCCAGATTTCAGGCCCATTGTTGTATGGTTTTGTATGTTGTTGCAAGGCCTGTTCACAATGCCTTTCTTTCAGATTTTTTTTTAGTTTTTTCTGAGGTTTGGACCCTACCTTGATGTAGGATGGAGCCTACACCATCCACCCTTAATTTGAACTCCATGGAGTGGGCCTAAGAGGGTTGGACGGTCCAAATTTTCTAGACTGTCCAGCTATCCTGCATGCAGAAAATACTCATGTATCACCTTAGTTTTGGAGATAGTGGGCCACTTTGGTGAGCCTCATTTGTTGTCCATATATGAGTGTATGAAATTCACTCATTTCCCCTTTGATTTGGCAGGCCTGGGCCCACCCCATTGGGTGTGCAAGATGGGACCAACAACATTTTTTTTAGCAGCAGAATTTTATTTACAACCTTGTTGTCCATAAATTGCAGGAATTAAATAAAATATTTTTACTATCCAAAAAATTCTAAATTTTTGTAGGAAAGTGTCTCACCCATGATAGGACTTACCTACACAATTTCATGGCCAAGGGATCCCATTTGGGCATCCAAAAGGGGGGGCCAACATACTGGATTGCTAGAAATCTCTGCTGTGCAGTCCCGTAGCGTAGTCCCATAAAAATAAATTTTTAAAAATACTTTCTAAGAAGGTGAGGTATATTTCTAGATACTACCTTATTTTAGGCTTGATGAGGGACCTTGGGACCAAATTTCAAGAATTTTGGAGGCCCAGAACCCACCCATTGGATGACCCAAATTTATGACAGTTATATTTCAGTAATATTTCACCCTGGACAGATTGTATTCTTTAAATTAATTAAAATACTTCTGAGTATTATAAAATCATGAAAATTTATAGGGAAGTGTTTAACCCATGGTGGGACCTATCTACAAATATTTGAGGCCAATGGACCCCTGTGTACATCATGGCATGGGCCGGAGTCGCCCACCTCATCCAGACGCCTAGATTAATCAGATTTTTTAGATAACATATTTTATTTAAATTAATTAAAATACTTTTGACAGTCTAAAAATTACAAAATTTTATGGAGTTGTGACCCACATATGGAAGGACCATCATACAAATTTTTAGGGCCATCAGGCCCCTGTACTGACCGTGGTGCAGCTTGAAAATTTAGGTTAGTTTTGGGCCAAATACCCAGGCCCTTAGGACTAGCCACTATGGGACGCCCCTCTCTTAGCCTGTTATTGGGCCTATATTCCAGCAACATGGTCTAATTTTAGTGTGTGTTGTGCATTCCCCTCTCATCTAGTGGGGTCCACAATGATGCATGTGGGTCATCAGAAAATAAATACTATAAATTAATTCATTTGCTGAACTCTAACAAACCTAGAAATCGGGTGGGCTGAAAATTCAGCAATGGGTTGAATGTTGCTGACCCATAAATGTCAGTTTTGGGGCAGTATGGCCCACTAGATTTAAGGAGTATTTAATTCAGTTATCTTACCATTTTAATTTTATTTTTGAGCTTAATTAGTGCATGATTAAAGGCCTATTCCAATTGGATTCTTCTTGGGCTAGTCTTTTAGTTAGTTAATGGGCCTTATAACCTTGGTTGGGCTAGAACTTTTGACAGGCCCATTAGACCCTTGGGTCCTATATTTACCATGCCATTGTGATGGGTCTTATGGGCAAAATACTCAGTATTTGGGCCCTTGCTTGCCCACTATAATAGATCCATACTTGGGCCGAGATGTGAGGCTCAACTTACTTGTGTTAAATATAAGGATTTCTCATATGTTAGGATAATGGGCTGCCCATTAGGCCCACCACAATGAGTGAACTCATGACCTTTATGGTTGGGTCCTAACCTTGCTTAAGTACCCACCAGGTTGCCTATATATTGGGCTTAGTGTATGGCCCACTAGGCCATGGATTACCTCGGCCTTGTGCCTTATTTCATGATCGAGTAGTGGCGGGCTACCTCTTAGAAAATAGTTGAGGTTGAATGTCCTCCTGGGTGATCCTAAGGTAGGCCCATGGGT
Source organism: Magnolia kwangsiensis (assembly GCA_037074715.1). Lineage (NCBI taxonomy): Eukaryota > Viridiplantae > Streptophyta > Magnoliopsida > Magnoliales > Magnoliaceae > Magnolia > Magnolia kwangsiensis. The sequence continues at coordinate 150,882,221 of CM073574.1, read as the reverse complement.
TTCTCTATGGATGGTTAAAGGCCCACCATAGACCCTGGGCCATTTATTTGAGGCTAAATATGGATGTATGTGGAGCCTACCTCAACGTATGTTGGTCTAGGCCATTCAAGCCTTAGATCGTCCGATCATGGAAGCACTTCCTGCCTTGGGTTGCTGCTGGACTCACAATTTAGTAGCAGGCCCACTTGATCTTTTCATGATATATACGTACTCTCCATCTGGTGGGGTCCCCCAACGAGTATAGTTAGCCTTCATGAGATTATTTCCACATAGTTAACTAATTTTTAGACCTTAGCAGGTCCAGGAAGTCAAACGGGCCAAAAGTTTATCAAAGGGCCTTAAATGTAAAATTGTATGGTTAAAAATTTATTTGGCTGTGGGCCCCACCATATTGAGAACTTGTGTACGTATTACATGCTTATGTTTTCTTATAATCTTTGGGCTTAATCAATGCATTCTTTTGGGTCACCTTTAACGATCATATGAGGACCCCATCTTAGATCAGATTTTTGGGACATCCCATGGGCCCAGAGTAGGTTGAACGTCCTAGATTCGCCCAACCATACATTGGGCCGACTTCCACCATTTTGATGGACTTATAGGCTGAGATAAGGATAGTTTTGGGCCCTTGGTTACCTACTTAAATTGCTAATTATTGGGCTGATATAGTGGGGCCCATTTCATCCAAACTTAAGCTTATTTTTGAGCCGTATATTGTGTACACGGGCTGCCCACTAAGTCCAACTTAATGCATGGATTCTATGGCCATTGAAAATTGACCCTTGGGCCTTAATTTTCCTCTTGAGGCCCATGTTGTTAAAGGTGGTATTATATCCTTTTCTCATTTTAACGCCCTGAAATTCGGGGGTCGAGCATAACTCAGCTCCCGAGTTCCAGAACATCACTTATGCAACATAAACAATGATGGATGTATGTTTTCTGTATTAGCGCATAAAACATGAAGTAGATTAAGCTAGATCAGCAGAAATAATTCAGGGATAGTGAGAAAATGCAAGCGGAAGACTTAAATACGTATATAAACTAAAAATGATCCGCAAAAGATGCGTGCTCTCCCCGGGGCAATAAGTACAACTGTGTATCAAAATATATGTATCAAACTGTGCAAAATCAACATATACATATCCTAGAATCTCCGTTAGTGAGGACGAGGCTCACATGAACCTGCTTGAGAACTGCATGAACGAGAAAGCCTCCTCGTCCTCGTCGAACTCCGACTCCACCTTGCAGGCATCACTGTCACCTGCAGCTAAGTCAGAGTCTGGTTGGTGTTTAAGTACCATCCCAGAGCGTGGGAGTGAGTGATCAACTCAGTGGAGCTATACAGCAAAGGTTAACATGTTATCAATTCAATCAAGCAGTAATGATAAAGCAGTACAATCAAACATGTCCTAAATACTCTTGTTAATGCAAGAATAATATGAGGGAATGATGCATGCCCTCACCACAATCTCCCTCTGCGATCTTCATCTTACAGTCGCGCATGTCAGTCACTTCCTCAGTGCTATACACCAACATCGATAGCACATGTAGTGCGATGATATGAGTATGATTACCAAGTTCTTATCAGTCCTTTTTATACAACAAGATTTGGAAGCTAAGGCACCTCCCTTTTATCAATTCCCAAACATTGATCCATTCTAGAGTCATCAGTCCTAGGAAATCTCATACGATGTACGGTTCTAGATCGCTGTAAAGGGCTCGTCACCAATCAATACGGGTCTAGTTATATCCTAAATACTGCAACAAGACTCGTCGTTCTTATGCAGTGTCAGAATATACTCGAGGTCACTACAGAGGGCTCGTCACCAATCAATGTAGGCCGACAACACGAATATAGTGTCCCATACCATCATAATCTGCTCACGAGAGTAAGGTGCTCACTGGTCACTACGGAGATGCTCGTCGCCCTAGCATAGGCCGACAGTTCGACCACGGCGTCCCATACCACCATGTCCGGCTCACGAATCTTAGAGGATCATGGTACCAAGGTTAACGGGAGTTTCACTAGTGAGTTCGGTGTTTTAGATTCAAATAGTAGTGACCAAACATGGTGAACATACATCGGTCAATCGGGTTAGTCAATAAACCCAACTAGGCTAAGTGCACGTTGAGTTGAACGACATGGAATGCATAAGCACTCCGTGTGGCCTAACCACTGTCGAACATCCTAAGCACGACTCGGATTCGTTAAACTCATTCTGCATGGCGAAAATGACCTCAACGGTTACCGATTACCTGGACTGTAGTACAGCCCCAATCATGTACAAGCTCAATAACAGTCATTTGATTCATATCCTACATTCATATGAACATTCATGAAATATAACTTGAACTTAAATACAGTACATGGAGGAAATCATATACAATTAACATGAATAATCTAGGCTACACAATTCATGGAGGAAATCATACACACAGTTAACATGATTGAGATTCATATCTCAACAACCTTAACAATCACACTTTACTAACTACTAACTCATTCAAGCTTTTGTACAAACATTTATGCTACACTATTCAACATACATCACATATGTCGACTCCATTACATAATAGGAAAAGTCTTTTCGTCAAGGAGTTGCCGCATACATATCAAGCATGTATCAACGACAAATAATCATGACAATCATAATAACAATTTCCATACGTATACGGGTATTCTAACATATACATAAAATACGCTATTTATAACATAGATTATACATATTCGTAAATCAAAACAGATAGCGCATTTGGCATGTGTAATAGCATTCACGTCATGAATAAATCATTATCTAACATTGAAAGTCTTGAAAACCATAACCTAAACGTATATAGTCCGCACCTTAAACCAGAAAATGCATATTAGATGTAATTCAGACGATAAGTCTTCGTCAACGGCGGATACGCTACCTAAGGCATGAAACAGGTTAGCTATAACTTCACTACAACTATTCTAAGCTTCAAAATAGGTTAGGGTTTGTTTAACTTACCCAAGAACGGAAGCAGAATAGCCGGAAGAACGATTCAGATACGCAGATTCGATACGTAGAAGAACTGGAAAGAATCCCACGGAAAAATGACAGGTTCTCTCTTACTTCATCTCTCTTTTCTCTCTTTTGAATAGCTAGGATTTAGGAAATTCGTATGGAATTTGAGAATGAGAGTTTAAGGCCTTTTTATAAGCCTAAAGTCGACGAAAACAGCCTTAGGGCCAAGGTATACTTAAATTATAACCAAATCGAGCTCTTTCTGATCCAACGGAACACTTTTGGAGGTTCTCTTATCAAATGCATTCGGACTTAAGCTCATTAGTATTGGATCTTAAGCAAGTTAAGTTTTCAGTCCAATCGAGTTTTCAGATCGTCCGTGGCAGACCAATTTCAATTCAACAGTCACCAATATTCGATCAGAGCTATAAGTGTTATGACATATATGGGCCACCTTTCCTGATCCGATGGTGAATTTAGGTCGAAATCTAACGGTCAGAACGCTTAGAAATATTGCGCAAGCGATACGTCTCAAATTACTTAAAATCATATTTAATTTTCTAATAATCTTTATTTTCTCACTCTCTTTACTCCAGACTCAAGGAAATGGTCTCAGGATATCGTTTGAGCTTGATTTTTGAAGTGATAGTCAAGTCCAACTAGGCAGTCATAATAGTCTAAGTTCATCGCTATCAGACTTTCGACGTGCGGTCTAGATCTAATACGAAGTTACAAAGTATTCCTAGGAGCAACTGGGTTTAGAGTTGGATCCTAGATTTCAGGGTAATATAGCGTCAACGATTCTATAGGTTTTGGATCTTACAGATCTTATTAAAAGTTATTGGTGCTAATTTCACACGTAATCTAGTTTAGCGCTAGCAATACATATTAAATTTCTAAGAGATTTAGTTCTAAATGATTCCTACTGGAGGTGGTACTCGGGTGTACTCGGGTCTAAGTACAGATTTTTCTAAGACGTTACACTCATGGCCTATTATGAAGGATATATATGTATGTGGTTACCCGTGTTCTTATCTTGAATGTAGGGCCTTGCGCCTTGTATCCATATAGTTCATGGTTAAGATGTCTTTTGGGGAATGGTGGTTAAATGTCTCCATTATGGACCCCTCTGGACCCGATTGTATCTAAATGTGATTAGATGTTCATCTTAAACTCTTACTAGACTCACTTCTGTATTACTTAAACACATAGTTTGTATGCTTAGTCTCGTGGGCTACCCAGGTAAATGGGCCCCCACTGGAGGTAGGATTCCTTATGGATATTATCTAAATACCTAGTCTTGGTCCCTTCTTAGATAGGAGGAGTGTACTACTTTGTATATCACTGCATTATGCGTCTAGACCCATCTTCATGGCCTATGTACATCATTGTATGCTTAGATGACATTGTGTGTGTGGTTATGATTGTGCCATTGGGCATTACATGTTGCCTTCTCGAGGGATGTAGTATTCCCTCTTAAGCACGTTGGATGCTTAGAATTAATACATAGTTGATTGTGTGATTCATGCATCTGGCATTGCATAACATATGAGCACTATCGCCCTTGCTTCATCAGGGTTGTAGCCTCCACAGATACATTGTGAATGACCATGTTTGGACACAGAAAATGTTACTTGAGCATATCAAGTGCATAAGATGCCCATGGGTGAAATTTTTAAAATTTCTATGGTACCAAGGATCTGCTCCAATGCCGTGACCGAGTGGAAACTATGAGCGCACGAGGGCCTTACACCGTTAAGCCACGACTCCCACTGTCGTGTAGTCGGTTGGATAAGAGTGTAGCCTTACTCGCCTGATGTAAGGAGGCATTGTTAGGCTGAGTCTAACCAGCTCGTGAATGGATCCGCTACCTTCAGGCCTTGCTGGTGATCAGCTGTTCGTAGGTAGGATAGTGAGGTCTCTTATGCTCATTTGACTGTGTGCGGTCTGTAGAGCAATAGTCATCTAGCAGTGTAATGGACCCCGATGATTTCCTTATGATGGAAATATACTTGATATGTAGATTGTATATGAACATTGACATTACTTCGCATTGTATTTCTTTCGGCTATGTAAGCTTCATATTGCATCACCTTGGCATGACGCGCAGTACTCATTGCATTACAGTACTCATTGCACTATATAGCTTTGGTATGGCTTCCTGCATTATCGTACTGCCTTGGTATAGTTTCGTGCGTTTATGATAGCCTTGGTAAGGCTAGTGGTATTGGTATTGATCATGACTCCCTTCTACATTCTCTATCTTCTTCTCAGAACTATTGTCATACACTTTCACTACCCTTTAAGCTTTCCATAAGCTTATGCACGATTGATGCGTGCAAGAGATTCTAGGTTGGCGTCTTAGCAGCGGAGCTTGGATAGGTGTGCGAGCCGAGGGCCTAGTATTGCAGATCCTCTTCCTTCTTTCTTCTATTATCTTATGTATATCCTTTTGGACCTTATGAAAACTTGTAAAAGTTCAAATTTATAGTGAATTTTGTGATGTGTGCCTTTGTTATTCTCAGATTTACTTGTTGTGATTTTGGGTATGCTCGTATTGGAAATGATTATATTGTTATGGAAATCCTCCTTATAGAATTCTAGGATCGGAACCTACCTCAGGAGCCGAGAATGAAGTACTACGGAGGCTATTGTGGCTAGAACCGGCTATCGGGTTCCTTGTAAGTCCGGTTACCGAGTCTGAGAATTTGACTTAGAGATAAAAGATAAGAAAGGAGTAGAAAACGTAATGGCCGATCATCTCTGCAGATTGGTGTTAGACGATTTCATTGAGGAGATGCATATCCAGGACACTTTCTTTGATGAACAATTATTTGCGATCTCCAAATTGCCTTGGTATGTGGATAGAGTGAACTATCTTGTAATGAAAAAAATATCATATCATTGGAAGTCATAAGATAGGAAGCATTTTGAAACCGAGGTTAGAAACTTCTTTTATGATGACTCGTATTTATATAAATATAGGACTGATTAGATTTTTAAACGTTGTGCCCTAGATGATGAAGTTTAGAGTGTTATTTCCTTTTGCCATATGAAAGCATGTGGTGACAATTTGTCTGCTAAGAAAACCACTGCAAAAATCATGTAGTGTGGTTTTTATTGGCCCACCATGTTTAAAGACACCCATACTTTCTATGTAACATCCTGGATTTTCGCTGTTTTTGGATTTTAAAAAATTCTTGAATTTTTTTTCTTTATTAATTAACTTATAATAACCCTTAATGATCATTAGCACTCAATGTCAGTTTATACAGGGGCGGTACCAGTAAAGAACAACATAAATCCGATCAATCAACAGTAGGAAGCCAACGAATTCGTCGGATCACTCAAACATCGAGTTTAGCCCCATGATTTACTCATGTGGGGCCCAAATCTAACCGATCTATCGCTAATAAATCAAGGCAATTATAACCAAATTAAATATCCAACTAAAGCCAAGTCAGACAAGGCCCGGATCTTAGTTAATAGACCAAACGAACCCCGATACTCTTTTAGCCTAAAACCAACGGCTTAGAGTAGTCATGACCAAATCTCCACTTTCACTAGTTATAAATAGGTCATACTATAAACATAGTTAATCCAAACCCTAATCAGTGCCCACGAGAAATCTCATTACCTAATTCACTCCAGAAATGCCCCAATTTCCCGAACAAGCTCTAGACCGCTCGTTGGTGGGCCACTAGTTACAAAATTATAGAGCAATGTCTGTCTCATTGGGCTTATGGTCCATCACGAACCATGGACTTAGTGGACATCCAGAAATTAACTATCCACAACGTTCCAGCGGCACTTGCCAAATGCAACCCACCCAAGGCCAGGATGAAAATCTGGCATGTGTCAATGAAATTGAGATATAAGACTTTTCAGCCGTCGAATTTCTTTAAAATTTACGGTGAAGGTCTAATGTAGTGTTCTACACTTGTCCACAAAATTTGGAACCCGATCATGGCACGGTAACCATAATCACAAATCAGACCCGTACGATCAAGCTAAATATCCGATCGCTTCCAAAATTTGCATGATCTTTCATCGGGCCATGGACTACCTACCCTATAAATTTCATGGCCAGGGGACCACCAGAACCTCTCCAATCACTGGGATAGACTCCACTGGGTCGCTTAGGATTGGGACCATATGGTCAAACTCCATATCCGATCGTTCTCAAATTTTGCATGGCCCTTCATCAGGCCATGAAGCACCTATCCTACGGTGTATATCAGTATGTACATCCCATAGTGGGCCTTAGATCTTAGAAAGACCCTCCCATAAGTCTAATATAGTAAAAACTTAGCCCTTAGGGCCATTTACACCGATTTTGACATTATAAAAAGACTTTCTTTTAGGCACCCCTCTCCCCATAAGATTTTTAACCTAGGAAAAGAAAGAAAGAAAGAAAAAGGGAGAGAAAGAGAGGAAAAGAGAAAGAGAAGGAGGAAGAGAGGAAGAAAGAGAGAAAGAGAGGGTGAAGAAGAGCAAGGTGGACCATAGATTGAGGTGGGGCCAAGGGCATCAATCCTTTTCAACTCTCTACCTCTCCTCTAAGAAGAAACTCTCCAGCACAACCCTTAAATTCGTCCGTTGGCCACCTAGGTAAGAACCTCTTACCACCTCTTCTTGAGATCCAAGTAATAAGAAAGGATTGGCATGAAATTTCTTACATGTAAGGATTGGTTTTGGGGATTCCAGGTGATCTACCACAAAATTCACTTCCCCTAGGTCATTTCCAAGCCTCCATCGAATCCAAAGGTGCAGATTATTGCTCTTAGGTGGCCTAACACCAATTCTATTATGAGTTTAATGATTTTGATTGCTTGGGTAACATCTTTAGAGAACTTAAAAAATCTCTAGGAATTGCATGTTTGTTGAAATGGTGTGACTCACATGATGTTGTTCATGCTTCTCATATGATGTTGTGTATGGATGGTGTATGCTCATGCCTTGTTGAATTCTTTTTTATGTATAGTTACTCCGTAGTATGTATGATTTCCTTCCTCTTATACACCTGATTTCTCAAAATGGAGGGAGTGTTTAACTTCCTCACCCACTCACCCACACACCCTCACACACACACACACACACTCACATGTACTTATTTCTTGATATGGTTGGCCTAGCTTACTAGGAGAATATGAATTGTATGTTGATATGTATGAGAATATGCGTTTATTGTTCTAGTGATACATTGTTAGTCAGCATGCTATGGGTCACTATTTATGCCCTTGGATTGGCCAGAATCATGAGGAGAGAGCAGGTGGTCCTGTCGGTAGGACCATCTCGAGACTAAACCTATGGATTTGGGCGGGTGTGTTCGGGCAGCTATAGTTCGACTGCATGGGTCTCTTGTGCCTGATGTCGCTCATCTCACGTTAGCCTGACTCTTGCGGTTTAGTCTACGGTCTGACCAACCTTGATTGTTAACCATGATTGCTTATATATGTTTAGAACCTGAACCACCCTGCAACCATTGTAGCCCATTAATAACTCATTTGAAATTGGTCCACAGCCTCGTGAGCCGGGCATGGTGGAATGGGACACTATGTCTGAGCTGTCGGCCTACGCTGTGGTGTCGTGCCTCCCCGTAGTGACCGCGAGCGATCCCTTTCTCTTAGCACTCCTCATGTGCTTGAAGTCGGGGATGAGGAATTCGACGGGATCACAGACCGCGAGGTCTCGGCCTCACGCATTAGGGGGTCTTGGCCTCGCAACCGGCTTAGGGCATTGATACGTAGGGTGCATCAGATTCTCTAATATGCTGGATGAATGGACTTAACTAATAACTCGGCTAACACGATCGCATTGCATCGCATTAGTTACGGTGGTGACTCGGAAGTCGAGGTCATAATGAGGGAGTGCTGACATACGCGATCGTTAGATGGAGTCGCTCGAGGGAGCATTGTGGTGAGGGCATGCATCATATCATTCCGCATGTATGCATTTTAATAAGAGTTGCTAGGTGTTGATGATTGGCTGCATTTTATTAAATTCATATTATAATTGATGTCTGTTGTAACTTAAGATTAATAGCACCCACTGAGTTGATCACTCACTCCCACTCTAGGACGGTGTTTTAAAACACCACCCAGACTCTTCAGTAGCTGCAGGTTGTGCTGAGTTCGAAGAGCCGTGCGACATGAGCTTAAGCGAGGAGGACGAGTTTTCCTACTTCTAGTTGATGGGCGTTTCTCCATCGGCTTAGGAGACTGGATTCTGGGGTGTGAGTCCTGGGCTCAGCGCACCATTCTTTTGGACATATGTTTCTCTTATGATTTTTTTTGGGCAACGTCTTGGGCGACCCCTTTATATTCTTCTGGACTTGTACATATGTATATCTCTTTCACTTCAGTAGACTAGTTGTGGTTGCATTTCATGCTCCAAGTAATTCCAGGCTGCGCGTTTAAACTTGATTAATCTTAAAACCATAAAATTGATGATAAGGGACACTCGAGAACTTGGGAGTCGAGTGTATGCATGACCCCCGATTTTTCAGGGCATTACATTCTATGTTACTTGTGATAGATGTCAAAGATTAGGAAGAGTGTCCTGGTACAACATGATGCCTTTATCCCCAATTTTACCATTGGAGATTTTTGATTATTGGGGTATTGATTTTATGTGCCCATTTCCATCTTCTTTTGGATTTCTTTAAATATTGGTTGGTGTGGAATACATTTTAAAATGGATTAAGATAGTTACAAGTAGGACCAATGACAACAAAGTGGTCATACGATTCCTCAAGAAAAATATTTTTTTTAGATTTGGAATTCCAAAGGCCATCATTAGTGATGGCGGGTCTCACTTTTATAATAGGATATTTGAAGCTTTGAAGAAGAAATATGACATCAAGCATAAAGTGAGCACCCCATACTACCCACAAATGAGTGGGCAAGCTGAGATTTCTAATCGAGAAATCAAACATATTCTGTAGAAAACTATAAGGCCAGATAGGAAGAATTGGTCCCTCAGACCATCCAACGCTTTATAGGCTTAGAGGACTGCTTATAAGACTCCGATTGCAATATCCCCATACAGATTGGTGTATGAGAAGTGTCACGCCCCAAACCCGAAAATCGGATTCACATGAATCCCGATTGCCGAATCCGGTGCCAACAGCCTCCGTAGTGCCCCATTCTCAGCTCCTGACAATCAAATGCCAGATTCCGATCCTGGGATCCTACAAGGAGGATTTTCAGAATGAATTTTTTTTTTTTGTAATGGAGCATAACCACAAGCATAACCAAGTTACAAAAAAACATCATCACATATCCACTATATCAAAATCTTTAAGTACAATGCAGAAAGGGAAACACAAGGTGATCAAAAAGCTCCAAAAAAAGGTCCTGATATGCACTCCTGCCTCAGCGCTGCTGCTGTCCAACGCTATCTGCACGCAACGGTCGTGCATAAGCTTACAAAAGCTTAGAGGGTGGTGTAAGTGTGTGCGGAGGGCAAACGCCGAGTGTACAAGATCAGGTAATGCGGAAGTATGCGGTAAGTCCATGAATATACCAAGGCTATGTAATGCAAGGCATGATGCGAGATATGAATGCCATCGGCCACACCGATGCAATGCAAGGCCTACATAGCCGAATGTCATATGCGAAATGCAACCCAAGCAAGTCGGTACTCATCATGTACACATATCAGTACAGTTCCTCTCTGGATATCACCAGGGTCTAATACACTTCGCAGAGACTGCCACCTCCCTAGCTGCACAGTCAAGCAAGCGGATAAGACCTCACTATCCGCCTGACCAGTAGTATGCCAATACCTACCCGGCTCATCGACAGCGGACTCATTTGCGAGCTGGTCAAACTCAGCCTAGCTTATAGCCCTCTCACTCAGGCGGATAAGGCCACACCCCCTTCCAACCGACCACGACACAGTGGGAGACGCGGCCTACTGGTATTCGGCACTCGGGCGCTCATGTATCCACTCGGTCTAGAAGTTGGAGTATCTCCTGGTACCAAAAAGGTTCTGAGACTTTCACCCAAGGACATCCTAAGTGCCCACAGTGCTTGAATAAGTATTTTCGGTATCCAATACGGCCATCCACGATGTACATGTGGAGTCACGGCCCTGATGTCGCTAGGGCGTGCAGTGATCAAGTCACACGTATGCGAGATGCATGAATCACACTGTCAAAACATGCAGTAATCCAGCGCGTACTGCGCGATCATGTGGGGCACTCAGTCACATAACGAGTCCCGTAAATGGTCTGCCCAATGGCGTATGTTATGATCAGTCATTACTTATATCAACCATACATATGATGCGTATGGGCATGAGTCATGAGATTATACTAAGCATGTTATAAGGTAATGAATAGCAACGGGTATGGACCTATCAATGGGCCCTAAAGAGAGTTACAATGCGGACATTTAACCAATATTGTACACACAATGTGGACGTCAAACCAACATTATTTCCTAGGCACGGCTTGCCATAAATATCATTTCACGAACCATGAGAAACGTACATTGCAATGGACCCTAAGGACATCCGTTGGGCCTCGATCCCTGGGCTTTAGATATATCAAATGGGTCGTATTACATGGGCCTCACATTCACCAAATGGGTTGCATTAATGGGCCTCACCAATGAGCCTTATGTACATTGCAATGGTCCATGACCCATGGGCCATGAAATACATCAAAGTGGGCCTACACACATGAGCTTAAATATGTCAAATGGGCCACTCCATTTGCACTTCATGCACATCAAATGGGCTTGATCCCATGGGCTTTAATATGTATCAAATGGGCTTGAAACCCGTGGGCCTTATATAGGATAAGTGGGCCAGATCCCATGGGCATTGCATATGTCAAATGGGCCCAAACCCATGGGCATTACATATGCCAAATGGGCTTAATCCCATGGCCATAGATGTGCACCAAGGTGGGCCTAAATGAATGGCCATAAATGGATCAACATGGGCCCTATATACATACCAAAGTGGGCCCATTTGAACCATAGATCTGGCTCATTTTCAGCTAAGGACATGAGTTTTTAAAATGGATAGACGGTGAGATGCAACGCATGCATCATGGTGGGGGTCACATGAAGGCCCACCATCATAATCATATTTTAATATAATATATAATTTATATACAATATATGTATCTACACATACACACACGCATACACACACACGCACACACACATACGCGTACACTCACACATGCATACACACACACGCACACACACACACACACGTGCACTCACACACACGCGTACACTCACACACCGTCCCCTGGACGGTGTGGGTATAACATACAGGCAGTGGGCTTCACCGTCCGTGCGGACGGTGGAGTTAGGCACTTACATCACTGTGGGTCCCATGTGGGGCCCACTGTAATGTTTATAATCCATCCAACCCGTTTATAAGGTCACAGGGACCTGGGTGAATAGGAAAAACAAATTTCGGCTTGATCAAAAACTTCTGTGGACCCCAAAAGGATTTTAATGGTAGAATTTAATCACCACTATTTCTTGTGGTGTGGGTCGCCTGAGTCTTGGATGGACCTCATTTTTGGGGAGGGCCCACCTCAGAATGTGGGCCACCTATTGGACGGCGTGGATACAAAATATACATCATGTGGGGCCCACGGCAGGGGCCATGGGCTGCTGTCCGCCCGCCCGCTGCAAGGCCGCAGGCTCTGACGGCAGCAGCAGAGCTGCTGCTTAGCTTATATTTTTTTTTTTTGGAAAAAAATATTTTCTGTGGTTTTTCATATGCGGGGCCCGCTTGAAGTGCATCCACTCCGTCCATTGTATTCCCAAGCACAAAATACACCCATCAAGACCAATATCGGCCATTTTTCAACGTGTAGGAAGAGTTTTGGTAGAGTTCAATGGTAATGGTACCATTTTTAAAACTATGGCCCACCAAATGCTCCGATCAACCCCATCTTTCATTTCAACGCTTAAAGTAGAGCTCTAAATGGGATGGACGGCATGGATTGAATACATACATCAAGATGGGGCCTATACATGTGGTCTTTCCCAAAGGCTTAGAAATAAGCCAATATTTGTGTTTTTCTCTTGATGTCCAGCGTCCAGGGACGCTGGACGTTTGGACGTATATGCTTAAGGTGGGCCCTGCTTTAGGTGGGCCACTACATGGCTACATGGTGTAGGTATTATATCTCTAAAGTGGGCCCCACGTACGGATGGCTTGAATAAAATACATATTTCATGGTGGGGCTCATTCAAGTGGGCCATGTGGCCACATCAACCAACAAGGAAGGTAAATAAATAAATTAAAAAAAAGGAGGAAGAGAGAGAGTAAGAGAGTGGGACACGCGTGATGGAGGGACCCCGGCACTATGGGCCCTCCGTTTCAATCATCCAATCATACATCAATGGGTCCCATTGCACATGAGCCATCCAAATAAAAGATCAACGGTGGAGATCCCTCTCCACTAGAAATGGACGGTCTAGATGACCTCTTTAATACAAGGAAAGTAAACATCATGATGGGGTCCATGGAGAATGGCCCCATCATGAAATTATTTGATGATCAAGATGGGCCATTGGCCACATCTTAGGGTCCTAAATGAGATCCACACCATTGATCGGTGGGCCTCACTTGGCCCATCATAGAAATATGAAAATCTAGCTTATGGAAACACCCACCACTTGATCTTCTTAGTCCATTGGATAGCCGGTCTCCTAGAGCTTCACTTTGATGGTGGAGATGGGAAATAGATGGCTAGGATGGGAGATTTGGGAGTGGAAAGTGGGCCACCAAAATGCACATTTCTCATGAGAAGAGCTTGGACGTGAGAGGGCTCCCTTGCTTGGGTTTGGAGTGTTGAGAAATGAGAGGAAGAGAGAGAGTTGTAAGAGTGATGGAGTGATGTGAGGTGAGTGATAGGTGAAGTGAGAGGTTAGTTGACTTTGGTGGTTGCTTGACTTGTGGAGAAAGGAAGCATGGGTGCTTGTACTTGACATAAAGTGATTGATGGGCGATTGATTGATGGGATTGATTTGACACTTCGTAGAGATTCTCTTGGGATTTGCAACGCGCGGTGTTTTTCCTCGAACTGAACTCGGGTCCGCATCTCATCGTCTGGGTATCAGATCAGTGCGTGAGTTGCGGCGTTGGAACCGTGGCGACGGTGCGGTCGCAACCATACAAGTCTCGGATTAAGCCGACTCAAATGAATAGGATACGATTTACGGTCGTGCGCAACGTCAACTACAGGTTGCGGATTGTCGGAATTTGACGAGAAGGATCGCGGGAAGCAACGGAACAGTACGGATTAGGATACGGGTCTTACAAGAAGGCTTGCCACTTGCTTGTGGAATTGGAATATAGAGCATATTGGGCAATAAAGAAGTTAACCTTTGATATGGACTAAGCAAGTGGACAAAGGCCAATTAGAGTTGAATGAATTAGAGGAGTTGTGGAAAGACTCCTATGAAAATTCTAAAATCTATAAAGAGAGGACCTATAACATCCTGGAAATCGGGGGTCGGGTAAAAACTCAACTCCCAAGTTTCAGAACATTACTTATGCAACATTTTCAATGATGGATGAATGTTGGCTATAATAGTGCATAAAACATGAAGTGAATTAAGCCAAAACAGCATATCATACTCCAGAGACAGTTAAATTAACAAGCGAAAGACTGTGATAAATACATAAAATATATAATTGATTGTAAGTCTCCAGAGTGTGAACATGTTACCAGGTTAATTAAATACATGTATACTCCAAAAAAAAATAAAAAGAAAAGAACATACATGAGTGCTCCAAAAATATAAAATGACATGTGTCAAGGCGTCCAATCAACCTCCCTGTAAACCCATTGATTAAAACACGGAAGAGAAGTCCTCCTCATCATCATATAAGTCCAGCTCCGCTTCACAAGCAGCGCCATCATCTGAAACTAAAATAGGGACTGGTGGGCTTTGGGTCGACATACGCTATGTAGGCTAAAGTGTATAGACTAAGTGTCTGTATAAATGTTTGTATTAGTATGTATTGAGTAAATGGTGTTGTAGATTTGTTTTGAGATTGAATTCTCAATCAACATGATGATGTATATGATTTTCACCATGTTGCTTATATGAATTGATTTCATTATATGTATGGAATATATGTGTTGGTTGATTTGCTTACGTTGTATGTTA
This sequence comes from Magnolia kwangsiensis, assembly GCA_037074715.1. NCBI lineage: Eukaryota > Viridiplantae > Streptophyta > Magnoliopsida > Magnoliales > Magnoliaceae > Magnolia > Magnolia kwangsiensis. The sequence goes on along the minus strand of CM073574.1, from coordinate 150,867,073 downwards.
TAACATGTGACAACATGCTTGTATTGTTTATATTCATTTATGTTACTCTCATATGCTTACTGATGTTGATATACAAATGCTTAGGGCTATGACCTAGTCCAGACAATCGGTAACGAATTGAATTCGTGGTTGGCTTCCACTTGCCACGAAAAATGCGTCGACGAACGCAAGTCGTGTTTTGGGTTGGCGGCAGTGGTTAGGCCACACAAAGTGTTTTATGCACTTCATGTCGTTCAGCTTGAGATGCACTCGTACTAGTCGAGCCCGTCAAGTAACCCGACTGGCCATTGTATGTTCACCCTGTATGAGTCATAACTGCTTGAACCTAGGGTACTAAACTTACCATTAAAAACTCTGTTAACCATGGTACCTTGATCCATAAAGACTCATGAGCCGGGCATGGTGGTATGAGACACTGTGGTCGAGCTGTCGGCCTACGCTGGGGCCACAAACCTCCCCGTAGTGACCAGTGAGCACCTTTAACTCGTGAGCCGATTATGGTGGTATGAGACACTACATTCGAGCTGTCGGTCTACTCTGATTGGTGACGAGCCCTTTGTAGTGACCACAAACGTATTCTGAGTCTACGTGAGGCGATGACCCTTACGTAGCAATAAGAGTACATTAGGCCTATATTGATAAGGTGATGGGGGAGCGGTGCAACGAGTGCGAGCAACAGCCCTAGTAGCCCTTGCAGCGACCTATAAATATAACATCGTATGAGATTACTAGGAGTGACGACCCTAGACAGGATCTGTGTTTGAGATTAATATAAGGAAGGTACCTTAGATTCCCAATACTGCTGCATGAAAGGACTAATAACAACTTGGTAATCATTTTCACATCGCATTGCATGTGCCTGGAAGATATGGAGCACTTCAGGGAAGAAAGCATGCCGCGAAAGCAGATGGTGCCGCATGAGGGAGTATGTCGGTGAGGGCATCTATTATGTCATTTCATGCTTGCATTAACAACAGTATTTAGGATTGTCTGATTGCTTGCTTTACTATTAACGCGTGATTGATTTGGTAACATGCTAATCTTTGCTCTATGATTCTACAGAGTTGATCATTCACTCCCACGTTACGGGACGGTGTTTGCAACACCTACCAGACTCTATCTTAGATGCAGGTGACGAGGCGATTCAAGATGCGGAGCCGGATTACTACGAGGATCAGGATGAGTTCTCGTATATGCAGTTCTCCGACGGCTTTGCGTAGGTGACCTGGATCGGTGGGACTTGCTAGTTGGATATCTATATGACGTTTATTTTTAGTTTATGACATATATATGAGACTCAGAGATGTATTCATACTTTGGAGACATTTTGAGATTATTTTGTTTTCATACAGTGATATATATATCTTTCAGTCTTCCGCTTGCGTTTTATCACTGGATCTAGAGTATGAATTGCAGTTTTGGTATAATCTTACTCATGTGAATGCACTAACTCAATTAACATGGAAGCATAAACATATTTGTTGTATAAGTGATGGTCTGGAACTTAAGAGTCGGGTTTCTACACGACCCCCAATTTTCAGGGTGTTACAGGACCAAAGCTTTTCATGACAAAAACGTCATGAGAAAGAATTTTTAACCTCCGCAAAAGGTCCTTATACAATTTTCGTCTCCGGTTCTTTTCGAAAAAGTTAAGATCAAGATGGACAGGCCCTTTCATTGTGAAGAATGTTTATACTCATGGGGCCATTGAAATTAAGAATCCATGTAATGGCAATGTGTACAAGGTAAATGGTCAGAGATTGAAGCCTTATGTGGAAAACTTTCATTTGAGAGAGGAGTCTGTCTCTCTTCATGAGCTAGAATATTTGGATTAATGCTCCTAGTCTGACGGAGCATTTGTGTAGGATTTGTATAATATTCATTTTTTTTTTGTGACACTTAGAATTTGTATAATATTCATAGTAGGTATTATCCACCATTTCTTTTATTTTTATTGTTATGTGCATTACATGTACCATTACATTGGGGACAATGTAGGTTTTAGGTTAGAGGGTGTGAATAGTCATCCATGTGAGTTTTTTTAGGTCTAAGTTTATTTTTTAAGTTTATGGAAAAAAATTTCAACATTTTCAAAATATATTTTTTTTTATATACAAAAATGTGAACATGATAGTATGCAAATTTCAAAAGCAAAGTTAATACTTAGTCTAGGTTGATAGTTGCTAGAATTTTGATAATTGAAATGTATAAACTTGAGTTCGATTATCTAATCACTATTTTAAAGTGAGTTGTAATTTGATGTACTAAATTTATAATACATCCTAGTTAACTAAGTGAGGAATATGATATGCGAAATAAAATAACAAATTTTGATTCAAACATGCTTGAATGAACTAGTACCATTGACATATGCTTTAAATAGAGAAAAAAAGGAAAAAAAATTTATAACCATAACAATCGTGTCAATAATCCGGAGTTAGGATACTTAAGTATCCATTGCTGTTACCATTACAATTACGATACCTTAGGTTATAAAGCAAACTCGATAGAAATCTTCATCTGAGAGTGGTCTATAATAATGAAGATATGATGATAAAAGAAGAAAGGGCATGAAGGAAATGAGATAATTAGAGATTTCATATTCTCATGATGATTGAAATGAGTTAGGATAGGGAACATGCATATTTCTCAAAGTTAGACTAGTGTCAAGGATATAATGGATTGTTGCATATGCTATTGGAGCATAACTCAAGGATGTAATAGATTAAGAAATTGATATTCTAGCTAACTTCAGAATTAGGGTAAGTATTGTTTTGTTTTGGAATTCATATGATGAATAGAAGCATAATTGTATAAATTTCTGAGTGTTGAAATATTTTTCATGTTTTCAATGTTTGTGGGCAACATTTTTGAAAACCTTTACGAGACTATAACTCATCCACCAAAGAAAACCTAGGAGTTTAAAGGCTTGTTGCATATGCTAAATGCAATCGAGATTACTTGCGAAAGTGGTGCAGTTAGAATTTTAATTTTTATTTTAATTTTTATAGAATTAGTTTTTATTTTTCTTCACTTATTTTGCTTGTGACTAGAAAAATGCTGATTGGGGGTGTGTTAAGTGACAGATTTGTATATTTTTCCCCATTTATATCTTAGTTTTATGAACATGAAATTACGTAATGGTTATTTTATACATGTTTGTGTCACGAGGTGAGTTTAAGAGCTTAGATTAAAAAAATGTTAAAAGCGTGAATTTGATGCTCAAGAATCACCAAGGAAATGAATGGACTTTTGGAGGGAAAAATTGAAGATTTCAAGACTCCAAGAGTAAAGAAAACCAAGTGGAAAAGGAATGAAGTGTAGAAATTAGTGAAGAAATTCGCAGGATCTGAGCTTAGATGACATCAAAGAATTACAGAAAAATCAAGTTTGTTTGCTGGACAAATTGGATGCAGTCATCGAAGGTAGTCTTAGATGACATTGAAAGTTATTCGACGTCATCAAAGGGTTTACGTGGAGCCTATGCGGAATGAGAAAATTTGAGGCGGTTTCCAGATTTTTCAAACCAGTTTAAAGGAGGAGGTCTCCACTTATAAATAGGGTTTCTTAGGGCACTCCTAAGCATCATTCAGAGCATTTAAGGGCAAGATCTAGGGCTTTTAAAGAGTTTTCAAGTTTCATAGTTCTTGTTCTTCATTACAAGTTTTTATTTATTTTTCTTGCTTTCTTATTACTTTTTGTTTTTACAATTTAGTTATGTTTTTCTAGTTCCCTCTAGCCCAAGCTAAAAGGGAAGCATATTAGTTTAATGATATCATAAATTATGATGATTGATTGTTTTTAATGATGAGATAAATGGTGTATGCATGTTATTAATTTTTTAGGTTTAGATTTTTTATCCTCATATGAGATCCATATGTTTCCATCATATAAGATCCATATTGATGGATAGGCTTAACCTGGATTAGTTAGATATTCTAGATGGGAGATGTTCTCAACCTTAACCTGGATTAGTTAGATTTCCTAGATGGGAGATGTTTTCAACCTGCTACATTTCTTTGATAAATTATCTAAAAGATATTGGATGTTTAAAATCACTAGCGCTTGAGAATATAAATCAATGATGTTAAGACATAATTCTCTAATCTTTTATATAATTTATTAAAAATATTTAAACTGTTTTATTTTTCAATTGGGCTGGCCATAGTGCTCAGATCCTAATTATGTCATCAAAGTCATCATGACTTATGGAACATTTACCTATGTGTGGAACTTTGAAGCTTGAGTGTTATTTTCAAATTAATTGAATTCTATACATTCATAACCTTCAAAATAAAATCACCTGTTTAGTTTCCATTACTTAGTTTTGCATTTGATTTTTTTTTTCATTCTCATAAATTATCACCCTGTGGGATAGACCCTATATTCACAGGATATTGCTACGAACATCTACACTTAGAGGCAAACAATCAATGAACGATATGATAGAGTTGCACTTGAGGATGTGGTATGATAGTATGATAGTGTGATAAGGTTATACTTGAGAATACGAAACAGCTGATGGACTATGTGATGAGGTTGCACTTAAGGATATGATATGATTTTGTGATAGTATAATGAGGTATATCCACTTGAAAATGTGATACGGTTAATGGATAATATGATGAGGTTGTACTTGAGGATATGATATGGTTGTGTGATAGTGTGATGTGGTTGATATGGTTGATGGATTCTATGATGATGTTGCACTCGAACACATGATATAGTTGTGTGATAGCGTGATGTGATTCCACTTGAGAATGTGGTATAATTGATGGACTATGTGATGAGGTTACACTTGAGGATGCATGTGATATAGTTGTGTGATAGTGTGATGTGGTTTCGCTTAAGAATATGAAACACTTTATACACTATGTGATGAGGTTGTACTTGAGGATATGATATGCTAGTGTGATAGTATGATGTGGTAGATCCACTTGAGAATGTGATACGGTTAATAGACTATATAGTGAAGTTACACTTAAATATATGAAATGATTGTGTATCATTTCCTTCACAATTTACATAACAAGTGTAGAGTTTCATTATCAAACAAATTTGTTTAATTTATTTCCTTATCTGCCATAGCATCCATATGATCATTTTCAATATAAAATAACTCTCTTCCCTAAGCAATTGTCTGACTACAACTAACCATTGACACTTGACAGCCTCTGCAATTTATCGAGCTGTACCACATCAGTCTCGATGACGTTTACTTATGTGGGACATCTGTACCATAAAAGCAGTAGGCCCCACCAAGAAGATCAGGCTTATCGGGTCCTTACTCTTACCCGGGTGGTAGACTCCTTGGAGTTTCAACACTCGGTCAAGGGTTCGAATACCCATGGTGGTGAAATCCCACGGTGTGCGTGTGGCGTGAGTGTGTGGGGGTGTGTATGCATGTGTAAAAAAATAAACTAAAAAGAAGATCAGGCTTATCAACTGACTATATGGGCCACACCTGTATGTTGTGCACCGGACAATGAGCATGCGATGATTGGACTCTCCTGGATTTTGTTGCCGGTGATATTCCCTGATGAGGCCTTCTGATGTAGAACGTGTCACAGAGATATTCCCAGCATGGATGAGCCACAAGGAGATGGGCAGTGAATTGACCATAACTTTTGATCCGGGTATCGTTACAGGGCGTACAACCTATCAATCTTTATTGAAACGGGCCATCTGAGGTAAACTGACCCACAAAGTGGGTCACATCTGTCCGTTTTATCAAAAAACGTGTGCTTTCAGCTCAAAAATGAATTTTTGAAAAAATTTTACTATTTTTAGTAATTTCGATTTTTTAATATTTTTAGAGTTTTAGATTTTGTTTCCTTTTAGAAATAACTTTTAGTTATACTAGGACTCTTCCAGAGAAAGTTTATTTGTAATTTTTATTTTTAGAAATTAGGCCTTAAAAGAGTTTTATTAGAATTAGGATTTCTGTTAGAGTTAGAATTTTGCTATTTTGGGTAATTACGAATTTTAGTTTATTTTTTTTCTATATTAATGGTGTAAGGAGACACATTAAAGAATAATCAATTATTCATCAATTAATTTTGAATTTATTAGAATTTATTTCTATTTTCCTGCTTTCTTTCCTCGTGGATTCGAGAAGTCTCTGTGAGGAGTCCAGAGAAGCTCCATGGATTCGGAGTAGTTATCCTTGAGGAAGACAGTGATCAACCTCATCACGTTCATCCCTGCGTAAATTTGGTATCAGAGCGAGGATTCCCCTCAGGCCGATGACAAATAATGAAGGTATGAATCAAAATTCAGTGGACGGTGATCCAGGGATTCGTTATCTTTTGGAAAGAATGGAAGCTTTCCACCGGGAGAGTCAGTTGACCATGCAAGGGCTGCAGGAAACCTTCAACCGTATTACGGATGCGCTAATTCCGCCCAGAGCTCAAAGTGATGCTCAACCACCTATGGCCGCTGTACGACACAATTTCAATTTTTGTAAGGCACCATCAGATGATGATTCATCACAGGCCACCACTTCGATTATGAGGAAGCCATTATACATGCCAAAGGTAGAGATAGAATTAGAGAGAGACAACATCTTTCGAACAAGGTGCACTGCATACAAAAAAGTCTGCAATGTGATCATCGATGTAAGGAGCGATAAGAATTTCGTGTCAAAAATAATGGTGGAGAAGCTACAATTGAAAATAGAAAGACACCCATCTCCATACACGATTGGATGGATCAAAGAGATCAACAAAACAGAGTTAACTGAACGATGTCGTATATCTTTTTCCATTGGTAAATATTATAAGGATGAAGTAATGTGTGACGTGGTCGACATGGAAGCTTGTCACCTGTTACTTGGTCAACTCTGGCAAAATAATATTAATGCTACACATAAGGATCGGGATAACTTATTTATTTTCTTTATTAAATATAGCAAAAAGATTATCCTTGCTCCTATGGAAAGGGAGAACCAACCCAAGACTTCTAAAGTTGAGGAACAGTCTCTCACAACTGAACAGGCTTTTGTTAAACAATCCGAGGAAATAAGAGATATATATTCATTAGTTGAAAAGAAAGAATATATGGAGCCTGTGAATATCTCAAAAGATTTCAAGCCGATGTTGTAGGAGTTCAAGGAGATTGTGCTCGATGAACCTTCCAATAAATTACCTCCCATACGAGATATACAAAATCACGTTGATCCCGTCTCAGGGGTAAGTCCGCCTAATTGCCCACATTATCAGAAAAAATATGAGATCTTAAAGACGGGATGTGAAGGAACTGACTAATATTAGTCAAATCAAAGAAAGTATGAGTACATGTATTGTGTCAAATGTGAAGGAACTGATCAATATTAGTCAAGTCAAGGAAAGCATGAGTACATGTATTGTGTCAGCTCAAGAGCTTAATGTCAAGTACGAAAAAAGGGATAATGAGCATCGGCGTCAGAAGTTAACTCAGACTCATGTGCCAAGTCTCTTGCGTAACTCGATGACGAGTTTTTTTCAAGTGGAGGGGTCTGATGTATAACGTGTCACAGAGATATTCCCAGCATGGATGAGCCACAAGGAGATGGGTAGTGAATTGACCATAACTTTTGATCCGGGTATCGTTACGGGGCATACAACCTATCAATCTTTATTGAAACGGGCCATCTGAGGTGAATTGACCCACAAAGTGGGTCACATCTGTCCGTTTTATCAGAAAACGTGCGCTTTCAGATCAAAAACGAATTTTTAAATTTTTTTTACTATTTTTAGTAATTTCAATTTTTTAATATTTTTAGAGTTTTAGATTTTGTTTCCTTTTAGAAATAACTTTTAGTTATACTAGGACTCTTTCAGAGAAAGTTTATTTGTAATTTTTATTTTTAGAAATTAGGCCTTAAAAGTGTTTTATTAGAGTTAGGATTTCTGTTAGAGTTAGAATTTTGCTATTTTAGGTAATTACGAATTTTAGTTTATTTTTTTCTATATTAATGGTGTAAGGAGACACATTAGAAAATAATCAATTATTCATCAATTAATTTCGAATTTATTAGAATTTATTTCTATTTTCCTGCTTTCTTTCCTCGTGGATTCGAGAAGTCTCTGTGAGGAGTCCAGAGAAGCTCCGTGGATTCAGAGTAGTTATCCTTGAGGAAGATGGTGATCAACCTTACCACGTTCATCCCTGCGTCACCTTCTGTTTCCATGGTACAGACGTGGACAGATGACTTACGTGTACACCATTGTATGCAATTTCTAAGTGCCTGTATATCATTTATCACATCATGTCAGAGTATTAAGTTCCATACTGCATCCTCGTGGAGCCATCAAGGTCGGCAGAGTAATCAATATGGATAATTTTTTTTATTCTATACATAAGTATTGTGATTATTATTATTCTGATTTCATATTTTTACGGAAACAAGTTGGAATACAGTTGTGAGCCACCCAAAAAGTCTAAAATAGTGCACTCACGTACGGAAGCGGATTGCATGGTGGGCCCACCACTAACCTGGTAGTGTGTTGATGTGGCAAAGTTCTGTAAGCGCCACCATGGTGAATGTGTTATATACACAATGGTCATTCATTTTGCAAGATTGTGCATGCAAAAAATGATACAGGTACAAACCTTGAGTGAACCAGTGGGGAAGATGACAGCTACTATTAAAACAAACTTTCTTAGGGTTCACCGACAGGTTTTTTCATCATGTAACCTGTTTATATACCCGGATGAAGAAAAAACACAAATATTAGCTTGATCTAAAATTTCTGCCCCTTAGGAAGTTTCCAACCGTAGGCATTTTATCTCAATTTTATGTAATGTTATTCAATTGATGTTTAGATCTGTCTCATTTTTTAGATTGTACCCTAAAATGATCTTGCAGATGTAGCCACCACATTCATATAACAAATATATCATGGTGGGGCATAAAGAACTTTGTCAGTCAACACACCACTGAGGTGGGCGGCACACCACACCATCCACTCCCCTTGCACACGTCTTCTTTTTTATTGTATGGTGTCCAACGGCCTATTTTTCTCATATAATTTTAACCTAACTCCGTGTACAGGTAGATGTATTATGTGAAAGAGCCTTCGTTGAATCATTACTTCCCGAACCTTATCCTCCTAAATTTTGTCTTTGTATTTAATTTCTAAAAAGCAAAGCTGACTGCTGAGCCAGCAATGCTCTGGCCATCTCCACATATAGGCATAGGTGGCAATATGTCACATGTGTGCTGATTATAGCCTTCCATTCTTTTCACCTGTGACCTAAAATTAAAGGTCATTTCACTCAGGGGGCTACGATGATAGAAAAAAGGATGACAAGGTTATTGTCACATCCTTGGATCTTGATCATTGTGGATTACCAAGGACTTAAAAGGGCTGAATTTTTAGAAAGAAGATCTGATCATTGTACCCCACTAAATGGAGGGACCCTTATCACGCTCACGAATGCCAGATTGGCACGTGTGGATGAGCAGATTTCTACATGTGGATGATCCAAGTCATTGGTCTGTTTAATAATCTATTGTGGATGGTTCATCTTCCAAGCGTCTGCACTGGAGCAGTCCCAATCTTTTTATTTAAGTTAATTGCATCTAACTCCCTCAAGTTTTAAATAATTGTATGCATCAACTCTACTATTAGTCTTTTTTAGCAAATGACAGTCCTGCCCCCATCTCATAGGCAACTAGTTGTAGACCCATGTGGGCCACCACGATGTGTATATATCATCCAACCCATTCAACTGTGTCATCCGGCCATCAAAGTGAGATGCCTGAAAAAAAAAAAACGTGAAAGCGGATTGGATTGCGACTGGTGTAGGGCTGTTGCAATGTGTTTATTTTCCATCTAACTTGTTGATAAGGTCATATATATTTGGATGAAGGAAAGATGCAAATATCAGCTTGATGGAAGCTTTTTTGGCCCCCCTAAGTTTTTAGTGGTGGGCATTCAATGACCATTGTTTCCTGTGTTGTGGTCCACTTGATATTTTGATATGTTTCATTTTTGGACTCATTCCTTAGAATGAGCTGAAAAAATGAATGAATGGCATGGACATAGCACATACATGCATTATGGTGGGGCCCACAGCTGGGTGATGTTGGATTCCTACCCAATCCTCTTCCAAAAAAGGTAGGTTGATCCACCCAGTAAGATTTGCACCAAATAAATTTGGAGACGGGTGTTTGTGCATTGTTTTTTAGGGACTGGTCTACTTATTGATAATTCAACTGGGATGGGTGGGTTGGATAGCAAACGATAAGCCGCACAATGGACCTGGCTATTGTTGACAACTCGTCTACGGTGAACCGCCACAGTAAGTGACATGAGTGTGTTAGGGTTCCTCCTATTCAATGTCTTCATGCCTGATGGAGGGTATTTTGGTCTTTTAGTTATATTCATTTAACACTTTCAAAATAAAGGATAATAGAGACTTAGGTAAAATAAATAAATATTGCATTAAAAAAAAAAAAAAATCTAGAGAATTGTCAAAAGTTGAGCTGGACTGTTCCTAGTCAAAGTTGAAAGGGTCTGTAAGTCTGTTCCGTTAAATCATCATCTAAAGAAGAATCCTCGAGATCTCCTTTAGCCCACACCACGAGAAAATTCCCCACAAATATAAAAATATAAAAATCATGTACAAGCATATATAACATTAAAAATAATAATAATAAATAAATAAATAATGGATCCTTCTTTGAATGATGGTTTAGGTACTCAGCAATAAGAGTGCATTTTACTCATACACATTATTTTTGTAAGACTTCAAAATTTGACTAAACTTGATGACCCAGAGACTCACCCAACTAAGGGGTGTTTGGATGATAAGTTACTTTAAATAAGGACGTATTTGGTGCATGGTATTGAGAAGGATTTGGTGGAATGGGATTCAAAAAACATAATTATCACAAATGCAGGATTGCCCCCAATTACAATGGGATAAGCTTCATTTCATGCTATGTTTGTAATATGGTGATATATTAAATGAATATACCCACCATCATTTGAAACTATAGAGAATAACACATATGTGTTATATCCAAACCGTTCATCTGTTTTGTAACTTTATTTTATGGCATGGGCCTAAAAATGAAGTAGATCCAAAACTTATGTGGCCCCAAAGAAGTTTTCAACGGTAGGTATTCAATCCCCATTGCTTTCTATGGTGGGGTCCACTTGAGCTTTAAATCTATTCGATTTTTTAGCCTATGCTCTAAAATGATCATGAAAAATGGGTGGACGATGTGGATATATCCCACACATCATGGTAGGACCTACACAACTTGCTAACATTGAGTGGAATTGACATGGGAACCTACACTATTCCGTCTAATCTAATTCCAAGCTTTTCCAATCCTCCCAAACATTGAGCAAAATTGTCACAACCAAATGCAATTCCATCCCACCTAATCCCTTCTAATCCCACCACCCAAACACACCCCTATATTACCTATAGCAGGGATTGTCCCTTGTTGCCATGGGATAAGATTAATGTCATGCTTTGTTGGTAATATAGTGGTACATTGAATGGATATACCCACCATCATTTGAAATAACTGAGACTAACACACTCGTTATATCTTGACTATTCATTTGTTTTGTAACCTCATTTCATGGCATGTGCCTAAAAATGAGGTAGATCCAAAACTTATGTGGCCCCAAAGAAGTTCTCAACGGTAAGTATTCAATCCTCGTTGCTTTCTATGGTGGGGTCCACTTGAGCTTTAGATTTACCTGAATTTTTGACCCATGCTCTAAAATAATTTCAAAATATAGGTGGACGGTGTGGATATAGCCCACACATCATGGTGGGACCTGCACAACTTGCTAATATTGAGTGAAACTGGCATGGGACCGATGCAGTTCCTTCTAATCTATTCCAAGCTTTTCCATTCTTCCCAAACATGGAGTGGAATTGGACCAGATGAATCCCATCCCACCTAATCCCTTCCAATCCCACTGCCCAAACATACCCTAAGTTATCTTGGCTTCTACTTTATCAGGAGATAAGCATGCTTGGCATGCATGTTCAGTAAAACACGTCGTCCAAACCGCACGTTGAGTTATTGAAAAAGAGCCATTTTACGAGCTCATTTTAAGGTATTGGCTCTAAAAAAGAGCCAAATGCAAATCCCAGGTGGCCCGCACCATCACAAACAGTGGTCATTGGATGCCTATGATTAAAAGCATCATAGGGCCCACTGTAACATTTATTTATCATCTAAAATATTGATATAGTCACATAGGCCAAGATAAAGGGAAAATAGAAGTATCAGCTTAATCCAAAATTTTTATGACCTTTGAGAAGTTTTTAATGGCCGGTGTTCAATCATAATGTTTCCCGTGGTGTGGTCCATCTGATATTTTGGTCTGCTTTATTTTTGGGCTCATGTTATAAAATTAGCTGAAAAAATGGATGGACGGCATGGATGCACAACATGTACATCAAAATGGGTCCATTGTCACCATTGGACTCAACAGGATGGTACCTTGACCTTGCTCAGCGTGGATTGTTGGGTGAACCTAACTCACCGTGCCTAGAGCCCACCAAGATGCTTCTTAGAAATCCAACACATCCATCCATTTTACCCATTATGTTAGGAAGTGAGCCAAAAAATGAGGCATATCCAAGGCTTAAGTGGGCGACATTGAAGGAAACATTCGGCAATTGAAATCTTTTTTTAGGCCCATTATGATAATTATATGCAATCAAAAGCGGTCATAAGTCATTCATACTATAGACACCCTACCTTAGTTGATAAGCTTGATGAAGATTGAACAAAAATATTAATCCATATGCTTAACTCCGAATCCAAACCTTAAACCCTTATTCAAACCTTAACCCACATCCAACCCTAGGAATCAATCAAACCTAGTTAACCTAGTTACATTAACCTGGCAAAATTCTAAACTTAGTCCCGAATCCAAACTTTAGGAAAAACATAACCTATAGAGTTAACCCTAAAGTCAGCCCACCCAGTCAACTCACCTTATCAAGACAAGTCCATAAATCCATTTTGGCCCAATCTCATTCCAAAGCCTAAATTGGAGAGAATGGAAGACAACAAAGCAGCTTTGGAGGACCAAGGTTGTCCACATGTATGAGAGAAGCCTCCATTTGAAGCTTGAGCAAAAATGAAGGACGAGCGACACTCAGGGTACCAATCGCCACGTGGCATTGGACATACTTTGCTTAGATGTCCACTCATGTGAAGATGTCCTCCCTACCTATTTCATGCATGTGCAAAACATTGAACTTACTCCAATGCCCCTCTTTTGAGCTAAACTTACGCTTTATGCCATCCAAAATAACACATGAGATTTTTTCATATGGTAATCTCAAATCTCAGCCATTCAAGCCCTTTTTAACCTCAAGCTTTGTAGGAATTGTTAGAAAATCAGGTCGAGGGCTATAAATACCCCCTTCCCTTTACATTTCAAGCATCCTCTACCATTCTTTTATCCTTTATCAACCATCCCTCTTATCCACAATTCTCTTTCAAGCATCCTAAACTCCCTTAGCCATCCACCCCACCAAAGAGAATGAGAGTGAGGAAGAAAGCTTAGCCCAGTTCCAGCCCTAACATTAGCATCTTGAGTCGACCCAAGTTCTATCCAAGCCACTTGATATGATCCTTGCGATACTACTATTCACCCAATTATTTCCCATCACGCTTCATCTAGCCATAGCATTTGCATAACGCAACATTCATATCGTTATTCAACAAACTTAGCACCAAATTGGCTCGGAAGTATGATCTGATGTTTGCTGATTCGATCAGATCCTACCCAATAAAAAACCTGCCAATTACTTCACGTTTTGTCATAAACATTACATACATTCCATTCCTTATATATTTCTTGTATGAGAACTGAATATAATCCTCGAGAACAGTCAGATCCTATGAAGTAGAGATGATACATTTATGCGAGTACAGTGGGTGCCTATCACCTTCCTTCTATATAACCTCAGTCCCTTACTCAGAATATCTGATCACAAAACCAAAGAGTCATTTTAGGGCAATAAATCTTTAAATTTCCTTATAACGTTTATATAGGATCTAGCCAACTGTAAAGATGAAGAAATTGACTAGTCGCGACTTTGATAAAACATAATCAAATAATTACAGCGCAATACCCTTGAAAGAGGTAACCATTAGAAAAGCTACCTCGAGTCGATTCTGACCCTGGATCTCAAGGCCCACACCTACTATATAAGATCATATGAAGAAACAGGTAGACAAGTGGATATTTCAAAAAAATAAAAAAGGGGCCTCATGACTATTTCAATAGGGTAGGTTCAATACTATTATGTCATTGAGTGTGGCCCACTTGAGTGTTGGATTTGCCTCATATTTGGGCCCATGTCCTAAAATGAGCCAATGATAATGGTGGACTGGGTGGATTTCTCAAAAACATTATGGTGGGACACTTCGATTTTTTGAGCTCCTCCATGCTACTTGATAATACTTTTTTAAGTTGTGTGGCCCAGCTGAGTTTTTTTTCTTCTAATCTTCATTATATTTGGACACACCGATTAAAATGAGCAGAAAAATCAGCAGACATGGTGGATTTCTTAAAAACATCATGATGGGCCACCTGACAATGGGTGGGGTTTCAAAAATGGGTGTTCAATATCATTGTTGCAAGTTGTGTGGCCCACTTGAGTATTGGATGTATCTCATATTTAGGATGATATGAATAAAATAATTGATGGAGTAGATTTCTCAAAAACACCATAGAATATATTTCCAAATGGCGCATTCATTCATTATTCTCCACCTCAGTTGCATTGCTTACAGTGACCCGATATAAGTTACTTTTTGTAAGTGGGAAAGCAAAATAAAAAACTTATCAAAATAAGTTACTTTTTATTATAAGTTACTTATTTAAGTTTATTAGACAAACTAACTTAAGTGAAATAAATAACTTAATGACTTAAAATAAATTAAAAAGTAGCTTATCTGTTGCTATCCAAACATGCACTAAAAATCTAATAACCAAAATTAAAAATGCTACGATGTCAAAAATAGTTGAATCTATAAGACATTTAAAACAGAGATATTGTTATGAAATTACTACTTGGACCTCTGATTAAGAGCATCCCTTCATGTGGGCGAGCTTTATTCAGCTCGAATCACCACAAGTCACAACGATCAAATGGTCAAGTGGACTCGGCCGAGTTTCTAGTCAAGACAGCGAGCTGTAGAACTATGTTTTGTTTTGTAAATCTTCAAGATTGGAAGATCTTAACCTTTTGATGGGTCCCTACTCATGGCTCCGTGTTACTTTGTGAGTTTCAGCACAGTCTTGGGTTCGAGTGCCCATTGTGGTGTGTGGGTTTGATTGTGTAAAAATAGAAAAAGAAAAAGAAAACTTTCAAACATTGCCAACAAAAAGAAGGTTACGAAAATGGTCAATATTCCAACATGCACTGAATCATGCACACTCATTTGCACAGGGAACCTAACAGTAGCCTTGATGATGAGCAAAACCAATAATTTTCCTGGTTTGCACACTATGCTGCAAGTGATTTTATTGGATTAGGGGACAATTCAAAACATGAGAGTGTACCAACCATCCAATCAATTCAGTCTTTGTGACCCACCATATATATCCACACCAATCAGTCAGATGATTGTAAGCTTGCTAACAGTGGCCTTCTCTATGACAATCATCTATATATTTCCCATATTACCACTAATCAAATGGATAGGAGAGCAGTATCCAAGTGATTTTTGAGAGAGACGCACCATTGAGTTTTGGTTAGAAAATAAAATATTTGAAAATAAATTCAAATCTTGTTTCCCTCTTAAATTATAATAATAATAATAATAATGAAAAAAGTTGTCCTACAAGTGGTTTTTTGGTTTATAAGCTTTTCTTTAGTGCCAGTTTCGTTTTTTGTGCTCAACTATAATTACCATGTAAATGGGTAATAATTATTTACTTAGGTAATTTCCACATCTTTTTTAATGTAGATGTGACAACTTACTTTTTTAATACTTAAATCGAGAAATTTATAAAATCAATGTGGGGCCCATTGTGATGTTTGTGACTTATCCACACCGCTCATTTTTATGCCTGTTAAATTTAGGCCATGAGCAAAAAAATGAGGTAGATCCAAAGCTCAACCGGACCGTACCATAGGAAACAGTAGGAATCGAACGACTACCATTAAAAACTTCTCGAGGCCCTTAAAAGTTTAGAATCAAGCTCATATTTGTGTTTTCCCTTTATCCATGTTTGTGTGACCTTATGAACGGGTTAGATGATGAAAAAAAAAAAACCTCAATGTGGGCCAAGTGAAAGAAACGACTTTCAACGGTTGACGAATTAAGGCTACTGTTTCCTTTTGTGTGGGCCATTTGAGTGTTGGATTTGTCTCATTTTTTGGCTCATGCCTCAAAATGCTCTAATAAAAGGATGGATGGTGTGGATATATCATATAAATTACGGTGGGGTTCACGGATTTAAGTCAACACTTTTGTATTGATTTTCAAGGTGAAATTTTCTCATATTTCCAAACAAGGTAAAAAAGTAATAATTACTTATTTACTGGGATTTACCAATTCCATGGAAAATCAAATGGGTCGTTAGTGTGTTTACTTATTAGGAAAATTGAGAGAGAGATCTTGAAGTTGCACACTAGAACACATGTGTTGACGTTAGGTGAGGGCGTGGGCAGTGAGGCAGTGTGGCTGTAGAGGTGCTAATAGAACATTGCACTTCACACGTATGCATCATAGTGTGAGTAGTCGTTCTATGGTGGTCCATTTGTAATTGTTGCATGCCGGACCAAAGAAGGCTTGTGGTATCCTGGGACTAATTTGCTTGTAACTCGTTAGCGATCTCTAATTTGAGAGGTGAGGGAGGTAAATCATGCTTTAAGGATAACGTATTTAATACGTGTTTCAACTTGATTGAATCAAATTTTTATTTTTATTTTTTGGTATCCAAATTATCATTTCAAACTATTTTCCAACAAGCAATATAAGGTGTAATCCAACATGTGAGATGTAGAGTACTATTTCCTGCACCTCCTGAATCAAGCCAAAACAAGGACTAGCTAGTGGAACTAATATTCCTATGTCGGCCGAAGATTGCTCCTTGTTCGGAGCATCATTTCTAGCGGAGAAATTAGTCATGCTAATATGAAATGCCTAGATGGGTGTTTTTAGAGGAGAAAATTCATCTTCGATCTAGTGTTAGGATTTGTTTATGATTGGTCAATTGCTTTTAATATTATTTATTTATTTTTTTCTTAAAGGAAAACTAGAATTAAGGCTTATTCTCATTAGCTAAGTCTATGTGGAAGCACTTTATTAGTCGCAATCTCTCTCTCTCTCCCTCTCTCTCTCTCTCTCTATGTGTGTGTGTGTGTGTGTGTGTGTGTGTGTGTGTGTGTGTGTGTATAATGAGCACCTTTTGGACATGTTTTCTTTCTTTCATGGCCAAGATGGATCAGACAAGGCTCGATCGGAGGCGGAAGTGATTAGGACCGTCAGAACATTAAAACAATCATATCTCATAAATTGGAATGAATTTTTTGATGTATCATATATGATTTTGGGGTAAGAGAAACTACTTTAGCTAACTAACCTGCTATGTCTGGTTCCCCACCTCGAATTTGTGAGATTCTATTAGATTGACCTGCTAAAAGTCCATTTTAATTTTGTTTTTACTATTTATAATAAGTTTTAGTTCAATCATAACTCTTAATCATTTGAGCTTTAAGAGTCGTGCCCAACATGAAAAGGGCTTAGAAAAATTAAGAAAATAACGTGGTTTGGCCAAATTGAACACTTATTATTTTTGGTCAAAAACCATGAAGCCTACTAGGTATCATGATAGTCTATAAATAATAAATTTACTATTTATAGTAAGTCATGTTTTTAGGGAGTTTGAGTTGGAGTTTGATTTTGAAACTTCTTTCTAGGTTTGATATCATTATATTTAAAGGAATGTAAAGTCATTTTCATCATTAATCAATTTATTTTCAAATATATTAGAATTTATTTCTATTTTCCTATTTCCTCTCATGAATTCAAGAAATCTCTTTGAGAAGTCCGAAGAACCTCCCCGGATTCAAAGTAATTATCCCATGAGGAAGATAACGATCCACCTCATCATGTCCATCCCTGCATTAAGAGGAAAACTACAAATATTCAGTGGATGTGAAAAGCTATACTATATATAAAACAAGCACGGTTTGGACATGTTTGCTTTGCAATTAGTTTCATGAAGAGGAAAACCACGAATATTCAATGGATATGAGAAGATGCTTTAAACAATGACAAGGATATTTTGGAAATTGAAGAATTAATTATTGTCTGATGTGTAGTTCGGAATTCACCCACAAAGAGCTTACAATGGCTAATATTTGACTGGCATTTTCTCTATATTTTTATATTATTTTTATGAGAAGCCAACTCAAACTCTTCCTCTCTTTTTAGTGTGGCCTGCGTGGAGCATGTTGGGTGGGGAGACCATGTAACAAAGCCTTTGTGGTGGTTGCTGTGATGATTATCAAATACATACTCTTCACTTAGTGTGCCTGCTCATTTTAGGTTGTTAGTCCCAAACGATGCATATCTAAAATTCGAATAAGCCATGATAATTTTTTTTTTTTTTTTAAACATAAAAAATGGATCGCCAATTATTAAAGTCACACGTGCCCTTCCATAATAGCAGTAATAATAATAAAAAAAAACTTTTTAAGTATAAAAGGGGAACTTAGAAATGCTTTTTTAAAAGAAATCCTTGAACCCCTGTTTATCCATGGTCCCACTACCCAGCAAGCCAAGGTAGACCAAATGTAAATCACGGATCAAGAATTGGATGTTCCACAAGTCTAAATTATAGAAATTACTTTCAGAAGAGAAAATGAAATAAAAATTAAAATGCTTTCATTGAGATTTGAACTCAAGACCTCCCGCTTACTAAACGGGTGCTCTAACCAACTGAGCTATGAAAGCTGTTGTGTTTTATTTATCTTCTATTTTATAAAAAAATATATATACACTTTTTTTCCCCTCTTTTTTTTTTTTTTTGATTTTGATTTTTTTTTTTTTTTTTTTTTTTTTTTATATATTTTTTAATCACCTAACCCTTGGTGGGATTACGGTAAAAATCATACCATCCATCCATCTTATCAGTCAGACAAAGCTGAAAATTGAGATAGATCCAAAATTTAAGTGGGCCACATGATAGAAAACTACGGGGAACTCCCATGGTTGAAACATTCGTGAGGCCACAAAAGTTTTCAATTAGGCTAATGTTTATGTGTTTCAATTCATCCCACTGGGAATGACGTTATGAATGGTTTGGATGGTATATAAACATCACAGAGGACCCTGAGAAGGTTTCAATGGCGGGCATTTCCCTCTTTGCTTTTTCCTATCCTGTGACCTACTTCAGTTTTGGTTCTGCCTCATTTTTGGGCTTAGGTCCTAATAGGATCCGGCAAAATGGATGGACGGGATGGATTTCTCATAAATTGGGCCCCACCTAGGTTTCGATTGCATGAACTTCTTATGCAATCCGCGTCCCATTCGGATGCCTACACATGCGATTGGATTTATGGCACCACATGGCGTAACGCACGGAACGGATTCTCATCCGATTAAAATAACATTTTAGATTCAAAACGGGATTAGCATCCCATATCGATGCTGACGTCGCAAGAAGACTTTTTGATAGAAAACAGATCAAACGCCATAGGTTGCACGCTAACCAGGGCGGCGCTAAATCTAAACCGTTTTCTTTAGTACCTGACATAGGAAATAATAATTCAGAAATTACCGGATCAGAGTCTGTCATGGCCCACTGGGGCCCACATGGTCTGACGAATTGAACGTTCCATATTCTTGTTGCTAATATGAATATGCTATTGTCCCCATGGTTGCACTTCACTGATGATCCTAGCCATTGAAAATTTTCTCTTCATTGTTCTGAATTCATTTACGGATCTGATGTAGCCATTGAAAATTTTCTCTTCATTGTTCTGAATTCATTTACGGATCTGATGGGTGACGATGACCCATCCAGCTCAAGCTTCTTGTGGGGGCCAATACAACGTAAAGTTCACAATATGGATGGTTCAGATCATCGAACCACTGAGCATGTGGACCTCAGTGGCCAGCGGTGTATGCTGGATGATGAGACTCTAAACAAACTAAACAAAGAATGGGTCGAACCATGTGACTGATTGTCGATGATTGATAATCAATTTAAATTAAATTTTAAGTTAGGAGGAATCACGTGCAACTTTGCATATAGTGGGACCCATTTGCTTATGCTCCGGAATTTCTATTCTGAGTTTTTCTCTTAATAAATTCGTAGGATAAGGTTAACCTATTAATCAATGCGTGGTCCACCGTGATGCATTCATTGGAATCAGATTGCTGCAGCACTCACCACCAGGGGCATCCCAGTGCCACGGCATGTTCCAAGCTCTAGGAGGCCTACATTGATGTATGCACAGGCTCTCCATCTGTTTTGCCTAGAGTTGTACACGGAACCGAACTAGCTCGATTAGCTCGCTTGACTCACCTTAAAAAAGCTTGATTCGAAGCTGAGTTCAAGCCGAGTCGAGGTGATTTTTTGAACTCGAAAATGAGTTTGAGCCGAGTTCAATCCGACCCTAGCTTGACTTGACTCGGATTGAACCCAGCTCGAATCAAACTTAAATCGAACCAGTTGGTGACTCGGTTACTTTGACATTGATGTTGCCCACTAAGTATTTGATGAAATGAGTCAATGAAGTATGACTAGTGGCGGATGCGAATGTGGGGCCCATCGTGATGTAAGTATTTTATCCACACCGTTAATTATTTTTATATGATCATTTTAAGATATGAGCCAAAAATTGAGGTAGTTCCAGGGCTTAAGTGGACCACAAAGTGGGGATTGAACTTCCACCATTAAAAACTTCTTGAGAGCTGGAGAAGTTCCAGATCAAGCTAAAATTTGTGCTTTCACTTTATCCAAGTCTGAATGACCTTATTAATAAGTTGGGTGGTAAAAACACATCATGGTGGCCCTTAGAAAGATTTCAATGGTGGGTGTCATTATCATTGTAGCTTCTTTTGACATGGTCCATTGGCGCTGTATATCTACTTCAATTTTTTGTTCATACCTTAAAATGATCATTTAAAAATGATTAATGGTGTGGATAAAATAATTACATAATGGTGGGCCCCACAGAGCTAATCCGTCCGGGCGGGGGTAAGACGGAATCCACGTCCAACCAGTGGCAAGAAATGCATGTATATGAAACTAATATGCTTTTTTTTTTTTTTTTTAATGTTGCTTAGAAAGTATTTGATAAAATATCTGTAAAATCATTACTGTTGTCTTAAATACAATGAGATTTTAAAGGTGCAGTCCAGGTACTTGTGAAAATGTTGCACATGCAAACTCAGCTCGAACTTGGCTTGAACTGGCCCGAGCTGCTGACCGAACCAAGCCAAGCTGGCCAATCAGGCTCGAGGACCGAGCCGAGCCGAGGCTAGCTTGACTTAGTTCGACCCGATGTACACCGCTAGTTTTGCCAACTCAATTTAGGGCATGAGTCTAAAAATAAAGCATGAACTAAAAAGAGAGAGTAGATTTGAAGCTCTAGCGGACCACACCATACAAAATCATGGGGATTGAATGCCTGTCTTTGACAATTTCCTAGGGGTCATTGAAGTTTTGAATGAAGCTTATTTTTGTTTCCCTTCATGCAGTTAGTGTGACCTTTTGAATAGGTTTGATGGCAAATAAACATCGCAGTTTCCCACAATTTTGAATGGTGTATTCTACTTTCACTTAATATGCCTCATTTTTGGGCTCTTGCCCTAAAATGAGCTGCCAAACTGGATGAACAGCATGGATAAAACACATGCATTAGTGTCGACCCAATAGAGCTTAGGTCATATCATGCCTCCTAGTAGCACAGGAAGTCTCATTGAATTTAACACCCTTATAAATCTTTCTTGACACAGTAGAAATCCTAAGATGACTGATTTGCAAGAAAAATGAGAGAGAGAGAGAGAGAGAGAGAGAGAGAGAGAGAGAGAGAGAGAGAGAGAGAGAGAGAGAGAGAGAGAGAGAGAGAGAGAGAGTGTTGATCGTCTTTTAAGATTGTGTATGCCAAATCTATTTAGGCCTGTACGTGCAACAAATCAATATAGACATCCACCATGCTTTTAAAGCTTAATTGCTTGGAAAGGCATTTTCACCTTACTGAGAGTTTGCTTTTTGGGAAAACATTATACAATAATGTGTTTTTATAAAAATATAAAAATATAAATAGATAATAATAATAATAAAAAGTATAATAAATTTTCATTTCTCAGGTCTCTTTTTTTTTTTTTTTTCAAAAAAAGTAACTTCCAAAGAAAATGTCGTCTTCTCTCCTTTTATTTTCCGAGCTCCTAATATGCTGGTGGCACTCTGGAGGTGTTTAGATTGTAAGTTACTTAAGATAAGCTATTTATATCTTAAATAGCTTATATTGATTTCTACTTATTCAATTGAAGTGGTTAAGTTTAAGGGCCCATTAATTTGAATGCAACCAGATAAGTAACTTCTTTTGCATATGGAAGGAGTTAAGTTAGTTATATAGAATAAATAAGTTTGGTTAACAATTAATCATCAGTTGCTGAAAATTGTTTGAGTATTTCAGTGATTTTTTTGTATTTTTAACTTTTTTGCACTTGTCGGGAAGTCCGAAGGTAGAAAGCCATGATGAAACGAAGCACGTCAGGATCCAAATCTACTGTACATGGTGATAGTTCACGGTCATTCCAACATGGTGGTGACACTTTAACCGCACACCTGGCACAATTTGGCTGGGTGGGCCTTTAATCACCACTGCTCCTTGGACTGGGGTCCACTGTAGCTTGTGGATAAAGCTGATACTTGTATTTTCCCTTCATAAGGTCTGTGTGACCACTGACCCGATCAACTGGTTAGATGGAAAATAAACAGTAGGTCGGGCCAGGAAGGTTTCAACGGTAGACATTCAGTCACCGTTGTTTCATGAGGGTAGGGCTCACTTGAACTTTGAATCTGGTTCCTTTCTGTGGCCGAGCCACGACCAGGCCTGAGTAACCTTAAGGTTTAGATGGCAAATAAACATCATGGTGGGCCCAAACGAAGATTTAAAGGTGGGTGCTCCATCTACATTATTTCTTCTTTTGGTGGATGTTCTATATTATATCAAAACTGTTTCTTGGGACGGGCCACAACGGTTTTGAATCAAGCTGATGGTATTTTATTTTTTTTGGGGAGGGGGGGGGGGGGGGGGGGGGGGGGGGTTAGCTTGTTAGTACACACCCATGTCAGTACACACTCCATGTTAGCCACTCCACTAGGGATCGATACCAAGACCTCAAGTGTTGAAACGAGGTATCTCCACTCAGTCTGCCAGTTGAGCTATGGATCTGGGTGTAAGCTGATGGTTGTGTTGTCCCTTCTCCTAGGTTTGTGTGACCATTACAACAGGTGGGAGGGCACGTCACCATCACTGTGGGCCCCACAAGGAGAATCAACGGTGGGAGTCAATCACCATAATTGCCTATGGTGGGGTCCATTTAAGCTTAGATCAAGTTGACATTTATGCAATCCCTTCCTACAGGTCTGAGTGAAAAAATAAAAAACAGCATGGTTGGCCTTACAGAAGGGTTTCAACGGTGGACAAAAAACCACCGTAGTTTCTGCGGTGGGGTCCATCAAACTTTGGATCTGCCAGATCTATGGGCCTTGCCCCCACGTTGGATAAGGAGAGAGTACAAAGGAATCTTAGTACCCACCTAATAAAGGGTTATGATTCTTTTCCTCTATGGGTTTGGATGTAAGACTCTTGCAGATGGTTTTCGCATGGTGCTGCAAGAAATGTGGAGATAATGTGCCAAGACGGTTTGGATGGTCATGAATAAACGGTCGAGATTAGATAAGAAATTCTTTCTGAGATTACATATAAGTTCACGTTCAAGTAAGAGATCATGACGAAGATGGAAGCTGAGCTTCTCTCTGTTTGAAACTCCATTCTGCACGGCCTGTTAAGTGTTCGATGTTGGTGGACGGACGTTGGTCTGCTGTAATGTTCAGGTGGGGTCCACTATGATTTCTACAAAGATCCACTCCAACCATCAGTTTTGGCACATGGTGTTTAGCTGCTTGGCATAATATATAGTAGATCTTAATCTTAGATCACGTCACAATGCAATGCCTACCGTTGGAACCCCTTCTTTTTTTTAATCTGATCTGTTTCTTTTTTCTTTTTTCTTTTCAATTTTATTTATTTATTATTTTTTGATCTATCACCGTACTTCACATGTGTGTACATACACACGCACACATGCAAGGGATGGGAACAATAGAGTGATGTGTATAGATGAGACCATGAGGGGTCGTTTGGCACCAAGGTTTTGCAACACATATATAAAGTAACTGGGGGTTTCAAAGCCCCTCAATCGGTGGTTTGAAATCCAAGTTCAGACCTTCAATTACATCTAAAGTCATTCTCATAATTGCATTTGTAATATGGATATCACTATATTATTAATTTATTGGACACATGACCCACTAATGATATTTTAAAATAATTAGATTGTCAATTACATCACTGTAATTACTATAATACGATGATCAGCTTTGTCCAAACATTGTCCATGCAAATCAACGGTTAAAAATTGTTGGTTAGTCACTCGGACATGTTCTTGTGCTTGTGGCCCATCCGAGACGTGGAATTTCATAATTTTTTTGACAAAGTATATATTTCAATGGGCTTAATACAACCATTGTGCCAAAAATTACATATGTATACTAATTAGAAATATTAAAGTTGATTTAGTAATTAAATTCAAACCCCTACAAATATACTATGAATAACTACTTTTGGATTAAAGTTGATTCTCAACCCAGGGTGCCAAACACAACTAGAGGATTTCAAATCTAGTGGGTTCTGAATCCAGGGGTTTCGAATTCGGCTCCCAATTCCTGGTGTGTGTGAATAAAATTTAATATCTAACGACTAGATCTCACTTTTACAGTAAAAATCTTAAAATGTAAATATCTACTAATTAGACCATCCATTTGGAGTGAAACTTCACCATAGCTTATCATTTTGCGTATTCCATTAACATACTAAGTTTGGGCCTTAATTTCACTAGGACGACTAAGACGCATTTTTAATGGGTTACATATACCAATAATTCAAATTAATGAGTATTAATATCCTACGTGACAACTAACCGTTACTTTTGATGTATACCTTATGATCTTTCGAATGAATAATTTATTTCGATATTTAGATGACCTATTTAATGGATACAAATATGATAGATGGTCATATGAAGGGCTAAAATTTAAGAAATTAGATAGGTTGATGTTAAGAATGTACACCATTGGGATCAAGTGACTTCTGCACATATGTAGGTTACTTAGGTCGTAGATACTATAGGTTAAGCATATTTATAAGTGACGAACAAGATAAATGGATTGAAATCTCAATTTGATATGCGGATGAGCGGATATGGAGATCAAATAGTTAGTTTACTATAATTGGGTAGTCCAAAATTAAGGTGGATAGTCAAATATCTTTATCTGATGGTGATGGGTTATATCAATAGTTGGATTTAATGAATGAGTGAGAATACTAGGGTAATTGATGATTCATCTTAAGAATCAATGGTTGAATGACTTGATATATGGATGAAGAGTACTTACTATAGTTTAAATTCAAGTTAGACTAGAGAGGGTCCTTACTCTTGCCTGAGTGGTAGACTCTTAGGAGTTTCAACTCCCGGTTAAGGGTTCGAGTACCCATAGTTGGTGAAATTCCACCAGCGTGAGTGTGTGGGGTGTGTGTGCGTGTGTAAAAAAAAAAAAAAAAAAAGTTAGACTAGAGAGGAATGGTTAAAATCAATCGATCTACATACATGTAGTTGATAAATGCTACTCTACATGCTCACATAAAGATAATAGGCACCCAAAATTGCAAGTCGTTACAAATGTTCCCACTTCCTAAATCTCCTTCGGCAATTGTCCTCTTCCATGCACCCAAATGGCCCCTTATTTTTACTTATTATTGTTGTTGATAGATGCTATTGTATGAATCTTCATTCGACATTTGGTCTGGGTTAGTGATTCCCTCCCCTAGCCTCCTCTTGTTACGCTCTGCCCATAGTTCCCAGGTGACGAAAAGTGGGGCGATTCCTTTTATCAAGGCCAATTGAGACCCACCTTTAGCACAAACCAGGACGGCTTTCAAGTGAACCTATTCCAGGACTACTTGAAACGAGATCGAGTGGAATTTAGGAGAAATGGGACGCGAGGTCAGTAAATTCATAATTTCTCTCCTTGATCCCAAAGAAAACCAGACCTGATAAGTTAGGAATGCCATTTCAGGTGCTTGACGAGATCATCAAAAGACTCCGTCGCATCATAAAAGACTTCTTTCCCTACGTGCTCCTTGATCCGGGAGCTCTCTCCTGTAGCATTCAATAAGCCAACTTCCTTTTCTGGGGCAGCTTTCCCCTCAATCGGAGAATTGGTTGTTGATTAGATTGGGAAACAACGATAGATCGCCAAAGCTCGCCCATGATTACCTTGCCTCGATGAACCGAAGGAACTTGCTCGATTAAGTGGAGCTGGTTACCCTACTTGTCAGTTCACTACCACATCATCATTCTTGACGATGGAAGAGATTGTTTGTGGTCTTGGACAAACCTGGGCGCGGGATGAGACATTGGTGTAGGAGCGCTCAAAAATTCAATGGGAATTTCATTCTTCGGACCTCGGGTATTTGGACCTGAAGGTAGTCCTATCAAGGGCTCTCAAGAGGGTCAGATATCGCTTGGCCTGATAACCCAACGCAATCTTTGACTTGAACTCGACGCCTCACCTTGTGTAAAATTCCGAACATTTAAAGGATCAAAGCCCCCAGGCTTGTGTGAAGAAAAAGCGACTTGTTCATCAGTACAAATGTATGAATCAAGTATAAAACCCACATCAAGGCCATCCCTCCGAAATGACGTGACGTACACTGCTCGCATCATTTCGTCAAAATTCTTTATAAAATGAAAAAACTACTTGTTCACCGGCACAAAAGATGAGGAAGAACTTCAACATACCCTCCGTCTTCACATCTATCAACTCACAGAAATACGACCTCTCTGAGATATGCGGTTCATGCCGGAAAGGTATGAAGTTGGACTCTTCGATTCTGATTTTCTTGTGCGCCTGAGGATCGCGCTTCTGGTGAGCATCATCAATCCGAAACTAATCCTTTTTTCTTTTTTTTTTTTGTCTCGAGAAAGCGCGAACGTCGTCTCTATATGGCAGGTGACTCCATCTGTGATAAAGACCTTTGTCCAACTATGGGGAAAGTCCAACCATACTTCCGCAATCTAAAAGGCATCACATTCCATTTGTAGTGACCCATCAGAATTGTAAAGGCTGTCTAATAGCGATCCTTTTCGGCTATTTGATCTCTCTATGCGGACTGCTTTGTGAGACCTCCCTTAGCCGAACTCTTCTTGAACTCGCATGTTGCATTCCTTGGATGTTGATGGGGGATCTACTCAGTGTGTGGCAGAGCTCCCGTTAACATTTGAGCTCGGCAAGTGAGCTTTGGTTTTAAACTAGGACTACCTCGCCCGCTTTAGGTTCGAGGGATTTGGTATAGCGGCTCACATTCATTTGCGCACCATATGTATTGAGATTGTTCAGGAGACATGGTCCTTCACTCATGAATCCGGTTGAAAAGGAAGGATTCAATTTCCTAGGAATACTCCTCAGGAGCGTAACTTGAGTTTTTGGAGTGGGAATTGAGACAATTGAATTTCACTAAAAGAGTCTCATTAGCTCCTGAGGTATTATAAATACTAGTAGATGAGACCATGATATGATGTAGTAGGGTATCAAATGGGTCTCCGGGATCCATCCGAGACCTCCAAACCTTTTTGAGGGGGAGAAAGCTCAAAGGAATAGCCCAGCGGCGGTTTCCCTCATTCCGCACCCTACCACAGCATGTCTTACTCGATAGGAGCACTGGACGTTCAGGGATGGCTAGTATGAACCCCGGACTTCAAAAGAGGATTCAAACGTTGCTGTGTCAGAGGAAGGATAGCTATACTGATTCAGTATACTCTAAATACACCTTCGGTGCAATATTGACGATCTCACGGGCACCCAAAATTGCAAGTCGTTACCCCTTCCAGAATCTCTTTCGGCAGTTGTCCTTTTCCATGCACCCAAATGGCCCCTTATTATTATTTATTATTATTGTTGTTCTTCTTGTTGATAGATGCTACTGTACATACTCAGGTACGGATAACAGGCACCCAAAATTGCAGGTCGTTACAAATGTTCCCACATCCAGAATCTCTTTGGGCAATTGTCCTATTTCATGCACCCAAATGGCTTCTTATTACTAATTATTGTTGTTCTTGTTGCTGATAAATGCTATTGTACATACTCAGGTACGGATAACGGGCACCCAAAATCACAGGTCGTTACAAATGTTCCCACTTCCAGAATCTCTTTCGGCAATTGTTCTTTTCAATGCACCCAAATGGCCCCTTATTACTACTTATTGTTGTTGTTGTTCTTGTTGTTGATATTGTTATTCTTGTTATTATCTTTGTTGTTCTTCTTCTTGTTATTTGTTGTTGTTGTTGTTACATGTGAAATGAGAACCCATAATCTTTTCTATCCTCCTTCCTTGCAAAACTACAAGTGTCAATGTGCCTGCATGAGAAAAAGCAAAGAAAAAAGAAAGAAAGAAAGATTCAATAGTTGCAATCTATTTGGTTTATAGTATTGTGAACATCCTTACTAGCCCAAACTGGTCTTGTTCAGCGACAATACACAATACCTGCGTGCTACAAGCCACAGTCTTTTTTTTTTTTTTTTACTAATTTATGTATTTGAAACAATTTAAAATTTTAAAGTCACACCAAATACTCTAAATTTAATTATTTAAATATCAACTCAAGTCAAGATTCCGTCGAGTCTTCGAGTTTCCAGGTCGACCTGACCTGGCCAAACATCAGAGTTGAGTTTTCGAGTGTTTTAAATCTCTAGCTGTGAAGAATGCAAAAATAAGATATGATTTCCATTTCAATCCAATGTCACCAAAAATCACCACAAGAGCATTGTCCATCCTTGAAATGGTGAAACCTATTAGCATCTCTCACCACAATCTCCCTCCCCACAATGTTACAAACCATCTTCAAAACCACATGACAGTCCCCACATACTCTGAGGTTCTTCACCACCCGAATCGGGGTTCCTGGCACGGCCTTAAGCAGTCCAAGTGCAACAGCCAACCTCTCACTATGCAAAAACAGCTGCTCTTCTTTCTCTTGCTGTTCCAAATCATGCAACACAAAGCTCGTATCAGGCACATACCCTCTCTTCTTTATCTCCATACTCAGTTCCCCCAACAACCTGAGAATCTCATCCCTCATTGGATGTGACACATCACCGGCGCAAAACATATGGCTTTCCTTACCCAACTCAACCCAACTGTATCCTGGCTCTTTCCTAACTGCCTTAACTGCCATCTGTTTCCGCACCTGAGATACACGGTCCCACATGCCTGCACTCGCATATGTATTCGATAGTAGTATATAAATCGATGGGTCCTGCAGTTTTAAGGTCAAAAGATGGTTTGCGACTTCAATTCCCATTTGGGTATTTCCATGCCGCTTACAAGCACTTAGTAATGCGCCCCATGTGGCTTCATCGGGCTCAAATGGCATTGTCCTGATGAGATTCTCTGCCTCAACAAGCTGGCCTGATCTACTGAAAAGATCCAACAAGCACGTGTAATGTTGTAACGAAGGAGTGATATTGCAGTCTTTGATCATCGAACTAAAAAGGTAGCGGCCTTTGTCTACTAAACCTGCATGGCTACAAGCATATATTAGGCCGACATATGTCACCTCATTTGGTTTTTGTCCTGTGAGAACCATGTCATTGAACAAAGTCAGTGCTTCTTCAGCTTGACCATGTTGGGCCATCCCAACTATCATCGTCGTCCAAGAAACAACATCTCTTTGGGGAATTTCTCCAAAGATTCGTTTTGCTGCTAAAATGTCACTACATTTGGCATACATGTCAACAAGAGCATTACTAGCAACCATACTCGATTCGTATCCAAGCACTACAACAAGACAATGTAGTTGCTTTCCCATTTCCAATGCTGCCAAGTTAGAAGAAGCTCCAATGACAGTAGAAAGAATGAAGGGATCATCAATTTGGATACTTTCGTACCACATTTCTGCAAACAGCTTCAATGCATCAAAGCTCTCACCACTCAGCACAAATCCAGAAATCAATGCTGTCCAAGAAAACAGATCCCTCAGAGGCATCCGCCAGAAAAGCTCGATAGCATTTGAACTCCGCCCGTTTCGGGCATACCCAGAAACCATCGCTGTCCAACAAACAGAATTCTTCTCAGAAATCGAGTCAAATACCTGACGGGCATCGTCGGGTAAACCACATTTTGCATACATATCAACAAGGGCGGATTTCACGACTGCATCGTCAGAGAATGGAGACAAGAGGAAGTGGGCATGTGCTTGCTTTCCCTGCTTAACGGCAGGTATGTTAGTGCAGGCCTTTACGAGAGTGGCGAAAATGTAATTATCCGGCGGGATTTGGTCGATGGTGAGCATGGTGGGAAAGATGGCTAACGTTTGCTCTGGACGGTTGGATTGGGTGTGGGCAGTGAGGATGGAGGCCCAGGAGACTGCGTCTCGATGCGGCATTTCGTCGAACAGGCGGAGGGCGTCGAGGAGGAGGCCGCATTGTCCGTACATGTGGATGAGGTTGTTGGGCAGGGGCCCGCATCGTTGCAGGCCGAATTTGATAATGTGGGCGTGGAGTTGCTTGCCGTTGGATGGGATCTGGTGTCTGGCAGAGGATTGGAGAAGTGCCAGGATTTGGCGGGGATGGGGCATGCCTTGAACGAACAAGCCATCAATTCCCGCCTTTCTTTGAATTCTGTTCGAACCGTCCGGGGTTTTAGCCGGCTTGGGGAGTTATTTGATACTCTGGCAGCGTATGAAGCTTGATACGCAGGCACCCATAAAATATAAACATTTGAATATATTAACTCAAACTGAACGGACTAACTTATGTAACAAAATGTCTCTAAGTTACAGTTCAAAAATAAGATTGCTTGAACAATCTTAACCTTTTGATTCACTGACACTTATTTGATGAAACATGGCCATTGGATGATTTTCATTTTTAACCGTCCAATCAATGCTCACGAATCCGATAGTCAGATAATCAAGTTATCTTAATTTTTGGATCATGATAGGTCTAAGATGACCCGTAATTTTCACAGTTTACATGCAATTTTAAGTAATTTCTAAGTCCCTGCGTATCATCCATCACACTGTGATAGAGTATCAAAATTGAGAGTGGATTAACCCTCACCATGGGGCCCACCTTGATTTATGTATTATGTATCCAATCTATCCATCCGTTTTTCCAGATAATTTTATGGAATTATACCAAAAATGAAGCAGATCTAATTATCAGGTGGGCCATTCATAAGAAACCATGGTGATTGACTGTCCTACCATTAAAAACTTCTTAGGGCGTATCTTAATGTTTCTTCAGTGTTTATTTATCATATAATTGTTTGTAAGGTCACATAATCCTCGATGAAGGGAAAAAGAAAATATCAACTTGATCCAAACTATTTTGGCCATTGATGGTCAATCACCACTATTTCCTATGGTATGGTCCACCTGATAATTGTATCTGCTTCATTTTTGGAAAAATGCCCTAAAATGATCTGTAAAAACGGATGGACGGCATGGATACATAATACGTACATCAAGGTGGGCCCCATGTTAACCCAACGGTAAGGGCCGCACATGTTGGGTGAGGCCAGGGTCTCACACCCAATCCGCTCTCATCAAAATTTTCTTCTTGCAGCAACATTAAGGTTCTCGTATGCCTCCATTTAAAGAAGGGGCATCTCCCATCCATGTAGATACATACATGCTGAATCTGGACCGTCCAAATCGTCATCCATGATCAGATCATTGAGCAATGCATGTTAGGGAATACTAGATGAATGAATCACTATAATCCACCGTCCTCTTCTCACATTGTACGATGGAAAATAGGTTAAAAGGTTCGGTGGAGATGACTCCACTGTAACCATTTCTTCACCGAATAGAAGTCAGCTTGCACAACTGGCTCACCACACATTGGTCCCCCAACGATCAGAAACGTTCATCTTCTAGTGATCCATTGTGGATATCCAGCAGTGAGAGAAGTCATCCATCGGACGATCTGGTTGGATCCACCGTGGCTTGTACATGATTGGTTAAATCTAAATAGGCAGGCCAAGTGTTCTCATTCAATGAATCGATTTATATTTCATTTGGACGGTTGGGATTGGGATTTTGACGATCACAGTCACTTTGGATATAAAATAATATATCAATTTCAAAAATAAAAGCGTCAACGTCTGGGTGGTGTAGTTGGTTATCACGCTAGTCTCACACACTAAAGGTCCCCGGTTCGAATCCGGGCTCAGACATGTATTTATAGTTATTTTTTTCTAATTTAATCTTCTCCGTTAATCAGAGGCCAGAAGTCTCTGATAAACCCTATCGGTCAGTGTACCTAGGTCCGACTCAAATGGAACACCAGTCATTATGCTTCTCGCCTGATGGAAGGGGTGGATTGTACAAGCGCTCTCTGAACTGAACTTGTCTACAATACCTGTTTTAGAAGCGCGTAAAACACCACGAGTTCCTACATGCTGCGTATGTGAAATCTACTTCGTGAGTTCTCTGCCCATACAAAAGCTCAGCCTGATGGATGGGCCATCCAATGGGACCAATGCAATGTCTAAAACCTTTAAGTACATGCCGTGTGGTTCACCTGTTCTTCACCGGGCTAATTTTTCCGTTCCGCTTCATCTTTGTTACCTACACTTGATGAACGGGTTTCATGAAAACGCAGCAAAGTGGACCCACCCTCTATGGTTGGAATTTCATCTCCATTGTTTACTGTTGGTGGGAATGATTTGAAAATAAACATTACAAAAACCTTAGGATGGTTCCTTTAGCATTTTTAATGGTGAGACACTCAATCACCACTATTTACTGTAATGTGGTCTACCTTAGATTTGGATCTGCATAATATTTCGGAACCCATCCTAAAATGGGCTGAAAAAACATATGGACGGTGTGGATATACAACACATCATCAGGGTGGGCCCCATCGTAGGAGTAACACCCACTAAACTGTTTACTGGGGTAACACCTAATCTGCTCCCTTATTTTAGCTTCCTGAATTACTTGCCTGTAGAGCCGATCATAAGTTGAGCTAGCTTGAGAAACTCACTCAAACTGACTCAATTTATAAATTAGCTCGGGTCAAACTTGTAACTTGAAAAAAAATGAGTCGCGTTTGAGCTCGAATCAATTCGACTTGAAATCAACCCCTCCCCTGGGTTAGGTCTAGGCTGGATTGAGTTGGGGTTGGGTTTTGTTGGGTTGGGCCGGGGTTGGATCAGGTTGGGTTACATTAGGTTAACACCTAAGCTGCTATTGGGGTGACACCCACTAAGCTGTTGTTGGGGTAACACCTAATCCGCTCCTTTATTTTAGCTTCCTAAATTACTTTCTTGTAGAGTTGAACATGAGTCGAGCTAGCACAAGAAACTCGCTCAAACAAGTTCGATCCGACTTAACTCATAAACTGGTTCGGGTCAATCTGAGCGCCTAAACCCGTATCTTGAAAAAAAAATAAAATAAGGAGTCATGTTCGAGCTTGGTCAAACTTGAGTCGAAATCAAACTCAACCCCCCTAGGTTGGGTTGGGTTTGGGTCAAGGTCAGGGTTGGGTACAGGATCGGGATTGGGTTGGGTTGGGTTGGGTTGGGTTGGGTCACGGTCGGGTTGGGCTAATTATTTGCAGGTTGGGCTGATTATTTGACTTAGTCGAATTGAAAATTTTTATAATTACTTGAATTTGAATATTGATTACTTGAACTAATTGAATTGAAAAATTCTAGGGTTGTTAGTTAATTACTTGAATAATTGCCTATGTTACTTGATTACTTGAATTGAGAAATTCTTGGCTTGTGTGAACCTGTAGTTGATTATTTGAATTTGATTTATGCTTAATTCAAGTATTTAACTATAAATCATATATTAAATATATGATTTGTAGTTGTATACTTCAATTAAACACAAATCGATTAGATTTAGAGTAACCCGACTTAATACTTGACAGATAAATTTAATAGTTTACCTGCCTGTTTAAAAATTCATATACAATAAATTTTATTCAAATCAATTATTAATTTAATATTCTTTACATATATGAATTCTTAAATTGTTCAAATTGAAAATTTTGATAATATATCATGTTCTTAATGTTGCTTACACAATTTACATGGAGTTTAAGATTCAGCACATCAACCCAATTTATTCTCGAATGCAACCCAAGCACAACCACATAGATAAACATACCTCTTTGTCCTTTGATTTGAAGATAAGAACTAAAGGAGAGAGAGAGAGAGAGAGAGAGAGAGAGAGAGAGAGAGAGAAGTGGGGTCGCTCACCCCTGCTTACCGGGCGGTGGGGTCCCGACTGACCTGCCACTCGGGTAGGGTAAAAGGAAAAAAGGAAGTGGGAGGGGGGTCAGGTTAGGTAAGGTGAATTTATGTTTTAATTTTTTAACTTTTTAATATATTAATAGTTGAGTCGGATTGACCTCAACCAAGTCACTTCAAGCGATCTTGACTCATGTTTGGCTCTAATATGCATTCGCATATCAAAAGTGAACCGTTATGTCATCAAATGTGAGTCTAACCATTCGTGCGTAGTCCATTGGCATAATCCTATAAAAAGGTCATGCAATTGGGTTCACCTTAATGGTTAAACATTCAGCCAATAGACATTCATATAGTCCACAAATGACAGCACCATTACATGGAACTTGAAATGGCCTAGCTTTTATCAAGGTTCATAAGCAGATGTACTTAAACCTAACGATAAACTTGATACGCAAATATTTTATCATATATTTGGTTGACAATCAAATCACCATGTAAACAATCTATCAAATGCATCAGTAAGAACATCTTTGATACCATATGTTAGCAATCATGCGATTTTACAAACAATGTAAATCAATAGGATCTTGACTTGATACATTCAAGGAAAAAAATGTTGTATAGATTAAAGGGTGTACCTTACACCACTGCAGTAGATGATGAAGCTTGATAGCAATTAGCCATTACATGAATGATTTCAATCGTCTATATATTCATTATGCAACACCTCTAGCGTAATGAACAATTAAGATCAACTAGGTTTGATCTTCTATCTCCTCAGCTTATTATGATGCATGAATGGAAATGTGTGTATTTTACTATACTGTTAAGTTGGAGAGCAAGACCAAGAGCTTTGAAATTTATAAATGATTTGATTTCAACATAGTTAAGGAATCTATTAATTACATGATTCTTTGCCTCCTCAAATTAATTAGAAAATTCAATATAGTTGTGAAATTCTGAAAGTTCAAAAAAAAGAAAAAAAAAAAAAAAAAAAAAAAGAAAAAAAACCCTCTGAAAAAAGAATCTCAAAGGTTACCTCCTTAAAATGGGAAAAGACATTCTCGAAATATGAAAAAGGATAGAGTCATCTTCATCCTTAGAATATGAATAGTCATATTCACGATATGAAGAGTCATTCTCAGACTATGAGGAGACATTTTTGAAATAGGCAGAGTGTGATCATGTGAGCCACTCCTTATATATTCCAACACCCAACACTTCTAGCTTACTCGAATCCCTCTAAAACTACACTACTCAAATCTTAAAACGGTTAAAACAACATACCACCATAGCAAGAATCCTGTAATAGTAATCATTCATGTTATATTAAAAATAAAAAATAAAAAATGAAGAAAGACTCCTAGCCTTGAGAGGAAAGCCCGGCCAGACCCGATAAAGGAAGCAACCCAATGGTGGGCCAGGGGGTTGAACAAAGTAGCTCTGTGATCATTTTGGGTCAGATCAATGTGCTTATGCCAGAAAACAGGTAACTACAGGTTCATTGAATCACATGTATGGGAATTCAGGCATTGGCAGATTGATGTCTCCGTGTATCATATCGAGGATGTTGTTGACACCAGGTTCCATTTGTGAGCTGTGAGATAATACTCATGGCTTCCTCTTCTTCCCCGATCTCCCCCAACACGAACTGATTATGGTTACCGATCGTAAACTGGATGATCTCCGAAATATCCCTGTCGGAAGGAAATATACTCTCCCTGATGATGCCCAGCAAGTAATGCCCCACATCCAGATTACTCACATCAAAGTGCATATCTGTCTTATCCCACAGTCTCTCAAGTGACACCAACATCCTGCCCACAATCTTTTGATCCCTGACCGCGTCCAGAATTACCTGCAACACCCTCAATCTGTTATCGCGCATTTCACATAGCTTGAAGAGCGCTCTGGAAACATCCTTCTCAGACACTTCATTGTCTTCTAGAACATGCATAACAGCCTCCGTTGCGCTCAATTCACCGAGCTTCAACTTGTTGGGATTGACGCGTGAATAGCTGTGATTGCTTGGGGCCTAGTATCCGTGTTTCCGCTCCCCATGGCCTTGATGAGGAAAGGGATGACATCTAGGTTCTCCCCCACCATCTTGTTGCCATTGTCATTGCAAATAGCAATGTTCATGATCGTTGCCACGACAGCTTCTTGTATGCCTGGTTGGAGATTGTCGTAGACCTTTGACAGCAGCTATAGCAATTGATGGATTGCTTTTGGGTCCTCAAAGAGAATGAAGATGGAGGGTGCTTGCTGTAAGAGCACTGGGAGAAATTTAATTGACATTTTGAGTGCATTGACCTGGAACCAAATTAAATATACAATCAGTCATAGAATCACAGGCAATATATATATTGGATTTTCAAGAAACCAAAAGTGCTAGAATTCTGCCTGAATCATGAGCATGTGACAAATGGCTTGGGCAGACCATTTTTCACACAGTTACATTTTCTTGTGGAATTAGCAGAACAGATACTTATGGTCATGTTTCATAGCATCTCCCAAGCTGAGTGGATTCATGTCTGTTTATTTCTAGGAAGTATCTGTCCAACGCACATTTAGGCATGCATTGAAACATATCCTAATCCTGTGTTTGTAATTACCCCATTCTTGGCCATCCGATTCTCTGATAGAGAATTAAACAAATGAAAAGAATGATAGAAAAACATGTGATCTGATTGATGAATGGAGTGGAAATTCAAATCGAATGAGCATTCGGCCCCTGAATTTGTCCATGAGCCAACATACTAGCACACCACAGTTCATGAATGTGACAGGATTCAGGAATCGCACATTCTGCGAATTTCAGGTGTCCAAACAGTCCCGTTTAAGAAGAAATCATGGTTTTGAAAATATTTCTTCAGAAGGAAAAATCAACTCTACTATTCCAATTCCAACTAAACCTAATGATGAAACAAAAAGAACCAAAAAAGAAAACAAAAATTCCTTCTAAAATTTTAATTCAGAGAAGAATGAAAGAAAACTTGATATGTGAATTGCATGAAAAAAACAAACAAACAGAAGAAATGCTTTGAATTAAAAAGTATTAAAAAAAAAAAAAAAACAAAACATAATTCAGGAAAAAAAAAAAAAATCAAATACAAAACGAAAACGAAATTGAAATCAAGAATTGGAAGAATCACCTACAAAAACTCCCCCACAGCCAAAAAACAAAAAAAGAAAAAAGAAAAACGAAGAAGAAAGAAAAAGACAAACAAAGAAAGAAAACTAACCAGTCCCCTGAGTAAAATGACAGCATCTTTCATAGTCTGCATCGAAGCGGGTTTATGGAAATGGTCAGGAATGGAGGGACAATCAGGCTTCTGCAGCATCAGGGGACAAGTGAATGGGCTGGAATGATTTGAAGAAGTACCATTTATATCTCTTTTATGCCCCTCCCTCTCTCTTTTGAAAATTTAAATTTCTTGAAAGACCTTGTCTTGGGCCTGCTGGTTTATTGATTCTGAGCTATGGGTCATCTTGTCATTTGAGGATAAGGGTAGTTGGGTAGTTATGGATGTTAGATTACTCAGCCAGAATCCTCTGGGGACACCACCCATGTTGTGTATGTGACATCTACTCCGTCCATCAGGTGAGGTCCCTCGTGGTCACCACTCATCCCAAATTCATCGCTATCCAAGCCTTAGGTGAGGCACACAAGGATGACATTGTAAACTCACTATTAGAAACCTCCAAATTCACATGCTGTGGCTGTCTGAATTAGGATAATTTAACTGTTAAGAACACCTGATAAATAGGTTACATGGCATTTAATCTCTGCAGTGGGTCCCACAGGTCATCTGGAATGTTTCTAGGGTCGGGTTGCAATCCCCCTTTGTTGCATGTGGTGTGGCCAACATGATTATTCGATCAACTGATTTTTTGTAACGTGGACTTAAATCCAAAGTTCTCACCTAACGGACGGAGTGGATGCCACACATACAGTATAGAAGGCCCCACATTGCTCAATTGTTGTAGCCGTTCCCAATAAGTCCTATGGGAGAAGGTTTGTGCCCATGCCCCCTATGATGGTACCTTAGTGCATCCTTAGTGTCACACTCCAAACTCAGAAAACGGGTTCACAAAATTTCTGATCAGCGAATCCGGCGCCGACGGCCTCCGTAGTGCCCCATTTTTGAATCCTGACACTCACATGCCAGATTCTGATCTTGGGATCCTATAAGGAGAATTTTAAGTATGATTTTTTTTTATTATTATTATTTTTATTTTTTGTAATGGAGCATAACCATAAGCATAACCAAGTCACAAAACAATATTACCACATATCCACTATATCAAAAACTTTAAGTACAATGTGAAAAGAGAAATATAAGGTGATCAAAAACTCCAAAATAATCCGACACACATTCCTACCTCAGTGCTGCTATGATCCAACGACACCTACACGCAACGGTCGTGCATAAGTTTACAAAAACTTAGAGGGTGGTGTAAGTATGTGCGCAAAGCAAGCGCCAAGTGTACAATATCATAATAATGTATAAATATGTGGTAAGTCCATGAATGCTATCGGCCATACTAAGGTCATGCGATGCGAGGCTTATGTAGCCAAATGTCATATGCGAGATGCAAAACAAGCATGCCAGTCCTCATAAAGTACACATATCAGTATAGTTCCTCTCTGGATATCACTGGAGTCTAATACACTTCACACTTACTGCCTCCTCTCTAACTGCACAGTCAAGCAGGTGGAATAGACTTCACTATATCCATCTGACCAGTAGTCTGTCAATACCTATCTGGCTCGTCGATAGAGGACTCATTTACGAGCTGGTCAAACTCAGCTTAGCTTATAGCCCCCTCACTCGGGCAGATAAGGTCACACCCCCTTTCAACCGATCACGACACAGTGCGAGACGCGGCCTACTGATATTTAGCACTTGGGCGCTCGTGTTTCCATTCGGTCTAAACGTTGGAGCAACTCCTAGTACCAAAAAGATTTTAGGACTCTCACCCAAGGACATCCTAAGTGCCCACAGTACTAGAACCAAGTATTTTCGGTATCCAATACGGCCATCCATGATGTGCAGGTGGAGCCACGACCCTGATGTCACTAGGGCGTACAATGATCATGACATATAAATGTGAAATGCATGAATCACACCGTCAAATCATGCAACAATCTAGCGCGTACTGCGCGATCATGTGAGACACTCCGTCTTATAAGGAGTCCCGTAAATGTCTCAGCCCAATGGCTTATGCTATGATCAAATATTCCTTATATCAAGCATACATATGATGCGTATGGCATGAGGCATGGAATTATAGTAAGCATGTTATAAAGTAATGAACTATCCTCGCAATGAAGACGGGCTTAGACGGCCTACACATAACAAGTATGGGCCTATCAATGGGCCCTAGGGAGAGTCGTAATGCGGACATTTAACCAACTTTATATTTACAATGTGGACGTCAAACCATCATTACTCCCAAGGCATATCCCGTTATAAATATAATTACATCAACGATGGTGGAATCACATATTGCAATGGGTCTTAGGTACATCCTATTGGCCTTAAATATATCAAATAGATTATATCACATAGGCCTTATATCCATCAAGTGGGTCTCAACGGACGATCACAAGTATATCCATATATGCGCACACACACACACACACACACACACACACACACATAAATGAATCATATCAAAAGATCAATTGGACTGCACTCCAAATAATAGTAGTGGCAATGAATTCCACCATTAAATTCTCAAGGCCTGCCATAACAATAATTTTCTATCCAAATCTGATCATAGGGTCACACAGCCCTGAATTAAGAGGAAAAACAATTTTTTTTTTCTTAATGACCCAAAACTTCTGTGACAAAGGTTTCAATGGCAGACACTCAATCCCCATAGCTTTTGTCGTGTGGTTCACTTGATACTAGATCTGTGTCATTTTTGAACTCAAGCCTTGAAACGAGCTTTCAAATGGTTGGATGGCTTGGATGCAACACATGCATTATGGTGGGCCTATATTGATGGACAACATGAATAAAGCACATACATCATGGTGGGGGGTTCCACCGTCTGCCTAAACGGTGTGAATAAAACACATACATCATTGTGGGTCCCACATGGGGCCCACAATAACGTTTGCTTTCCATCTAATCTGTTGAAAGGGTCATAAGGACCGGATGAATAGGAAAAAAAAATTTCATATTAATTCAAAACTTCTGCTGCCCATAAAGGGTTTAATGGCAGTCGTTCAATCACTGTTGTTTCCTATGATGTAGGACACCTGAGCTCTAGATGAGGCTGATTTTTAGAGAGGGCCCACTTCAGGAAGGGGCCCACCGAATGCCCGGAGTGGATGTTGAACACACATCATGGTGGGGCCATGGCTTGACTATGGTCCTGCTATTCGTCCTCCTAAACACCGCAGGCGTTGCCTGTGCACCTCTGGCAACAGCAGCGCCTGCTGCATATGTTGTATTTTTATTTTTATTTTTTGAAATCGTAAAATTTTGTAATTTTTCATGTGTGCGGCTCGCATCGGAAGAATCCACCCCACCCACTGATTTCTACAGTCCATAAAAAATTCATCAAGCCCGATATTGGGCATTTTTTGGGGTGTAGAAAAATTAAAGTAAATTTAAACGGTAAAAATCACTGTTTTCAAAGGTATGGTTCGCCAGAAAATTGGATCAGCTTCATTTTTTGGCTCAACACTTAAAATGAGTTGGTAAATAGGATGGACGGTGTGGATTGAACTCATACATCAATGTGGGGCCTACACAAGTGGCTCATCCAAATAGCCTCGAACGAAGGCTAATATTTGTGTTTTTCATTCAACATCCAGCGTCCCTCCAGGGACGCTGGACGGTGGTGCATTTCAAGTGGGCTGCCCACGTGGGCCATGATGGGTAGTATGGATACAACACTTATAAAGTGGGCCCCACCTATTGAAGACTTGGATAAAATACATGCCTTATGGTGGGGTCCATCCGGGTGGGCCATATGGCCACATCATCACATACAACGAAGAAAAAAAATGAAAGAGAGAGAGAGAGAGAGAGAGAGA
This sequence comes from Magnolia kwangsiensis, assembly GCA_037074715.1. Lineage (NCBI taxonomy): Eukaryota > Viridiplantae > Streptophyta > Magnoliopsida > Magnoliales > Magnoliaceae > Magnolia > Magnolia kwangsiensis. The sequence goes on along the minus strand of CM073574.1, from coordinate 150,825,447 downwards.
GAGAGAGAGAGAGAGAGACGCGTGTGATGGAGGGACCCGAACACTATGGGCCCTCCTTTGCAATCAATCATACATCAAGTGGGTCCCATTACACGTGGGCCCATCAAATTAAAGATCAACGGTGGAGATTCCTTCTCCACCAAAATGGAAGGTCTAGATGACCTCTAGCCATGTAAAGAAAATAAATATCATGATAGGGTCCATAGAGAATGACCCCATCATGGAATGATCATGTGGATCAAGGTGGGCCATTGGCCACACCTAAGGTCTAAAGTGAGATCCATACCATCAATCGGTAGGCTTCACTGGCCCTTCATCAAAAAAAGAAAATCTAGGCTTAATAGAGCACCCATCGTTCGATCTTCTCGGTCCGTTGGAACGTCGGTATCTTTGTGCTTCACTTTAATGAAGGGTGATGAGGGATGAAAGGCTAGGATGAAGGATTTGGGATGGGAAAGTGGGTCACCAAAATCACTTTTCTCTCTCTCCATAGGAAGGCTTGGATGTCTACTTTTTTTTTGCTCTCTGTTGCTTGGAAATTGTGAAGAGAGAGAGAGAGAGAGAGAGAGAGAGAGAGAGAGAGAGAGAGAGAGAGAGAGAGAGAGAGAGAGAGTGGTTGTAAGAGAGGTGATGGTTGATGGATGTGAGGTGAGTGATGGATGTGAGGTGATGTTGTACTTGACATGAGAGTTGACTTGGTGGTTACTTGACTTGGGGAGAAAGAAAGCATGGGTGCGTGTACTTGACATGAGGTGATTGATTGATTGATTAATGAGACGTGTTGTAGAGATTCTCTTAGGATTTACAACGCGCGGTGTTTTTTCTCGAACTGAACGCGGACCCACATCTTCGGACCTAGGTATTAGATCGGTGTGTGAGTCGTGACGTTGGAATCGCGGCGACGGTGCGGTCACAATGGTATAAGTCTCAGATTAAGCTGACTCAAATCTATAAGATACAACTTAGGGTCGCGTGCAAATATCGATTATAAGTCGCGAATTGCCAAACTTCGACGAGAAGGATCGTGGGAATCAACGGAACAATATGGACTAGGATACTGGTCTTATACTTAGGATGATCCTGACATTTCAATCTTGGAGTTGAATATGAGCCATTAAATAGTCATCTCCATACACAATCACTCTTTCAACAAATGTTTCTTACCATGGCCAGAGTAGTGTAGAATCCTTAACAGGAACTGTTCAAATCATCGTTTAGGGGTATGTTTGTTTAAGTTAACTCCATATCCTATGAAAACCCTATGGAGTTAGGGACTCCATACCCTATGAAAACCCTAGGGAGTTAGGGTGCAACTCCAAGGGGCTGGGTCGCGTCCATCCGGGTTCGACCTGACTTGAAGAGAGACCCGACCCAAATTCCAACCCAAATTCTTCTATATTGGACCTAACCCAACCCAAATACATGTGATCATTCCCAACTTGACCCAAATTTGCTCAACCCAAACCCAACCAGACTTCAAATTGGATTAGCCTTTTCCAACCTGCCCGGCCTGAGGACCATGACGACCTGACCGGAACTTGGGTCGGCTCAACCCAAACACAAGTTGCAGCCCTAACGGCTGTTCAAATTTTGAATGGAGCATATGGGCTACACCCTTGTGTTATTTTTGCAGCATTTAAAAAATGGTTATGGCTCTTGAAACTTACACATGACATGGTGGCAACTTGCAAGGCAATGTAGACCATCCAAACCCAACTACTAATGAGCTTGACTGAAAAGTAGCACACAAAAGATAGTTCTAACCACCAGAGCCCAACCCCATGCAGCATATGAAATGATTCAAGAATCGCCCAATGTGCAAATCTGCAGGTGTCCAAACAGTCCCTTAACAAAAGAGATCAGTTTTTTAATCTTTCTTTCAAAGGGGAAAAAAATAAAAATCAAAGATACAATTCTAATTCTAATTCCAATTGAAACAAATGATTAAACAAGAAAACATTAAAGGAAAACAAAAATTCCTTTAAAAAATGCTTGGAACCAAACTTTCCAAATCAAAATATATACGTGGTGCAAAACAGCAAATTCAATCAATAAGCAAAATGCCAACCTTTCTTTCATAGAAGAGAGAAAAAGAAAGAAACAAAGAAGACTGAATGTTAATTGCATGGAAAAGAAATCAAATATTCTTAAAATTAAAAATAATGTTTGAGTAGAAGCTTACTAGAAATGAAACAAAAAATATGGGTGTCTTTGGCTGCACCAAATATCATGATATTTCATGATCAATCAGTTGAATATGTTGCAAAATATCATGAAATATCAAGAAATTTAGTGTAACAAAAATCACCCTAATTAAAAAAAAAAAGACTACAAAATGCAAATGAAATTGAAAGAAAAAAGCATTCTTAACCAAGAAGAAGAAGATGTGATGAGGATAGTGAAGAAGAAGAAGAACTATAATCAAGAATCTGAAAAATCTCTCTGAAAACCCGAAAAAGAAAAAGAAAAACTAACCATTCAAGTGGCTAAAATGACACTATCTTCCAATCTCCCACGAAATTGGGCAGCAAAAAATGCTCAGGAACATCTACTACTTTTCCAATTGCTTCTAGGAACCTCTGGAGCTCCTTCAGCTCTGTTGCATTTGGGCTGGATGGTGGATCAAACACGTGGATCAGAACATTATTTCCTTTGATTTCATTCAAGAGCATTTGAGTTCTATATTCACCTCTGTTGCCCTTGCGACGGTGATTAGACCATCTTCTTTATTCAGGTCTGGAATAGATGATCGGTTCCCGTTCTTCAAAGAAACAGTGGAATAGACTATTAAATTCACCTTGACCAAGTGTGTCAGCTCCATCTGTTATTCAAGTGGATCACATTATTAGAAACAGTGTACAGGGCAGCACTCGCCCTTCAAACTGTTTCTCCATTGTTTGGACCGCTTGAATCATGGATACTATGATTTTTGGTCCACAAGCCAAAAAAATTTAATGGAATCTAACAGTTGATATTGAGCTCTCCATCTCCACAGTCATAATTCCCCCAAGCAATAATTCTCTAGAGCTTAGTAATCCCTAAAAATTCTTAAATCCTGTAATGTAAAGACCGCACATCAATGCTGGAGAGAAGGGTATCTAACCCCTTCCATCTCTGTCATCGAGGCCCTTACTCAAAACCTCCATACACCAACCAATTGCATGAGTCATTCATGCTAGGGAGTCACTGATTCCCCAACTCATGGCCACTCTACAGTGTCTATTTGACTGTAGATTCTGAGCTTTATCGGCTAGTGGCGACTTCAAGTAAACAAGAACCATTCACTAGTCAATCACAGCCCACACCGTAAGAAAAGGAGGACAAAAGAACCCCCAGCTCACAGGCATGCCCAAGCCCCTGTCTCTGTCATCGAGGCACTTACTCGGAACATCCAGACACCCCATAAAAGCCAAAGGGTCCACTTCCCCATTACTAGAGTTCATCAACTTGAACATGTTTGACAATTTCCATCCAGTTATAGCAGACATGACCACAAATTTGACAGAATGTTTCAGGTAACAATAGATGTTTACTACCTGATCATTTCTCAATGCATGGTATCTTCAAGGCTTCTTACCATACAAGCACAATGCACCTCAAATCAGAACCATGCAAATAGTGGATCCACCCTAACATGGCCATATACTAAAAAACAGATCCTGACTGCTGAACGGTGGACATTTCTTTGCTGAAATTTTGACCATTTATGAAACATTTTCATAACCCATTATGTGTCCCCCAACAACATGAGAGGATAATATTACTAGTGTGGGCCTTTCCATGACTGAACTGTGGGATCCATATTTCCCAAATATCAATGACATACTTGGAAACACAGGGCATGCAGCTCAGACGTGCAAAGCTTACTATGGGCGAATCTAGCAACTGTCAGATCAAGATTGGACAGTGATAGGACTGGGACCTACTTGATCCAATGCCCATGAAAGCCAATGAGCCACTTTCCCCCATCGAGTTCATGCACAGAAAGCCAACATTATAGCAGGCAGACCATTTCAAGTAAGCATGGTGTGTTTACAGCCACCAAAATTGGGACTGGTTCCACAACTACAGGCGAACCATTTCGCCTTGTGTTTGGGGTGACAGATAAAATGAGGAAACTGCATAAAGGTAGCAATTTGGCAGAATGTATCCCCTCCACTAAGGAAATGGAGAACACCCAAATATACTGTGAAAATGCCATCAATTGTGGGAAAACAAATAAGACGACTCCCAACTCTACTTCCCTCTCTGTTGTGAAACAATCCTTACTTGCGCAAGTGGTTCGACGATCCATACTGTTGTATTCTCTCCTTAAGTTCAACTGCATATTTTGTGGGCCATGGATTGAAAGGGTCAGAAATAGCCTATCTAAGAGAATTTTAGGCCATGGGCTGTAAACTATAGGCCATGTGAGCAATGGTCTGGATCAGTAGACTGTGGACCCCAACTGTACAAATTCACTCTGGATCATACAAGCCCCACCTCTGATTGCTTACGAAAACCCCTCAAAATTCATAACAGCTTCGTAGCAGGAATCATTCAATGGAAAGTATGGATGCTGAAACAATATCGTGTTGTAAAAAGGCTAAAACCTTACAATAGTAGAATCTGATGTAAGCACGAAAGACTCTTTTCATAAAGCATTCACGATGAAGAAAGACTCCTGGCTCACCCAAACCTGATACAGGATGGCAAGTGAATGGTGTGCCAAGGGGGTTGCATATGTAGTTCTCAGGTCGAACGTACACTGGATTGAATCAGATCAATGTGCACATGCTGGAAAACAAGTAGCTACAAGTTTCTTCAGATCACATGGATGAGAATTCAGTTGTTGAGGGGGGTGGTCTTCAACATTTCAAGGATGTTACTGGCACCCCAAGGCCATGGGTCTCCACTGTTTGCTAGCTGTGAGAAGGTACATTTGGCGGTCTCTTCTTCCTGGATCTCACTCAACCAGGTCTGATCATTTTTACAGATGGAATAGAGAATGTTAGCCGTGTACTCCCCAACATAACGAGTTCTTCTTTCCCTGATGACTTGCATCAACAAAGGCACAGCCCCCAGCTTACCCATCATATCGAGGGCCTCCTGATTACTCGACAGAATCTCAAGAAACTCCAACATCTCTGCCACAAGCTTTCCTTTGATGATCATGTTGAGAATTACTAGCAGCACTCCATCTTTAACGAGGGCCTCCATAACACCTGACTCAGCGAGCATGGCCTTGTTGGTATTGAGAATGGCTGTGAATGCATGTCTCCTGCTATCCATGCTTCCTGTCCTCAAAGCCTTGATGAGCAAAGCGATGGCATCGGGACTCTTCCCCACTATCTTATTGCACTTGTCGCCACGTATAGAGATGCTCAAGATCATTGGCACGACATCTTCTTGTGCATCTGGTTGGAGATTGGCGTAGGCCTTCAGCAGAAGTGATAGAAATATATGGATTGTCTGTGGGTTCTCCCCGAAGAGGACCCTGACAGAGGTTACCTGCTGGATGAGCTTACGGAGCACTTTGATTGCCATTTTCTGCTCGGATATTGACGGGGAAAAGATGTCGTCGAGCAGTTTAAGGAGCTGGATCCAAATTATATGTAAAATCAGTCAAAGAATCACAAGAAAAAAGTAGTTCTAAACCTGGATGTTCAAGGAACGAAAAGCAATAGAACTTTGCCCAAATCATGAGTATTTAAAAAATCAGTCAAAGAAATTGTAGTGTGGATACTTCCACTTGTGCTTCAAAGAAGCCCCAAATGACAAGCTAAGTGGAGTCTTTTCCATTAATTTCAACAAAGTATCAATCAAACCCGCAATTAGGCAGACATCCAACCACATCTTGGCGAATGCCCCATTCTTGGTCACCTGATTCGCTGATAGATAGGGGGGAAAACAAAATCCTAAAATCATGTGATCTGATCGATAGGGGTGGAAATTCAATTCAAATGAGCATTCAGCTCATGAATGACATGATTCAGGAATCGTCGAATCTGAGAATTTTCAGATGTCCAAACGGTCCCTTTTTAAGAAGAAATCACAGATTTGAATCTTTCTTCAAAAGGAAAATAAAATCAAAGCTACAATTCCAATTCCGATTGAAACCAATGATCAAACTTCAGAATTCTATCAACAGCATAGAATCAATAATCAACCATCAAAATTTAAATTCATAAGATGCCAACCTTTCTTTCAGTAAGACATAAAACATATGCGAATCCCGCATTTAATATATATATATATATATATATATATATATATATATATATATATATATATATATATATATATATATATATATATATATATATTGCAAAATGGAACTGAAAATCAAGAATCCCAAGATTTTTTTATTTTATTTTTATTTTTTAAAAAGAAGAAGAAGAAGAAGAAGAAGTAAAAAACTGACCATGCTATTGACTAACATGATAGCCTCATTCATATTCCGCAATGAAATTAGTTCATGGCGATTCAGGAGAATGGAGCCGTTATCAGGCTTTTTAAATCCCATCACTGGTCGATTGAACTTGATGTCCTTCAGAGCCAAGAAGATGTTCAGCGCCTGATCGAAGGCTTCATTCGGGACATCTTTGATTGCTTTCATGAGTGTCTCAAGCTCTGGGATCATCGGTTGATCAGCTGTTTCCGGCGGTGAACTGGAAGTTGCCATTTCCCCAAAATCCTAGAAATTTCTTCTTCACTTTCTTTAAGCTCTCTCTCTCTCTCTCTCTCTCTCTCTCTCTCTCTCAATACCGAAGAAAGGAAACAGGGCGAGTAATTGGGCGGGAATGATTTCAAGAAGAGCCGTTATCTCTTTTATGCCCCTCTCTTTTTTAAACTTCTTGAAACACCTGTCTAGGGCGGCTATGGGTAATTTGGTCATTTGATGACAGAGGTAGTTAGGGTAGTTTGCATGTTAGCTTACACGGCCGGAATCCTCTACATCAGATGTTGTAGCCAGAAGTTACACCACCCGTGTTGTGTACATGAAATCTACTCCGTCCATCAGGTGAGATACCTTGTGATAACCGTTCATCACAAATATCAACCCCATCCAAAACTCAGGTGGGTCACACAGGGAAACATCGCGTAGCATATGGCTCATTCTTCTGTTAGTTTTGTACCATTTTAAGAAATGATGGTGACTCTTGAAAATTAGGCTTTTCATACTTAAAAGTCAATCCAAACCATCCAAACCCAACTACAGATGAGCTTGACCGAAATGAAAATTCTGACCATCTGATTTTTCTCCTGGAACCCTCACTGTTTTGCTTTTTACCATCCATTTGATATCCTCCAATTGAATGGTTGGAATTACAGGATCAACCTGATTTTAGAGATACCCTGATTCACAATAAGAGCCACAATTTGGATGGCCTGGATAGCTTCACATCAGTGGCAAATGTGAGGAGTATCGAGTCACCACTTCTTAAGTACAATTAGGGGTTTACATCGAGTCCAACCGAGTTGAGCTGGCCTCAGCTTGACTCGGCTCGGCCACTCGCTGACCTTAGCTTGAACTCGGCTTGGCTCGATCCTCGAGCCTGACTGGCCAGCTCGGCTCGGTTCGATCAGCAGCTTGGGCCGAGTTCGAGCCAAGATCGAGTTGAATTCGCCATTGAGGCATTTCCACAAACACCTGAACTGCAATTTCAAAATCCCACAGTTTTACAAATAAGGGCAATGGTTTTACAAGTATTTTATCAAATATCTTCTAAGCAATATAAAAAACCAAAAAAAACAAAGAGAAAAAGGGTATTTGTTTCATGTACATACCTTCCTTGCCACTAACCACGTTTGGTTGAGACATTTTATCAAACAGTTGATGAGCAACATCAATGGCAAAGTAACCGAGTCACCGAACTAGTTCGATCCGAGTTCAAACTCAGCTCGAACTCATTTTCAAGCTCAAAAAATCAGCTTAACTCGGCTCAAACTCAGCTTTGAACCAAGTCGAATTGAGCTTTTTCGAGTTGAGTCGAGCGAGCTAACCGAGCTAGCTCGGTTCGTGCACACCCCTAAATACAATAGTAACAAAGGAGTTTAGTTAGGGGTGGGCCACACATGCACAATAGTAACATAGGGCCCGACCCTGCACAAAAATAATAAAATCCCTGTTCCCTCAAATGTACAAAAGAAATAGCCTTTTCTTCGCCAACTGAGGGGGACTTGGATAACATAGTCCACTGTCCACGTATATTTGGAAGAAGGCGGTTTACTCATCTTTGTTGCCTCATGTTTGAGCCGAATCAAAATTGAGATGACTTGTAATGCCCCGTGTTTTCGGAACCTGAGTATATGACTCGTTTTTCAAAAACCCGAGTGTTAATCTTTAGACATAACCAAATTCAACATATATTTATTTTTTTTCTCTTATTTTCTTTTTCAGAATGAGCATTTAAGCGGAATAGGAATAAATCAAACGTAAAGGAAATTGCATATATATTTAAATTATACGAGCGACTGCCCATAATAACTTATGCAAATCAATGTCTCAATATTTACAATTATAAAATGAAATAATATCGCATGTAAAATAAAGTAAATTATAATTAATCTTGAGCTATAAAATCATGTAGTAACTCTTAGCAAATACGATCATGCATCCTTAAAAATTGTACTCTGCTCCTCATTAATATGAACACGAATATCATCTAGGTCACTTGCACTATCTATACAGTTATATATTCGATGAATGAGTGACCAACTCAATGTGAATTCCCCTTAAGATTACACACCGCCACATTAGGTAAGCATAGTTATAAATAAAAAGACATTCAAAACAATACATGATGCAGTCTTATTAAATGCATGGATGCATGAGTGCACGTCAACTGGGGATGCTCATCCAGTTGGCTTTTGGGCGAAACCCATGCATGTGGCCGGTCACCAGTGAAAGTACATCGTACATATATAGTGTCAAGCTCACTGAAAATGGGCCAATAGTCAGTGATCTGGGAGCTAGCGAAACGATACCCCAACTAAATCCTATAGGCACGTGATATAGCACCCAGAATTAATCATCTGTCATCAGCCGTATGCTATAAATGTATGATTAGTCCATCCATTATTATTTCATTTATAACCAGTCAATTTAATAAAGCTCAAAAGTCACTATGGGGGATTCATCACCAAGCGTATGCCAATAGCTTAGGCATAGTGTCTCATTCCCACCATCCCCAGCTCATGAAACCTCTACCTTAGGATGTTTAATAAAAACCCATCGACTAATGGTCAATCATAGTTCAACATATGGAACTTACCATCACATGGTTATGTAGAAATAAATCATCGAAGCCACATAAGGCAATTACTAAGTCGAAGCCACATAGGACAAATAACAAATAGAAATCATATAGGAAAAATATCAAATCAAAGCCGCATAGGGCAAATATCAAATTAATGTGATAAAAAGACCATCTTTAAAATCCAAGCATACACAATAACCCATGGATGGTAAGCCCACTTCAATATTCACATCATTCAAAATAACTACTAGATCGAGGGCCCATTATAAATACAATTAATCAATTTGCATCCTAAGTATGGGTGTACACTTATACGTGGAGTTTCCTACTGATTGATGTACCAATTTAAGTTCCATAGCAATTCAAAAGTATAAGAAAATATACAGAGTGTGCAATCTAACATTCAATTCTAACAACTAGCACATGTAATTATAAGATAAAGATATCGATTATTAATCGAAATTAAAATAAAAACTATACTTAAGCTAATGAAAAAATGAAAAGCCCAAGGGAAAGAAATCATAACCTGATGAATAGAATCACCTACTAGTGTCACTAGGTGCGTGCGCCCTTAGAATCGAATCCTACAATGAATTATAAAATTTGTATGGTTAGATTCAAGTTTCATATACTATCTACGGTTAGGATCATAACATATGGTTTAGATAACTTAGATTTAGGATTTTATCCATTAATCTAATCTTAGACTTTGGTTTAGAGTTTGAAATCTAATTCATATAATTAATTTATAATAATATTAGAATGAAGTAATAATAAGTAATAATTGTCTATTAATACTAACAACACTAATCTTATAATCAATAACCTACTAATGACAAAATAAGAATAACATTAATAATGATAAATGTTAATATCTAATACTAACAATCAAGTAGTAGAATTAATAACATCTAATAATAATAGTTAAAAAAAAAATGACGATAATTTGATTTTGACAATTCAAATGTGTAAAATAATTGGAAGTTGGTATACATAAGTTGAATGGATCAGGATCTTCATTAAAACTAGCCAAGTTTGAGTCTGAAGTGGTGAGGACTGAGTCGACTCAACTAGAAACTTGGCAACCTCTAACTGCTCTCATCTTCTCCTTCTCTTCCTTATCTTTTCTCTTTCCTTTCTCTTCCTTCTCTCTTTGCCACTCTACATGACTAGACAAGTCTGGACTCAGCCAACCTCACACCCAACTCGGGCTGAGCTTGGAAAAAAGGCAATCGAGTTAACTCGACATCACCCTCTCTCCTCTCCTTCTTCCTTCTTTCCCTCTTCTTTCTTCTTCCTAACTCAACAAGGACTCGCCCTGACTCGACAGCGAGTTGAGGCAGCAGGGAGCAACACCTTAGTGAGTTTTAAATGAGTTATCTCGGCCCGACTCGACCTAGTGCAGCACCACAACTCGAATCCTCTTTTTTTCTTCTTTCTATCTTCGTTAGGGTGACTTGTATCAAACCAGGCCCGCCCCAAATCTGACCGAGTCAGCAACTCGATGGGTAGAGTAGCATCATGGTGCAGTTGCACCACTCGCACTCTCCCTCTCTCTATTCTTCCTTCCTTCCTAATTTTTACTTCCTCTCTTTCTTTCCTTTCACTTTTGTTTATCTTTCTTCACAGATGGGCCAGTAAGGAGGTTGGATAGGAGCCAACACAACCCCATTCGACCAGCTAACCCTGACTCCATAAGCCATTGGACCCAATTGCCTCCAGCGTAACAACCTGACTCGACAATGAGTTGACTCAAGCTCCCATGAAAACTCCTTTTTTTTAACAACTCCTTAATAGCAATGTATCCCTACAAACGATACTACTAGAGGGTCTTTACCTACTTCACAAAGCTAGGAGGAGTGAGGAAACAAAGCTCTACTAGCATTTTACCAATGGGTTTGAGCTTGGAAGATGTCGGTCGGGTCCTTAAAAGAACCAACCCAATTCGAGCCGGCTAGGTCCACTTGGTGCAATGCAGCACGAGTCCAGCACTTGCACCTGCACTCTCCCTCATTCTCTCCTATTCTCTCTCTCTCTCTCTCTCTCTCTCTCTCTCTCTCTCTCTCTCTCTCTCTCATAGCTCCCCCTTTATAAAGAGCTAGGGTGGACCATCCAGCAGCCGAAAATTCATGCCACATTGCTTGGACATGGTGGGTCACACGGGCTGATTTAAGTCACATGGTATTGGCCCATTACGTGGGACGAGTTTCTATCACTGTGACCCACCATTAGGACATCCTTGATCGAGAAATGGCCCATATCTCATCATGGTGGGTTCTTCAGCTTGACAAAGAAGATGAGGTCCAATGGCAATTTCCCACTGACGTCCTATCAGGGTGATCTGGATCATTTGGATGGGTCAGATGGGACCATTGATCATTTTGAGGCCCACTAATATCACCATCCATCGCCGTTTCCCCACTTCTCATGAGATTTTTTGTTGTTTACAATCTTCTCGGGAGATGAGAAACTCCTTTTGATAGAGTCGTTGCTGCCCTAGAGGGAACAACTGAGACGGTCTACGAAACTCAGGGAGAGGTCCGGATTGTGCCAGCTCTGTCGTTCTTAAAGTGGAAATGCCTCCCACGCTAGCTCGTCTAGCAAGCATTTTCCTACCCATTTTTGGCATTAAAGGAGGTGTGTGGATTGTTTCTCTAAAGAATGGTTGGGATGGAGAGGATGCGATCGCATGCGGATCGCCAAGCTGGCACGAGAATACAACGAGGTTTTGGTAAGATGAGGACTCTCCATCAGATGGATAGCTTGGATCATCCAAATGGCTAGTGTAGTGGGCCACTGATCAAAATAGACGGACGTTGTCTGTTTGTTAGAGTGCGGGCAGAAAACAAAGAGAGAGAGAGAGAGAGAGAGAGAGAGAGAGAGAGAGAGAGAGAGGGAAATTCTCTCTTTTAAAAGAAATTTTGGTCAATCCATTTTGACCAGGCTCCCTGGGCCTGTGCACAACAAGTGCACGCATTCCACATACACACCCACTCTCGCGTGGGGTCCACAATGGTATTTCGATATGATCCACTTTGTTCATCTATTTTGTTATCCCGTATTATGGCCCAGTCCAGAGAATAAGGCATATCCATGACTTAGGTGGGCCCTGCTTAACGATTTCATGTACGAGTAGTGATTTGTGGGACCCATGGAGGCATTTCGATAAATCCAGTCTGTCCATCCATTTAGTAAGGTTAGTTAGTGTAAGGGATCAGATGTGTGGCCGATCAAAAAGGTTCATGTGGGCCATATATTATGAAGTTCATTGTAAGTATCAAATTTAGATAATCTGATAGTCGGATGGCTGCCAACTTTGATCAACCTACTTCTACGAGTCATAAGTATCCAGTAATCATCTAGATAGGGTTTTCCAGTTGAGTTTTAAATGTTGGTTGATTAAGTCCCACTATGTTTTGATTGATGGTCCGTTGATGATTGGACAAGTGAACCTAATGATTTAGGTCTCGATTTGCAGATTTTCGTCAATCCGACAGTCAGATCATATTTTAATCTGACATGCAAGATCCCTAAGGGTCGTATGGTTTGTTTAGATGAAGGTTCATGGTACGATTAGCAGCCCGATGGTCTAAGTGTGATGATTAGGTGGCGGGCCTTTAAGTTGGATACTTTGGATCCAACCAATGGTGGATCTAGTGATCTAAGACCCCAGATTGATAACGTATGGTTCAATATTTCTAATAAGGCAGGATTTAGACTTTTATCACCATTGTGATCTTAGCAACACAGTGAGTTTCTGAGAATGAATGTCAATTTCGAGATGAAATAATTGTCTGTCTTTGTGAATCGACGGTCAGATGACTCGTTATATGAATGAAGATTGCACTAAATGGTCAAGATGGATTGATTGAGGACTAGTAGATGACTGATGTGTAAGGTGAGTTACGTGTGTTACAATCTACCCCTCTTAAAGAAAATTGCATCTCCGAAATTCAACACTCCTACCTTACAATTCATTTTTCCATGCCTCTAAAGATTCACCACTTTCCCTACAAAGAATGTTTGTTTGCCTAAGTATTCACATCTAAATATTATGACTAGGGTTGTGACTATCTACCCCCCTTAAAGAAGAATCTTTCCCGTGAGCTTTGATAATGTAAATTCAAATTATTAATATTACTAGTAAAATTACCCTAATGGTGCTCCCTATCTCGAATATATCCAAGTGTGCTATTTGACCCGTCTTCTTTTCAAAAACTTGTTCACACCCTAAGTATAAGGTCGTGATATAGTAATAATCTCAGTAAGACCGAGGTCGAATCCACAGGGACTGAACCTTGTATGTATTCTAAAAGTAACTTGAACTAGAACTAGAATAAGATAAAATCTAAATCAGGTGAATATGAGGGAATAATGGTGAAATAGTAAACTAAAACTTGTATAATTCAAAGGTGAGAAACTAGGAATTCAGAGGATCCACTTGTAGAGATCAGGGAAATCTACGCTTGATTCACAAACTCAACTGGACTTCGAGTCCCATCTTCATCCAGTTGGAAGAAATATCACTAAAGCACAATTTGAGCTTCCTTCAATCTAGTTTTCAAAGAGATGAAAAGTATTAGAATTAGAGATAATTCCATTACAAAATCATACCCATAAGATAAGGTAAACAACAGAATTAAGCCAATCCACAACCAATCAGAAAGATATATGAATGTTAGAAAGGATTCCATCATCCAACCATGTCCAATGGGCAATGGTGAACAACAGAGCTTCCTAAATTCACAATCAAAATAATGAAAAGGAAATACTTAAAGCCATCGCAGATATATTGTAATTTAGTCACAATAAACCATTAAAAACTGAAAGCATTCCTATTAATCAAACTATAATCAAAGTAGTTCATAACATGAATCAAGACCATAGAATCCTTTCCATCACACCACAAGCTTCATATCTTAGCCATAACTAAGAGGTTTAGCCTAACATGATTGGGCTAAATGTCAACATAACTCATAAGAAAAGCAGAAAAAACAGTAAAGAAAAATAACTAAAATTCCAAAACTTCTCTCTCTTTCTCTCTGACGTCCCAAGGACTGAATGAATCTTCTCTCTCTCACGTCTTCTTTTTATAGGTGATGCAGTCAGTGGATGGAGAGGTGCAATCAGTGCTGTTTACGCACAAATGAAGTCAGTGGGCAGCTGTTTCCGCAACTACAGCATCCGTAACATCTTTCGTAGCGAAAGGCAATGCAGAAAACTCCTTTTTCCTTGCTTTCCTTGCAAAGAGTTAATGTCCCCTGGGACGGTTTTCAACGGTATACACGATGAACGGATCAGATTTGTCATTCGATCATGGACATGATCGTGCAACGTCCGTAAAAATGGGCAGAGACCGGACACTAAAACAAGGCCTACACACTCTAATCGCACTGTGGCGTTGGTCAGGACCATGATTAATACCATATGAAAAATTCAGTCCGTCCATTGGATTTACCTTGAAAAATCGGTTAGAAATGATCGGTTTTGGATTAGATTCGTGGTGGCCCACGGTTTATTTCATTTCACCGTCCATCTTACAATTGAATGTATTCTGTTTGTGTGTGCATGCATAGACCCATGAAGAGACCTTGGCGAGGGTCATGGACACCTCCTGGACTGAATTTATGGTCCTAATTGTTGGTGTAATGGACGGTGTGGAACCACAGAGATCGTGCAGAGCTCCCTATTTGTCTGTTCGCAGCAACAGAGAATGGTAGTTGCCGTTTTTGAAAAGGAGATGGTTTAAAGTCGGTTTGACCCATCTTGAATTATAGTATACCTCCAGTGCACTTGTGCACGGTACACACACCATGTCAGGTGGGGTCCTCTCTGATTTTTATGAGAAATCCAATCCATCTGTCCGTTCTTTTAGATAATTTAAGGGGTTGAGACTTGAATTGAAGCATATCTAGGTATCAAGTGGGCCCCAAATTTGAGATTCATGAGTTGATCTGTTTGTTGGCCTACTTTCACAAGGATCTAATGGCTAAAATTTGATGTGTATGGTTAATTTATGATCCTCAGGCTATATATGAAGTTTTGAGCCAAACAGATGTTGGTAACCTTATGATTTTACATTCTGAACGATTTTTGGGTCCGTTTAACATGAGTAGCTTGATTTTCTCTGATTTCTGGCATGTATTTTCTTCGATCTCAGTATATTGGGGTCCATTCCTTGTCTTGGTGATTTATGAGCATTAAATCCATGCTTTTAGTACCTTTTTTCAGTCCAAGCTCCTAAATACACCCTACATCACAAACACAATTAAAATAGGGCATTAAACAGAATCATGCTCGTAAAATCAGGTAATAACTGGGGTCTAATATGTAATATTTGACCCTCACACTATTGAGACTTGGTTTTGATAGGCAATATCTAAATTTTTCCAAAACTCATCTTCCTCTATTCTAATAAGTCAGCCAACGTATATATGTTCCTTCAGGATTGAAAATCTTTTTAGTATCTATCAAAACTAGGAATTTATTTCCATGCCTAACGACATCACAATTTCTTATATTATTTCCTAAGATTATAAGTCTAATTTGGTGATAACTAACAATTTTATATCTTTCTCTTTATATATATATATATATATATATATATATATATATATATATATATATATATTCTTTTTTTTATTGATAGTTCTACGTTGTCTAAGGTACGATACAAATTTTCATTGTCAGTGTTCGAGCTGACATGAATGGATGGTTGTAGTGGGTTTAAGCCCGATATATCGATCATCTTCCTACGCAGAACAAAGGATGTACTATATCATTTCCTAATCCTAGTAAACCTTGATCTTCTGTCTGATTAGGGCATTGAGATTATTAGAATTTGCTAGGATATGGAATTTGGATCAAACGATGTAAATATGGTTCCATCAACTCCTGAACCCGATTATTTTAGACTCCTGGGGGATATCATGTAATCTTATATCCTCATAAAGGACAAGATTATGTGGCCCATTATGCTTCCACTGCACACTCTGATTATCTAAGCACTACGTGAAAATTTTATGATTATAATTTTTACATGAAAGTTTGAGTTTGAAATTTGCTAAATTCATCTAAGATTCCAAAGCACTATGTGAAAATTTTAGGATTATAATTCTGACATGAAAGTTTGAGTTTGAAATTTGCTAAATTTTTTTAGGATTCCAAATCTAATTCCAAATTTACAAAAAGATTTATAACTTCACCTTTAGTTAACCTTAAGTGCTAGAATTTGTGAGAATTGTCATCTCTAATTAACGAGATGCATTAGGGAGTTTAGATTATAATTCCTAGTATGATTCTTAAGTTTAGAGAGAACTTGTTTTTAATCAAATGTACAATATGATGGTTAAGGAAATTCCTACTAGTTTACGTTCGATTCATTTGCTGATTATTGCAAGAGTGTTATTCCTAACTATGAAATTTTAGGAAAGTTTATATCCTAGATTTCTAGAAAATTTTCATTTGGAAGTCAAGTATAAGGAATGGCCTTATGCAGCTTTATGTACATCATAATAAGTATTTGTCCTCTTACGATAGACATTTAATTTCTAAGTTCAAACAACTATTTTGGTAGTTTACAAGGGAACTAAAGTTTTTGTTTCCAAGTTCAAATGACTAAACCTAAAATGTTCAAAGGGGCGTAAGTTCACTTATAGGTCTTAGACCTCTCCCTTGGGAAGAGGCGGACATTGAAAAGATCTCCTTGCAAGGAATCTTGCATGGACTATCCATTGTGAGGTGATGGATGAGAGAAATTAGATAAATGATAAAAATGGTGGGGAAAAATTCAAATTTAATCCAAACTCCAACAACTCATGAGAAATTGAAAAGGTGATGTGGAGGAGAAAGAAAAACCCATGCATTTTTGAATTTCACAAAAAACTTCACAAAATTCCCCAATAAAAACCAGCATCGATCATGACCGTTGATTTGCAATCTGATAGACTGAATCTTTTTTCATTAAAAAAACTAAATACCGGCATTTATCGTGACCGCCGATTCGTGATTCGATGGAATGAATTCTTTTAAAAAACCAACATCGATCAAGACTGTCGATTTACAATCCGATGGACGGGATCTTTTTCACAAAAAAAAAAAAAATCTAAATACCAGCATCGTTCGTGACTGTCGATTCGTGGCCCGATGGACTAGATTCTTTTTAAAAAATCGACATTAATCGTGAACGTTGATTTGAAATTCAATGGATTGGACCCTTTTTCAAAATCCAAAATACCAACATTGATCGCGACCATCGATTTGTGGTCCGATGGACTGGATTCTTTCAACCAAAACCAACATCAATCGCAACCGTCGATTCGTGATCCGATGGACTAGATCCATTTAAAAATCACAAAAACATCCCCCTAAAGAGTTAAATAACAAAATTAGTGGGATGATAGATACGATCGATCATGGATCAAAATCTTGATCACAAACCTATTTAATGACAAACTCGATCGATCATAGATCGAAATCTTGACCACAATCCATGGGATGACGGATTCAATTGATTATATTTCAGAATTTGACCACAACCCATAGGACGATGGAATCGATTAGGTATTGAAATCTTGATCGCAACCCGTGGGATGACGGATCCAATTGATCATAGATCGAAATCTTGACCGCAACCCATGGGACGATGGACCCGATTATTCATAGATCGGGATCTTGACCACCATCCACGAACAAATCTTCTGGATTAGCCCAAAAGCAATCGGGTCTGATTACCTTGTGAGACGATGAAACTGATCAACCAACCCTAATTGGATTCTTGATCACAACCACTAATCAGACTCGCATTAAAATGAACCAATGCTAGCAAATCTCAGTCCCAATTGCAATAACCAGAATCCAAGCAATAAAACACAACATCTCCAAAATCCATAATCCTCACCATGCGCACTAGCCCCTCGTATATTTTTAATAAAAACTAGCTTGAATTCCTATAGGCATCCCTAGTGGAGATGACCAGTAGCTGAACTCATTTCAAAATCATCTTGCAATAAAAACCCCCGTAGAGTATCACTCCCCAAGTTGGGGCGACTTTTAAAATTACAAAACATCTGCAAAATAAAGCATTATATTTGCAAGGCATTAAGAGATATTCCATATCTCTGGGTAGAAGTTAGCGTAAAATCAAATAAAATCTGATGTCTCACGGTTTTTCCTAAAGATTATCAGATCTGAATGCATATCAAAATACAATCGAACTGAACTCTAATGTTAGCTCTATTGTATCAAATGCTAATACACTGAAAAGATAATAGGCCAAGACTGGTTAGAAGAAATCATCCAAATGATGAAAAAGACAAATTGCAACCTACATGTCAAAACCAAAAGATTGCATGGAAAGAGGTCACTCGCACATGCCTAGACATGGATTCTTGCAAAATTTGATTGAGTCCAAGTGGGCATAGTGAGTTCCCCATAAGGCCATAGAAAGCGTAGGGTAACTAACCATTTTAACGATCAAACAAAACAAGTACTCCTGGGGTAATTTGGGAAGCAAGGAATAAGCTAATACTAGGTCAGTATCTTCGTAAGGCCGCAGAAAGCACAAGAGCCCTACTGTAGTTTTCCAATGTTAGTAATGATAAGGAGTGAAAGAGTTGCAATAGGCGGCCCATGTACGACAGTCACAATATTGTCCCCAAACCCTCACGATATGTGTGAGTTATTTATTTTTAGGCAACCAACTCACACAGATATAAAGACATGCAATGAATCCATATCGCAATTCATGACTTACTGGCAAAGGCAGGGCATCCACTCGCTTTGGCATTTGGTTGCACACAACTTCTATTAAAGAAGGGCATCTGTAGACACCCCACCCCAAGCTAACAAGCTGATTGAGTTTGAGCGGATGGATGGACAACCGAACCCCAATCCTAAACCCTAATCTTAGAAGCCTAAACCCTAGGAACCCTAATCGTAAACCCTCAACTTAGCCCATTCAACCCAGTCAATTTGGTTGGCCTAACTCTAATTAAATACTAGGAACCCAAAATACTAGAACCTTGAGTCGACTCGATGAATCAACTCACTCAGTCAACTCATCCAGTCAGCCTACCCAAGCTCGCAACCCAATCAACTCATCTAGTTAAGCCCAAAACTAAGCCTGGATCTAAGTCCAAAACCAAGCCCAATCAGAAAAATGGCCGAAACCTTAAAGCAACAACTCTCACAACAAAGCCTCCACACACTTGGAGGATGCTCCCTGCCAAAGCAGGGAGTCTAAGTAGGGACCGGTGGCAGCCAAGTTGCCACCAGCCACGTAGCACTCCCCCTCTTTCAGCCAGCAATACTCAAGCATGTGGGTTCTTCCTTTTCTTTAACCTCAGTATATAGTTGAGGTGAATTTACTCCAATGCCCATCTCCTTACCCAAAATTACCATTTTATCAACTCATCTAACCCATGAGATGATGTTATGCGGCAATCTCTGATCCTAGCCATTCTACCATCTTTTGCCCCTAAGATCACCAGGAATTAAAAGAAAATCGAGTTGGGAGATTATAAATTGCCCTCTCCCCTTCTCATTTCAAGCACTCACTCATCCTCATTTAAGATATCAAAAAGAGATCTCTTAACCTTAGCCTTAGCCATTTAGCCATCTTCCACTAAAGAGAGAGAGAGAGAGAGAGAGAGAGAGAGAGAGCGCCTAGCCCCTGTCTAGCCTAGCTTAGCCAAAGTCAAAGCCTTCTGAGCCACCCAAAATATGAGTCATTCAATCTAACCATGCGACGCTACCGTTCACTTTACCTTTCAAGCCTCTATCAGTTTTAACAAATTAATGCATTAACATTGTGTAACATTCCTTCCATTCTCAAACCCCCTACTCATATACACAAGCATCATAGTACATTTTTATCATTTTCACCCATCTAATTGGCGGGTATATGCTTTGTAGCTTGCAGATACAATTAGATCTTTCCCACCAGAAACCTTGATAGTCAGCTGTCGTTTTAGCATATATATAGCATTTCATCATTTTCTTTGGATCTCAAACAAGGGCGGTTAGGAGGAACCCTCTTTGATATCGATTGAAAAAGCACAAGGTGGTGGGCCCCACGAGCTATATGTGAGAACGTTGAGTGGAGCTAAAGAATTAATAGTTATGTCCTTGAGGGGGAGGGGGGGTGTACTTAAACTATTATTTCAATTTAAATTAAGTAAGAAAATTAACACTATGGCTTTTAAGCCAAAGTGGGTCCAATCACTTAGACTACAATAAACATGCCAATGAAGAAACTGGTTTATAATCGATAATGTGCTTATGTGTTCTTTACAAGTTAAGTGCCTAGCATACAATCCAATTTAAGCAATCAAATGATTTAACTAATCAAACAGATAAGCATAAATTAAACATGTATGTAATTCACAATCCTAAACATAAGCATATATTGTGGTTCAATTTCCCTACTACACTCCCAACAGAGGCATTCTCCTTAAGTGTACCAATATACACTATTGGAGATTTTAAATCAGGTTTGCCTCTAACCTATACAAGCGTACACTTTCGTTGGAGGCCTACAAAAAGGACTTATCAAGCATACACTTCCATCGAAGGCCTACATAATGACTTATCAAGCATACACTCCTATCGGAGGCTTATATGAGGACTTATCAAGCGTATCCTTGGAATAATGTCTACTTTTGAGGGAAAGCTAATGTTACCTAAGAGGATGAATAAATTTGTAAATCTAATGTGAGTAAGCCTATTGGAGACAATTGAAGATTTGGACTTAATAGTCACATCTTTACCTCTACCCCTCTAGTAATCCAAATGAAATTGTTTAGTTCTGGAAGTAGACCAATAGCTTCTCCTATGTGACATGCTTGTGAAAATGTAAGGCACCTTAAATTTGAATATGTAATTTTAAAAAGGGCACAATCCACCTTGGTCGCAAATTAAAGTGGTAAATACTTCATGATTGAGAAATTGGCACACCAATGGAGAAGCATCCTTAAAGGATTGTAAAAAAAGAAGTGAGAATTTTTAACAATTCTTAAAAAGATCCTTCATGATGAAGGCGTTGCTATAACTAATTGCCCGGCTTAATGAAAAGATGAAAATGCTTATCGAGGGTAACATCAATAAGGAGAGTTATAACATAGATAAATCACTTACCAAACATAAATCTTCAGCTAGGAACTTACCTAAGGGAGATACATTTAGGAAAATCAGTCCCCTTCTCGAATATAGTCCAGGTCCTAGAAAATTTACACATAAGTGGGTTACGAAGTGAGATAGGTAGCCTTAGAAGGGTTATGAGGGATAATTGTTGAATAAGAGGATTAAGCCTCATTTGTTGAGCTGAATAGTTAAATAAGAGGATTTCAGTCTCATTTATGAGCCTAATTGAAAAATATGAGGATTTTAGCCCCATTGTGTGCTCTATAGTAAAATTAAAGGATTTTAATCTTATTATGTGCTCTATAGTAACATTAGACAATTTTAGCCTTATGAGTAAGCGCCATTGGTAAATCTGAAGATTTAGCGTCATCTTGTGCTTAATTGGTATATTCGGCGATTATAGCCTCATTTGTTTTATATATATATATATATATATATATATATATATATATATATATATATATATATATATATATATATATATATATATATATATATATAAGGTACTATGCGCTCAAGCTCACGATAAGCTCCCGTGAGGTCGAGCTGTGTGGGCCTCATCGTGATTCGTGTCGACCATCAACAACGTGCATTTGATGGGTCCCCTTTAAATTATGGGATATCTAAAAAATCAGTCATATACGGAACTCAGGTGGACCATACCATCTAAAATCATGTGAAGACATGCCAAAAGCATATAAAAGCACTTGGTGCAGCCCACTTGAAATTTGCATGCATCTAAAACTTGGTCTGAGCCCTCATCCAAGTGGGACACACATAATGGATGGGCTGGATTTGCAAACCACATCTCGGTGGGCCCAAAAAATGATTATAAATGTTTTAATGGTGCACGACTCCTCTCAACTTCTGTATATGGTGTGGCCCACACAAGTAACGGATTGACTTGATTTTTGAGACCCAGGCCCACGATGGAATGGTGCATCTGACTGATGGGGTAGATGTTCGAAACGCATCACGGTGACGCCCACACAGCTCGACCTCATGGGATGTTAAAATCAGCTCGAGCACATTGTACCTTTTCCCTATATATATATATATATATATATATATATATATATAAAGCCTTAAAGTTACTTAATTTTAAGTATCATATGTTTATTATTAGGCTATCATTGGTCATTTCTATTTTGATTGATTTATCTCTTTAAGTGACCAAAATAAGTATACTGTATATATTTAATATTGATATGCACCCTTTAATCCCTTATTAGTATATGCTTATAGTAACATGTGTGACTCATAGAATTTTTTTTCATTTATATTTGTATTAGTATATTTATATAATTAACTTTTTGTTAAATACTGACAGGGGGGAGATCAAGTCCCCTAAAATAAGTTAAATTCTGTTTTACGGGAATTGTATTGTTATAGGAATTGATGAAAATAGGAGAAAAAATGATGAGAGAGCATTTCAAGTTTACATGTATCATTTGTAACAATTTGTAAATCATTTATAATTTAACATGTAATATTTTGTGTTCTTTTGGTAAGTCATTACTATGAACAATGACATTGTCTAAGTTAGGTTTTTGTCATGTAATTGACAATGGTAGAGATTGTTAGTGCAGTTATTTATGTGCCTTATTTCTCAATCACGTGTGTTTATGTGTCAGGGAGTTGGTTAAACCCTCGGAAGCTAAAGACTAAAGACACATGAAGACTAGAGTATCAAGGACGTGAGGAACATATATATGAGATGCCTTGGTGACCATAACCTTAACCCAAATAACCTTGTACCTCTAGATGATCTTAATAAGTAAATCTTGTTTGACCACTCATTAGCCTTAGAAGCTCAATTTAAACATGCTTACATAGGTTATAGAGGTCCTGAGCTATTGTTAAACCAAACTTCCTAAAAACAATAAGCTCATAGGTGTTATCTATTGATCGGTCGATCAATCCTTGGTCAAGTGATCGAATATGGCCCAAATCATCCAGCAAGCTTTTGAAAAAATACTAAAATTATAGCAACCGATCGATGCAACACCTGATCAATCGCAAGGGAGTTCGATAGATTAAAGGCTTGGATCGATCAATCGAACCGGATGTTTTCTGCTTGTTTTTTTACCATTGAAACTTGGTTCTTTTATAAAGGGTAAACGGATCTTGGACATCTTTATGATTTTTTGGTGCAATAGAAGCTTATGAGATTCCTCACCCATATCCCGCATTTCTAGCCTCCAAATTCATGAGATTTGATTCATCTTCTTGAGTTTAAATATTCGAATGAGGATTTTAATCTCAGTGTTAAATATGCACTCAATCTTCATATTCTTCTAAAGATTAGACCCATGCTCATTGGCAAAATCTTTGTCTAAATCCTTTGATTTCTTTAGGATTTCAACTATTTCATTAGTTATAGGAGATTCACCCAACCTCTCATCACCATTGTCACCTCAATGGAGCATCGCATGTAAGGTGTTTGATCTTAGAGATGAAGCACTGACGAGCATCAGCATCAACGATCGGGGGAGGAAAATGGAAGCAAATTTAAGCATGAGACAACTTTGAAGAAGCAACCTAAGAAGGCTCTACAAATAGGGTCAATTTGACAAACATCAATTATAGAGCCCATTCACACTCCTTTGTATATGATCAAGTGTAAAGTTTGTAACCCAAACTCACATAGGTTCTTATGTAGGACCGTATTACCACCAACATAGGCGAGTATGCATAAGTCCTTGTGTATGCCTCCAGTGAGAGTGTATACTTGATAAATCATTTTATAAGCCTCCAGCAGGAGTGTACACTTGATAAATCCTTGTATAGGCCTCTGGAAGGAGTGTATGCTTGATAAGTCATTGTGTAGGCATTCAGCGAGAGTGTAGGCTTATGTAGGTTAGAGGTGAACCTGATTTAAAACCTATGATAGTGATTATTGCTACACTCAAGAAGAGTGCATCTATTGGGAGTAGAGTAGAAAATTTGAACCACTATACGTACTTGTGTTTAGGATTATGAATTATATACATGTTTAATTCATACTTATGTGTTTGATTAATTAAATTATTTGAATACTTGAATTGAATTATATGCTAAGAACTTAACTTGTAAAGCACACACAAGTACACTATCGATTATAGACTAGTTTGCTTCATCGGCATGTCTATTGTAATCTAGGTGATTGGACCCACTTTAGCATAAAGTCTTAGTGCTAATTTTCTTACTTAGTTTAAATTGGAATAATAGTTTAAATAAGCAATTGAATTTTAATTGAAAAAATTAATTGGTCATATTCACCCATTCTACGACATAGCCATTCATTCCATAAATCTGCTAAGATTCCGCACATACAACTTGTGTAGCCCATCACCTCGCGCAGTTTTAACCTCAAGTATGAACAACTCAAACAAAATGATTATTAGATCGAATTATGATCTTACCCGTCCATCCTGAATGTAAAGCATTGATTTCATTCATCTAAAATTCATTTTTCTTTATACATGTGTGACTCACTTGATCAACGGATGCCTTGGCAATATTTCAACTGGAAATTAGGATTTTATTATTATTTTTGTGCTGGGTCAGATCCTATGTTAGTACTGTGCATGTGTGGCCCACTCCTAGTTAAACTTATATGTTCCTATGGCATTTAAGAAGTGGTGGTGACTCATAATCCTCATATTTGGCCCTGATGTGAAGCCATCTAAACCATCCAAATTGTGGTCACGCGTTATTGTGGATGTCGTATGGTATCTCTAAAATCACATTTATCATGTAATTCTAGCCATTTGATTGTTAGCTATAAAATGGATGGTAAAAAAGAAAAATAATGAGGGTACCAGGAGAAAATTTAGATAGTTAGAATTTTCTTCTTAGTTTAACTTTTTGGTGATGCTCATCGGTGGTTAGGTTTGGATGGTCAGGATTGCCTTTGAACTATGACATATATAATTTTCAAGAGTTATCACTGTTTCTTTAACTAAAAAAATATGAGCCATATGTTATACCTACATGATTATTCCCACCAATAAGCTAGCACCAAAATCCTCTCCACCTGAGCTCTGTGGCCCCTCTATATTGCATGTGTGAAATTCACTCCATCCATCAAATGAGAACTTTAGATTTAAGTTCAAAACTAAAAACACCAGTGTGATCCATAATCGTGTGGATTGCATAAGATGGAACAATGGGAAATGCAGTACAAACTATGTAGATTTTTTAGATGAAGTGTGGAGATCATTGGAGTGTTTATCAAGTGCGATTCACTGGGATGAAAAAGACTATTTACAAATTAACCTGGTTAGAGGGGATTTTTTCCAATTTAAATGTCACCTTTTACCCATAGGATTTTTTGAACCACCTAAACTTTACTTTATAAAACTAAACCACTGTTATATGGATATACTATTTATAGATGAAAATACCCTTGCTTTATGGGTTATATTCATTTCACTCACTTATACTTAAAAACGCAAGAATGCATCTTCTTTTTATCATTTTTCTTCCTAAAATCTTCATTGATTCTCCAGCTATTATCATTCTACATTTCTCATCTGTCATCTTGCTCAGGGTTACGTTTATTCCTTCGAACTAGTTGCATTGATAAACTTGAAATCTTTCGAGTTTTCTCCATAAGGTTTTTCTACAATCTTTCAAAGGGTTCTAAATCTTGTTTCACTTCAAAGCATCCTTCTTCTACTTCTTCAACTCAGATTTCACTGGTGTGAGGCTGTGGGAGGTAAGGATGTTTTAAAAAAAATGGTGGGTTAAAGGTCAAGTTTACGGTGAAAAAATCTCAAGAATAAATATATTTTTATTTTTTATTATTATTTTTTTTTACAATCAATGACAAGTCACCAACTACATGTGCAAATTTAACTAATAATTCACTGAAAGTAATCAGTCAAATTTAACCAATGCTCGTTGGAAATTGACGAACTTATAGAAATTGACCTAGAATTCGCTTAAATACAACGAGAAGTTGATGAAAATTGACTAAGTATTCACTGATATTTGACCAAGAAGTCCATAAAATTGACCGAGTACTTCATAAAATGAAATTGCCTGAGCACTTCATCAAATTGCCTGAGTACTTCATCAAATTGACCGGGTACTTCATCAAATTGATCGAATACTTCTTAAAATTGACCAAGTGCTTCATTAAATTGAGCGGATACTTCTTGAAATTGACCGGGTTTTCTCCGTAAGGTCAATTTCATGAAGTACTTGTTCAATTTTAAGAAGCACTCGGTCAATTTCATGAAGCACTCGATCAATTTCATGAAGTACTCGGTCAATTTTAAGTACTCAGTGAATTTCATGAAGTGCTTGGTCAATTTCATGAAGTGCTTAGTCAATTTCATGAAGTGCTCGGTCAATTTTAAGAAGTACTTGGTCCATTTCAAGAAGTACTCGGTCAATTTCATAAACTTCTCGGTCAATTTTAAGAAGTACTCAGTTAATTTTTCATGATGTCGAACCTAAATACAACATGAGACTACTTATATTCTCTTTAACATCTCTTACATTTACAAGTATTATTCAATTGCTTTGGTATATATTGGATCCCCTCTTTTAAGGTGGCCTTCATTTCCTCTTTGAAATTTCATAGCTCTGGTACAACATATCGTCCATTGGGATTTTATTCATTCATACTCATTTAAGCTCTAGTTACCAACTTGAAAACTTTAACACCCCACTTATTCTTTAGTTATCAATCAATTCCATCAAGTTCTCTCTCATTCATTAACTCCTTCCTCGACTCTTCCCTCTCTTTATTCAATCATTTCCTCTCATTCTTTAACTCCTGCCATGACTTAACCCTCTTTTTATTTACCCATTCACTCTCCTTCTTCAACTCATGCCTCTCCTTCTTCAGCTCTTCCCTCTCCTCCCGCAATTCTTCCATCAAATTATATCCCCTACCCTTCTCCTTCTCTCTCTCTCTCTCTCTCTCTCTCTCTCTCTCCCCCTCTCTATCTTCTTTGTCATTATTCTTCATCATTCTTCTCTTCCTCATCTTTAATGCCCTACAAAATATAACAATGAATATATACGAGTCGGGATACTTTTTTCAAGACATTGTTACTATAGACCAAACGAATGAAATTAGTAATATTCAACAGGAAAAAAAAAAGACTTTTATAAAATCTCACTTGAAACCTATCATGGACAAAATGAATGACATTTGTTTTCAGTTTTTCAATGGTGGGTTTCAAGGTAATGATTATTTTGGTCTATAAAAGAACGTGTTTTATGTTCATGTACAGAACGTATATGCTAAAATAAGCGACTAAATAGCTTGAAATACATTGGCTTACATCTTTACTCTCGAATTTTTCATATATTGTATTGTACCTTCAACCCTTCAAGTCTCGATATTGAATGAAGCGTGGAATTTAAGAAGGAACATATGAAATCACACTCTTTAAGGGCCGATACTCTCTCTATGGCCCATATCTATAATAAAAAAATTACATATATTTTAATATAAACTCTAATTATATGGAATAAGGAAAGAATCCTTGTAAAGGAAAGATACAACCGTATACATTATAACGATTCCCACGTGATGCCAACACGACACCTCTGACCCTTTCATATATTGTGTGGAAGTCCAAACTACCCTAAGGATAGCTATAAAAGTCTTTTAAAGAGTCGATTAGGTCAATATATTATATGTCGCACGTAGTTTTGGTGCCAGTTCCCCTAATAAACCACTTTACATATATAAATAGGGCAACTTTTACAGCATCCTCATGCTTACTGGTGTCAACTATTTTTTTCAAACTCCTCTCCTTGATGTTTCTTTAAGATTGAATATTATTTGAAGTACTTCTTTTTTATTTTCTCCTTAGTAGGATGAATTTTTGGTATATAAATGTCTTCAGTCTTAAGCCATGTTATAAGAGTGAAGTCTATCTTCATAAATTTCAAAGGTGTACCCCGTGTATCAAATACAAGATCACCTTTACATCTTACAAAAAGTATGTAAAATATATTTCATATAAATCTAAACTATGGAATGTATAACAAAAAAGAAAATGGGTACTGCCTAAAAAGATTTAATCGGCTCTCGTTTTTCTCCAACTCACACTTTACTATATCAAACCACCATATTAGTGAACATTTGGAGGATAGATTTGGGAGTCCGACATTAATTCCATTATGTTGTGACTCTTCATCTAAAAGAATGAATTGTAAAATATATAAAAAATAAAGATTGATAGTTCATGAAGCATAGTATGAAAATTCAGAAATAATTCAAATCGATCGAGTACTTCATGAAATTAACTGAGTACTTTATAAAATTAACCGAGTACTTCTTGAAATTGAGCGAGTGCTTCATGAAATTGATCGAGTACTTGAAATTGGCCGAGTAATTCATGAAATTAATTGAGTACTTCTTGAAATTGATCGAGTGCGTCAAGAAATTAACCGAGTACTTCTTCAAAATTGACCAAACGTTTCATCAAATCGACCGAGCACTTCTTAAAATTCACTAAGCACTTCATCAAATTAACCGAGCACTTTATGAAATTGACCGAACACTTCACGAAATTGACCGAGCAATTCTCAAAATTTCATGAAGTGCTTAGTCAATTTCAAGAAGTACTCGGTCAATTTCACTGAGTACTTGGTCAATTTCAGTAAGTTTTCAGTTAATTTTTACAAGTATTCAGTCAATTTCATGAACTTCTCGATCAATTTCAACAAGTTTTCGGTCAATTTCAATGAGTTACTCAGTCAATTTCACCTAGTTCTCGGTCAATTTTAACTAGTACTTGGTTAATTTCACAAAGTTCTCGGTCAATTTAATGAAGTGTTTGGTCAATTTCAAAAAGTACTCAATCAATCTCAAGAAGTACTCAGTTAATTTCATAAAGTACTCGTTCAATTTAAAGAAGTACTCAATCAATTTCATAAAGTACTCGTTCAATTTCAAGAAATTCTCAAACAATTTTTATTGATTTCTCAGTCATTTTCACGAAGTTCTCATTAAATTTTAATGAGTTATTGGTCAAATTCACCGAGAAATTGAGTAACTTCACCGATTACACTCTGGCAATTTCACCAATAACTCAGGTAAATTAACGGAGAACTATGTTAAATTGATCCAAAACTCTGACAAATTAACCAAGGATTCGATGAAATTGAACGAGAACTTGCGCAAGTGTAAATTTTTTCAGTTTAGAGTTAAGGACAATTTGTTGAAATATACTCGCAATGCATGGTTTTTTTTTTAAAAAAAATAATAATTTATGGAGGTACCATTTTTGTCTTTTGTTGACAAAAGAAAATGAAGAAAAAAATGTAATGGTTTGTGGTGGTAACTGTATTCTTGTCCAAAAAAAAAAAAAAAGATGCAAACTTTATAAATGGAAATGATAAAATTTTAAGAAGAAAATAGAAGAAGAAAAGATTTCAGAAGAAAGAGTTTTGGTAGAAGGGTATTCTCGTATGAAGAAGAGAAAAGATTTCATAAAATAAGTTTTTGGTAGAAGGGTATTGTAGTATGAAGAGGAAAGAAGACTCCAGAAAATGAATTTTCAATAGTAGGGTATTCTGATGTGAAGAGGAGAGAATATTCATCTATTACACTCCAACAATTTCACCAATAACTTAGGCAAATTGACCGAGAACTAGGTTAAATTGATCGAGAACTTTGGCAAATTAACCGAAGACTCGATGAAATTGACCGAGGACTCATGTAACTGCAAATCTTCCAGCTTAGAGTTTATGGAAATTTGTTCAAATATATTCTAGTAGAAGGGTATTGGAAGAAGAAAAGATTTCAGAAAAAAGATTTTTAGTAGAAGGGTATTCTCGTATGAAAAAGAGAGAAGATTTCATAAAATGAGTTTTTAGTAGAAGGGTATTGTGGTATGAAGAAGAGAGAAGATTTCAGAAAATGAATCTTCGGTAGTAGGGTATTCTGGTGTGAAGAAGAGAGAATACTCACCAATTACACTCTAACAATTTCACTGATGACTTAGGTAAATTGACCGAGAACTAGGTTAAATTGATCGAGAACTCTGGCAAATTAACCGAGGACTCAATGAAATTGACTGAGAACTCATGCAACTGCAAATTTTTCAGATTAGAGTTTATGAAAATTTATTCAAATATACTTACAATGCATGGTTTTTTTAAGGGAGGTACCATTTTTGTCTTTTGTTAATAAATGAAAAATGAAGAAAAAAATTATAATGGTTTGTGGTAGCAACTGTATTCTCATTCGAAAAAAGATACAAACTTTATAAATGGAAAAGATAAAATTTTAGGAAGAAATTGGAAGAAGAAAAGATTTCAGAAAAAAGAGTTTTGGTAGAAGGGTATTCTCGTATGCAGAAGAGAGAAGATTTCATAAAATGGGTTTTTGGTAAAAGGGTATTGGGGTATGAAGGTGATAGAAGATTCTATAAAATGAATTTTTAATAGTAGGGTATTCTAGTGTGAAGAGGAGAATATTCACTGATTATACTCCAGCAATTTCATTGATAACAGGCAAATTGATCAAGAACTAGGTTAAATTGACCGAGAACTCTGGCAAATTAACCGAGGACTCGATGAAATTGATCGAGAACTCTCGCAAGTGCAAATTTTTTCGATTTAGAGTTTAAGATAATTTGATCAAATATACTTATAATGCATAGGATTTTATTTTATTTTTTATTTTATTTTTTTATGGAGGTGCCATTTTTGTCTTTTGTTGACAAAAGAAAATGAAGAAAAAGATGTAATGGTTTGTGGTCGCAACTGTATTCTCATCTAAAAAAAGATGCAAACTTCATGAAGAAATTGGAAGAAGAAGAGATTTCAGAAAAATAAAAGATTTCAAATAAAGAGTTTTGGTAGAAGAGTATTCTCATATGAAAAATAGAAAAGATTTCATAAAATGAATTTTTGGTAGAAGGACATTATAATATGAAAAAGAGAAGATTCTAGAAAATAAATTTTCAATAGTAGGGTATTTTGGTGTAACATGGAGAGAATATTCTAAAAAATGAATTTTTGGTAGGAGGGTACTTTGGCATGAAGAGGAGTAGAGAAAAGATTTAAGAAAATGAGTTTGTATTCCAGGTGTATTCTCGCCCGGAAAAAATGTAATAATTTAGCTTGGGTGGCTCAAAAACTCTGAGGGTTAAAAAGTGAGATTTACGGTGGGAAAAATCACTGGTTAGAGACTCAGATTGGCCACGCTGCGTGAATTTGGAGGTTTCTAGCCATCAGCTTACATTATCACCCCTTTGTTATTCGCCTGAGTATTGGATCAGGTTGATGTTTGAGATGAACGGTGAGCAGAGGGACCTCATCTTATGGACGGAGTAGATGGTCATATGCAACAGGAGTGGTGTAGCTGCTGGCTTCAACATAGGATTACGGCCCAGTCAACTAACTTGCCCAACTACCCAGCTACCTTTGTCATCAAATGACCAAATTACCCATTTCCGCAGATATAACATCATGCCCGGGACAGGTAATTCAAGAAGTTCGAGAATACAGAGGGGTATAAAAGAGAAACGGTTCTTCAAATCATTCCCGCCCAATCACTCGCCCCTGTTTCCTTTTCTTCTGTATTGAGAGAGAGAGAGAGAGAGAGAGAGAGAGAGAGAGAGAAGAAGAAGAAGAAGAAGAAGAAGAAGAAGAAGAATTTTCTTGGAATTTGGGGAAATGGAAATTTCCAGTTCGTCGTTGGAAACAGTCGATCAACCGTCCGGAACAGAGCTTGAGACACTCATGAAAGCAATCCAAGATATTCCAAACGAAGCCTTTGATCAGGCGCTGAACATCTTCTTGGCTCTGAAGGACATCAAGTTCAATCAACCAGTTCTACAGCTGCAGAAGGATGTTTATGTTTCCTTTCCTGAGAATTCTCTTGACCCAGTTTTATTTCAGATTAGTAAAGATGCCTTCGTTTTAGTCAGAGAACTGGTTAGCTTTTCTTTCCTTCTTTCTTTTTATTTAAAGGTTTTTTCAGTTATTCTAGGGTTTCTCGAATTTCAATTTAATTTCCATTTCGAATTTTCTTTCTTTCTTTCTTTTTATGAAAAAAAAAGTTGGTGTTTTATGAATTTAAGTATTGATGATTGATTACAGGTTCTGTTTGCATTGATAGAGTTGTGAATGTTGATCATTGGTTTCAACTGGAATTCGAATTGGAGCTTTGATTTTTTTTCCACCCCTTTTAAAGAAAGATCCAAAACCATGATTTCTTCTTTAAAAGGGACTGTTTGGAAACCTGAAAATTTGCAGAATGAACAATTCCTTAATCATGTCATTCGTAAGTTGAATAAGCATTTGATTTGAATTTCCACTCCTATCCATCTACCAGATCATATGATTTTAGATTGTTGCTTCCCACTCTGTTTATCAGCAAATCAGGTGACCAAGAGTGGGGCATTCACATAGGCTTCAGACGTGTTTGAATGCCGGCCTAATTGCAGGTTGGATAGATACTTAATTGAAATTAACAGAAAAGAATTGGCTTAGCTTGTTATTTAGTGCTTCAATTTCTTCCCTAATTGTGATTGCAGATTGCGTGGAAAGAACAGTCCGTCCAACCCTTTTCTTTCTTTCTTTCTTTCTTTTTTTTTTTCTTTTTTTTTTTTTTTTAGTTCTGATGATTTGGGCAGAATTCTATGTCTTTTGGTTCTGATTTTGTTGACTGATTTTATATGTAATTTGGATCCAGGTCAATGAGCAGCTTGAAAAGATTTGTTACTCGCCTAGGTCCGAGCTGAAAATGGCAATCAAAGTTCTTGGAATGCTCTTCCAGGAGGCACCCTCCATCAGCGTCCTCTTCGGGGAGGACCCACGGCAGATTCATCAATTACTATCACAGCTTCTGGTGTCGTACGACAGTCTCCAACCAGATGAACAAGAATACGTTGTGCCAATGATCTTGAACATCTCTATTCACAGCAACACAAGCAATAAGATGGTGGGTAAGAGCCCTGATGCTATTGCTTTGCTCATCAAGGCCTTGGGGACTGGAAGCACTGATAGTAGGAGACATGCAGCCAAAGCCGTTCTCAATTCCAACAAGGCGATGCTCATTGAATCAGGTGTTATGGAGGCCCTTGTTAAAAATGGAGTAGTGCAGGTAATTCTCAACATGATCAGTGAAGAAAAGCTTGCGGAAGAGATGTTGGGGTTGCTTGAGATGCTGTCAGCTAATCAGGAAGCCCTCCATGAGATAAATAGAGCTGTGCCTTTGTTGCTGGAGAAAATCAAGTGTAGAAGAACTCATTGAGTCATGAGATGTTGAAGACCATGGCCCACAACATGATTGAATTCTCACCCTTGTGTTTTCCAGCATATGCACAATGATCTGATTTGATGCAGTATACTTTCGAACAGAGAGCAACATATTCAATCCCCCCAGCCCACCACTCAGTTACCCTCCTGTATCAGGTTCGGATAAGCCAAGAGTCTTTATTCATCATGAATGCAGCTATACATGCTTTTGTTCTTACATCAGATTCTACTACCATTAAGGTTTAGCCTTTTTACGACACACCACGACATTGTTTGAATATCCATATTTTTCATTGAACAATTCCTGCTATGGGGCTGTTTTGATTTTTTTTGGCTAGTCTAGTTTTAGAGGGCTTCTGGTAAGAAATCAGAGGTGGGGACTTTGTACATGTGGCATGACGCAGGGGTGGGCATGATGAGGTCGATCACCATCTTCCTCAAGGGGAAAACTACTCCGAATCCACAAGGGAAAATAAAAATAATAGAACTAAATTCTAGAAAATTCAAAATTTCGTTGATTGATAATAAAAACAAATTTACAACCCTTTAAATAGTGATACCAAACATTGGAAGAAGTTTCATAATCAAACTCCAACTCAAACTCCCTAGAAGTTGTAACTTACTATAAATAGTAAATTTACCATGTTCTATTTGGCTTAACACGTTATTCTCCTAATTTTGCTGAGCATTTTTCAGGTTAGACACAACTCCTAAAGATCAAAGTTTGAAGAGTTATAATCGAACTAAAACTTACTATAAATAGTAAAAACATAAATAAAACGGATTTTCGACCGTCGATTTGATGGAATCTTGCAAATTCAGCTTGTGCAACCTAGAAAAGCCAACTTGGTTGGCTAAAGTGGCTTCTCCTACGCCAAAATCATATATGGTACATCGAGTAACTCATTTCGGTTTGCAATATATTATTTTGGGGTACGACGAGCTACTTTAGCCCCCCAACCCGGCTATGCCGGTTTGTGCAAGCCAGATTTGTGAAATACCATCATATCAACGGTTGTTTCCCTATTTTAATTCCATTTTTATTATAAATAGTTAGTTTTAGTTTGATTATAACTCTTCATCCATTGGCTTTATGAGTTGTGCCCATGTGAAAAGTGCTTAGAACAATTAGGAGAACAGTGTGGTGAAGCCAAATAGGATACTATTTTTGGATGGAAACCTTGCGCACTAGTGGACATCATGACCGACTATAAATAGTAAACTAAATAGTAAGTTTACTATTTATATTAAGTTGTGAATTCTAGGAGTTTTAGTTGCAGTTTGATTATGGAATTTCTCTCATTGCTTAGTATCCCTATTTAAAAGGTCGTGAACTCGGTTATTTCATTCATCAATTAAATTATGAATTTTATAGAATGTTTTTCTATTTTTCTTGTTTTTTTCCTTGTGGATTCGAGAAGTCTCTGTGAGGAGTCCAAAGAAGCTCCATGGGTTCGGAGTAGTTATCCTTGAAGAAGACGGTGATCAACCTCATCACGTTCATCCTTGCATCACTCCACTATTTGGATGGTTCTGCTTTGAGGCACATTATGTATGGAGAAATGATCCAGTAGTGCCTCTAGAACCATACGCTTACTAATCCTGCGCATCATTTCCCATTACTGCATCACATGTTTGGATCAAGTGGGTTCCAGACATGGAGACTGAAGTTGGGATATGATAGTTATTAGGACTGCTCGTAGTAAGCTATGATAGTTATTAGGACTGCTCGTAGTAAGCTATGTACCTGAGCTTTATACACAGTGCATCGTCTGTTCAGAAACACGTTGCCTAATTTTCAGTCCCGAACTGAAAAATATGTTTGCCATACTCCAGTTGAAGGTTCTGGATCTTCTGACATAGTGGACTATTGCTAGCATATAGGTGACACTCTCCACCGTATGTTGCATCCACCTCTAAATCCAAGCAGCTAGCGCAAATAAGGGACCCACTTAGATGGATTATGACCCACCTAAAATTTACACGGACAGCATGATCTTAGCTTGTTGATTGGTGGAGGCCCAAGTCAACAAAGAAATATCCATCAATTAATGTTCAGGATTGTCTAATCAATCTGTTAATGAGCAAATGGCTAATTTAAGTTTGGCTCACTTAGAAACAGCAGAATTTCGTACTACTGATCCCAAAAAAAATAAAAAATAAAAAATAAAATAAAATAAATAAATCAAAGTATGAAGTCGGAATGCTAATGATCATGGATTAGGAAAGCTCAGAAGAAAAAGTGTCTAGAAGTCCAAGAACCTTTAGTACCCCGTCCACGCCATTTTATCTGGACACGCTGACAGGATAGTATTGGAATTCATCATTTCCCGTTTCGATTAATGATGCAGAAAACCACCTTGGAAGGAGCCTCTTAATTCCAAAATCCATCTTGACCACTGCTTTGAGTCCCACTGTGACGTAGGACAAAGTGAAGGACTTGACTCCCGGATGACCCAGATTGAAAGAAATCGGGCTAGCAAGTTCAATCCAAGGGTCTAGAACTCTATTGCTTTTGACGGCCATAACTTTGTAACCTGTTACCTGTTTTGCATATATAATGTTGTTTGAAAGCTATTAACGAGCTCTAGGTGATGGCCAATGCTAAAGGCAATTGGCCCGTGAACAATTTTCAAAAAATGGTTGTTTTAAAGGTTAATTTTAAATTTTAAGTTCAAACTTGCTGCTTTTCCTAAGTTATGGGTTTTACTATGTTTAAGGTATTGTAGGTTTCGGAAAGTCTTGAAAAAGCTTAAAATCCTTATTTGTGTCATGAAATGAGGTTTGAGTTACTTTTATAAGTCATATTTATTATTTTTACTAAGTTTTCTATTTTGAAAAAAGTTACTAATTTAAGAGTTTATGGCTTATATAAAGTCATATGAAAGAACTTTCTAAACAGACTTTTCAACGATAATATCAAATTTATTTCTTATTTTCGGAGATTTCTCTTTCCTTGCTGATTAAAAGTATATTTTGATCAGAAGAAGATAGTGATCCGTTCTCTTTTATCCATGTATCCACTATGTTACACTACAAATGGATATGCCCCAAAAATCTCCCATATTAGAACTCGGTAAACTGATATATGTGTTCTCGGTGAGCTCAACTCACTAACAACTTAGCAAGACTCGCCAAGTTAGCTTGCCGATACTCCACACATAGCTCGTAAGATTCAAACTCCTCATGGCCTCACCAATGAAAACCAAAGGTCCTACCAACACACCAAACACTTCATTTGCATATATATGCATGTCAATTTATATATATATATTCATTAGTAATATTAAATATCCATTATTGCTCAAATATCTTATTAGTTTAATTATTGAATTTCAAGCCAAGCTTACCCAACTTGGCTAAACATCGAGGTGAGCCGGGTTTTCTATTTTTTAAACTATGGTATGAACCTTAGGTGGTGCAACAAGTGGCTATAACACCTAAACTCTGTAGGGCACTCTGAATTTTGTGTGTAATATCCACTCCATCCATCAAGTGCCACCAATGGTATTAGGGTTTTGAAGACAAAAATCAGCTTGTTCCACAAAACAAGTAGGCCATGTTGGTAATGAGGTAGATGGTAACCCCTAGTGGGACCACCTGCCCCTACACATGGCAGGAAGAAAATTAAGGTTACCCTTGTATAATGGAAATTAAATGAGTTATCATTATCATTTCAAGGTATTTGTTTAAATAAGAATTACAGCTTAAAAATTGAGAAAACTTGTTTGATTTTTTAATTTCTTATGTAATAAAAATTAAATGAGTCATCGTTATCATTTCAAGGTATTGTTTAAATAAAAATTATGACTTGTAAATTGAGAATCAAAGGAATTAATAAAAGAATCATGTAAAGAGAATTATAATCATTACATTTTTACAATATAAAAATATCATTTTCTCATGTGATTTCTAGGTAAAGCTACCATTATTATTGTGATTTTTAAATGAAACAAATAATGATAGAAAACTCATCATTACAGTCAAACATAGATGATGTCACCACACAATCACTAGAGTAAGTAATAATTGCCCACTTCCAGCCATTTACTATTGTGATTGGAAAACTAAATACCTCTTAAACACTCACGTGCTCGAGACTAGAGCTGCACAAATGCATCTCTACCTCGGGCACTGTGCCCCTCCCTTGAAAAAAGCATGCCTCCATGGGCCTCTCACCTCGTTGAGTCACCTAATCGTGCCCTGACTAGAGGATTGAGTACTTCCATAACGGACTATGCGCTTGTGCCCCCTCTAATGTATTGCCAGCCAGTCGTTGTTATACTAAGAGGGGAGAAAGAACAAAGAAATTGGACATGTAATGTGGTGCACATCCCTTGCATTTGACTAGGATCGTGTCATCAGCATTCCATCCTCACCATCAGATTAGAGAGGTGAATTCGCTCGTCTTCTTGCATGTGGTTGATTTAATTAGGCGACTGAGTTCTATGTTTTGACTCCCTAACTCGGGAAAACGCTTCAGTAGCCAAAACACTACTGAAGTTACGTGGTGAAATTCAATTCGTTGATTGCTATGAGCGTGTTCCCTCACAATTAATGCTCTTTTCTCCTGAGTTCCGTTTGACGTTTCTCTCCTTTTGCCGGTGCATCTCTCTCCGTTTGTCGGTGCATGAACTGGACCAAATGAGGGGTAAAAGTTATTTTCAACTCATTTCTTTTCTTCGACCCACTCCCCCAAATGAAGTGACATCACCACTTTCTAATGGCGCCACCATAATGTATGTATTGTATCCACACCGTCCATCCATTTCATGAGGGCATAATGCAAAGAGTGAGAATGATCCAAATTTCAAGTGCACCCCACCAAGAAAACAATAGAAATTGAATGCCTGCCATTAAAACCTCTTTGGGCTGCAGAAGCTTTCAATCAAGCTAATATGTATGCTTTACCTTATTCCTTGTCTTTTTTAACTTACAAAAAGGTTGGATCTCAAATAAACATCATGGTCGCCCCCGGAAGGTATCAACGGTAGCCATCACCTCCTATTGTTTTCAGTGGTGGGGTCCACTTAAACTTTGGATCTACCTAATTCTTTTGCTCACTCACTAAAATGATCTCTCCAAATACTTGGATGGTGTGGATACAACACACACATTATGGTGGGCACAAAGAACACAGTGACGTGACATCGGTAGCAAGACTAAGTTACCGTCTGGTTTAGTAGCCAACCGGTGTCCCAACGTAATTTAATTTAAAGAATTACAAGTCCCATCCTCTGCAAATTACAAAAATGTGGTCACATGAGTATTAGAAGTAAAAACATGTCTAAGTGGCACCCACCGGAATGTTTTTGATAAGTCTATCCTTGCCATCAGTTTTTCTAGATTATGTTATAACATGAACCAAGCAATGATGTTGATCCAAAATTTTAGTAGGCCACACGATACGAAAAGGTGAGGATTAGACTTCCACCATTGAAATATTCAAGTGGCCGCAAAAGTTTTAGATTATGTTAATGTTTTTATAATTTCAATTCATCCTGGTAGGAATGGCCTCATGAGCCATATGAATGACATATATACATCACGGTGGACTTAAGAAATTTTCAACCACAGGAATTCCCCCACTTACTGTTTCCAAGCCATACGTCCACATGAGTTTTAGATCTGTCTCATTTTTTAACCTACATTATCAAATGATACAGGAGAAATGATGGACTGAGCGAATTTATCACAAATATCATTATGTGGCCCACCTAGCTTGCCGTCGAAGGAAGTTCATGCGGATGGCTTTAGCTGCAAATGGAAACGGATTGGAAACGTAAGCGGGTTGGCTTCTGAAACAGATGGATGTTACATCACCAAGTTCTTTGGGCCCACCATGATGTATGTGTTGTATCCACACCATCTATCCATTTGGAGAGATCATTTTAGGGAGTAAGCAAAAAGAATTAGGCAGATCCACCTCACCACAGGAAAACAGTGGGAGGTGATGGCCACCGATGAAACCTTCTTAGAGCCGACCATGATGTTTATTTGAGATCCAACCTTTTTATAAGTTAAAAAACACATGAAATAAGGTAAAGCATAAATATTAACTTGATCCAAAGCTTCTGTGGCCCAGAGAGGTTTTAATGGTAGGAGTTCAATCTCCATTGTTTTCTACAGTGGGGTGCACTTGAAATTTGAATCTTTCTCTATCTTTAGATTATACCCTAAAAGATTGTGTGGATACAGTACATGTATTTTGGTGGCGCTCATGGAAACGGGTGACGTAACTTCAGCATGAGAGCGAAGAAGAAAAATGACTGGAAAATAAAGTTTACCATTGCGTGGTCGAGTGCATGCACTGGCAAATGGAGAGAGTCGGCTAACGGAACTCCCAAGTAAAGAGTATTAAATATAAGAGAATATGCTACTAATACTCAACCAATTGTTTTTCGCCATGTCACTTCAGTAGCCAAAATGCTACTTAAGTGTTCAGTATCCAATCCACTCTCAACTCATTTTTTAATCATATTGCTCAGTCCACGATGATAATAATAATAATAGAATATAAAAATGTCACACTGTTGTGGTTCTAGAGTTATGATTGACATGATTCCGATGAGAGAAAACAACAAAATGGGTTGTCGATGTAGGTTTTCATCGCTCTATACAAAATTTTGTACCATATGCTAATATTTAGCTGATGCTATATTCTATTTTTTGTGGCATGCAAGTATCAATGTAACACGTGAGCATTACATTAAGCCTGTAGCAATGTTACATTAGTACATTTCAAATCCGTTGAGATTTGTTATGATAGGTGTGTAAACACTCCACCCAAAATAAGAGATACTACTTTGCAGGATTCAGATGGACCTCTACCGATCTATGGAAAGGATTGCAAAACTATAAGTAATATAAACGGAGAGCATCCTTAACCTCCAAACCCAACTCCATGAAAGGAATTGCAAAAATGGTCCATGGGTAATATGATTCCCGCGGTCAGTTGGGCCCACAAGGAGCTGCTATGTGTCAGTCAAATATGGACAGTGTGACGAGAAAATTACCACTGTGAATCCCACCTTTTATCCAGCGTCTTTTATGAAGGATCCAAAATTTACCTTTCCAAATTAGACCTTGTATGCCCAAATTAGACCTTGTATGCCTGTAAAGCTACGGTTATAATCCGTAGCTATAGGTCTCCAGAACTAAAGGGCATTTTTGTCCTCAAATGCTCTGTCCTGTAAGGCCTAAGTTGGGAAGGTAAGTTTTGAATCTTCATGAAAGATGCTGAATAAAAGGTGGGGTTTACAATAATAATTTTCTCAAGTGTGATCAATGTCAAAAGTGAACCAAGTGTCACCGTGACAGCTCCTATAACTTGAGAGATGCCTTGGGGAGTGAGAGATGCCATGTAGGGGATCGGTGGGAATCCGAATCCGATTCCCACCGGTGTGGCCTATAAAATCAGCTCAATTCCTTTCATTTAGAGAGGATTTATGGAGTAAGAGAGGGTTTTTAGGCCCCGGAAAACAGATTTCTATCTCTAGGGTGATCAGGGTGGCTCCTTTAGTGCAATATAGGACTTTGGTAAGGGTCCAAAAGTGAAAAAAGAAAGGAAAAAAAGGAGAGACAAGTTTGTCGAAAGCCTTGAATATGGTTAGACTTGGGGATGCCCGGCCGTCACTTTTGCTAAAAGAGTGTCCAGTTCCCTTATTTTCTTCTCACATCTCGTCTAAGCCAGCATTTGCATACCGCACATTCCTTTACTTCTCTTTATTGTTTTCTATTTTTTGTTTTCTTTTCTGCCTGCTCTAGCCAGTTAATGACGTTGAGTGCACCATCTCCACAGTCTGACCCTATATATATATATATATATATATATATAGTGTGTGTGTGTGTGCGCGCGCGCACGCGCGCGTGTGTGTAACTTTGTTCATTTCAAGAAAAAATGCCAAAATCTTGTAAAGTGATTTCATGATTGTGTGAGTAGAAAAGAGTGTCTAACCCCTTTCTTTCCTATCACCAAATCTCATAATAGTTACTCGAGTCTAGAGATTCCTCAACTCATAAGTAATTGTACAATATTTAGTTGATTGTATATTCTAAGTTTCATTTGACTAGTGGCGACTTCAAGTAAAACCTAATATCATACTTGAGTCAACATCATACCCTCTCTAGATACTCAACAAAAAACTGAATGGTGAGGGGTAAACACGCCGCCTGGCAAGAGCATTCATAGATTTGGTGACTCCACTGGGGACTTCCACCAGCCACTAGCCGAGGCCAAACTCAAAACACAAATTTTTTTTTCTTTTTTTTTTTGAAATTTTTGTATTTTTAGTCCATTTACTTTCCAATTATTTACTTTCCCAATCATTTACTTTCCATTCCAATGATCTACTGGTCGTACAATTTACTTTCTGGCCATTTACATTCATGTATTTTACTTTCCAAACTCTCTCTCTCTCTCTCTCTCTCTCTCTCTCTCTCTCTTATCGGGAGCCACTGCACCACTAGCGTTCATCAAATGAGGAGCACCCCACCATGTAGGAACACATTTCAGCCCATATGGGATTCCTCTATGATCTTATCATTCAGAAATCCCCCTGAAAAGCACTACCCAAGCACGTATCCAATGACCGATTTATCCGATTCAAAAAGTGTATCACTCACGGAACCTACTTGAAGTTGAGAAGCCGTAAATTGCATATTCCACCTGTACACTCTCGGAGCATTAATAAAAGAAGAAAATAAGCAAAAGAAAAAGAAAGTAGAAAAGGAGAGGGCAAAGAACTCGTAAAGCTAAAGTACCCACTGCCACCATTGGGCCCAAGATTCATTTGCGGGTCCATCGCCCGCCAGGGTCCATATCCCCCATTGCTATGGTTTCATCCTCACCTAGTCTCAAGCAACCATGACAGCCCACAACGACCTACCCACACTCCCATCTCCTCCCAGTTCACCTAGGCTTCTAGTGAAAGAATCGCATCTCCTTCCTCCATGACCAAAATAGCCCTCAGCCTGAATAGGTTAGAGGAGTTGATGACCCACTTTCTCTAGGGCGAGGACACCCCCTTAGTCCAAAGTGCAGTGGTATAACCACCATTGCCCCAGTAAGCTAACTAGTCCAGTCTTCAATTCTAGCATTACTTTCATTCAACTAGTCAATTCCAGTCAACTCCCCTTAATGGGACTTAAACTCAATTCCAATATCCTTCCACAACGGGGAGTCAAATTTCAGCATATTCTCCCTCTAATGGGAGCCTATCTCAACAAAATTCCTCTAATCCATCCCATTTGAATCTAAGCAACTCCATGAGCAATTCTAGGAGCAACTCTGTGCCATGGAGAATGAGCTACAAAAGTAGCATGGTGTGAAATTCTCATCCACCAAGTTTAGGGACCTTCGTCTCTTTCTCAATGCACGGGTGCTTTAAAATTTTGAGGTATCCAAATTCAAATTAGATGACGATATCGGGTGCCCCACAACCCATCTCAAAGCATTATGTGGAGAACTTGATGCCGTGCCAAGTGGATGACAGAGCGCTAATTAAACTACAATTGAATAAAGACTTAGGAACATCTTTCCCAAGCATTTGTCGATCATTTTGCGTATAATCTTAACATGACACTTAGGACGGTAGATCTCGCATCCTAAGATAGAGAAGTGACAAGTCATTGTCGACTTACATGGGATGGTGGTGGGCTATGGCTGCTGGAATGAAGAAACCCATTGACGATGATGAATAAATCTTTTGAAATCAGGTGCCTTTAATCAAGGCAACCAGGGAATTTTCAATAGGACCAACATACTGCTTGATACTATTAAATAACTCCCCAAAATCCTGATTTGCTCGCTAGATACTTTTAAGAATCTTCGATCCTATCGAAGGTCTGCTTAATCCTATCAACAGGCCGTTAATGCCACTCAATCCTATAGAAGGTCTTGTCGACAGTTTGTGCAACTTATACATAAGTGCACGATTTTGTTTCTAATTATGGATCTGGGTTATATAATACGGGTGTAATATGGGATTATGGTAATACGAAGGATTGGAAGCTTGTTCTATAGAAAGCTAGGGTTTAGAAAATAGGAATTTAGGGTTTTCTACTCTAGGATTTAAATGTAAGTTGATTCCATCTCTTGTAATTTTATTTTCATAGTGGATTGCTTGTCACTTTGTGCCGTGATTTTTTCCCATCAGGGTTTTTTCAAGTAAATCGTTGTGTTTTCTATGCGTGCTTGAATTTTCTATCTCTATGCTCATTTGATTCACATTTAGGTCACATTAGGGTGATATTTCCACACCCAACAAGATCTCAATGATCATCCATTTGGCAAATCCAAATATATTTGGATACCTGATCTCCTACCCATATGCCAACTTCATGCAACTCATTCGTGCTAAGGAACAAGCAAATGCCATAATATGGCCTGGGACGATCTCCCCTTGTCCTCGTTAGGCTACCTAGTTGCTCCATGAAAGTCCAAATTTAAAAGAAAGCCTACTATGTATGGGACCAGGAATGAAAATGCCCAATCTCATTGCCTTTACGCAAGGAACAACGTTCACTCCCCAATAAGACAAGAGAAACAACAATAGAGATGGAACCCCGAATACCCTAATTAGAATCGAGAGATGGGGATGGCTTAGGAGCCTAGGTGGTTCACACCATTAGACCAATCTTACAATGAGGTACTAACTAGAGACAACTTCATACCCTACTACAACCTAAGCTCCCGCCAAATCATCTGTTGTGAAGTTACAACAATAATGAGTGTTGGGCATTTCATTAGTCTAGGGGTCACACTATGGACCATTGTTATACTTGGAAGCACATGGTCTAAAATTTGATTGATTAAAAGAAAATATCGATTGTGACCCCGAACATTGTTACCAACAACATACTCTGAAATCCCCTACCACAACACCAAACAGATCCTAGCACATCAGACAACTCTACCATTAATTTGATATTGGGCAAGCTTCCTCACCCCACTCCTCCAGTCCAATCCGCCTACCAATCCAATCTGACACTTGTATCACTTACTTTTCCTTGGGCAACACCCTCTAATGCAGTTCCCCCTCCAATCCCGATCCTCCAAGGGAGGGCCCTGTGCCGACATATTCCCAGGTTCCCAATCCCAGCTAGGTGTGGTCCAACTAACCTCTAGTCATCTAAGGGAGGACCCCTGAGCCAACATACTCCTAGTCTCTCACTCCCAATCAAGTGTGGTCTAGCCAGCCTCTAGTCCTCCAAGGGAGGCCCCAAGATCCAACTTACTCCCAAGCTCTCAGTTCCAATCAAGCATGATCCAACCAACCTCTGTCCTCTACATGAAGATCCTTGAGCTGATTATAGACGTTGAAGGAGTAGATTCCACGATGGTATAGGAGATCTACTCTCTTT
The DNA here is from genome assembly GCA_037074715.1 of Magnolia kwangsiensis. NCBI lineage: Eukaryota > Viridiplantae > Streptophyta > Magnoliopsida > Magnoliales > Magnoliaceae > Magnolia > Magnolia kwangsiensis. The sequence goes on along the minus strand of CM073574.1, from coordinate 150,780,475 downwards.
TTTTCACTGGTTTCGTCGATCGAGGGCTTTTGTGATGGGGTAAAAGATATGATATTTAACTAAATTCACCACTAACTAATTATTATGGTTCTACAATCCGTAAGAGCCCGTAAAAACATTTAAAATTAAGAATCTGAAGATCCTTAACCCTAAGATGACTCGTGAGTTTAGGTTCCAGATATTCCAAGTAAGGGACCGCGGTACAAAGAGGAAAGGTGTTAGACACCCACTCTATCCATTTAGATGTATGGTCTTTACTTTACAAGATCTAACTGATTCTGAAGAATAAGGTAGTTCTCGTATGCAAAAAGTGTAATGCGATGCAATGATACTAGTAATTGATTAATCCAAATTTCTGATGGACAGGATTTGACTATATCGGCAAGCCAAGCATATGTTCGAAATGATCAGGTGCAGGGTGCAAAGTATATATGTATGGGATGCTTGATGATGTGCTTGTGAATAAACGATAGCCAACCAGGTAAAGTTTCTAGTGGACCTGTAGCGATTATATCGGCAGGTCTTAGAGCATACGCTCGCCAATCAAATACGATTTGCTTATTTCCAATCATAGCATGTCTGAGATCAACATATTGAAGGATCAGCTATCAAGGACATTCGAAATGAAATATTTGTTAATTAAAAAAATATTTTCAGTAAAGACATACACATAGATAAGGAGATGAGCAGATTACAATTGTCTCAAGCTGATGTTTATCATCATTTTATTCAATAGGTGCTTGAGGAAGGTGGATGTTACTCTAGAAAAGATCCACACAAGCATGAACCCCTCCGACATGCTTGCGAATGTGTTTCCCCTTTAAGAAAGTTTTGATTATGTTCTCCTTCTTTGGGTTCAGTGAAAGGTTTTTTTTTTTAGGTTAGCTTGTTAGTACATACCCATGTCAGTACACACACTCCATGTTAGTCACCCCTGCTAGGCATCGATACCAAGACCTCAAGTGGTGAAAGGTTGATGAAGATGGATTGTACACAAAAAGTGATGGCATTGGTGAAGCTATGATAGAGGCAATTAGAGATGGTGATGGTAGCGTGAAGCTGTGGTTTATGATGATTAAAGTCATAATAGAGATTGTTGTGAGATATCTTCAATCTATATATGCAATAGGAGTTCGATCAATCAACCAGGGGTCAATTAATCGAGCGAACCTCGAATCACACAGATTTGTCTCTGGACAGGCTTGATCGATCGAACTGTTGGGTCGATTGATCAATAGAATTTTGAAAAAACCAATTAACTCTCTAGACAATTTTGTGCATATTCAATTGATCAAACATGCTGGCTCGATTAATCAAGGATTGCTCAATCGATGTCAATCGATCGATGCATATATCAACAGTGTGTGCGGTTCTACGTAAGTGTACAATTTGTTTCCTATTTCGATTGTAACGCTATATATATCAGGTGTAATTGGAATTAAGGTATATATTTTAATGCATCATTAAGGATTTTAGAGAAAAAAGAATGGGTCTTGGAGAGATTTGAAGGGGTTTTCATCAGTGTAAGTACATTTATCTCTTGTAAATCATATTTCAAAGTGGAATTGATGTCGCTTTGTGCTGTGATTTTTATTTTTTTATTATTTTTTTTTGCAAAATTTTTTTGCATAAAATTTGTATGTGTGTATGCTTTAATTGCGTTTGTATTTCGCGTGGTTAATTGAATTCGAATTTACTTCTATGCTATTCCAAATGGATTAAACACTTGGATCATAACATTATTTCATTCATAAGCCTCCGAAGTTCTATATTCACCTCTATTACCCTTGTGACGATAATTAGATCATATTCTTGATCAGTTGCCAGCCTCTGAAGAGCTAGAATTCGCCATTTTCCCAAATACCAAGAGATCTTCTTCTCTCTCAATCTAAAGAAAAGGAAAGAGGGGTGAGTGATTGAGCGGGAATGATTTGAAGAAGAACCATTTGTATCTCTTTCATGCCCCTTCCCTCTTTCATAACTTCTTCAATTAGCTATTTTGGGCCAAATAGTAATAGGATTTGGTGTTATGGGTAGTTTTGGGCCAAACAATAATAGGATTTGATGCAAAACGATGGCGCAAGTAACTGATAGCATGGTCGTTCTTGAGAAAGTATATCCCGAACCCGATGGAGTTCGGCAGGGCGATGCTCAGTGCCCCGTGATGCAGAGGATTTCAGTTGAAGAGTTTAGCCTCATCGACAACCAACTGCCTATCTCTGTGAGACCCGTGCCACCTCCACAGTGTGTCCAGCTCCTACAGTCTTCGTCCCCCACTGATCCGATTACTGTAAGCATCCACTCATCCCTTCACCTCCCTCCCAACCCCCCCTTCTCCTTGGATTTGCGTGTAGGTTACTCTGCGCCTATGGCCCACATGGGGTATGGAATGCCCAGGTCCAAATATGCTGGGTGCTTCCTTTCTTTTATGGCTGAAGCTGATGACGTTTGAGGTTCCTCCTCCCCATCACCTCCCACTCCTTCCATCAGCTCGTTTTCGCTCAGGCCTCCTGACTCCTAGGCCCCCTACTCAATTGTTCCATCCTCGAAAGGCCATGGCCTTGAGGTGGATCTTTCTCCGTATTTTCTCCCTGTCGAGTCTAATCAGAGGGTTAACCCCCCCCCCCCCCCCCCCCCCCCCTAGAGCCAGTGAACCCTTTGACCCAATCGTAGGATTGCCCATCTACAAGGATCCGAGGCAACCAGCCTCAAGTATCCGATCTCTCTAGGCAAAGCATGGAACCAGCTCAGGTCCTCCCCCCTCCCCGACAGGGACCATTCACAGACTGAGAACTGTTTCCAAAGTTTGAGCTAGAAAACGGTCTAAGTTTCGCCCATTCAGCCTCTCCATCAGGGGTGATTGGGTTTCTAGATAGACCAAGAAACCTACAAGAAAGGGCCGAAACTAGTCAGGTATCCCATGACAGACAAAATCTTAGTGTGGAATGTCCGCGACGTAGGCAATCCCCCCACTATCAGGTCCCTCAAGCGCCTGATCACCACACATAAACCGTAGGTGGTGGCCATTCTGGAACCCATGATTAGGGATGCTAGAAGAGTGACTGTTAGTCTAAAGTTGGGTTTACATTCTTCTTGCTCCAATGTTGAAGAAAGAGGCAAAATCTAGATCTTTTTTAATAACTTGCCATAGTTTTAAGTTCACTTTAAATCTAGTTAGCTTATTTCCTTTTCAGCTACTCTTCTTCAGTTTCAATCTTAGGTGAATTTTTCAATTGTATACGCCAACTGCTACAGGTCCCAACGTAGGATCCTTTGGGAAGACATGGTTAACTTGTCCAGGCAGATGCAGGGCCCCTAGGGCATAGCTGGTGATTTTGATGCCACGATAGTGGCTTCCGAGAGGAGAAGCCAGAGTTGTCAGGTCCACGCCAGCTTAGCAGATTTCATCAAAGCAATTAACAGGGCAGGGTTGATTGACGGCGGTTACATTGGCAACAGCTTCACTTAGTGCAACAATCAATTCGGTGTGGGGAGAGTTTGGGCTAGGCAAGACAGGGTGCTTATAAACCCAGTTTGGAACAACACGTTCTATAATTTTCAAGTAGAACATTTCCCTCATACAAACTCTGACCACTCCCCTCTCCTGCTCTTATTTCCTAAGCAGTCTGAGGCAGTGGCTAAACCGTTCCGATTCCGGCACATGTGGCTCCTCCATGACACTTTTCAGTTGACTGTTAAGGCAGCCTGGGATTCAGTTTATGATCAGGACCCCATGCGCAATCTGCTGGTCAAGTTGTACAATGTCAAGAAAGGTCTGAAATCTTGGAACAAAGATTCTTTTAGCAACATTTTTATGCAAATTAAATCAGCTGAATAGAACGTTAATCAGCTGGAGGAGCAACTGCAACATCTCGCCTCCAGCGGGGAGACCGACATCAGGACCCACCAAGATCTCATGGATGAGAAAGCCAGGCTTTGTCATCTTGAGCTGCTTGAGGAGATCTTCTAGAAACAAAAAGGCCCGAAACAACTAGTTGATGGAAGGGGACAGGAACTCGAACTTCTTCCATACCTTGGCGGCAGCCAGACATAGGAGGTCTCTAATCAGGGTCATCACGTTGGAGTCGGGGCAGTTGGTAGAATCTCTGATCCAGATTAAAGCCAAAGCAGTGAAGTTCTTCCACAAGCTCTTCTCAGCAGATGCTCTGAACATCGGGGAAGATCTGTTGGTCGTCATCCCAAACCTGGTCTCCAGGGAAGACAATGAGTTCCTGATGGCCAAACCGTCTCTCCAAAAAGTCAAAGAAGTGGTCCTAACCCTCCTTGCGAATGGTGCGCCAGGCCCTGATGGCTACTCAAGGGCCTTTTTCTCAGGTTGTTGGGAGATAGTGGGGCAGGACCTCCATAAGGCTGATATTGTCCTGTTCCAAGGGAACCCGATTCCCAAGGCCTTCACGACCTCGTGGATTTGTCTTATCCCAAAAGGGGATTCCCCAAAGGCTTTTGTTGACTTCTGCCCTACTAGCCTGTGTAATTGTGTTTATAAAATCCTCGCTAAAATCATTGCTAGAAGACTAGCCAGTCTCCTTCCAACGCTGGTTTCCTTAGAGCAAGGGGCCTTCGTTCAAGACCGATCTATTTTAAAGCACATTGCACTTGCGCAAGAGCTGATGAGGGACATCAATAGGCGAGTTCGAGGCGAAAACTTAGTAGTCAAAATTGATCGACTTGGAAAAAGCGTATGACAGACTAGATTGGTTCTTCCTCAAGAACGTCTTATCCCGCTTCGGCTTCTCGACACCTTGTGTGCGGATGGTGGAAAGGTGCTAGAAGAATTATTAGTTTTCGGTCTTAATCAACGGCAAAGCTGGTGGTTTCTTCAAGTCTACTCATGGGGTGAGGCAAGGGGATCCCCTCTCCCCCAACCTATTCATATTGGCTACTGAGGTGCTCAACAGAGGATTCAAGGATCTCATGGACAGGGACAACTGTCTTGCTTTCCAGTCTGGTCAGCACTCCCCAAGAATCTCCCACCTTTTATATGCCGACGACACCTTATTGGTTGTAAACAGAGGCCTTAAATCAGTTTGTGTTATGAACCAATTCCTGGTTCAATTCCAACAGGTTTTCGGATTAAAAATCAACCTTCAAAAGAGCAGGTTTATGTGTCCGGCTTCCCTCTCCCCTTAAGGGTTGCCGCCATCCAAGAAGTATTGGGTATACAGAGTTCGCCTCTCAGAATAGTCTATCTCGATGTCCCAGTTACTGCAGGTATAAGAAATTCAGCAGATTTTCAGCCTCTTCTGGACAAGGTAGATAGCAGGGTAGATGATTAGAAGGTGAAGTGTTTATCTCAAGTAGGGAGAGCTACTCTAGTGAAGCACGTTCTCAGCAACATCCCTATGTACTCCCTTGCAACTGCGCCCATCCCATCAGCAGTTTTAAAGACGCTGGAGGGCCATTTTGCAAACTTCTCCTGGGGATGGGCTAACGGTAAGAGAAAACACCAATGGAGGAAATGGAAGGAGATTGCGTCCCCGATAGCTGAAGGTGGGCTGGGAATTAGAAGTTTAGTAGAGGTTATGAAAGCTCTTCAGCTCAAGATAGCCTGGACCGTGAAGTTTAAGGAAGGCAGGAGTCTCTGGAGTGGATTCATGTAGGCCAAGTATCATCAAGATCTAGCTAATGTGAGGCAGGGGCAGCGCCAAACTTCAGCCTCCTCGTTGTGGAAGTGGATCAGGGAATTGTTCCCTTTATTGGACTACTACACTCAGTGGGTCATTGGGAGGGGTGATCATAATGTTTGGACAGACAACTGGGTTGGTGTTGGTCCCTTCATCGACAAAGTGCAGCAGCCCATTCCAACTGAGCTAAGGGACCTGCGTATCAAAGATTGTCTGGGTCAAGTAAGGCCTTTCCCCCCTTCCTCGCTGTTCATGTTTTTGCCACAAGAGACCATTGACGCCATCTTCCACGGTAGTTACTGCACCTCAAATGGGTCAGACGCTCCATGCTGGCCATTGTTCACTCCCCAAGTGTAGGGTTGTGATGCAATAATAAACTCGGTAAGACCGAGGTCGAATCCTAAGGGACTGGAACTTGTACGTAATTTAAAACTAAGTAGAACTAGAACTAGACTAAGATGAAATCTAAATCAACTCAATTTAAGAAATAATGGTGAAAGTATTAATCTAAAATTAAGAGAATTCAGGGAAAGGAAACTAGGAATTCAGAGGATCCACTTGTAGAGATCAGAGAGATCTTATGCCTGCATCAAAAACTCAACTGGACTTAAAGTCCATCTTCATCCAATTGAAGGGTGTAACCATGAAAATTAATCAAACTTTCTTTGATATAGTTTTCACGAGATGAAAGGTATATGAATTAGAGTGGATTCCATCACTAAACCATGCCTATGAGACAAAGTAAACAACAGAATTAAACTAATTACCAACCAATCAAGAATGTATGAAGGTTAGAAAAGGTACCATCATCTGACTATGTCCAGGAGACGATGGTGAATAACAGGGCTTCCTGACATCATAAACATAAAAAGGAAAGGAACATGCTCAAAGCTATTGCAGACCCATTGTAATTTTAGTCACAACAGACCATTAAAAACTAAAAACATTCCCTTAATTAAAGTAAAATCATCACCAATTCAGTTTAAACAAAATCCATATCAAGAGTCACCCATCATGCTACAACCTTCACCTCTTGGCCCTAGCTAAGAGGATTTAGTCCACTAACATGATTAGGGTAAATCTAAAATAAATAAAAAGAAAAAGAAAAGAAAAAGAAAAATAGACAAATCTACTCTCCCTCTCTGCTCCACGTCGAGCCCAAGTCAAGATTGGATGCTCCTCACGTTTCCCTCTCTCTCCTTTATATAAGCAGCAAAGAGCAAGGTTGGTTGCTGGCGAAGGTTGACTAGAAGAGTGTTTCTACGTAACCTACTTACACAGCCAAGAAAACAGATGGTAAAATAACCACTTTCCTCACTTCTTTTCCAAAGAAACAACGTCCCTTGGGGACGTTTTTGGATGGTACACACAATGGACGGTTCAGATTGGTCGTACTATCACCGGTGATGGGCCACCACTGCCCGAAAAATTTGATTTTCTTGATACGTGCGTAATCCATATGCATCCTTGCTGTCGTGTTTGGTGGGCCTCACAATGATGTTTTCGGATAAATTCACCCTATTCATTGGATTCCTGGCGAAAAACCAGTCGGGAAGGGGTGGTTTTGGTCAAGTTTTGGTGCGGTCCACTGATGTTTTACTTCTGCCGTTCATCCTGTGTTTGAACGGTAATTTGCGTATCTGTATATGTCTAGGTCCGAAAATACACCTAGGCGAGCGTCATGGACACCCCATGGAAACAATGGATGGCTCGGATCATGTGTTTGAATGCTGGGTGGGGCCCACTAACAAAAAAATGGAGGGACAGCGTAAAGACGCTATCCATTTTTTATTTAATTTTTTTTACAGAAAATGCGGTCAAGGCTTGTTTGACCAGACTGCACGGCCTAGTGCAATTCGCGTGGGCATGCACTATATACACATCCACCCTCATGTGGGGTTCAATGTGACATTCGTCAAAAATCTATTCCGTCCATCAGATCTATCGTATCATTTTAACAGTTAGAACCAAAATTGAGGTATATCTAGCTTGCAGGTGGGCCCCAAATCAGTGAATTGTGGGCTGATTTGTCCATTGGATCACTTTTACAGAGATCTAAGAGTTGAAATTCGACGTGTACGGTTCATTTGTGGTCCTCAGGCCATGTATGAAGTTTCGAGTTAAACGGATAGTGGGAATCCTACGATCTTGCATTCTGGACTAATTTCGGGCCACTTGAACTTTAGTTTCTCGATTTTCTCAGATTTATGGCATGTAAATCTGTAGATCTTGGTCCCCTGGGGTCCATCCTTTGCCTTGGTAACGATTGAATGTTAATTCCATGCTTTTAGCATCCTTTTCGCTCCATGCTTATAAATCCACCTCGCAATATACACACGATTAAAACAAGCCATTAAATAGTATTATATTCATAAATCTAGGCAATAAATAGGGTCTGATATGCAATATTTGACCCTTAACACAACCCCCAACCAGCATCTTGCTAGTCTCGAGCAAAGTATGCGAAAAATAAGATGAGAACTATAGGGCAATTTCTATGAAACCAAGTGATATTTTGAAAATGATTCAGATACGAGAATTCTAAGATTCATGAATGTTGGGTATTACTTTCTCCTGGACTCAAGCGCATGGTAAACTTCATAATCAAGTTCAAAGTATTAATCCATCACAAAAAATTCTAAACATTGAGATCCATGAGTGTATAGTCTAATCTTGGCTTATCATCATTAAAATTCACTTCTCCATTTTAGGATATCCTTGGTAACCAATAAGAGAATTCATGATAACCAAAACTTGCATCACGGATCATCTTTTCATTCTTCTAGCTTTTGATTTTTCCATTAAAAGTAATACCGAGAAGGGGAATCAAATTCTCACCTATAGGGAGCAAACTTATGATGAAAACCATACACCCAACCTTTTTCACATATCATCCATGGGGAATTAAATTTACACCTATAGGGAGCAAACCTATGGTGAAGATTTTTCGCCCAACCCTTTCCAAAAGTATCTGTTTTTTTCTTTTTCTTTTTCTTCAGTTAATCATGACGGGCAAAATTCTCAGGCTAGTTCCTTACATGCTTAGTGATTACCAAGTTAACCCTTCAATATCAAACTGAAATTTTAATGTGAAAGCGAGATGTGACATATGGAATCATGACTAAATCAACGTTTACAACTTCTAATTCTGGATTAACAATTCAAACTTAACTATGAAATTTAACAGATACTGAATCCAAGAGTCATAAATTACCAACATCACTTATCTTGAAATTCTAAGTGCCTTAGATGGCCATTAAAATCACTTCGAATTCACAAGAAATTTCAGAAAAAATTTTAAAAATTTAAAAAAAAATTCATAATTTTTTCTCAAGACCAAGAAAATACTGATTAGGAAACCTAATCTCTCACCCCCAAACTAAAATCTACATTGTCCTCAATGTAAAAGATATGAGCATACAATGCACATGGGACAACGAAAGTAAATGAGAAGTGATGGGAAGATAGTACCTGGATAACGAATTAAGAGAGAGACTTTTCAAGAGATCGCGGCATGAAAGCTAATCAGCACGAGAGTGAAGACATGAAAGCAAACTATCCTAAAACAATGCAGGAAGTAAACTAACCTAATGACATAAAACCATCTATCTTAGAACATCATAAAGCAAACTACCCTAATCTTATGAAAGCAGAGAAAAACTACTCGATCATGCCCCAAGGTTCCTCTTCCAACCAATATCATGATAAGTTTCTCAGTAAGTTCCTCAACAGGATCATCCAAAAGTCCTTTTTATAATAGGCTTAGACGCCCTGGAGCATGACTTTCCAGAGAAATATATGTACCTCATAAGAATTTTTTTCGGTGAATTGCTTAAGGTATCCAGAGTATGTACGATTCACCTGTGACAAAAGAAGTTTCAACGTTAGTATTCCATGATAAATCAGAGACTACACATAAATAAAGTTCAGAGAACTTCTTAAAAAGTGATGTAGTCTTAACATATTCTGAAGTAACAGACTTCGGTTTAATTTTCAGCTCCTCCTCCCTTAATGGTAAACATTCAGGATCTGTGGAAGAAGGGACTTCAGAGTAAGGGTTCTCTCGATCAATGATGACTACCGAGATGTTGTCTTGCAAGGCATTCACTATGTCTCTTATCATGGGATCATTTGAATCTGCAAAGTGTACCAAGCAATCATCCAAAGAGTTGAAAAATTCAGTTGAGCGTGACTTATGTTCCACATTAGAGCTCGTGATGATCTGCCCAAGGAATCCATCGCCTTTAAAGGTAAACGAAGGTGTGCTCTCTTGCTCCAACTCTGCACAAATAAATTAAGGGTCAGTATATAAAGCATTGATATATGGATTCTGTTCATTGATACTACTCAGAAGAGACATTGAATTGTTAACATTCAACAGTTTAGGTAGTGACTTCAACTGGGTGGTTTCAAATTCTAGAGTCATATCGAGTAACTCGTCCATCTCCCGAATCATATTATCATTCAATTCAGGGGAGTGGTCCAAACATATTTCACAAGAGATAGAAGGGTCGGTTGTAAGGAGCTTATCCACTTTTAGATCAGACATGTCAGGTGAGTGGAGTAGCTCATTATGACTATTCTCTTCATGTACTTCTCGATCATTAACCTAGACCAAACTTGAGATTAATTTTAGGGGAATTGTGACTGCACATTCAGGATCGTCATCCCAATACTCATCATATTCTGGTTTAGTGTAGTGCACATTTTGGATGGAATCACTTTCCTCACATTCTATACCTAGAATGGGTTTAGGTTCACATAAACTAACCTCTTCTTCATCATTGGAATCTAATGTGTTCTGTGAGGGAAGTGTGTCATCATCATTATTATTAAAAGACACCCATGTCTCTTCCCCATTCTTTTGAACAGTCATCGAGATTGACTCTTCGAAAAATTAAACCACATGCTCATTAACGTAATTCAACTCTTCATTATAAATTTCAGAGTTTTTCAAAAAAGAGTGAGGATCACTTTCCTCACATTGTATTTCTGGATTGGGTTGGGGCTAAGACGAACTAGCCTCCATTAGCCTATCAAGGCATGATTCAAGCACTTCTACTAATTTCCTCATGCCAGTAATATAGTCTGTGTAACTCGAAGATAACTCCTCTTGGATCATTTCTAGTGGATATTCACAAGTGGCTGATCCACGGGGGTTATTACCGTGATGTTTTACTGACTCAACTTCAAAATATTTCTGTTTCCACTGATCAAAATCATACGAGTCATATGTCGAGAGTTGATACGCGTCATCATTCCAATAATCACGTACTGTTTTTTTAACTCGTGGAATGCAATTATTCTCACATAGATAATCACCAAAAGACTTCTTAATTGGTGGAGCATCACATTCCAATTAGTTCTTGAAGATATTTAAAAAAAAAATTTGAGGCATGGGATGTTTTTTATAAGCTATCTCAACATACGGACGTGCCCACTCATTCAGATACATGGTAAAACCTTAACTCTGAATCTAATCCTAAAGAAAATAAATGAAAAATTCTGACAGCAGTACATAAAGTAAGAGGAGAAGTTAGAAGGATGTTATCACATTAAAAGTTTCTATGTTAAGATCCTGCAAAACAAAATAAAAGAAATTAGTTTCTAAAGATAAAATCTAATATAAAGAAAAGAGGATATAAAGAAATTAGGACGAAGTTACCAATTAAGAAGATCTAACAAAATCCTACAAAGTAGGAAAGTAAGTTAGTTTCTAAAAATCAATTAAAACGAAAATCCTAAAACTAAAGTTAGTAAAAATCATAATCTTAATTTAATTTTAAAACCAATTAATTTTAAAAATACGTAACTGTCAGTCCCCAGCAATGGCGCCAAAAACTTATTCACTCTCCAAGTGCATGGTTGTGATGTAGTAATAAACTCGGAAAGACCAAGGTCGAATCCCAAGGGACTGGAACTTGTACGTAAATTGAAATTAAATAGAACTAAAACTAGACTAAGATGAAATCTAAATCAAATCAATTTAAGGAATAATGGTGAAAGTATTAATATAAAATTAAGAGAATTCAGGGAAAGAAAACTAGGGATTCAAAGGATCCACTTGTAGAGATCAGAGAGATCTTATGCCTGCATCAAAAACTCAACTGGACTTGGAGTTCATCTTCATCCAGTTGAAGGGTGTAACCATGAAAATTAACCGAACTTCCTTTGATATAGTTTTCACGAGATGAAAGGTATATGAATTAGAGTGGATTCCATCACCAAACCATGCCCAGGAGACAAACTAAACAACAGAATTAAACTAATTACCAACCAATCAAGAATGCATGAAGGTTAGAAAGGGTACCGTCATCTGACCATGCCCAAGAGACGATGGTGAACAATAGGGCTTCCTGACATCATAAACATAAAAAGAAAATGAACATGCTCAAAGCTATTGCAGACCCATTATAATTTTAGTCACAACAAACTATTAAAAACTAAAAATATTCTCTTAATTAAACTAAAATCATCACCAGTTCAGTTTAAACAAAAGGCATATCAAGAGTCTCCTATCATGCTACAAGCTTCACCTCTTAGCCCTAGCTAAGAGGATTTAGCCCACTAACATGATTAGGGTAAATCCAAAATAAACAAAAAGAAAAAGAAAAGAAAAAGAAAAACAGACAAATCTACTCTCCCTCTCTGCTCCACGTCGAGCCCAAGCCAAGATTGGATGCTCCTCATGTTGCCCTCTCTCCCCTTTATATAAGCAGCAAAGAGCAAGGTTGGTTGCTCGCGAAGGTCAGTTGGAAGAGTGTTTCTGCATAACCTACTTACGCAGCCAAGAAAATGGACGGTAAAACAACCACTTTCCTCACTTCTTTTCCAAAGAAACAATGTTCGTTGGGACGTTTTTGGATGGTAAACACAATGGACGGTTCAAATCGGTCGTACTATCACCGATGATGGGCCACCACTGCCCGAAAAATCCAGTTTTCTTCATACGTGCGTAATCCATACGCAGCCTTGCTGTCGTGTTCGGTGGGCCTCACAGTGATGTTTTTAAATAAATCCACCCCGTCCATTAGATTCCTAGTGAAAAATCAGTTGGGAAGGGATGGTTTTGGTCAAGTTTTAGTGTTGTCCACTGATGTTTTGCTTTCGCCGTCCATCCTGCGTTTGAACGGTAATCTGCCTATCTGTATATGTATGGGTCCAAAAATACACCTAGGCGAGCGTCATGGACTCTGTATGGAAACAATGGACGGCTCGGATCATGTGTTTGAATGGTGGGTGGGGTCCACTAATAAAAAATGGACGGACAACATAAAGACGTTGTACGTTTTTTTTTTTTTTTACAGAAAACGTGGTCAAGGCTTGTTTGGCTGAACTACACGGCCCGGTGCAATTCGCGTGGGTGTGCACTATATGCACGTTCACCCTCATGTGGGATCCATTGTGATGTTCGTGAGAAATCTGTTGTAAGACCCGTATCCTAGACCGTATCGTTCGGTAGACTTCCACGGTCTTCCCAATCGAATCCCAGCAACCTCGATCTTTAATCAGCGTTTGCGCGCGACCCTGATTCACACGCCGTTAACCCGAGTCAACTCAACCCGAGACTTGTACCAATGCGACCGCCCCGTCGCCGCGATTTCGACGCCGCGTATTATGCACCGAGGCAATACCCGGGCTAGGAGTTGTGGGCTCGCGTTCAGTTCAAGGAAAATACCGCGCGTTGCTAATCCCAAGAAAATCCATCACATCAATCACATCATTTGTCACAAGTACACCCATCCCTAAGTACAACTACCCATTCCCAAAAGTCAACTTTTCCATCACCTCACCCATCTCTCTCCCCATCACTCCATCACTCTCTTACCCATCCCTCTCTCTCTCTCTTCACATCACATCTCTCATTTCTCTCTCTTTCATTCTCTCTCTCATTCTTCCTCCCAAGCCACCCACGTCCAAGCTCCCCATGAGAGAGCTAGTGTGGCCCACCTTCGTACCATCTAATCCCACCCTCTAATATCGATCACAACCGTTGAAATTGTACCTTTGGAGCTCTATCCTGCATTGGCGGAAGAAGGAAGGGGAGATCAAGGTGGGTGCTTCTCTCTTGCCCTTTTTTTTTCTCATTTTTAAGTGGTAATATAGCTATGTGTCCCACCTAAATGGACCCCACCATGAAGTACACATTTTTCCCAAGCCATCTAGTAGGTGGGGCCCACCTTAATATGTTTTATATGGGGACCGTCCAGCGTCCCTGGACGCTGGACGAGGCCAACTGCAGTAAAGAAGAATAGAATAAAATAAATAAATAAATAAACTTGATTTTAAAAAAAAAAAAACTTTTGAGTGGGTTACTCTTGTAGGCCATACATTGATGCGTGAATCGGATCCACACCGTCCATTCCATTTGTCACCTTATTTTAGGCGTTGAGCCAAAATATGGGGTTAACCCAATTTTTGGGTGGGCCATAACATAGCAAACACCATTGTTACTGTTGAAATACACTTCTGATGTTCTATACATCAAAACAAATATTGGATAGTGGACTTGTTTGGTCCGTCTCGGGCTCAGGAATCCAATGGGTGGAATGGATCCACTTGATGCGGGCCCCGTTTATGAAAATCTACAGAAAAATCATTTTTTTAAAAAAATAAAATAAAATCAACAACAGCAGCAGGTGCTGCTGTTGCCGTCACCAGACCAAAGGACGTCCCAGCGTCCTGCGCTGGCGGACGAGCGGACAAGCTGGGACTCACGGTCCCAGCCGTGGGCCCCACCATGATGTATGCTATGTATCTGCACCGTTCATTCGTTGGGACACCTCATGAGGTGGGCCCTCTCAAAATATCAGGCCGATATGACTTTCAGGTGGTCCACAACACAGGAAACAGTGGGATTGAAAGTTTACCGTTGAAACCCTTTTTAGTATCACAGAAGTTTTTTGATCATCATGAAAATTGTTCTTCCTATTCATCCAGGTCTGTGTGGTATTATTAACGGACTGGATGGGAGATAAAAGTTATGGTGGGCCACACATGGGACCCACCTGTGAACAGAATAGGAGTGGCTGGTGTACCGCACACCACCCTGTAGCAGCTGCATTGACGCAGCACGGTCCATAGGTACCGCCAGCAGTCGACGTCACCAAAGTTATGTGGGGCCCATCTTGATTTTTTTTTTAGGCCGTCTATTTGCTGGTGTAGCGCCCACCGTGATGTTTGGGTTTTAATCCACCCCGCATGGGCTTGGGTCCCACCCGATATAAGTGTTCTATCCACGTCATCCGTGGACCACACCATGATATAAGTATTGTATCTCCACGCCGTCCAACCTCTGACCGGTGGAGTGGATGGGTAGGAGCACCTCGTCAGCAAGTCTGTGGCGCCCACCATGAGGTATGTTTATATCCAAACCGTCCATCAACTCCCTGGCCCATGGCTAGGGAATGAGATAGATTCAATCCCTGGTGGGCCACGCATGTGGACCCACCTGTTGAGGTGTTGTATATCCAAGCGCGTCCCCATGCTAACAGTCCAGATCATGGGATCTACCAAAATTTATGTGTTTGATCTCCACCGTCCAGTGATCTGGACAGTGGAAACCACCATGATGTCAGTGCCTTACTAGCACTGTCCAGACAGCGGGACCCCTTTCTCATGTGTTTTACCCCAGGCATCCATCATCTGGGATGGTAGGTGGTCACCTGATGTATGTGAGATGTACTCACACCATTCAACATTAAAGATGTTCCTTTTTATTATTATTATTATTATTGTTTTTCTTTTCTTTTCCGTGGTATGACAGGGAGATTGGGATAGATTTAAATTTCACGTGGGACCTGCCACGTGTACGTGGATGTATTTTATATAACATACACATGTGTATGTGTATGGTGGCTCCATGTGGGACCCACATATGATATATGTGTTTTATCTATGTTGTTTATCAGCACCGTCCTTTGCCGAATGGTGTCATGTGGGACCACCTTGATGTACGTATGCTATGTTTCACACCATCCATTGGCCAGGACAGTGGGACCGCACCACAACACATTGGAGGTATTCGCCCTGTCCAGATACCTGGACGGTGGGAATTCACCGTGATGCACGTGTCTCATCTGTGCTGTCCAATTGGCGGACATGGGACTCCACTTTGGTGTGTGCACTATCCACATGAGGTCACATGAGATTCTACCATGATGTATGCATTTCTCTACCCTATGCATTCATTGGACGTGGTTCCACAATGGCAGCATGTAGGGCCCACCTTGATTTAATGTATTGCACCCGCACCGTCCAATCCATGGACAGTGGATGCGGATTGACTTGAGTACCTCACACCAGCTTGATATCTGAGGTATTGATGTCAACAAGTTCCACGGGGCCCACTTGATTTATGTGGTGTGTTCCCCGCCACTCATCTGTGTTACATCCTTGACCGTCCATTGGTGTGGCTCATCTATGAGGTCCACCTTGATGTACTTTAGGGCCCATGGGTCGAGGCCCATTGCGATGTATTTGGGGCCCATGGTTTGAGACCCACTGTAATGTTTGTTTGAAGCCCACCTAGGGGCTATGAGGCCCATAGATGAGGCCCATATTATCCCTGTGTTTCGTCTTAGTTGCCCATCTGTTCGAGGTGGGCTGATTGTCTAAAGGTGGAGCCCACCTTGATGTACGTATTATATATCTGCACCGTCCAAGGGCCTACCATTGATACGTGTATTGTATATTTATGCCATCTATTGGTATGGCCTGTATGGTGTGGCCCATATAATGTGGCCCATGTAATGCGACCCACTTGATATTCAAGGCCCATGGGTGAGGCCCAATGTGATGTATTCAAGGCCCATGGGCGTGGCCTGTTGTGATACACTTGAGGCCTTCGTATGAAGCCCAATGCGATACATGTGAGGCCCACTGTGATGTATTAGGCCCATGGGTTGTGGCTCATTGTAGTGTATATTAGGCCCAGGTGCGAGACCTTGGACTCACTATATGTTTAGCCTTATGAAGGCCACTCCTTGGGAGCAATGTTGATTAGACATCCACATTGATGGGCAATGACGGTTGGATGTCCACATTGTGACCTTCCCTTAGGCCTTGTTAGGTCCAATCTCATCATTCCATTAGTGGGTTAACCCAAATAACTGGGCCCCATTCGCCGTAGATGGATGACTCCGTGCTTTCGGATTTGATATTACCACGGCTAAGTGCTGATCTTTATGCTATAGTTGATCGGCTGATCATCTATGGACCTCACTTGTTTATCTACTGATTATCGGTGCCGATTATCGAGGCTGACGCCGGTTATCGACCCTGGTTATCGGTGCCGATTATCGATGCTGATTATCGGTGCCGATTGTCGTGACTGATTGCTGAATTCCAATTGACGTGACCGATTTGTCGATTCCAACTGTCATAGCCAATTGACCGATTATCGATCGAGGCCGATTACCGTGGCCGATTGCCGATTCTGATGGTCGTGGCCGATTGCCAATTCTGACTGTCGTGGCCGATTGTCAATTTTGATTGTCGAGGCCCGATGTGATGTATATGCAGCCTGTATTTGAGGCCGTTATGATGTGTATGCAGCCTGTGTTTGAGGCCTATTATGATATATTTGAGGCCCATGAGACATGGCCGATTCAGATTGTATATGGCCCATTAATGTGGCTCATTGGATGTATATGAGGACCATTGGTGCGCCCATGTGATGCGGTCCACTTGATGTATAAGAGGCCCATAGGATGAGGCCCATTGAGATGTATTTCTGGCCCATATAATGTGGCCCATAGCGATGTGTATTCGGCTCATGTGATGCGGCCCACTTGATGTACGTGGCCCTCTTGCGAGGCCATGAGTCCACTATATGTTTGGCCCTATGTGGGTCATTCCTTGGGGGCAATATTGGTTAAATGTTCACATTGTAGAGGTCGATTGTTGATGTCAGTTATTGATACCGATTATGAGTATGTGACTGCATAGCATCATGATCCATGCCCATATGCATCATCTGCATGTCTGTTATGAGATGTGATTGACCATTGCATATGTCATAATGCTGGTTGTTATGAGACTCCCTGATAGGCGGATATTGTCTCACATGAGTGCACGGTTTGCGCAGGATTGATGCATGACTGGATTGTATGACTCATGCATCTCGCATTATGTGCTGTGATTACTGTATGCCCTAGCGACATCAGGGTCGTAGCCTCCACAGGCATATCGTGGATGGCCAGATGGGACACCGGAAATCTGTTCTACATGGGGTACTATAGATATCCCTGGGTGAAAGTCCCTAAACCCTCTTGGTTCCAGAGGTTGCTCCAACGTCTAGACCGAGTGGGTAGATGAGCGCCGAGTGCCGATTACCAGATGACTGCGCTCTCCACTGTGTCGTGGTCGGTTGGAAGGGGGTGTAGCCTTACCTGCCCGAGAGGAGGGGGCAAAGCTAGGCTGAGTTTGACCAGCTCGAGGAATGGGTCCGCTATCGACGAGCCGGGCCCGATATTGGCAAGCGGATAGTGAGGTCTCTTCCACTCACCTTGTTGCGCGCGATGGGGCGGCAATCTGGTATGGAGTGTAATAGACCCCGGTGATTTCCCAGAGATGAACCGTACTGATATGTGGACTTATTGAGTAGGAGTTGCATGCTCATTCATTCATTCATTCACTATCCACTTGGGCTGGTGGTGCGCAACTAATTGTTGTGTACCTTCGTTACGGCAAGGATTTCGGTTAGGCGCGCGACTAACCTGAGATCAGGAGTTTACCACGCTGAGTCTTACTATCCAAATTTAGGTATGGGACTGGTTTGGATAGAAGTCCCTTGTGGTGGACCCCATAGCCTGCGATACTACGTACTATCATCCCGATTTCATACTCCAGCATGATTATTTCATTCGCACCGCATATTGCATTACATCCTCGGCATCTGATATTTGACTCCTTATCTCATAGTTGTTCTATATTGCGTATTCTGATATTGATTAACTTATGGACTTGTCCATCCTTCCGCTTACTCTGTTATCATATGATTTATATCTTATCAGTATTTCTGTTTACTCTAATGATTCCTGCTCTTATTAGTGTTTCTACTTATTTAGACATTATATGGTTTATGGATTACCAGTTCTTCGGTATCGTATGATTATGACATTGTATTGAATACTTGACACTTACCTGGTGCACACACTTACACCACCCTCTAAGCTTTCTATAAGCTTATGCACGATAGATGCGTGCAGGTGATGTTAGGTTGCAGCAGCGTTGAGCTTGGAGCGTGCAGTGGTCTTCTGGAGCTTGACTTTTATTTATGTATTTCCCTTTCAATATTGTACTTAAACGATTATACTAGTGGATATGTGATGATGATGTTGTCTTTGTGAATTGGGTAATCTTGTGGTTATGCTTATTACTAGTTATATGTACAAAAAAAAAAAAAAAAAAAATCCTCCTTGTAGGATCACAGGATCGGAATCTGGCATATGAATGCTAGGAGCCGAGAATGGGGTACTACGGAGGCTGTCGGCACCAAATTCGGTAATCGGGATTCTTATGAATCCGATTCCCGGGTTTGGGGCGTGACATCTGTTCCGTCCATCAGATCTATCATATCATTTTAACAGTTGGAACTAAAATTGAGGTATATCCAGCTTGCAGGTAGGCCCCAAATTAGTGAATTGTGGGCTGATTTGTCCATTGGGTCACTTCTATAGAGATTCAAGAGCTAAATTCGACGCGTACAGTTCATTTGTGGTCCTCAAGCAATGTATGAAGTTTTGAGTTGAACAGATGGTGGGAACCCTACGATCTTGCATTCTGGACCAATTTCGGGCCACTTGAACTTCAGTTTCTCGATTTTTTCAGATTTCTGGCATGTAAATCCATCGATCTTGGTCCCCTGGGGTCCATTCTTTGCATTGGTGATAATTTAACATTAATTCCATGCTTTTAGCATCCTTTTCACTCCACGCTTATAAATCCACCTCGCAACATACACACGATTAAAACAAGCCGTTAAACAGTATTATGTTCATAAATCTAGGCAACAACTAGGGTCTGATATACAATATTCAACCCTCAACAGCCACTCAATCCATCTGGCGAATTTTTTATTCGTTCAGCATGGCATCATGGGCTCTCTCCCAGGTCGCAGGTAAGCTGGTTTAGCAGGATTTAGTTCCCTCAACTGCCCCCCAAATTCTCCTTGCTGGTCTGGAAAGTGATCAAGGGAGCTGTTCCGGTTGAGTCTGTGGTCCAAGTTAGAGGAGTCCATCTCACCTCTCGCTGCGTCTATTGCGATGGGATAGTGTCTCAGGGGCCAGCGGCAGAAACGATCACTCATCTTTTCCTACTCAGCACAAGGGCAAAGGCATTGTGGGGCCACTTTGCCCCTACTTCTGGGAGATCTCTCTCATGGGTGCCATCAATCGAAGCCAGGCTGGAACAATGGTGGAGTGGCCCTTTGCCTAGGGGCTGGGCGAAGACCCTGTTCAAACTGGCCCCCTGCATCATCATCTAGGAGTTGTGGAATGGAAGAAATCAGGCAAAATTTGATGACTATCCCCCCTCTATCTAGGTTCAGATCTCACGGGTTAGCGGCTAGCTCTATGCAATATCTAACAAGTGTAACTCAAACGGCTCTCGTACCATGTCAGCCCTCAGCCCTCCTTCGCTGGGACACCCCCTCTCTGGTCCTACAACGAGTAACGTACAGCTAATCAGATGGATCAAACCCCCTATCGGGTGGGTTAAGATAAATATGGATGGGTCAACCAAGGGGAATCCTGGGCTAGCCGAGGGTGGAGGGATTTGTAGAAGTGACTCTGCGGGCTTCATTTTCGCTTTTACTGCGAGATACGGCAGGGCGTCCAACACCCGTGTGGAATTGAGAACCATCCACGATGAGCTGTTCATTTGTCTCCAAAGGGGGTTCTCCAAGATCCTTGTAGAATTGGATTCCCTGATTTCTATCAACCTACTTTCAGGGGCAACAAGGCGGGGTGGAAATGGAAACATTGGCTGGGCAGGATCAAAGCACTCCAGCGGGAGGGGACATTCAGTTCCTTCACACCTTCCATGAAGGGAATGGCCCGGCTGATAAGATGGCTAGAATGGGCAGCAGGTCCCAAGCCACCTCCCTGTTTCTCTCTGTGGTAGATTTGCCTAGGGAGGTGAGAGGCCTTATTTTTCAAGATAGGGTGGGTCTTGGCTCGGTGAGGGGCTATCCCCCAGTTCCGGTGAGCTTTTGTGTCAGTCCGATTTTGGTTCGTGAAGGTCTCTTTTTGCTCCTAGCGAGCCAGGGTTGTATAGTTTCTTTTGTAAATTGCTCGGTCCTAGATGATAGGTTGCCCCTTTCCATTATTGCTGAGGGTCGGGGACAACCCGAAGTACAGTCAGTGTAATCAGCCTCTTTTTCTTTTGAAATGAAATGCAGGCTCCTTTTTAAAAAAAGCAAAAAAAAATAATAATAAGTTTGGTCATTTGATAGATGTTAGGCAGATGCCGTACATATAAACGTGTGGGGCCTACTGTAACGTTTTATTGACATCCAATCAACCCATCATTTTTGCGCCCTATTTCTATACTTGGTGCCCAAAATTCAGTCAGATCCAAAACTCAGGTAGGCCACACTCCATGGGGAAAAGTTGGATGGGGATGCACACTATTAATTAACAGCCTCCGGATTCTATGTGGTCACACTGTTTTGTATATTCCATATAATCCATCTCTAAGATGCATCTGATTAGGATGAATGGAACAAAACTCAGGTGAGCCTCAAGAGATGATTATATAGGTTTTTGGCATGATTTTACATTGGTGTGGCCCATCAGAGCTTTGGATCTAATATCTTGAAACCAAGAAGAATAGGAGGAGATGCACATGATGGACGGATTGGATGTTTCTAAAAAATCACGGTGGACCCCACACGTCAATTTGTATGTTAAGCTTATACTCCACTCAAATCTGCTGCAGGCAGCGGCAACAGTAGCAGAGCTTTATGGGGCCCACCGAGCTGTACAAGTGAAATCCACTCCGTACATCACGTTTGATCCCTCGTGTCTACCGTAGGTACCGAAACTTGGCCTGATCGAAAACTTAAATGGGTCACACCGTACATCAAGTGTCTCTTCATCCTGATGAACGGCTTGAATGGCAATACACTATAGTTGGCCACATGCTTCATCTTTAAAGCTTCCATGGTGTGTGCTGCAATCCCCATTGCTCCCAGTGGGGTGGCCCACCTGATTTGTGGCCTCGAAGTCTAAAAGCAAAGGATACATGTGATGGACGGATAGGATGTCACATACACAATGCAACCGGTCCACAGGCTGTTGTTGTACATGATTTCTTGATATGGACCTTTCAAAATAACATTCTTAAGGCTTCACATCTGACTCTACAAATAAATGGCCAGCATCATCCTTTCAACATGATGATCATTGAATCGTTGCTCATCTATAGTATTAAAAAGATGAACAATTTCAATCATCAGACCACCTCTAGCTATGAGGCCTGTGGTGCCAACCATGCTAGCTAGCAAGCCTCAATCACAACACAGACAAAACAAACTTCTCAAAGAAAACTACTAAAACATAATAAACCCTAGCTTCTCTATTTCACCCATTAAATGTACATACGAGCACATTTTCACGTAGAACTCACAAACATGCATGCATGCATGCATGCATACGTACATACATGAATACAATCACAAAGGCACTGTTTCAGGTATCTAACCATATTATTGCAATTTTTAAATAACATTGGTATATATCGTAAAGCGAATGATACTCCCAATCAAAACACAAAATAATGCCACAAGCATGCCCTGTTAGACAGCAACCACTCCTTGCGACGACGTAGATTGTGGTGTGGACGACGCATTTCCTCTTCTGGCCTGCATAAAAATTAAAACCAGGTATTAACATTATCCTAATATCTCCGTACAAGATTAGTAGCAGAAAGATTCATGTTCCAACCATATTGGCCTCTGTATTTCTCCAAACTTTGTCCATTTCTTCGAAAACCACGTTGATGGTGGGCCGTCCCTTGCTTGAGTTAGCAACGCATAGAACCGCGATGTATAGGATGGATTCGAAGTCGGCCGCGTTGTAGTTTCCTTCCATCCTTGGGTCTTCAAAATCAGAAAGTGGGCGTTTCTGCAGTTGCACCTCTTTGGCCTGCTCAAATTCATATGTAATTAGCCTCAAGTCTCTCTTAGCTAGGCTCGTGCACACACACCCCCGCTCAAGCACAAGTGTGCTATAATTCAGACATGATTGTTAGTATGGGTACATATGTACATACAGTTCTACATGCACAGAATAGTTAGATCATATATATACGTATGGGGAAAGGTTTTTTACGGTCGAGCTCATGGGAACTTCCCATGAGGTCGAGTTGTGTGGGCCCCACCATGATGCGTGTTGACCATCAACACCGTGCATTTGATGGGTCCCCTTTAAATTATAGGATGTCCCAAAAATCAGCCATATACAAAACTCAGGTGGGCCATATCATATAAAATCATATGAAAACATGCCTAAAACATATAAAAGCACAATGGCACATCTAAATAATGGAGTAGATGTCCAACATGCATCATGGTGGGGCCCACACAGCTCGACCTCATGGGAAGTTTCCATGAGCTCAACCACATAGAACTATTTCCCATATATATATATATATATGGGAAATATATATATATATATATATATATATATATATATATATATATATATATATATATATATATATATATATATAGGGGAAAGGTACAATGCGCTGGAGCTCACGGCTCCGGTCACATGCAGTTGAGCTGTGTAGGCCCTACCGTCATGCCTTTCAAACATCTACCCCATCAGTCAGATGCGTCATTCCATTGTGAGCCTAGGTCTCAAAAATCAAGTCAATCCGTGACTTGTGTGGGCCACACCACTTACAGAAGTGGAAAGGGGCCGTGCACCATTAAAACATTCATAATCATTTTTGGGGCCCACAAAAGATGTTTTTTGCAAATCCAGCCCATAGATTATGTGTGTCCCACTTATATGAGGGTTCAGACCAAGTTTCAACATAATTCAAAACTCAGGTGGGCCCCACCAAGTGCTTTTATATGTTTTAATGGTGTTTCACATGATTTGAGATGGTGTGGCCCACCTGAGCTCCATATACGGATGATTTTTAAGATATCCCATAATTTAAAGGGTACCCATCAAATGCACAGTGTTGATGGTCGACCATCAACACCGTGCATTTGATGGGTCCCCTTTAAATTATGGGATATTCCAAAAATCAATCGGGTGGGCCATACCATCTAAAATCATGTGAAGACACCATTAAAACATATAAAAGCACTTGGTGGGGCCCACCTGAAATTTGCATGTGTCTGAAACTTAGTTTGAACCCTCATCCAAGTGGGACACACATAATGGATGGGCTGATTTGCAAATCACATCTCGGTGGGCTCAAAAAATGATTATGAATGTTTTAATGGTGCACAGCCCCTCTCCACTTCTGTATGTGGTGTGGCTCACGCAAGTCACGAATTGACTTGATTTTTGAGACCTGGGCCCACGATGGAATGGTGCATCTGACTGATGGGGTAGATGTTCGAAACGCATCACGGTGGGGCCCACACAACTCGACCTCATGGGACTACTCGTGAGGTCGAGCGCATAGAACCTTTTCCATATATATATATATATATATATATATATATATATATATATATATATAGGATGGATCATCTTAGATGGGAGCGGATTACGTGCGGCCCTTACCATGGCGCCCACCTTGATGTATGTATTTTGTACGGACGCTGTCTATCCATTTTCCGGATCATTTTAGGGCATCGGCCAAGAATGAAGAAGATGCAAATCTCAAGTGGACCTATACTAATAGGAAACAGTAGTGATTGAATGCCCTACCACTAAAAACTTCTTTGGCCCACCGTAAGGTTTCCTAACCTTTTGATAGGGTCACATAAACATGGTGAAGGGATGTAACAAATATCAGTTTCATCTAAAACTTTGGGTGGTCCTTTAATGGTCAATCACCACTGATTCCTAGTCCACCTGAGAACTGGATTTGCTTCATTTTTGAGCTCATGTCCTAAACTGATCTGGAAAATGGACGGCCTGGATATAGAACACATACATCAAGGTGGGCCCCACGGTAAGGGCCGCACCATCTTGGGTTTTGGCTGGCACCTCCACTACCCTAGATTACCTGTACGAAAAGATAATGTAAACCAACGTGATCCAACTATCCTACATGCACATGTTCAAATATACACAAATGCACACATGCATAAAAAGGCACCTACGTGCACACCCACATGCCCGCACATGTGGGTGCACACATGCAGGCACGTAAATGGAAACAAAGATGTAGACGTGCATATATAACAGACCGTCCTCGTCAGATTGTCGCGTGCATCACGATCCAGTTCAAACACTTGCTTTCCTGATAGGATTTGAAGGGTGATAATGCCAAAGCCATAGACATCACTAGCAGATGTGAGCTTGCCGTTGGTCATGTATTCAGGGTCCATGTATCCAATGGACCCTTTTGCATCTGTGAACACCCTGGTTTCGTCCATCCCAAGCATCTTCGCCAACCCAAAATCTGAGAGCTTTGGATCCATGTTCTCAGTCAGTAGAATGTTTGTAAGCTGCACCAACACAATGCATTGTTAGCAGAGCCTGAATGGATTGATCCTAATGAGTAGAATATGGAGCATTCCTAGACCTGGCCCATCTGTTAATGAGTTCAAAGCTCTTGGAGATTTGGATACCACACATGTAATAATGAGTCAAGGGTTGCAAAGAGCTGGGTCTGGGCCATTGAGTCGGGTCAGCACGAGCCCAACCTGGTTATTAATCAGGCATTATATTTAGGCCCAACCTTATATAGAACTCAGGCCATTGATTACATGCCTAAGCTCACCTAACATCATTAGAGGGACTTCTGTCAGGCTTCAAAATTACCCAAGCTATGGGCTAATATTGAAGGTTGAAGCTTGATCCCTATCAAGCCCGCCAGCTCGACACATTGCCATCCTTAATCATGGCTCTTCATTTCTAGAGGTGTTTATGGTGGTAGTGAAAATTAATCCATGTAATCCTTTAATAATTCATGTGATCGTGTTCATAAGATCTGTTTAATATTTGCCTTGATGTCTCTGTGAACAATGCAACCGTCTGGATAGCTGTGGAGAAACCTTAGTGCGAGGGCGCAATCTCTCATGATTTTTACCCTTATGTCCCATGAAAGAAAGCTGTCACTCCCTGTGATGAATTGCCAATGTATTAGAAATTTGAGGAATTATATAATCATTTGCTCATGGAAATATTTGTGGACATTGAGATTTGTATGAGTGGGGCCCACTGCATGATCATTCTAATGGTTGATTTGGTGGGGCCCGCCATGGAATTGGAGATGCCTCCAAATTTTCCTGATTGGAAGACGGTATATAATCTTTATATTGGTATCCTCTAAATGGATACATTGATCTCTCATGACCTCCTTAGACCAAGGGCTTGAGACATTAATTAAGATAAAATAATAAAAATAATAAATCACTTGGACGGGTTTTTCTACTGCCAACGGGGTTGAGGGCTCCTGTCGAACTGCCACGTCACCAATATAAAGTCATCCACCTCGTTGGCACACATCTAATAATAATTATAAATAATTTATATTTGAAATAAAACAAATAAATAATAGTACGTGAAGATCTCAAGTTTGAGTAACATGCATGCATGGCTCAAATAAATACTAGTACGTAAAGATCTCTATGATGACCTAACCCATCAACATCAACGAATAAGATTATGAAACAACAATATTGCTAGTGGCAAATGGCTAAGATGAAAAGGTTTCCATTCTCTCCCAATCCTCACAAAGTCCCAAGGGTGAACATGATTCAAGAGATGAGAAAAAGTAAAATACAAAAGAGAAAAAAAATAAAAGGCATGAAAATTTCGATAAATAAATTGATTACCCTTCCAAGCAAGCCTCATAACTCTTTACACACCATTTCTAACCTAATAAAATTTCTCAAATCGTCAAAGTCATCAACTCAAGTTGCATTACGACCATGACCTACGATAGAAATGGGAGAACTCATACCCAATCGATCAGTAGTGAAGGAATCCTAACATCAACCGTGGCTTGAAAAAGAACTTTTAAATATATATATATATATGAAAGAAGTGCACTTAAACAGTACAAGCAAGGTAAAAATTTTGAAAGGGCACATCGAGTAAAAATAGCAATTGCTCAACAGACTTTGTGAAAACCTGAGAGGACGGCAGAAGCAAAATGCCTAAAGCTGCAAAGGAGCAGGCAAGATCCAAATCTCGGGTCGTGGTGAGCACTCAAAAAGGTGCCAAACAAAAAATTGATGGGTTAGACCAAACAAGGAAAAAATTCAAAAGGGCACTCTAAGTAAAAACAGCTAAAGAAAAAGATAAATAAAAGAAGCGGTGAAACTTATATTTAAACAATGTGCAAATCCAAGTAAGGCTAATGCACCGGCTATGTTTCAACTCTGCCTAAGATTAGGGGCAAGTTTCCAGTATGCATTCCCTAAGAATACAAAACCCCTAGGGAATCACTTGAAAAATCAAAAGCGACAACCGGCTCAGTCAAGTATCTAATTCTTACATAGTAGGCACCCAAAAATTCAAACTATAATTGCACAGAAGGACTAAAACAAAAGTTTTAGTTTTAACAATAGAAATAAAGGGTCGTCCATTTTATGGAAACATAAAGTTTTACAAAAATTGAGGCACATGTACATATGGCCTTATACATAAAACCAATAAAAATTTCATTTCCGAGAGAGCATCACCAAAGTTGTGGGCACTTCTCCGGACCACCTGTCAGCTCAATGTCCTAGATCAACTAAGCAAAAGTCCCTCTCCTCTACTCTAACTTCTTGACCCGCCTACTAAGTCGATCCCCTGCTCTTACGACATCCCTAGAAAAAGTCCTTCGTTAAAGCCGCCTCATGGAGCTCCCGCTTTAAAGACGCAATCCTCCTTGTCTATCTCCCATTAACAAAGGCTAAGCATGACACCTCATCTAGCAAATGGCCATGTTTCGATATGAGAAAGTAGGGATCAATGTAGCCTTGTCCTTTAACAGCGGAGAGAACTCTACCGTTCTTGCAATGCTCGACAGGGATGATAGTGATAGGTCCTTTATACGCTATCCTCCTTGTTGTCAAACAACTACCACTACGTGAGATCCCTAATGATAGTTTGAGTTGTCTTGTTGAAATTGGTGGCTTTAATATGTGCTGAAATAGGGGAATTCAATCAATCAATGGAATCCTCAATCAATCGAGAAATTCTTGAATTTTCTAATTTTTTTCATGGTAATTTTGGACATGTTCGATCGATTGAGCCTCCATGTTTGATCAAACATGGAGGCTTGATTGATCAAGATAAATTTTGAAAAATCAAGTTAGCTCTTTGGACACTTTTGAGCATGTTCAATTGATCAAACTTTGCGGTGTCAATCGATTGACGCTCAATCAACGTTGATTGATCAAACATTTGATCGATGATGCACATGGCTTCTGCATAAGTGCATGGTTTTATTTCTAATTCCGAATATGAGGTTATATAAACGGGTGTAATATGGAATTAGGGTATTGGGAATTTATTCTAAAGAGAGCTAGGGTTTAAAGAAAGGGGATCTAAGGTTTTATACTCTAAGGATTACATTGTATGTTAATCTCATCACTTATAATTTCATTTTCATAGTACTTTGTTTGTCATTTTGTCCCATGGTCTTTTTCCATATAAATTGTTGTGTTCTCTATACATGCTCAAATTTTCTATCTTTGTCCTTTTTTGATTTATATCTAGGTCACGTCTGTGTGACACTTTCGTGCCCAACAAGTGGTATCAGAGTGATTGGGTTATTAGGTTGGGGTTTTTAATTGAATATGAAGACATGGCATCGAAGGGAACAAATGTCAAGCTCGAAATAAAGAAATTTACAAGGAAAACTAATTTTGAACTCTGTAGGGTGAAAATCAAAGCCCTTCTAATTCAACAAGGGTTACAGCAGGACTCCTTAGAAAAACGATACATCTTGATACTATAAGCAATGAAGAGTGAGATTAACTAGATTAAAAGTAATTAGCACAACCTAATTATACTTGACTGATGAAGTCCTCTATAATGTCATCAGTGAGAAAACTACTACTAGATTGTGGGTGAAGTTGGAGTCTCTACTTGATGAGATCTCTCTCCAATCATCTATTTTTGAAGAAGTAGTTCTACAATATGAAGATGGCAGAAGAGACGGATCTCAATGAAAACATCAGTAACTTCAACAATGTACTTTACAAATTGATGAGCGTGTATGTGAAGATCGACAAGGAAGATCAAGCCCTAATTTTATTGAATTCTCTTATAGAGTCCTAAAAGAATCTCATAGTCTGTGCCATAGTAGAGAGACCATTAACATCAAAAGTGTTATCTTAGCCCTTCATTCAAAGTAGTTGAAAAAGAAGACCAATGGAGAGGGTTCCTCTATGGATATGTTGGTTAGTAGAGGAAGAAGTTCCGAGTTGGAGAAAGAAAATTTGCGATCGAGATCAAATCTAAAGGCAAGAGCAAGATGAAATGCTGAAATTATGGGAAGACCGGACATATGAAGAAGGACTATCAGTCTCCAAAAACTCAAAAAGATAAGAATTCAAAGAATTATACAAGGGAGGCCAATTTATCGAAATCTTATAAATGTTAAGATGGTTGTGATGTATTTTTAGAGTCCAAAATGGGTCACTTCTATTAAAAGTGAATTTTAGATACGAGGGCCACATAACCCCTCAATAGAGTTGGTTCACCACATACAATGAGTATAATAGTGGTCTGGTTCTTATGAATAATGATCATGCCTATAAGATTATTAGAATTGAATCCATTCACATCATAATATTTGATGGAGTAGAGCGTACTTTGATTGATGTGCGATACATTTCAAATTTAAAGAAAAATCTAATTTCTTTGTGAGCTCTCGATGTACTAGGATGCAAGTTCACCGACCATGATGGTGTCTTAAAAGTTTCAAAGGGAACACTCACTATTATGAAAGAATAAATGAGTGACAATCTGTACAAGTTAATTAGGAACAATATATCGAGTGGAGTTGTAGCGTCTATAGTTGAGTCCACATCAGCATGATTTGACATACATGTCTATGCCACATGAGCGAGCGCGATATGAAGATATTCCTAGATTATAGTTTAATTCTTGCTTTTAAAAATTTTTATTTGGATATATATGGGCATTGCACATATGGTAAATAGTAAAAAATTATAATTTAAAACTGAAAAATATTGTACTAAGCGACTATTGGGTTATGTGCACTCTGATGTATGGGAGTCATCGCCTGTGGTTTCTAGAGGAGGGTCGTCATTCTTCATAATATATTAATGACTTCTTTAAAAACTATGAGTTTATTTCATGAAGAATAAACCCAACATGTTTGCCACTTTCAAGTCTTGGCAGGTTATAGTTGAAAAATAGTTAGGGCAGTAGTTGAAAGTACAATGATAGACAATGGCAGAGAATTTACATTGAAGGAATTCAATCAGTTTTGTAAGGATGAGGGGAATTGTGAGGCATAAAATAGTTAGGCACATGCCAGAACAAAATGATATGGTGGAACATATGAATTAGACTCTTTTAGAGAGGGCCCAAAGTAAGATGAGTACTGTTACATTGGGCAAGGACCTACGAGCTAAGGTGGTTAACACAGCTTGCTATTTAGTAAATCGGTACCCATCTACAGTCATTGATTATAAGATTCTTAAAGAAGTATAGAGTGGTCAGGAAATAGACTACTAAGGGTTGTATGTATTTGGTTATGACTCTTACTCTCATGTACTATCGATTGAGAAAGATTATCTAAACCAACGGGCGAAGAAGTGTACCTTTATTGGATATGGTGATGGTGTGAAGGGATATAGGTGATATAACCAATCCATACAGAAAGTTTCAATAAGCTGGAACGTCAAGTTTAATATAAATTTCTTATTCTGTAAAGATCAACACGAGAAAATGGAGAAGTCGATGGTGATTAATATCGAAATAGACAAAGGTGAGACACTTAAAGAAGTCAAGTTGCAGGAAGAGGTACACTAGCAGGTGGAGCAACCACCTGCTGGGAGAAATCTATCGTAGGATCACGGGTTACCATTGAGGTACAGAGATGACTCAAACGTTGCATTCACTCTCATTACGGATGAGGGGAACCCATATACTTTTCAGGAGGCTCTTGATAATATAGATGAAGAGAAGTGAATGGCAGCGATGTAAGATGAGATGGATTCTTTTTATAAGAATGAGACGTGATAGTTGGTGAAACTTTCTGATGGACAAAAAGCGATTAGATGCATGTGGGTTAATCAAAAGAAACATGATATGTACAAGTCAAACTAGTAGCGAAGGGTTATGTACAAAAGGAGGGTGTCGACTTTAATGATATTTTCACACCTGTGATCAAGCAGGTGTCTATCAAAGTTGTATTGGCTCTAGTTGCCAAATATAATCTTGAACTGGAACAGTTTGATATAAAGATTGCTTTCCTAGCTAAGGAATTGGAAGAGCATATTTACATGAAGTAACTATAACGGTTCGAGGTACAATGGTCAAAAAATAAGGTTTACAGGTTGATGAGTTTTTGTACAGCCTTAAACAGTTACCTAGGCAGTGGTACAAAAGGTTTTATTCTTTCATATTAAGCCAGCGGTTTACTAGAAGTGAATTTGATCATTGTGTCTACTTCAGAGCACTAAGTGGTGGGGATTTCATTATTTTGGTATTGTCTATTGATAATATGTTTATCACTAGTTAAAGCATGTCTGAGATCAACATATTGAAGGCTTGGTTATCTAAGACATTCGAGATGAATGATCTAAAGGTTGCAAAGAGGATTCTCGACATTGATATATACAGGGACAAAGAAAGGAGCAGGCTATAGTTGTCTTATGAGGAGTATCTTGAGAAGTTCTATTCAAGTTTGAGATGGACAAGGCAAAACCGGTTAGCACTCCTCGCACTACTCATTTTCAATTTTCTTTAGAATAATGTCTTGCATCAGATGAAGAAAAGCAATATATGTTTCATGTAAAATACTTAAGTATAGTTGGCAGTTTGATGTATGTCATTGTCTGTATGAGATTAAATATTTTACATACAGTGGGTGTTATGAACATATATATGCCTAACCCCAGCAAGCAATACTAGGAGGTAGTAAAATAATTACTTCATTACATACGAGGTATAACGAACTACATCTTAACATTTAAAAAATCTAAGGAAAAACTGGTAGACTATGCAGACACTAATTATACTAAAAATGTGGACAATAAAAGGTTGACTTCCGGGTACTCATTTGTACTAGTGGGCGGAGCGATCAATTGGATATCAAATCTTCAATCTCCAGTTACTCTTTTTATAACCGAAATAGAAAGTTGCTTGGTTGAGAGGTATGATGAATGAGTTGGGGCTTTAGTAGGAAGTCGTGGTTGTGAATTGTGATAGTAAATGCGCGATCAATTTGACAAAGAATTCTTTATTTCATTCCCAAGCTAAACATATTGATGTGTGTCATCAAATTATCTGGTAGATGCTAAAGGAAGGTGGTATTACTCTTAAGAAGATTTACATGAGCATGAATCCAGCGGTTATACTTATGAAAGTTGTTCTTACAGAGAAGTTTATTTTTTGCAACTTCTCTCGACTTGACAGAAGAATGAAGGAAGATGAAGTGTGCATAACAATCGATAATGAATCTATGATGGAGATGACTAAAGATGGAGGAAGCAGCTTAAAATAATGGAGCATGGAGATTGAAGTCAGGGTGGAGATTATTGAAATTAGTGACTTTAATATGTGCTGAAATAGGAGATTTCGATCAATCAATGAAAGTCTCAATCGAGAACTTTTCAAACTTTTTAGTTTTGTCTCTAGACAATTTTGTACATATTCGATTGATCGAACATGAAGGCTCGATCAATCAAGATAAATTCTGAAATTTTAAGTTAGATCTATAGATACTTTTGAACATATTTGATTAATCGAACATTGTGGCATCGATCGATCAAAGGATGCTCTATTGATAGAATGTTCAATCGATGGTGTGTGTCGCTTTTATGTAAGTATCTGGTTTTATTTTTAATTTTGGATCCGGGATTATATAAATGAGTGTAGTAGAGGATTAGAGTATTGGAAACTCATTTTAAAAAGAGTTACAGTTTGGAGAAAGGGGATCTAGGGTTTTATACTTTAGGGATTTTCATTGTAAGTTGATATCATTCCTTATAATTTTATTGTCAAGTGAATTGTTTGTCACTTTGTACCGTGGTTTTTTTTCTCAAAAGGACTTTTTCACATAAATTATCGTGTTCTTTATGCATGTTTAAAGTTTCTATCGTTGTGCTTGTTTGATTTATATTGGGTCATGTCTAGGTGATGCTTACATGCCCAATATGTCTCCCATTGATAATGCCTTATTGCATTAGGGATATCCCGAAGATCTAGTTAAAGGGCAATACCATCAAGGTAATCTATACATAATGCTTAAATCTTCCAATGAAACCAATGTGTATGATGAATAATGAATACATGATCGACCACCAAGTAGAAAAAAAAAAAAGAGGGCATGTTTTAGAGATACCCAAAATGTCATAAAGATCGGATCAAATGATACAAGAAATACTCCGAAAAGATGACCAATGTGATGGGGGAGCAACCAGAAGAATAAACCACCGAAACTTCCTATAGCCAATGGGCCTCCAAGCGAATGTTACATCCTTGAAGCTCCTAAACATATAGAGGTACAACTCACTCGTGCCTGCAATCAATGAGAGAGGATACAAGGACGTGAATGGCATCAATACCATGTATGTAGGGCCACGTGAAAAGTAGAGTCATATATATATGCTCCCACGACCAGACTAGATCAACGCAAGAAGTTACAACAAGGTAAAACATAGACATGACCCAATATAAATCAAAGTATGAGTATAGTCAATGGAACATGCAGTGACTAACCTGGAGGAATGCGCAATAGCCATTCAAAGTATGAGTGTAGTCAATGGAACATGCAGTGAGGCCACAAAAGGTCTTGGCCAACACAACTAATGTAATGGGATGGTGGTACAATTAAACCAACCAAAGAAACTCTAAGAGAGCTGATAAATAAGACCTCCGCCTACTTAAGAAGAGCAGCTCTACAAAGATACAGAATGTCAATATGTTGCAACAATACAAAGCGCGTACTAACCCTAGAATGTCATGACCCATATAAATTCGTCATATAATAGCTCTAGGGAGAAAAGTGAAGCATCACCTCCACTGCTTATCATTGAAAAAGTCAACTACAACCGAAGAAGAGGTGCAGATCATCACATCAGGATGCACGAAAAGAATGACACACTGTATCGCCCTGGGCCAATAGTCTGTATCAGGCATGATAACTCCTTAAGTAAGCCAAACTAATGTTGTTAATCATAAAGATATTCAAGTATAGAACCCAGTTGTAAGATACAGTGGTGAGCTATGTCAATCAATCGAGATGCGACAAAGTAGAAGTACCTTCCTTATCCCGAAGCTCACCAACTCAATAGTCACCCTCAATCAAGCTATTAATCCAAAAATGGAATCACTCTGAACAAGTGTGATAAAAATAAAGTCGACAGACATGAATTAAAATACCCTCTACAATAAAAGTATAATGTCAACAATTTGATGGGCCTCCAAAATCAGCTAGTTCTTATCTAATAGCTTTACTATCATCACATTTAGAAAATTGTTGCCCTTAATGAATGGAGGCCCCAAGCCATTATCAACCAGAGGAAATGAATCAGAAAAAGAAGCTCAGGCTCATAGAGAATTTTAGAAATTGATTAGGAAAGAAAATAATGATGAAGCACACACTCATGAAAGAAATTATAAAGAAAAATTGTTAAAAGGTGATTAAATGGGAGACAAGGTGCGGCCCAAGACAAGATAAGATGGGGACAAAGGGAATGTGTGTCACTCACTGACTTAAGAAGGTGTTCGATGATGGGAGACCGATTCCTACCAATGAAAATTGAATTCCTGCTACCTGGGACTGACAGGTCAACTTTGTCCTATGCATTATGCATGATCAGAAGAAGTCACATTGCCAAGAGTGCACACAGAGGGGAATCAGATTCCTGCTGACTAACGGTCATACATAAAACATTCCCTGTGGCATAGTCACAATTGACACACATCTTGGGGTAGAAAATGAGGCCTCATGAGAATCTGATTCCCACTAGCCCTCTCTGAATCTCTAAGTAGGTCCCAAAGTAATCAAGGAGGCCTTGGTACATCTCTAGGTGGGTCCCAAAATAGTCAAAGGGCCCCAAAATGTGAAGTCCACGCTACTATGCAAAGAGAGAAGGTGTTGTCAATGCCGTGGTGCCTAAACCACTGCGTATAATTCAAGTTTATATGTCGACCACTTTTTACATGCATCACTAAGATTTTTATTGTAAAAGGCTACTAGCCTGCCTTTTTGTGACAAAACTCCCCCAATTCTAACATTTAAAGCATCAACTTGACCACAAACAGTTTGTCAAAGCTGGGAAGTATGAGAACTGGAGTTATGGATAATCTGTGTTTGATTTCAACAAAGCTCCCGTTAGCTTGATTAGTCCACGAAAATGGTCATTTCTTCATATAATCTATAATTTGTAGCATAATGATGCTGAAGTTCTTCATGAACCAATGATAGAATGTCACCAACCTATGAAAACTCCATACTTCTTGTATGTTTGTTGGGACAGGCCATTCTCTGATGGCTCTCACCTTTTCGTCATCCACTCGGATGCCCGTAGATGTCACACGATAAAGCTCAAGAACAGCAGGCTATCAGTTAAAAAGCTATATTTTTTTAGATTAATATATAACTTATTTTTGGTGAGCACTTAAAGGACCTGATTGAGATATTCCATATGGCTTACTTTATTTTGATTGTATATCAAAATATCATCGAAGTAGACCACTACAAACTATCCAATGAATGACTTTAGAAATTGGTTCATTAACCTCATAAACGTACTGTGTGCATTTGAAAGACCCAAGGGCATGGGCTAACCATTCATATAACTCTTCCTTGATCTTAAAAGTTATATTCCATTCATTACTAGCGGTATCCGGATCTGATGGTAGCCACTTCTTAAATCTAATTTAGAAAATAATTTTACACCCTCGGCATATCTAACATATCATCTAGTCGTGATATATGAAATTTATATTTTATGGTAATCTTGTTTATCACCCAGTTGTCGACACACATGTGCCAACTTCCATCTTTCTTAGGAGTTAACAGGACTGGGACAGCGCATGGGCTCATACTTTATCGAATTAGACCCCTACGGATCAATTCATCCACTTGTCCTCGCAGAATATCGTACTCATTCAGACTCATCTAATAGTGAGGATAATTAGGTAAGATGGACCCAGGGACAAGGTCGTATGGTGTTAAATATCTTACATGGGAGGTAATCCACCGATAAGGTCATCGGGCCAAATTTTTTTGAATTCATGTAGCAAGGGTTTTAGTTTCTTAGGAATGATGATAGGCTTGAAGTTACTTCCCCTTTATAATTAACGCATAGGCCTGTCTCATCTCTTTAGATTCCTCCACAAAGTCATGTATGGTTAAGAGTGAGCGCCTCTCTACTTTAGAAGTTTTGGACTGCTTATCCGAATTCATAGGGGGTAGTATGGTTTTTCAATCATCTTTGATGAAATATACACATTATCTCATCCTCTATGAGTGGCATCATGATAGAATTTCCATGGCCAACTGAGTAGAATGTGATGGTCCTCCATGTTAACAATGTCACATGCTACTTAGTCTTTATAATATTTTATCAATTGAAAAAGATATTGTGCATTATTTGGTTACATTCATCTCGTTGACTTTTCTAATCCATTCGATTGTATACAGGGAAAGATGACACTTTATTTTCAATTGCAACTTCTCCGATATAACCTTGAAGATGATCTCTTCATTGCTCCCATTGTCGATAATCACATCACAGACTTTTCAATTCCCCATACATCTTGTTCGAAAGATGTTGTGTCGTTGTGGATGTACTTCCTTTATAAGTGCATACAATAGCCACTTCGCGACTAGTGACTCACCATGATCTTACGTGACCCAATTGGCTTTATCAGTTTTGTCACCCATGGCATGCCTTAACTCATCATCTTTCAGGTCTTCTTCTATGTTCTTAGCACCACCATATCATTCATAGTGAGTTTCACCACTTGTCACTGCCGAAATGTGTTTTATAAGTGACCAAGTTAGCCACATCAAAAGCAGTGGTCAAGTCGTGGCCAACAATCGGAGTTCGAGATCCTGCTCAGTCCGACAGCAGTGGTTTTTGTTCTTTAGGGTCTAGATGGACCACCCCCCATGTCATTGCTCGCAGTTGTAGGAGAATGAGGACACCCTCCTATGAGTTCCTTTCCTTTGGCCAACATTAAATCCTGCGTAGAACGTCATGGGGGCTTGAATTGAAGGGTAAGGTCAAGTAGGGACCCTTACAAGCTGCATTTTTGTCTTACCTACCAATAGAACTGCTTCATCCATAGTTCCAACCGGATGCATCTGAAATCGATCATGAATTGTCAGCTGTAAGCCACCTATAAACCATGCTACCTTCCGCATTCAGTCTCTAACAAATCATTTCGTATCACCAACCGCAGGAATTTTTAATTTAATCTGTGTCAATCTGATTCCCCTGCTAGTAATTTTGGTATTGCTAACACAACACATGTTCGTAATCACTGGGGAGGAATTGTGATCGAAGAAGGCATCTCATCCGCGGCCATGATCGGATGGGCACCTTCTTCTGTCAAGCACGTAAGAGTTGTAATTTCTCTCATCATGCAGAAGCACCAGATTTCAATTTAAATGCAATAAACTTTACTTTTTTATGTTCCAGCAAGTCCATGTAATTAAAATGTCACTCTACTTCATCTAACCAATCGAGGAAGTCTTTTATACGAAATATGCTATTAAAATTGAAAAGTTCATCCTTACCTCGATAATCTCTTTTTGCGCAATCTAGTCAGTCATCTCCATAGATCAGTCATCGGGTAAGGAACACCAGTGAAGTCCTCATCACTAGAACTCAACTCATCTAGGGTAGGCTTATGATCCAACGTTAGGACCGCTCTACGTAAATCAGGGTTGTGTCATACAACGATCACAGGTGGATGAGCCTCGCCTTAGGCTCGGAGAAAAATTAGTGCATCCGTAACACAGTTGAGGATTGTCTGTAGCCTCTACATGGTCAACTGAATCTCCTAATAAAAAGCTTTCATTCCTTTCAATGATAATGAATCTCTAGATCATTGTCCTTAGGATTTTGATCTACTCTGTCATTAGTTGTCATCGACCTGAGGGGAGTCATCGCTCTGATACCACTAAAGTAGGGGAGGATGTGATAAGGTCGATCACTGTCTTCCTCAATTGATAACTACCTTGAATCCACAAGGCTCTCTTGAATCCACAAGAGAAAATCTAAAATGCATGAGAGAAAAAAAAAAAAAAAAAAAAACAAACAAACTTCTAATGAATCAATTTATTGAATGAATTCATGAATAATAAAAATGACTTTAACACCCTTTAAATAACCCTAAGCAAACCCTAAAAACATAATCAATGAGTTCTAATCAAATAAAGAAACGAAATCAGAAAAATACATAAATTTTCATTGCCTGTCAACTAGTTGAGTCGATAGGTTGCAACAACCCAAAAGTGTCTGATACTTAAATCAAAAATTCTATAAATACCTGTCGACTAGATCTGTTGAACTATCTGAACTGGATTCTGACCTGTCAACAAGATCCATCAACCCGTCTAAATTAGCAGAAACCAGGCAACAAGCAATCTAGAGTTTTTGGTGGAATTTCGACCTATCAATCGGATTTGTCAACCGATCGAAGTATTTGATCCTTCTTGGCTTCTTTTCTTCGGTACATCCTAACCATGAATGAGTCTTAGACCCGTTCAACGTCAATAGGACAATATACCTCAAGAACAAGATATTAGAATGATCCACAACCGAGAGGAAGAATGCAAAAGATTGGATGGTTAGGTTCTTATCTAGGATGTTTTGGCTCACCCATCCTTGCAATGGAGCCCACAAGATCAATGGTCTAAAATCTCATTATGATGGGCCACACACGTGCTTACTCAATGGAAATTATAAGATGCAAATGCGGGGGCCCCACAGATCATACAATACCCATGAGAAAATGAAAAAAAAAAAAAAAAAAAAAAAAAAAAAGGAAAGCCTTGGAAAATTAATGTTACTGAAAATCCATGGAACTTACTTTGGAGATGTTGAGCTAGATTTCCATAAGAACAGTACTCATACACTAAGTACTGATCCCCATCTTCCTCGCAGCAACCGAAGAGACAAACCAGGTTAGGATGCCGAATCCTCGACCAACCATCTACTTCCCTTGTAAAACGATCCGACGTATTGTCCTTAAAAATGTGCTTGATCGCTACGATCTGTCCACTTGGAAGAATACCTTTGAAAACCCGACCGGCACTTCCCGAGCCCAAACATACCTTGCGAGTGTTGAAGTTGATTGCACTTTCAATTTCCATTTTTGAGAATCTATAAAGTCCAGACCATGTCCTGGATCTTTTCCCTAGTTCATTCCCAACAACAAGATCCGTGGAAGAAATGTCAGTGCAATGCTGAGTATGTTATGGGGCACGCTTGGACGCCGAAGTGAATTGAATTGTAATCTTTCAGTTCTCAAGATGGGGTGATCGAATTGGAATAAGGAAGCAGCACTCAAATTGCAACATCCAAGTTAAACAAAATGTAATGTAATCACGATTGTGTGACTGCGTTTGGGTGCGTTGGATAAATTCAAATTGAAATGCCATTACTAGTCTAATAAATAGGAAAACCCAAATTATGATTTTCTTGGATTCATATTTAGGGTGTGTTTGGTAACACTACCAGAAGCTACTTCTGGTAGTTTCTCTTACAAAATGGAAGCTCTCTAAAGTGTAGAATCACTTGTATTTTGAAAGAGAAGCTGATACCAAACACACCTTCAAGTCGGACTTGAAAGCAATGTAAATGCAATCTAAGGGCGCTTCCTTAGTATGAGCAATGGGAAACATCATTGCAATTCAGTTCTCTTGTGCATCCAAATACCATCCTTATTTAGCTGATAATTGCAATTCAATTCGATAGCTCATCCAAAAATGGCCTTGCATAATTATCTGATTTATCACATCTTTTATGTGACTATTGGTACCTTCAAAGAACTTAGCGTTCTTCTTCTTCTTCTTCTTCTTCTTCTTCTTCATGTGCTCCTTGACAACGTGTTTACCGACTACCAAAGTCAGTATTAATACGAACGTTGGTATGATGATCCATAATATAATCTTCAACGTTGCATCTAATGAACAGATGAGATTGATGAGATCATTGTTAGCATTCTAAACCTATGCTTTAAAGTACATAATAATCCATTAGATCACAACGAAATGATCCTTGTTTGAACCGTAAATTGAAATTTGGTACATAAACCATCTCAATTTTCCATTTATGTACCCCATCAATCTGTACTGTCCATTCAATATTGGAACACCTCTTCAATGATCATATCATCAACATCTCTATTTCTTAACCATCCATCTATAAACTACTTTTGGATGGTTCCCAAGTAATGAAAAATAGTCCACATATCATATGGTTATTGGTTAGGAACATCTAATCAATTAAATTTTTGAGCTATGGCCCATTGATCGTGCGGTCCAAATTGATTGGCGTGGGCACTCATTGGACGGTATGGATGGTCATACACCAAATTCATGTTCCCAAACAAATGTGATTCTATGTTAGGTAGTTTGGTCTTCAACTTAAAAATTATTCTTTCAAGAACTCATTGATAGAGGCGACCCAGTAAATCACACTTACACTTGATTTTGAAGTAGAAAGGATCTGTGGCAAGAAACAATTCAAAATCAGAAGCATGACGAGAAGTAGTTACGACAAGCAATAAGAAAATGGATGGTTTATCTTACCGCCTTTGTCCAATGCAGGTAAACACCTATAGTAATTATCAACCCAAGTTTCATTCTCTATTTTCTTGGCAGCAACCGCAATGACAACCGCAACACCGCAAATGTCCCTCTCCGTCGCATTATCATTCAGGTGAAGTTGCCCCATTAAATACTCTCTCATTTCTTCCATATGCTTGGTGCAGCTAGGGCAACTGTCATCGAAGGTGAGAGAATCAAAATTGGAGCATTTTTCGAGGACAGACAAATATTCCCCCACGTAGGTAGTCCTGAATGAGGACAATGAAAGCGAGGAACAGACACTGCTATCCCGGTTTAGGTGGTGGAAACCACAGGCATTGATATCAATCGAGTCTTGAGGCGGGACGGGGAATTGACAATGTAGCCATTGATTCTCGGGGAGGAAGATGTAGTCGTTCTGGAGGGCCTGGAGAGCAAGTGCCTGAGAGAAGGCATTGAGAGCGTTCCGACAGCAGCTGTTGGTTGTGATGCTGTTCCACTCCCTCACCACTACCTTCCGGCTGATACATTCGCCAGGTGGTTCGTATGGGTACTTAGTAAAATTCAGGAGACAAGCTGTGAATATGGAGGATATGGTTAGTTAGAGATTGCCTGCTGAGTTGACTCGGTTGAGTTAGTGACTCGACTGGCCTTTATGGTCTAGTTGACTCAGCTGAGTCCGAGTCCCCGTAGGACTGAGGAAACGAGTCAACCAGAGTCAGTTTTCATGGCCAATTGCAAAGACTCTACACGTGCTACAATGAACATATCTGAAAGATCTGGACTGTTCATCAAGCAGGGTCCTTAGTGAATTGCTCCAGCTCAAAAAATTAGGATGGACACATATGAAAATGGATGGTTAAAAATAACCTATGGTCCACAATCAGAAACGTTTAATTAATGGGCCTGCCTGATATTTTGAAACACGACACAATTATTATGGGTCATGACTGTTGAATGACACGGATATGGCACACGTGTGCCACATTAGCACGGGTTCAGATGAGTTTTTGCTAGTGGAATTCCTCTTTTGAAAAGACATTTCAGATGAACACCTGACTGTGAGGCCCATCGTTATGTGTGTATATTAAATCAAATCCGTCCATCTATTTTTACTGATAAGTTTAGGAATGATCGAAAAAATGAAGCGGATCCATATTTTAGGTGGACCACACAAAAGGAAATATTGGTGATTGAATTCCCACCATTAAAAACTTCTTTGAGGACAAAGGAATGTTTAGTTGCCATCGAACCTATTGGTAACGTCACAATGACCTGGATGAAGGGACCACACAAATATCAGCTTGATCCAAAACTTTGTAGCCTACGAGAAGTTTTTAATGGTCAATCACCACTGCTTCCTGTGGTGGGCACACCTGAGATTTGTATCT
Source organism: Magnolia kwangsiensis (assembly GCA_037074715.1). NCBI lineage: Eukaryota > Viridiplantae > Streptophyta > Magnoliopsida > Magnoliales > Magnoliaceae > Magnolia > Magnolia kwangsiensis. The sequence continues at coordinate 150,738,333 of CM073574.1, read as the reverse complement.
GCTTCAGTTTTGGGATCTGGCTAAAATGAGCTATCAAAACGGATGGACGGCGTGGATGTAAGGAATATACATCGCGATGGGCCCCACAGCCAGGGATCCACCCTCCTAGGTGGATCCGGATCCCCAAAGCGCGCCCCGGTTATGATGGTAAGTTAATAAAGTGAAAGCCACGGCACCGTTCAGATGGTCAGGATTGTCTGATCTCCGCAAGGTTCTTCACGCGATGTTGGGAATAAGTAATATTTTCCATCTACTAGTGGTACTTACATGATGAACGGTTCAAATCACACGGTATGGACCACCGTGGATATCTCAACGGCTACCATTTAAGATAGCTCAGCAGACTACCAAAACCATTTAAACTTAAGAGGAAGGCCCTGACTCCTGAGCGTCAGTTTGTACAGGTAGATCCCATGTTTTAAGGATACAGACCGGTGGCATGAAGGAATCCAAAAATGGCCCAGGTTAGACGATTCCAGCCCTTGGATCATTGACCTACAAATAAACGGTTAGGAGAAAGTGTAGAAGTGGTCCGAAACAATGGTCTCAGATCGGATGGACCAAATCATCCAATACGAAAAGGCTTTTGGGGTAATCCCATATCTTGGAACACATCATATCAACGGCCTGGATCACCGAATCTTGGGTCCCACTTGCCTGTCACCTTCTGATGAATCAGGACACTAACACTCGTCAAAAACTGGAGATGCAAGCGAATTAAAGGTAATCTTGACCATAGCGATTTCCCCGTGGACCATCTTATTTCCAACCATTCATTCGATAGCCACCACTTGGACGGTTAAAATTATCCAATTAAATGTACTCTCGGGCTAATGCTCCATCCACAGTGAGCCCCACGATTTCCACGGTCCAGATTGACATCAGCACCAATCCAAAAGAAAAAGAAAAAAAGAAAGAAAGGAAGCTGATGTACCATCGTCTGGTGCCCCTATGGCCATGGTAATTTGCATGAGAAAGACTAGGAAGAGAGAGATCCGAAGCTTTTGAAGGATTCTTGCTGCTATTATCATCATCATCATCATCATCGTGCATTTCTCATTGCACGGGGCCTCAAAATGTGAAAAGAGAAGATTCATTGGACGGGTCCTTAACATGTGAAAAGAGAAGAATGGCAGTAGGAATTTGTCATGTCAGTAGATTGTAAGGTAGAGATTGACGAATTATAATGATAGGTATCGATCGTACAAACCAAGAAGAAATATTCGTCCTTTAGCCTTAGGATGCTTAAGTCACATAAAAATATAATAAGAAATGGAATTTTATTTTCTTTTCTTCTTGTGGTTGCATGCAGGACACAGCTTTTGTGCTTTGTGATTAACGACTGCTTGGCGGGACACGTTTAAAGAGTGTAACGGATTGCTGATAGTTCTTGTTCTGTAGTGAAATGGTATTCAGTCTGCTTGGCCGATGAGTGTAAGATCCACTTCAAGAGTAGTCCCCACCATCGTAAACATGATCATAACCTTTTAAAAAATGGACGTAAATATCTGACCATTACATGTTCAGTCTATGGATCAAACGGCTAGGATCATTTGTGGGAACTTATGATTTGCTCGTGTCATATTCATGGCGATGGTGGGCATTTCCTATTAAACGGTTATAATCATCCATATGCACGGCCCAACTTTAGTAGCCGTTAGACTAAAAGGTAGGGCCTAAAATAAAATTTAGAGTGCAGTGCTGTCTAATTAAGCATCCTACATATGGAAGCTGTGTTTAACCTTTGTTTTCTTCTTTCTTTTTTCTTTTTTTTTTTTTTTCCTTTTTTTTTCGATATGGTCTTGCTGTTGCTGGATTGGAGCAATTTTGGGAACATATCGTATTGATACTTGACTCAGTACCAGTAAAACAACATTTTATGTCGGCATATGGATGTAATCTGGATCTGTAACTCAAAAGACTTGGAAAATAATTTTGAAATTACAATCATAAAACTATCAACAGATATGCATCAGGTCTTTTTTTTAAATCCAATTGGTATCTGTATGTGTTACGTCTAATGCTCATATCATGACCAATATGTTAGGCGAATTGCAGCCACCTGCAAATGACAGAAAATCCATCAAAAAATTATATGACAGAAGCATCAGTGACCATATGGGAGGACTCTGTTGGCATGTCGAGTTGTCAGTGGGTTTTGTAATTTTATTCGTGAGGGTTTTCTTGAATTAATCCATTTTTATTTAAGTCAGCAGCATTTTCCTTTTTTTTCTTTTTTTCTTTTTTTGTCAGGGGTACTCTTGAAAGGCCCTTTTTATGCACGGCAGCAGCTAACATACTTCCTTACATGTGCATGCCCTAACAAAAAAAAAAATCCAGGCTATTGATCTGATTTAATGTGTCCCATATCATGGATTAGGGAAACAGAATCCTACTGGATTAGAAATTCAACAATCAGCCCATTTTCCACTGATTATGAACCATTGATATAAAATGTTGTTATCCATTCAATGTGGGAGAGTTCCATTCAAATTGGGGCACATCAGACCAAGGTCTGGGATCCGCATAGGTGAACCAAGACACCACATGTACAAACCCTGAAAATCACGTTGCAGACCGTCCCAAAGGCCAAAACTGATCTTATGGGGCATCCTTAATAAATGAACTAAAAGCATAAAGGATCAGGGAACAAAAATAAATAAATAAATAAATATAAAAATAAAAATAAAAAAGAATATTAAAGGGTACCCAGCTATCACTTCATTTCTTTTTTCAAGCATTCAAGGCACCACATCATGACATGGAAAGATGGACATTATTCTACTTATGCAGATATCCACCATAAGTTCAGTTGGGCGTGCATAACCCAAGACGGGAGCAATCAATAAAGTAAAATAACGTGCCTTACAACTTATTCTAACCACCAAAAAAAAAAATTGATAGGACAACTGTTTTCTTTGGTAAACAGACCAACTGCTTTCTTTGGTAAACAGACCATATTACCTCCCTCAGAAGCCCCTGTTCCAGATGAATTACTGACCTTCAACCTTCAATGTCCTCAGAAATGCGTACAAGAGAGAGAGAGAGAGAGAGAGAGAGAGAGAGAGAGTCCCATATAACCCATTGCACTTACCTGTGTTTTGGGTAAAAGCACCGATGTACACACTAAACTAACAAAAACCGTATAGTCCTGAATAATACAAAAACTTAAAAACTGCCTTAAGAATACATACCTCTCTGAAAGCCAGATTCCTAGCCGATGATTCCCACAGAACCCGACAGCTCTCTCAATCAATCCAAGCATCACCCTTCCAAACTCGACCAGCATGGAAGTCCCACATCAAATCATAAAGCGATTACTCCCAAGAAGACTTTCCTTATCCACCTCCATCTACTGTTTGAACAGGCACGATCACTCCATCTGCTTTATCCAAGCAAGTCTCGAAATAGGTTTGGGTTCTGACCAGTTGGCGTCACCCCAACCTGCCTTGCAACAGCATCTTTCTCTAAGGAGTCTTGAGGGTTTGGACCCTTCTTCACTTGTGCCAGGTGTTTTGTAACGGTTTTATTAGTGTTACTGGGCAAACCAGATTTAATACTAGCAGGGGATATGTCAGTTGATGCAAGATCTGCAACATTGGCACTCAGCCCAGTTGAATGTGCATCTGAATACAGTTCAGCCATAAGATCAGACGGCTTTGTAGCACCAACCGTGCTAGAACCGATTTGTGTGGATACTTGGGTGGGACCAAGAAGTCCTTCCAATTGTGTAAAAGGATCTATAGATGGAGAGGTTCCTGGACCAGGGTCACCCAAATCAAGCAAGTCCGGAGGAGGTCGAGGGGCAGCCTTTGGTTGAGGGGCAGCCTTCTCATCAGCATGTTCAGTAGATGGAGCGACAGCTGTTTCCGTGTGGGCCTTATCTATATTTGCAGGGCTGGTGCCTCTTGATGCCTTGTGGCCTGATGATGGTCTTTTCTCATTTTTAGATGAGCCCCCGAATAACGAAGCAGCAAGTTTCTGCTTTTCAGCAGAAACTTCAACCTGTTGCCTCCTTGAATCATATGAGACATCTCGTGTGCTCGATGTCATGAGCCCACCAACATGTGTGGTCCCATTTGATGTTTTCTGGGTACTCGAAGCTGAGGTAGATGGTGCAGAAGAAGATGAGTAAGTAGGCTTGCCCCACTTCTTTTGAACACCATCGAGTCGAAGTTTCGCTCCAAGATCCATGGGTGCATAATCAGGGACCAAAGGAGGCAGGGCAGCTTGATGGGTTTCTTTAGGATAAGTCGAATCATGTACTGTAACGAGCTCAGTTGAGTATGTGGATGGAATAGGGGTTGGCTTTGTCGGCATGGAAGGCTTTGGAAGGTCATAGGCCTCGAACCTGAGGGTATGAGTAGAGACTTCAAGTTGGTCTTGGTTTCTGAAATTGCTTATGTTCACCATTCCAGATCGCTCATTTTCAGGGATGTAGGGCCTAGCTCCCTTCTCTAGGGATCGCTGCACATAACCGTTGAGGAATGATAGGCTTTTATCTACCTGAAAGGAGAAAGTAAAGGCAAAACTCAGTAGCCTGACATTTCGTAATGTTACCAATGGGTCGTGATCAGTTGAAAATATTGATATTGAAAAGCTTGAGAGCCGAAAGAAATGTACCTGAACAATATTGCGTTAAAAATCATTCATGCCATGTGTGTTAAATACCTAATCTAAGCGTCGGAAAGAAATGTACAAATGGAACTGAGGACCAGTTTGGTGAACATGGGCTTAGAAGAACGCAAACACATTCACGCAAGTACTTGTGGACCCAAACATATTGTCTCAGGTCCTTGGTTCAGCCAATATGATCCATGGCCTTTGGGTCATCCTCCTTTTCCACATTAGAAATTCACGGGGTTTGTGATGGACAGACAACCATCCCAACTGAACAGCTAGAATGGTACTCCCATGGTGCCTTGGTTCTCTAGCTTATGCTGCCATTAGAGGTGGGCAGGATACAACCTGACTCGTCAAATCCGACTCAACCAAACCGTCGGATCTGATCCGAACCGAAAGCCAGGGTCGGGTCGGATTGAGTAGACCCAATCAGATCCGATGCCAAACCGAGTCGAGTTTGGGTCATGTAGCAACTCGATCTGATCCGATCCGGACCGAAATCGGGTAGTATAAAGTCAGATTTACTCTCTTTTTTTACCTTTTCCCTTCTTCTACTTGAGCCGGCGCAACTAGATGAACCTATGTGGCACCACAGCTCGAGCTGACTTCCTCTCCTTCCCTCCTTTCTCTCCTCCTTTCTCTCCCTCTCTCTCTCTCTCCCGATTTCCCTCCTTTCTCTCCCTCTTTCTCTCCGGATTTTCCTCATGTTTCCTTCCTAACACCAGTCTCTGGCTCAGCTTGACTCAACCCAGTCCGAATCAACCAGATAGACTCAACTCAATCCGACTCAGTTTCCTTGACCGAGTCGAACTCAGTTCAGGTCAGGCTAACAAGGAATCAGTTCAGATCGAGTTCGGGTCAGGTACTTGCAAAAACCGGATCGAGTCGAGTTGGACCTAATCCGGTCCAACTCGACTCAATGCCTACCTCTAGCTGCCATTAGTCTTGGACCAGGAGAGGATCATCTCTGAGTCTTGGCCAGGACTATGTCCAACTAAAGAACAAGAACATCAACCCACATTAAAGCCACTTGAAAACTGACATGTGCAAATTATTCCTAGTCTAGTTTCCCATACTCAGCACGGAAAATCTCTAGTAGCCTTACAATGACTCAAGATGCTGGGGCGTCTTCATGAAATACATGCAAATCAGGCACAGGTCAAATTTTCAAACATGGCAGTAGCAGTTCCATTGACAGTGATTTTAAAATGAATGTTGTAGTTAACGATATATGTATTCCAGAAGTCAATGAAAGAGAATGCAAAAAATAAAAACCAATTCAGCCAAGGCCAGGGACAAACATGCTATGAAATACAGAAAGAATGTCACTATTGAAAAGCAATTACTGCTGACCTCAATGTCTTCACAACTTGCATCTGATGGCATTATACTCTCAACTGCATGAGAATCTAAGCCCAAGATTGCTTGAAGTTCATATGCACGCTGTTGCAAGTCTGTTGAATGAGATGCTGATAGTTCATCAATTAAGGATTGACACTGCAGTAAATGCAACAAAAAAAAAAAAAAAAAAAAAAAAAAAAAAAAAAAAAAAGAAAGAAAGAAGAAGAGGTTGTCATCATAAGGAATGTTCCTTGGACTGTAAATAGCATAAATTAACCAGTTCGAAATAAATAAATAAATAAAAGATTGATGTGGGTTGCCAAGTATGTCGTCGGTTACTTACAACTCTCGATTTCACATTCTCCTATTTATCTTTTGACTTTTGGATTATGTGATCTGACCTGGTAAGCAGAAAGAAAAAGGCCAGATGCTTGTGAAGAATCTTATTCTTCTGGGTCCCATGGAGCATTTTGTGTGAAAGGAACACCAGGAGATTGCTAGTTCCTCAGCTGAAATGTGGATCCCTGTAAGTGGCATTGTCTCAGTTCTGTGTACTTCCTCAATGCAACTTGCGTCAACAGGGTTCCAACAGTCACCACAAACTATACATTGGAGAAAACCAAGGATACCTTCAAACGTGACAAGAGATGTGTGGTTGGACAATAGTTTTGGTTGCAAGCGATGGGCCTAAAATACACTCCCATTTTTCTTACCAAGATAGTGGACATGCTGGCAGGTTACTCCTGGACACAGGATGAAACTGAGAAAGCACCTCAAATGAGTGGTTTCAGTATCAGTATCAACGCATGTATCGCACCCTTGGGATACGGAAACATATCCAGTATCGGATGGGAAACATTGGATGTATAGTGTAACGTATTGCTATTTTTGGGAAACATTTGCGAAATATTGGGAAGTTGGTCAAATTTTTCAATGAAACTTCAGGGAAAGTTTTTTTTTTTTTTTTTTAAAAAGACACCATTACACACTTAGAACTCAAAAGATCACAGAAAACAAGTACACATAATGAGTTTCGTTTGTATAGGGTCCTAAACTATGTGTTGTCTGATAGAAGTGATGCACCAATACTAAAAATCAGTTCATATAATTGTTAAATCACAAAAACATGTATAAAATACAACCAATTAATTATTTTTTAAAACTGCACATCTGGTGTACAAGCAATTGAAACTAAATTGTCCAAATTATACCTCATTATCCAAAAATTAGATTTATTTCCTCATCTAACAATGAGATTGGTAGACATTTACTGGAACTCCCATCTTCTCAATCATGAAAAAGGGTGTAAAAGAAGAAACAAGTCTTAATGGATATTTTTTCCCAACAAAACAATTCAAAGAGGTTGATTTTTAGGGTTCTCTTTACAAGAGAACTTTCTCCCTATAGTCACACTTTCTTTTAATCATAATATTCATCAATTCTCCCATGCATATGGCCTTAAAGGTCTTTATAAAGGCTAACATACAAAAGTTTGAGATCCAAACAAATCTTACAAATCTAGACTCACTATTTTTAGATTAATCTATGACATAATAAAATCACTAAAAGTTTGACACAGGATGTAACTTCTACTAAAACAGGAAACTACCAACTTTATGAAAAATTCCAAATCACTTAAAAAAAAAACTCCAATAGGCTTACCAATGACACAATAAAATCATTAAAAGATTGACACATAATAGACTTCTACTAAAACAAGAAGTGTACTTCTTAAAAGATTCACCTTTAAAAAAAAAAAAAAAAATTAAAAATCCAAAAATATTCAAAATCCCACAAAAGATCTTCTCCAAAATAACCTGCATATAGCCATCATCACAAGCAGCCTGGAGATGTTCCATTGTTAGCAGTGTTTTAAGCATCGACAATATCAACCGAGATATCCCATGATATATCTTTTATCCCACTTGTGCGATACGAAACACATAAGTAGTTGAATATATCCCATATGTTCGATCCGGTGAGCATTAATGATTTTTGATCTTTTTTTTCTATAAATCATGTTAAATCAGTGTTAAATTGTTACAAATCCATGATTTTTCATGTTTTGCATGAAAAATCATAGATTGGGAGCTTCGATTTCGAGATTGGGAGGAAATGGGCCGAGTTGCAGAAAATTAACAAAAGAAAAAAAAATATCAAAATTTTCAATTTCTCACAAATCTATAGCAATCTTTGTGTCCTATCATAAAATCAAACATGTATGTAACCTGATCTATTGATTCTTCTTTTTCTTTTGAATGTATTGTTGTGTTTCCACATGTCTTCTTACATTTATAAATTATATGAATATACTTGCATCACTTCAGTTAGACAGCGCATAGATTAGGACTTCATACAAAGAAAACCTATTATGTACACTTGTTTTTGTAATTTTTTATTTATAAGTGTGTATCAATTTTTTTTATTAACAATCACTGAAGTTTCATTGAACAATTTGACCAATTTCCCAATGTTTCCCCATGTTTCCAACAATAGCTACGCATTACACAATACAACTGATATATCCCATCTGATAACCGATACATATCCATATCCCAAGGGAGCAATACGTAACACGATACCGATATTTCGAACACTGATTGTTAGTAGTTTTTCAGTTCCTCCATTAATGGTTGCCAATGACGTGTATGATTGAAGTGTGTCCCACTCTGGATACACACATGATCTGGATCTACACCAAGGTGTTCAATATAGGTAACGGTGGTGGCCATAACGGCGAGCGCTGTTACTGTTATGATACGGCTGTAACAACCATTCAGCACCATTACAGGGCCATTGCGGGTCATTTTTTTCCCCGTAACAGCTGTTACAACCATTATGTAACAGCCACTACATAACATGTTTTGTTTTTTTTTTTTGAAAAGCTTGATCTACAACCATCACAATCACGGCCCACTGGATGGGCAAACAACCATCCAATCTGACCAAGGCCTGATTGGGCCACATCAAGTGGCCGAACAACATCCAATATGGCATCAAGTATAACTGGCTGAAATAGTTGTCTAATAAAAGATTTTCCCTAAAGTTTCATTTGCATGCAGGGTCACACACAATTCCAGTCCCACATCTCCACTTCATCCACCCCAGTCAAAATTCTATTGGAGATGTCCTCCTCAATCTCTCAATTATTTTGAAATATAGAGACAAAATAGCTGTCTTATAAAAGATTTTCGCTTACATTTCAATTGCATGCAAGGTTCACACACCATTCTAGTGCCGCATCTCCACTTCATCTGCCCAATTCTAATTGTATTGAAGGCATCCTCAATCTCCCCATTCTTTTGAATTATAGAGCCAAACTGAGGAAACACATTGCTTTTAGGAATCTCCTAGCCATAAACTTTAGTTTAAGTTTCACCATCTTAACTATTAATCTTTAAACCTCTAAACTCTACAGCCTTCCTCCAAATCTCCAATTTGGAATTTGCCCTCTCAGCAACCAAAACCGTGTCATTCACAAACAACATACGACGGGGGACATAATCCTAAATCAAAGTGCAGTTAATTTAAATATGGCAAGTGCAACAGCTACATGCTTACATCAGACACTAATGAAGACCCACTGCTGCAGGGGTGTCAATATCTTCTAGGGTCTCATTCCCTCCTAATCAGTCATCACCCACCACACAACCTCCCTCAGTACTTCATTGTGCAAAAACCATGTGTAAATTCTTCCTTCCCTTTATATCTTCCCATTAACTGTCAAAGTAGGAAAATAACTTCCGTTGTTGATCTCCCCTGCATGAAGCCAAACTTATTCTCTGGTATCCTAGTTTCTTGTCTTGATCTTTGCTCCAGCACCCACTCCCATAGCTCCATACTGTGACTGATAAGTTCCGTTTCTCAATAATCTGTGCAACTCTATACATCTAATTACTCTTGCTCAGGTGGTAGACTCTCAGGAGTATCAACTCCTGGTAAAGGGTTCGAGTACCCATTGGTGGTGAAATTCCACTAGCGTGAGTGTGTGGGGTGTGTGTGCGTGTGTTAAAATAAAATTAAAAAAAAAAAAAAAAAAAAAAAAACTTTGTACATCTGATTATTTTAAATAGATATCAGGAATTTAGGATGCTTCTCCTCCACTCATTTACCATTTTCTTCGTGTACCTTTTTTTTTTTTTGAGACTCTTTTTTGGGGGGAATATAAAAAGATATTCAATAAACCAAAAAGGAATTACATAAGGGAGAGGGATTCTCCTATAATAAGAGAGTGAAGGAGAGAACCCATTTTAGCTAGATCATCAAAAATAGAATTTTTCATGCGAATATGAGAAAAGGACACTGAGATGGACCCTCAAATCTCTCTAAAAGTGTGAATCCAGCATGAGAAGCGCCGACGAGGATAGGCTGCACTAGAGCTAGCCCAAGAGATCATGGAAGTGAGTCCCCTTTGATGATAGAGATGAAAGCTTGAAGCCAACAAAGCTCCTTCATTCCCAGCCACAATGCCCTGACCTCAACCTCCTTAGAATTAGAAATCCCAATCAACCCTGCAAAAGGACTACCAGTCATCTCTAAAGATACCCGTAATCCCTGCAGGCCCTGGATTCCCCCTGGAGCATCCATCAAAGTTGAGCATTCACATTCCACCTAGGGTAGGGTCCCATAATCAGTGTAACATGTCAAGATGCTTTCAGAAGTGGTTTGTACCAGAGCACTCACATTTGTGCCTTCTGTAAATTTGGGGTGAAACTAAAAATTTGTTGTTCCAAAAAGTGAGTATAACCCAGACAAAATTTCACAACCTCATCTGAATGCATAAATTCTCATTGTCTGATGAACAATGAAAAAGGAACAATTCAATTGAGTTCGATCACAAGGCTAAAAAAAGTTATTCCTTGCAATTGGAAACTGATCCTGCTCTTAGCATTACACTTAGGGAAGAGAAGGATTGGGCAAGGGAATCCTCTGGAAAAGAACCGTGCAAATAAACTGAAGCATAGTTTCCCTGAAATATCGGACATTCTCAAAAGCTCATAGGTCTCCATGACTTCATGGAGCAATTTGAATTTTGAACTTACAGTTGTCCTAACAGAAGCTAACATTTGAAGTTAACAAAAAAATAAACATCATGAGGCAAATCTAGAAGTAGATTCATCAGGCCATGGGTCGTATCAGTGGGCATTCTCTATTCTAAACATCCTAGTAACCGACTCTCTTCCTGATTTCTACTTCTTTGTTTTGTACTTCTGTTCCCTTTTTAGCATAGCTCTTATTCATCAATAAAAACAAGTTAATTAGGAAAAAGTAAGAGCTCATGTAGATACTTCACATCACTGACAAAATTACAACAAAAAATATAGATTTAGATAAGTAGTAAAACAACCTAATAAGGTTCTAAAAGAACCTACCTCAGGCAGCAATTCCACTTTCCTTCCGCCTCCAATTTCAAATGCACATATTTTCATGATAGCTGTCACTGCATAGGCCTTGAAAAGAAAGGGGGGAAAGTCACAAAATAGTCTGGAACATGAGAAAAAAATAATGACTTCTAAAGAAACATTTTAAATTAACTCTGCAAAAGTTTAGCCCATCACCACATCTTTCAGCAAGAAAATCATGAAGTAGCACATGTGATGCATGAGTTTGTTGTTCTGAATAAGATGCAGCAAAAATTCTAGAGCAATATAGGATTGCATGCAGTTATAAAATATACGTTATGACTTAGAACGGGTGGAGAAGTTTGCAGAGACACATGATTGGTAATTTTTCTCCATGGTAACAGTCTAGTCCTGAACATAAGAACAGAATGCTTTCTTCCTAAGGAAAATGCTGATCTGTTTTTGGAACGGTAACTCCAATTTATTAAGGGCCAGCTTGGGAGAATTAAAAATTTGTAAAAATGTTGTTCAGAAATACCTAGAAATAGAAGAGGAAATGGGATATATTGGAGATTTTCATTTTCCTTGAAAAATCTGACATCATAGTGACTTTTCCAGATGATGCTAGTGTTCTGAGTATCACCAATATTATCGGCATGATATTATCGATAATATCCCCAACATTATCAGTATTGCTAGCTTGGCAATACCAACAACACTGGTAGTATCAGTATCTTTCTTTTTTAATACATGTAGCTTCAGAAGGCTATAGAGAGAGAGAGAGAGAGAGAGAGAGAGAGAGATACCGAAAGTGTTGTGAATATCTTTTTATAAGTTTTCCATTGGAGAAAAAATCGGCTTGAACTCGGCTCGAACTGGCCCAAGCTACTGACCGAACCGAGCCAAGCTAGCCAGTATGGCTCAAGGACCAAGCCGATCTGAATTCGAGCCAAGGAAAGTTGTTGGCCAAACCGAACCAAGTCGTGCCAAGCTCGACTCGATGTCCAACAATACAGGTGACTATGATGGTGCAATATATGAGTTGAAATTCTATCTGACATCGAATATTTGAGACTACTAAAATATGTTTTTGAAATTAAAGTCCCTCGCTCTAAGAAGGGCATCGTTTTATCTCTATGAAAATATGCTCTTGATTTATTGACTTCAACTAGTAATCTTGGTGCCAAGCCTATTGATTCACCGTTAGAAGTTAATAAGAAACTTCGGGCTGATAATGGGGAACTTCTTGATTATCCTCGAATGTACTAGCATTTGATTGGTTGACTAATATATTCAACTATTACTTGCGCAAATCTACCTCCTGCAGTGAGCTTGGTTAGCTAGTCCATGCATGTTTCTCGATCACCTTGAGACAATTTATCGCATCTTATGCTACATTAAGTCTTCTCCAGGATGTGGCATCTTGTTTAATTGTCATAATAATCTTGATATTGAAGATGATTCTGATGCAAATTGAGCAGGTTTGCCAAATGACCAATGCTCTACAACAAGATATTGTACTTTTTTGGGGGCAATCTCATTACCTGGAAGACTAAAAAGCGTACAGTTCTTTGCACAATCCAATATTGAGGCTGAGTACCTTGCCATGGTGTATATGGCATGTGAAATTTTGTGGTTAAAAAGTTCTATTATTGAATTGGGATTTCTAGTGAAGACTCTTGTGCCTAGGTATTGTGGCAATCAAGTTACAATTCATATACCTTCTAATCTTGTTTTTCATCTGTGGACAAAACACATTGCAGTTGATTGTCACTTAGTCATAAGAAGGTTGTTGTTGGCATTATTTTTCCACTTGTTTCATTTACTACTCAACTTTTGGATATCATCACTAAAGCTCTTACTGTTTAAGTTAGACGATGTATTCTTGAAAAGCTGGCATGATTGATATACATGCCTCAACTTAAGGGGAGTGTAGATATTCTTGGACCATGGGCCCTCTCTTTGGATTGTGGGTCCTCCCTCTGGACCATGAGTTATCTCTTATTCTCATCTTATATCCCTTATTATTTTTAATTCTTTTGTTTTTCCTCCTTTTGCCCTTGGTTCTCAAATTATTTTATGTAATTTGGGGCATCACTTGATAGAAATATAAGAAGGTTGAGTGTCAAACCCTAGTTAGAGTTTTTTTTTCTCTCTGTAACATTATACAAATGTCAAATGATTGTTGATCTAGAGTCGTGTTCTTGATATCCATCTTCCACTGAAGATATACCACAGCCCAACAGATTTTTCACCTTGAAGATTAGAAAGCACCATTGGTTCTCCTTGTACCACTCTTTATCCTCTGAGTTAAGTCTTTCTTAATATTTGAACTTTCCACCATCTACCTTCTTCACACCTATCTTCTAACGAAGATGGAAACACTTGGATCACAAAATTATTTTTTCACTTTAGAGATCAAAGCACTATTAGGTCTCCTTGGAGCAATTACTTTCCACTTTTATCTCCAATGAATGAAACTTCTAGCAATTCCTCTCTTTATATCCAAACAATTGAAATAGCATGGATCAAAGATAGCTTCACATTTGATATTTAAAGCACCATTAGATCTCCTTGGAGCAATTCAGTACCATTCTTCATTCTAGGAGAGATTATTTCTTAATATTTGGATTTACCACCAGAAAAGGGGTCTTCCTTATTGGTGCCCATCCCCCCAGAAAGATGAAAATACCCTAGATCATAGGATTACTTCACCATGGAAATTAAAAAGCACCATTGGATCTCCTTCAGGTTCCCCTCTTTATCTCGAAAGATAATCTCTCCTTATAATTGGATATTTGGTACAGAATCTAATACCTTACGTCTACCATGGCAAATTAGCTTCTTAAAATTTGGTCATTGGCAAATGTGTGTGTGCGTCTAGGATTAGCAATACCAACTGGAGGAACAAAACATCATCTATTTAATAATCATAATTGTTATTAAATGTCCAATCAACTCCGTGGACAAGTTTTGAGTTCAAGATTATAAATGAATAGTGTTAGGTCGAATCAAGTGGAGTTCTAGATACGTCCCATTGAATAATTGAATCTCAATTTCAAAACTAGACCAACCCATTATAACTAGGTCAGGTCCAAGTCCGAATAAGCCAATCCATTTATTAAATGGATCAAGTCTAGTCTAAGAGGATCCAAGCTTTCCAATTTATCCAATAAGTCAAGTTTCCACCAAGTGTGGGTCAAAATCTAAGAACTAAAATGAAATGTTCACATAACCAATGCCTAGATATGTATGAGGACAACATCAGTTGTCCATGCTAACACACCAATGGCGGCAAGAAAAAATTGCCAACAACAACATATACATACAAATTGAAAAGCAAGCAAAATTATGAAATAATATGGAATAGCACATGGTATAGAGAGTGCAAGTGGTGTATTTATAGTTGTGTTTATTTGTGACTTTTTTGGTGCGTAAGTACAATGTTGTGCGCTCCTGCAAAGCATGTTTCTATATTTCTAGTCGTATAATAAAAGGTGTGGGGGGATTGTTACCCTAACACACCAAAAGCTTCTCTCAAAACTCTATCTTCTCTAACACCTCTCTTGTTCCTCCTTAATTTCTCTTCCTAAATTCTCTGGCAAGTTGGGCATGATCAATATCTATGCTCTAACTTAAGGCGGCCAGTATAGAAAGTGCAAATGGTATATTTATAGTTGTGTGTTTATTTGTGTTTTTTTAGGTGTGTATGTACATAGTGTTGTGCACTCCTGCAGAGTATGTTTCTGTATTTCTAGCCTTATAATAAAAGGCATTGGGGGATTGTTGCCCTAACACACCAAAACTCTATCTCCACTCACACCTTTCTCTCTTGCTCCTCCTTTTCTTCTTCATTTCTCTTCCTAAAGCCTCTCAAATCAACTTATGGTTTTATCGGCTATAAGATGAAAACAGGAGAGTTAAGGATATGTCTATCCATTGATTGTTTATCCATGAACTCATGTCACACTGGGGATTTAAAACAAAAAAAAAAAAAAAAGTGCAGTCGTGCATGAGCATCGATCCAGGTTCCCAAACCCAGCCCATTTTATGGGTCAGGTCTCAGCTGGGTCCAAGTCTCGGTCAAGTCCAAGTATGGTTGGCCTAAACACGACCCATCTAAAAATCAGGTCAAGGGTGGCTTGAGACTGATTTGTTTCGGAGGAGTTTCAAACCATTTTTTTTTCTGGTAATTGGAATGATATTTTGGACGTACACTATGCAAAGGGTCTAACTTTAGACCCAAACATGTTTATTATCACTTCAGTTCTGATGATCATCAGTTCACCTAGTCATTATCACCCCAAGTAGATTCCTGCCATGCCCTCAATGGTCTCTCAATGTTGCTTTTGTTGGTAGTTAGTTTCACTCTATGCACGCTGACATGATAAATGTTTTCCACTCATCTGATCTGATCCTAAAGCCAGGATACATGGAGATAAATATCTATCCGACCAGTGCAGATGGAGTATACTGCTGCCTCAGTACTAACTAATATTGCAATAGCTCAACAGATACTCCTGTTGAAATCATTGATAGTTAAAAAGGATCTTGATATGTTGGACATTAATAAATATCAAGATATTTCTTTCTTCCCTTCCTTATTTTCTTCTTTTTGACAATCCTTATGAACTAAACCAGAAGCTAATCCAAGAAATACTAGCTATGAGTCAAAACAGACAAGCTTAATTGCTTCATGTCTCCAATTTACGCCATTTTTCAATTAGAAGTGCCGCAGAAAATACTCAAACATCTAGCAGATTAATATCTGAGTTTTGTCATAATGAGATATAATACTCAGACGGAAGAGTCTTTTATCATGAAACAAGTTCACCCCCACCCCCAACCCCATTTACAAATATATGATAGAGCTCACGACTTTCTAATCAAATTTTGAACCATCAGACCCATGTACGTCACAAAAATCCCAGACCATGGAATGGTAGGATAAAGTAGCTGAAGGAAGGCTAATTGCACAAAATGATATTTTCAGTGTTCCGTTGTTCATTTATTGCATGCTAATTTCCAATAGAATACATCTAGATGATGTGTGCTTAAAAATAAATAGAAGTTACATGATGCTAATCATGCCTGTTTGACTGTTTCGCAACTTCATATATTGTAGCAGTGCCTAAAGAAGAAAGTCAAACTAGAACTTCATTCATGGACCATTGCGAAGTATCACTATTGACATGTGTATGTTCAATCAGCATAATCAGATGATAGCCAGGCCATATCGATCTACTTTACCAAATCTACCCAGTAAAACTTGTTCATATTACTAAAAGAATACAAAGCATATCAAATAATGTAAAGCAGAAGATTATTAGGCAGGCCCTTTGCAGAGCTTAACGCAATCAAAGTGGGTGTGTCACTTTTCCTTGACTCATTCAGTGGTCCATTATTTGAGGAAGATGACTTGAGGAACACCATTGAATAGCCTCCAGGAAGTGTCTGGTCCCCTGGAAGACATGTTTATTGTTAATGAAACTAGTGAGAAATTTGTCATCTATGCCGGTTGTTTATCAGCACATGTTAAGAGAGGGCAACTCCATTATGTGTGTTAGCCAAGGAAGCTCCCTATCCTCCTTTATTTGTATATTTGAACCCACTGGCCATTGCCTTGGTAGTTGTATTTCTCTTTTCTTTTTGTATGTTTGCTGTTGCCTATCAAAAGAATAACAGTACAATGGAAGCACAATGTCTGGATAACTTATCATTATTACAGAACACAGAAGTATTTGTGTTCATTTATCTTTTATGTTTGGAAAGAAATGCTAACCCTATACCAAACTCACAAAAAGACTCTTCCTAAGATTTTTCTAATAAATGAACTACAGGTTTCAAAACTGAAGCGGGTCCACGAGCACTCTGTCATTTGGACAAATGACTTCATTAAGATAAAACCAAGACAGCTTCCATTTGAACAGAACTTTCATGATTATCAGACATAACCATGTAAAATACAACCACTTCCCTGTGAGAAACTATGAAATAAAAGGTATAGGTAAGAAGACCATAAGAAAACCAGATAGCAATTGTAGAATAAGTCCATCATATATCATAACCAAGAAAGAGGACATATGAATAATAATAAAAAGCCTTGAGAACCACAAAAAATTGCTTTATAAATGTAAATACCCCAGAATAGACAAGTCTGCTAAAATCAAGTTACTACCTTTGTATTTTGAAGGGTAAATCAATTTACTACCTTGACAATGTCATCATTTGAATGGGCTTCTGCCACATCACACAACTTTCCAGTGACGTAGGAAGCAGAAAACTTTCCATCAGCAGTTCCATACTCTCCCAAAACCCAACATATGACCTGTTATTTTGCACTATTAATTAGAGGACAAATTGAAGGACTGTTGACTCACCAACGCAGTCTGAATTAATGAAAACCACAAGGCTGAAATGTAACAAGGAAACATAACGTACTTGCAGAAACAAAGAAGGAAGTTTTGGTTCCCCAATAATGCGCAGATACGACTCCACCTACAACAAAATAAGAACATTTTCCAGATTAAAGAAGAGAGAGAGAGAGAGAGAGAGAGAGAGAGAGAGAGAGAGAGAGAGAGAAAGAGAGAGAGAGAGAGGAAAAGAACTGCACATTAAAACATAAATCTATAAAATTGGATAGGAATCTGTCCACCAGATACATTTGAGAGAAATAGGAACTGCTTCGTACATCAGAAACAATTTTGTCAGGAGAATGGGATGATGTGGAATATATCTGGGTAAATGGTAGAGACGGATGATCTCTCACCATCCCTTTGTTCTAGCCCTTCGCTTGCATTTCTTGTTTTCGTTTGTTTTAATGGAAGTTGCACTATTGTTCAAAAACAAAAGCAAACATTTTGCACATCTCATATTAATGTTGTCCAGAAAAGAAAAGGGAAGCAGAGAGCAGCGGTAAATAAACAATATAAATCATGAATAATCCACAAAATTGAGGAATTGGATCCTCTACAGTTTCCTAAATTATTAGAATAGCAAATCAAAAAGGTATCACTCTCACAAATATCCGTCTTATTATGTGCTGGAGGTGCAGAGTTGGTGAATCACTTTTTCATACGAATACAGGAGATTTTTGGTCCTATTTCTTCAGTCTTTTCGTAGTTGGGTGGCTTTTGCCTAGTTCAATGGAGCGACCCATGAATGGCTGATTGAACAGCTTATACTTTCAAAGAGGGAAGATTGTGGAGAATGCCTCCACTCTCCATCGTGTGAAGTATTTGAAAAACACCTAAAGGTAAGATATCTGATGGGAATCCCTCACCTCTTGTTCAGGTTAAGGAGAGAGTCAGGGGTTCTCTCTTATCAATAGGGGCCTTATCGCTAACAAGTTCAAAGGTATCTCAACATCAAGGTATTCAATAATGGTAATGACCGGCCATTGACCAATTATGTTATGAGCCGTAAATAGCCCCATTACGGTCCTGTTTTTTTAGAAAGCAATGTGAAAAAATTAGAAAATATAAAATAAATGAAAGGATTCCAAATATATATTCTTTTCTGGTTTTGAACATGTTTACAATGGTACAACGGGCCATTCTTTGGTTAGAATGCTGTCTTGGGCCGATTTGGGACCCACTTCGATGCCTCCAAAATGGGCCAAACTTCAGGCAATCCGTGGGACTCATCCCAGCAAATGCATATCCTAAGCCATTTAACACCATTTCCCTTGAGAAATAAGAAAAATTAAAAACTAATTCAAATGAACAATGTTGGGCCAATTTGAGACCACTCGAATGCCCCCAAAATGGGCTGAAATTCATGCAATTGATGGGATTCATCCCACTAATACATATCCCAAGCATTTGAAATCAGTCCCCTCAAGAAATTTGATGAAATTTTTTGAAAAAAATAAAAAACCTATCAATATTCAACCCAAAAATTATCCAAAAAAAAAAGATTTTTTTTTTAAAGATTAAAAAAACACCGATTTAAGTGCATGCATGTGTAGATCCAAACTCCATACATATATTTGAACAATCTAAATTCCCAAGTATTTTACAAAAATAATAATAATAATAAAATAAAATTGAAATTTGCTTAAAATTATATAATTGCAAAAAAGACATGTACATAACAAGTTTCCTTTAAAAACATACAACTCCTCGCCCGAATCCGAGATGCGTGCGAGCTTAGATAGGGAGGGCGACTTTACCCCAGAGGACAGGTGACAAGATGAAATGGATAGGGACTCCGATTCAATTTATTTCAAAATGCGAAGGAAAGGCAATGGGACACATGCTCAGGGGAGTTCCTATACAAAGAATCGATGGCAAAGGGTTATGAGGAAAATGCAACATGTGGAGCTAAATTGTACGACTTTGAAGCCGATGCGGATACAAAAGGGTTAAGCTCGGGCACACATTCGGAAGAAGGGGAGGGCGACAATTGTTCTAGAGAGGATGCGAAGGAAGCAGGGGACTAGGTCCAATGCGGAGGCTATAGCGTTTGACGATCCAGGAGGCTCAGGGGCTAGGTCTGATGCCGAGGCTACAGCATTCAACAAACATCACTTGGCACTTGTTTCAGTTTCACCTCAGGTGGTCGCAGAAACATATTCCGAGCATGCGACTTATCCTAAAGTCACATGCAAAGAACCAAACCCCTTAAACTCTTGCCTTTCACAGGGAACTAAAGACATGTTTGACAACAACACTAAAGCAGAGGAAGTGTTACCAAACTTTCATTCCAGATCAAAGGAAGGGATTGAATCTCCAACCTTCTCAATCGCGGCAACAGTCGAGAGTTGTGGAATCGAGGAACAGGGTGATTCTAGGAGCTACTAGAGGAGACAAGCCTCTAAACATCATTCCTTTACAATGGTATAGAGACTTGTTAACCCGCGAGCTATCTACGCAGGACAAAAATTGGTTAAGAGATGCTCTAAGACAAGTGGGGAGAATGCTAGGGGTTTCATTCGGGTAGACAGATGAAGATATAAAAGAAGCCAGGCAGTGCTTGCAACTTCGATAAACATCGATCAGGGGGTCGTCTAAGGGATGGAGGGAGCTCCAGTAGCTGGCCTATCAGTCTATGCTTTGCGGAGGGGACTATGGGGTAAGAAGGTGACACAATGAAGATGCTTTCTTGGAATGTTCGAGGGTTAGGGGGTAGAGAGAAACAACGGTAGGTTCGAGAGGTTTGCAAGAAAGTCAAGGTTTGGGTGATCACATTCCAAGAGACCAAGCTACAATCCTTCGATGATCAAATTCTCGATTCCCTATGGGGTTTGAAGTACAAGGTGTGGGTGGCCCTTGATGCAATTGGAGCAGCAGGGGGAATAGTAGTGGCCCAGAGTTCTAAATTTTGGGGAAAAAATGAGAGTTGGATAGGCAAGTTCTCAATCTCGATCATTCTCAGAGACAAAGTGCCCAGGACTTGTTGGACCTTTACATCGGTCTATGGACCTAAGGGGCTGTTTGGGGCATGGGATTAGATGGGTTTAAGTGGGATGGAATTACCAAAATGTAATGATTACATTGTGTAAAAGATTGTATCATACTCCCATGGATTGAGGCCATCCCACTCCATGTTTGGGAAATGGATTGGCATCTCATCTTGCTAATACCGGTCGGTGCTCTGTGGGCCCCACCATGATGTATGTGTTTCATCCATGCCGTCCACCCATTCTTCTATGTCATTTCATGGTATAAGCCCAAAAATAAGTTTGATCCAAATCTCAAGTGGACCACACAGTTAGCCCTATAAGGTTTTTAATGGTGTAATTCAATCACTACTGTTTTCCCATGGTGTGGTCCACCTTACATTTATATCTACCTCCTTTTTGGGATGAAGCCCAAAAATTATATTTCAAAATAGATGGACAGCATGGATAAAACACATGTATCATGGTGGGGTCCACATAGCACTAATCACTAGCTACACGAAATCTAGAGTATGGTGGTAGAAACTCTTGTTCCGGCGTTGATTCCAAGAAGGGCTTCACTGCTCATTCCTTGTGTGATTGCCAAACACACCTTGCAATGATCCGTGGGATCTTGAAACCCACTTCCACCAAATCCCACTTAAACCCATGCTCTAAACGCCCCCTAATCTAGCTGTTCTAAGGCTTCTATTTTGGGATGAACTAGATGCTTAAGAGCTAGACGGCAGTATTCGAGGTGTTTGGGCGGCGACTTCAACATAACAAGATTCTTGTACGAATGCCACAAAAACAGGAAAATTACTACCAGCATGAAGGGCTTCTCCGACTAGATCCAGCGCAATGAAATGTTGGACCTGCCTCTAAAAGGAGCTTTGTACACTTGGACTAATGGACAACAGTCCTCGGCGATATCTAGGATAGACAAATTTCTAGTTTCGGTAGACTGGATTGAAAGATACCCCATATCCAAGGAAATAGGCTAGCCAAGGACCTTTTCCGACCACAGACCGATAGTACTACCAGTAGAAGAAGAAAATTGGGGGCTGTGTCTTTTCCGTTTTGAATTGTCATGGTTAGAAGTCTAAGGATTCCATAAGCTAGTCAGTGATTAGTGGGTTGAGTTTGAAGTGAAGGGCTACACAGGTTTTATTTTATCTCAAAAGCTGTGATTGTTGAAAGAAAAACTGAAATCTTGGAAGAAAGAACTCTTGGGCAGCAGAGAAAATGAGACAGACAAGATCATTTCACAAATGCATGACTTGGATTTGAAGGAGGAAGGTGGTGTTATATCAGAAAATGAAGCTAAAAGAATAATGAAATTAGGTCTCAAATATGTGAAAAGGATCAAAGAATAAGAGATTAGGTGGCATCAACGCTCCCGTGCGACCTGGCCACAAGGATATAAAAACACCAGGTTTTTCCACAACATGGCAAGTGCTAGAGCTAGGAACAATCACATAGGCAGCTTGATGATAGAAGGAAAAAGAGTAGAAGACAAGAGAATCATTAGAGATGCCATAGTTCAACTCTATAAACAGCTGCTGCTGGTAGACTCAAGGGACCGCCCTCTTTTGGAGCACTTGGAATTCCCGAGACTATCACAAGATCAGGTCCAAACTCTTGAGAGACTAGTTTCAGAGGATGAAGTGAAGACAGCAGTTGAATACCTTGGTAGAGACAAAGCGCCAGGCTCAGATGGATATCCATCAGCATTCTTTCAGGCATTTTGGGGAGTCGTTAAAGATGACCTGATTGCTTGCGTCAAGGAATTCTTTCTTAGGGGCAGATTATCAAAAAAATTGGGGAGTACATTCATTGCGTTGATTCCCAAGGTAGGAGCGGAAAATCTCAGAGACTTCAGGCCCATAAGTTTAGTTGGGGCCCCATACAAAATTATAGCAAAGATTCTTGCTGAAATATTTCAGAAAGTATTGACGACTATCATATCTGAATATCAAAGCGCATTTGTGGCAGGAAGAAAAATCCTGGACTGTATGCTGGTTACTCATGAAAGCTTGGATTCAAAATTTAGAGAGGGCAAAGCTGGGGTGGTTTGTAAGCCTGATATGGAGAAGGCTTATGATCACGTCGACTAGGGCTTCCTAGATTACATGCTATTGCGCTTCAGATGTAGTGAAAAATGGAGATCTTGGATTAGTAAATGGTTCTCCCAGGGGCTTCTTTAAGGCATCTAAAGGGTTGCGGCAAGATGACCCATCATCTCCACTCTTGTTTGTGGTAGTAGGCGAAGTGCCAAGTAAGATGCTAACAAAGGGGCAAGAAGTGGGCCTTATCCAAGGCTTTAAGACGGCACGTGCAGGACCATCAATAACTCATCTTCAATTTGCGAATAATACTATCCTATTTTCTGAAGCAAATGAAACCATGATTGACAACTTGCGGAAAATATTAGTGTGTGCTTCGAAGTGCTTTCTGGGCTGAGGATCAATCCTTCCAAATGCGAGATGCTTGGGATTCATATACCAAAGGAGGAGATTCGAACATTTGCGAAGAGGTTTGGATGCGGAGTAGGCTCCTTTCCATCCACATATCTTGGGCTTCCGCTACATATAGAGAAGCCCCCTAAACATCTTTGGGACTCAATGATAGAAAGGATTGAGTGGAAGCCTTCTTGGAAGGGTCGGCACCTATCTTTTAGGGGCCAATTAACTTTAATTAAAACGTCCTTCTCTAACATGCCACTTTACTTCATGTCACTCTTTCAATGCCCAAAACCAGTTCTTACACGACTAGAAAAGATGAGAAGGGATTTTCTAAGAAAAAGTTTCACCTGTTGAAGTGGGAAGATGTATGCAAGCCAATAACCAAAGGAGGAGCGGATCTCCAAGTTCTAGAATAAATGAATCGGGCTCTTCTTGGCAAATGGCTCTGGATATTTGTCAAGGAAGATGAAAGCTTATGGAGAAAGGTAATAGCTTCTAAATAAGTAACTAGGCTGGGGGGATGGTGGAACAAAAATTCTTCACGCTACAGGATGTCTAGCCTTTGGAAGGCAATCAATTCCGTGGAGGCTAGGTTCAAAAAAGGAATCTCTTTTGCAGTAGGAGACGGGGAAAGCATACACTTCTAGGACATGTGGATAGGAGATTGCTTGCTACCCATAGTTTGGCCGCTCTATCCCCGGATAGAAACATTTTAGTGGCGAGTTGGTCCGAGGAATGAGGTCGTATAGTCTGGACGCCCCCTAGCCGAAGAGATCTATCAAATGCGGAACTGATTGTGCTACTAAACCTCCTAGAAAAATTAACAGAACAATGATTGACCCAACTACGGAAGACTATATGGGGTGGAAGGGGCATACCTCAGGTAGATTTTCGGTGGGATCCTTCTACAAGCTCCTAGCTCACTCCCAAATCCCCTCATCTCATACTTTCCATTTCTGGAATTATGGAGCTCCTCCAAAGGTGGCCTCATTCGTTTGGTTGTTGGAGAGGAATAGGATACTAACAATAGACAATCTCTGTAAAAAAAAAGTAATGGTGCTGCCAAATATATGCCTCTTATGCATGTGGGACACAGAGTCCGTGGATCATCTCTTCATTCATTGCCCCTACACTACAAGGAGGGTATGAGAGCTCTTTCTCAAAACTCTCAATATCTCTTGGGTCATGCCAACATCAATGCCTTCCTTCCCATGCATCATGGCATGAAGGCAGAGTTGGGATAGAAGGAAAAGCAGTTTGGCAATTCGGGGCAATGGTGTGCCTATGGGCCATTTGGAGAGAAAGGAACAGCAGATGTTTTGAAAACAAAGTGGCTGCAACGGAGGCTATTTTGCACAAGGCAGTTTGTTGGGTGCTCGAATGGGCAGCAAGAATCAAGGAGCTAGATATTTGTATCCTTTTCGCCCTTTTGGGGCTGTAATTTGTTTTTGAGCTTTCTGTTTTTTCTCTTTCTGTATTCTTTTCCACCCTTGGCGACCTTTCCATAAAATAGTTACCTTTCAAAAAAAGAAAAAGAAGAAGAAGAAGAAGAATTTTGAAAAATGACAGGGAATTTAGTTGAGATTTTTTCTTTTAAATAACAGGAAATTTTGTTAAAAAGCACTAAGATGGCGCAAAAACTTACAAACCTAAAAGAAAAGGAACATCCTTTCAAGGCATCAATACAAGAAGCCCAATCCACGACAAACAACATCCCCCTACTTAATATACACTCTGCACTATGGCTCTTATTACAAAAGCATCTCTCGTCCTCTCTACCCAAATAGCTCAAAGACTTACAAGCAGACATAGTCAATGCAACTTTAAAGCTTCAAAAAAAAAAATCCACATAACAAGTACCGCACTAGCTGGCAATGAATGAAAAGTTGGTTGATTGACTCTACATTTGCCATACACAATTGCCAAACGTTAGGGTTTACGAAGGATTGTCTATGAGGATTATCCACAATCAAGACCCTTTCCCTACCAACAAGCCAAGCAAATGTTGCCTTCGAAGGGGCCATGTAGGACCAAACATGACGTGCCTTCTCAAGCTCACCATTCCCCCTTTAAGGAATAAGAGAATAGTAGAGGGATCGAACCAAGAAACAACCAGAGTTGTCCTTTCTCCACACCACCCTATCTTGTTCCCCACCCACTGGCCAACATGAGTGGATACAATCTAAAAGTTGAACAAACGCCTCCACTTCGCCATCAAGAAGGAACCTACGGCAAGAGGGAGACTAGATGGCAGCATTGCCAAGATATGTGAAATAGTTAGCAACCTTAATATCATTATCCATAGAGAGAAGGGTCATCCTCTTAAAAGCCTCCTGTAAAGATGTGTCAACAATCCACACATCCTTCCAAAAGCAAATCCACTCCTCACAACCAAGAGAGGTAAAGATCCATTTCCAAATAGTTGAGGCTATATACAGGGAGGAATCCCTTGTGCTCCGACCCAAATCCTAACAACAGTAATAATTGGCAATTGTTTCCCTCCAAAAGGCACCCACCTCCATTCCAAATCTCCACCACCACTTGCCAAAAAGAGCAAGGATCACGAATTCTAAGTCTCTTGTGCCCGCACCTCCCTCTTCATAAGACTTCCAAACTTTCCCCCAATTTAGCAAATAGAATTTTTTATCTTCAAATCCCTGCCACAAAAAGTCCCTCAGCCTTTCCAATCAAGCTACCACCAACTTCAGACATTTAGACAGACCAAAAGTAAAGTGGCGTGTTTAACAAGGTACCCTTGATGAGATTAATGCAGCCACCAAGAGATAGATATTGGCTTTAACATCTAGATAGCTTCCTTTCAAATCTCTTCACCACCCTGTCCCACAAGTGGTTCACCATCTTCCCAACGCACAAGGGCTACCCAAGATAAGTGGATGGGAAAGAGCCCTTGATTCAAGCAAAAATCTTTGCTAACTGCTCATGCTCCTCCCTACACGTCCAAACACCCAACATCTCGATTTTGGCAATGTGTTAACTTTCAGACCTGACACCACTTCAAAGCACCTTATGATCATTCTCAACTTGTCCACCATGTTAGCACTTGGCATCAGCATCACAAAATAGTAGTGTGTTGTCGACAAACTGAAGGTGGAAGATTGTTGGACTTATCCCATCACTGTTGAAACCACATATTAAACCAACCTCCTATCCCTACTCTAACATCATGCCCAAAGCGTCAACCACCACCATGAAGAGAAAAGGCGAGATCGAATCGCCTTGCCTTAAGCCTCTTGAACTTTTGAAGCAGCCCTTCAGAGACTTGTCAATCAGTACCGAAAACCTAGTTGAGCTAATGCACTCCATCCACCCTCTCCATTTCTTCCCAAAACCTATACGATCCAACATGTAAACCAAGAACTCCTAGTCCACATGGCCGTTGGTCTTCTGAATATCAAGTTTGCATACAACAGCCTTCTCACCTTCCTTATATCTTGAATCAATGCACCAATATGCTATGAGAGTATTGTCCAAAATTTAGTGACCTAAGATGAAGGCTCCTTAATTTTTAGAAATGACACTCGCCAAGACAGCCAAAAATTTGGTTGCTAGCACCTTTGTTAGAATCTTATTAAACCCCCAATCAGGTTAATTGGTTTGAAATCCCATGAGCTTTCCGCACCTATCACCTTTGAAATAA
Source organism: Magnolia kwangsiensis (assembly GCA_037074715.1). NCBI lineage: Eukaryota > Viridiplantae > Streptophyta > Magnoliopsida > Magnoliales > Magnoliaceae > Magnolia > Magnolia kwangsiensis. Next base: position 150,711,522 of record CM073574.1, on the reverse strand, counting down.
TAACAATAAAGGATGCCCCAAGCTCAGTTGAAAGTCTTCCCCTCTTAAAAAATTCTTTCGTAAAGTCCAACATGTCCCTTTCCACTTCCCAAAAAATCTGGAAGAACGCTAAAGGAAATTTAACCGGCCCCGAGGCCTTATCCCTAGCCAAGGAATCCATTACGATCTTCACTTCATTCTTGGAGAATAGTTTCTCAAGCAGACTTCATTTCGCCAGCCAATAGACAGTGAAACAGCAGGTTATCTAGCTTCGGTCTACTCCATCTCTCTGCAGACAACAGCTACTTATAAACCTAGATCACCACTTCATAAATCTTGTCTTTAGCTTCTATCTTGTTGCCCTCCACCATAGTACTACTTATCTTGTTGCTCTACCCCGAGTGCTTGCTATAATGTGAGAGAATTTAGTGTTTGTCTCCTTTTAACCAAGTGGCTAGAGAGCATTGCTTCCACTTGATTTCTTCTTTATGCAACTTGAGTAATTTTGCACAAGCTTCCTTTGCAAGGTTCTCTCCTCCGACGATAACTCTTCTGACAAGTCAAGGGCTTGTAACTTGCTTAGGATGTTATCAATTTTGATCTCCCTTTTCATGAAAACTTCCCTCTTCCACTCAATAATCTTCCTTTTCAGAATATTCAACTTCTAGCATAACTTGAACCCGGCATAGCCCTCCACCTCAAAAGACCCACACCATTTTCTAATCAAATTGAAAAAGCCCTCCACCTCCAACCACATTAACTCAAACCTAAAAGGTTTCGAGCCCCAATTCTCCTCGACTTCTAGCATAATAAAGCATCGATCAAGCATGGGTTTCGGGAGCACATGTTTTGAAATTAGCAAAAACTTTTCCACCCAATTTGCTGACATAGCACCCACCATTTTCAACATCTTGTGTCAATAATTCAACAGAGCAGATATATTAAGAAGGATATTGCTCATAATTTTTAGAGTTGAGTAGACCATGGGGAGAAGTGCCTATGGACTTTTATGCAATCACTGCATACCAATGAAACTAAAGGGGAAATATTATGGGGCAGCTACACCATCGGCCATGGTTTATGAGTCATAATGTTGAGATGTTGAGATGTTTACATGGATGAGTGGCAACACAAGGAAGAGCAGAATTAGAATGAATGCACTTGAGGAAACTTAGGAGTGAGCACCAATAGTGAAGACCAAGAACTACATGGGTTTCGCCATGTAGAATGAAGACAGAATTACATGAGTTAGGAGCGAGTGGGTTCAAGTTGATGGCTTTAAAGAGGCTAGGGAGACTGGGGAGGCCCAAAAGGACATGGGTGAAGGTTGTAAGAAAAGACCCGATGCATTATGGTTTGTTTAATTGAGCATATGGTCCATGGTAAAATGGAATGCAGATCAAGATTCGTGTAGCTAACCATATTAGTTAGAATAAGGATTTAATGATGATGATCACGGCGATGACTGTATCAAATAATTTAGTGTTTGAGAAAATCACTCAGCACCTACACCACAGCTGTAGCACTATTCCAATCTATTGATGAAGACCCCAAGCTTTGATAAGATCAAGAATTAGTTTGAGGCAAGCGAAAATTTGTACATGCTTGTGTTACTTATCAACGACAGCAATATTGTCTAGAGGTGAATTGTTCGATTGTATTATAAACCTCCCACGTAATTAAATGTATCATACCTTTATTTGCAAACTTGTTCATTCAATATGTCGAGAAGCGCGCTGAAAGATGATTGTTCTAAGCAACCGAACATTTCCACAAGATTAGTGATTGGTAAATCTATTATGGCCATGAAAATGGAAGGCAAATAGGTGAAAATGAGAAACTTTGGAGTTGTCAAATAGAACCTAGTATGGTGTAACACCCCAAATTTTTGCCAACCTGGGATTAGATGTCCTTAGGCAATGGGTCAACCATAACACCTTGGTAACCTCTCAGAACCCAATTCCAAAGCCAAAGAAATCACTTAGGATTAATTCCTTTAGAAATGAAGCGTAAGTTAACTAGCGCTACGTTAGAGTAGCTGCGAAATTGTCCCTGATCGCTTTAAATACGTTCTGCAAGACCCAAAACTTGTAGAAACAAAGACGCTACAATACCCTAAAATCCAGGATCAAACTCTAAACTCGTTTGCTCTCAGGAACCCTTCGAAACTTTGTATTGGATCTATACCGCGCGTCGAAAGTCCGATACCGACACTCTTAGACCGTTATGACCGCTTAGCTGGACTTGACAATCGTTTTGAAAATCAAGCCCAACCGATGTACGGAAGCTATTTCATTGAGCCTGTAGTGAAGAGAGTGAGAAATGGGTTAAATTTAAAAATTTTAATTCAAATCTGGCACGTGACTTGGCGCGTTATTATTAAACGTTCTGACCGTCAGAATTCAGCCAAATTACACCCCCGGATCAGGAAAATTTTCTCTTTCATATCATGAGACTTGTAGACCTAATCTAGGTGCGATGACCGCTAAACTGAAATTGGACCGCCACATGCGATCTGCGAACTCTTCCGGTCTGAAAACTTGATGTGTGCTAGATCCAGTATGCATGAGCTTAAGTCCGACCGCGTTCGGCCAAGAGACCTCCCGAAATGCTCTTTTGGATCGAAACAGTCCAGATTTGGTTATACCTCAAGTGAACTTTGTTCCCAAGCCTAATTTGGGAAGGTTTTAGCCTATATAAGGGCTTTAAACCCTCTCACAACCCTCCCATCCGAATTTGCTTGAAACCCTAGGAAAGGAGAGAGAGAAAGTGAGAGATTGTGAGAGAGTGTGGGAGAGATTCTCCTGCCACCTGCACCAGCTTTTGCACGTGCCAAATCACCGCACTCCAATCACTTTCCCGGCGATTCCAACGCACTCCTAGGTAAGAAAAACCCTAACTACTTGTTGTTTTGGGGTTTCCTTAGATTCATTAGCGATGTAGCTTATGTATCTTGTGCATTAGGTCGCCTGTACGCCGTTGACGAAGCGTATACGTTCCATTCGAATCGATACACTTCTACGACAAAAGGTGAGGATTTTAGACGCTTTGATTGACTAATATCAAAGTTTTCAATGTCGTTTAATAGTAGATTATCGACGGCAACACCGTTTGACATGTACAACATGCTGTCCGTTTTCCATTTCGTAAACGTACGGTAAATATGAGATTTAGGGTATTTTAGTCATTTGTAGGAAATACTGTTTACGTCCATATTTTGATAAAATGTTTGCCATGGCTATTTATCGTATTAGAATATTAGGAATGCGTGCATGATTGGTTTGGCGAAGAGATTCGCCCTTAAGCGCACTTTGAGTCGACATACGCTATGTAGACTAAAGTGTGTAGTCTAAGTGTTTGTATAAATGTTTGTATTAGTATGTATTGAGTAAATGGTGTTGTGTATGAGTTTTGAGATTCAATTCTCAAGTAATATCCTGATGTAAACGATTTCCATCATGTTGGCTATATGTATTGATTTCATTATATACATGAAAAGCATGTGTGGGATGATTTGCTTAAGTTGTATGTTATAACATGTGTCAACATGCTTACAATGTTGTATTTCATTTCCGTTACTCACATATGCTTACTGATGTTGATGCACAAATGTTTAGGGCTATGACCTAGTCCAGGCAGTCGATAATGGATCGAATTCGTGGTTGATTTCTATTTGCCACGAAGGACGCGTCGATGAACGCGAGTCGTATTTTGGGTTGGCGGCAGTGGTTAGGCCACACGAAGTGTTTCATGCACTTCATGTCGTTCAGCTTGAGATGCGCTCGCACTAGTCGAGCCCGTCAAGTAACCCGACTGGCCATTGTATGTTCACCATGTATGAGTCATAACTGCTTGAACCTAGGGTACTGAACTTACCATTGAAAACCCTGTCAACCATGGTACCTTGATCCACAAAGACTCATGAGCCGGGCATGATGGTATGGGACACCATGGTCGAGCTGTCGGCCTACGCTGGGGCCACAAACCTCCCCGTAGTGACCAGTGAGCACCCTACTCTGAGCAGATTATGGTGGTATGGGACACTATATTCTTGTTGTCGGCTTACATTGATCAGGTGACGAGCCCTTTATAGTGACCTTGAGTTTATCCTGACACCGCATGGGAGCGACGAGTCCTGATGCAGTCTTAAGGATAAATAGGCCTGTATTGATAAGGTGATGGGGGAGAGGAGCAACGAGTGCGAGCAACAGCCCTGGAAGCCCTTGTAGCAACCTACAAATATAACATCGTATGAGATTACTAGGAGTGACGACCCTAGACAGGATCTGTGTTGGGATTGATATAAGCAAGGTACCCTAGTTTTCCAATCCTGCTGTATGAAAAGGACTAATAACAACCCGGTAATCATTATCCATATCGCATTGCATGTGCCTGGAAGATGTGGAGCACTGCGGGAAGAAAGCATGCCGCGGACGCAAATGGTACCGCATGAGGGAGTATGTCGGTGAGGGCATCCATCATGTCATTTCATGCTTGCATTAATAACAGTATCTAGGAATGTTTGATTGTTTGTTTTACTATTAACGCGTGATTAATTTGATAACATGCTAATCTTTGCTCTATGATTCCACTGAGTTAATTACTCACTCTCACGTTGCGGGACGGTGTTCCGAACACCATCAGATCCTTTTGTAATTGCAGATGATGGCGCGGCCTGCGAAGCGGAGCCGGACTTGATGATGAGGAGGAGGATCCCTCCTTTATGCGTGTTTTGATCGACGGGATTACAGGGAGGTTGATTAGATGCCTTGAATCTTGTCATTTTTATATTTTTGGAGCATTCATGTATATTCTTTTCTTTCCATTTTTAGAGTATACATGTATTTAATTAACCTGGTAACATGTTCACACTCTGGAGACTTACAATCAATTATATATTTTATGTATTTATCAGTCTTCCGCTTGCTAATTTAACTGTCTCTGTAGTATGATATGCTGTTTTAGCTTAGTCTCAATCTTGTTTAATGTCATTCTACAGACAACATGCATTTATCATTATCTATATCGCATAAGTGACGTTCTGGAACTCGGGAGTTGGGTTTCTACCCGACCCCCGATTTTCGGGGTGTTACATATGGATTCATATCTAATTTCTGTATTCCCAAGCTCTCACAATTTTTGCAGCAACTATGACACAATCCTTGTCATGAGGTGTCATTCCTGCTTCGACCTGAGCTTCTGATTCACGCTCCTGCTTCTTAGCAGATCAAACTCGCTAGTGAGTCTCAAGGCTAAAAGAGTTTGAAGACTTATCCATGGAGCAGTTGTCAAGCAAGTGGGAAGAGTTACTGCAGGCCAACCATAAGCATCCCAGGGTAGACGAGTTGGTGGTTTCTCCAGGCAGGGACCAGTCTTTCAAGGTGGGAGGATCTTGGAAGGAGACAGGCAAAGTTGGAGCTGGAGTTATGCTATATGACCCCATTGGCGGGCCTTTGGCAGCTTTTTCTGGTCCAATTCAGGCCAGGTGTTCAACCCAAGCTTCGGCTTTAGCACTGGAGACAGTGGCTGTAACTGTCTCCTTCTCCTAAACTTTGCATCAGATTTGAGATAGACAATCTCTGGATTTACAAGTGGCCAGGGGAGAAGGTTTTGTTCCTAGTTCAATAGCCAAGGATTTCTCGGATATTAGCACCAGGTCCAGAAGGTTAAACATTTCATTTATACTTTCAGACATGGGTGGCAAGTGGCTAGGGGAGAAGGTTTCGTTCCTAGTTCAATCGCCAATGATTTCTCAGATATTAGCACCAGGTCCAGAGGGTTAAACATTTCATTTATCCTTTCAGACATGGGTACTAACCATCGTTCTTTTCCATTGGCGTACAGGGGACCCATCTGTACTCTGGAAATGCAGTTTCCCTTAAGTTTTAACAATTGATTATCTTCTCAAAAAAATACTTGCCCAATTTTTTAAATAGACGCTTCCTTCATGTACCCAAATTTACTGATGTCTTGCATCCCGCTTCTTGCTACTATAAGAAAATCTACATGTGCATAATTTTTTGGGGGATTCGATGGGGGACGCAAGATGATCTCTCAACCATCCCCTATTTTCCATCCTCTGTCAGCTGCCTGTTTGTACTCACCTTTTAATTGGTGGTAGAAAATTTGTGTTGCCTTCCTAAACCCTAAAGCCTAAACCCTTTCCAGAAAAATAATTAATTAATTACAACGGAAAGGAAAGGGTGAAAGTAGCTTGATAAGAACACTGGAAAGGAAGAGGTGAAAATTGGAAAGGATATGTAATGGAATTTTTGTACCATAGCAATTACATTGAGATTAGGACCAATTGGAAGAGCAAAATGCCAAAAGCTGCAAGAGAGGGGCAGGGCATACAAATGTATTTTTCCCTGGGCATCCCTTGGTGGAAGGAGAAGAAAGATATGCCACTATGTTTCTTTCACAAACTCTGAGCCATGGGAACTACATTCTTCTTTCTTGAGTTGCGTGAGTTAGTTGATTGGCCATGCATCTCATTTTCGCACAAGAGCAAAACTGCTTTACTTTAGGACTCCAAATTAGTGGGAATGAGTGAAGGAGATATTTTCCCTCAATAATTAATTCTTACGAGGGATTATTCTAACTGGTCAAGTTAGGAGAAATGATTTATAGGTTATTCCATTCTGCCTGTTTGATTACACATCACATTTTACGAAACAAGAAGTTGAGAACCCATATACTGAATGGTTTTGCTGACTGCTCAAATTTTAAATCCTGAAACACAGTTACTGAAAAGCATATTCAGATCCATCCAGGACATAAACTATGCTCATTTAGGCAAACAGCCACCAATTTAGACATCCAAGGACCAGATAAGTTTCCATCCATCATGAATTATGCACGAGGAGTTTTGGAAATCCATTAAAACAAATACAATATTTCATGAATGATATTTCAAGAAATGCAAAATGTAGAACTCATTTATTAGAAAAGGAAAGTTGGTATAATAAACAGATTTCTGAGGCAGGTTTTGGTATTCATCCCATATAGGTATTTCAAGTAAAATGCTCTTAAGGGCATGACCAAACACAAGTAAAGTTAGCATAATCAATTCACATATTCAGAATTTAAAGCTAGCATATACAATGTAATTTGGTGGCAGAATGAATTCAACGGAGAACATACTGCAGACGATCGTAGTTGACTATCTACACCTTCATCATCCTCTCCAAATCCCTCTGCAATCAAACGCATTAAATTATGTGCCACTTTAACATTGACGAGATCACCTGCATGCTCAAAGACCTTATTCATGGTCTGCAAAGCGAACTAGTTAGAAGGTCGTGATCAACGGAAGCTCCAGCTAAACATTGTCCACAACTTATGGTCCACAAGCTGGAATCAACAGAAGTAACAACACTAACATACCAGGATGAACCACTGATTGCTTGGTGCAAACTGCTCTGCAAGCTCAACACATCGAGATGCTATTTCTGTTTTATAGTGATTATCACTGATGCTTATCATGTAATCGATCATGCGATCGACTATCACTTCAACATTGGTGGACTTTGTCATTTTATAAAGTAATTCAAAGGTCTTCCTCTTTAGAGTATCATCTGGATCCTATAAGAAAAGGTACACATTCCAACTCATTAAACTGAATAAATATAACTTCTAGAATAATGTTAAACATAAAACCAAAATATAAAGAAAATCTTGCAATTTAGATAGACATGCCTAGAAGTCAACTAAGCACTAAATATAAAGAAAACAATAACATAAATAGGGAGAATGTAAAATAAACAAAATTTCAGAGAAACAGAACAAAATCATGACTCACCTAACTCCATTTTTCTTACCGCATTCACATGACAAGACAAGACATGCATTGTCAAACTTAGGAGAAGAAAATTAGCTGAAACTCCAGTCAAGAAAGAGATATAGGAACACAGCCGAGCACCAGGTTTCATAGGCGACTCAGCTCAGCAACTTTTTGCAATCATAATGTACATGAAAATCAACAATTTACTCCATGTTTGCTTGCTGGCTATGTTACCAGGACATGGGTATACCGTATATGTAGTATCAGCAAAAATAAAGGTTAGGATCATCCGATCATCCAAGATCAAGAATATGCACCATCTACAGTGGGTCCACACTTCAGACAGTTTCAGATTTTGGTAGACGTGTGGCACTTTTACAAAGAGTAGAAACTAATGAAATCGCAATAAATGGTGGTGAACTATCACCATAGCATTCTTTTTTTCTTTTTTTGATTAGTTCAGTTTTATTGCTGAAGAAGGCAAAATCGGCCAAAAAGAAATACAACGCAACCCAGTAATCATGATAATGATAACAATAATCAAAAGTGATTGAGATCAACACCCAATCCATTACATCCAATTTAGCCCAACTAAACACCTCCAGCACACAAAAAGGATAAAGGATAACTCTTATCCCCATAACCCATGCCAGTCTAAGGAAAAGGTAACATGTCCCATGGTTTGCAATCACAGATCAGTGCAAGTTTAAGGACCCACCTGATTCACAGTTTGATTGGTTTGAGTCCAATTGGCAATTTTCACTTCAACAGTCCACTAATTGTCCATTGTCCTTTTATCGAGAAAATATGGTCTGATTTTTGTTCACGCTTCAGAATTAGCTGGTGTCTTGCTGGTTGCGTGGATAACCTCCTGTCTGCTTGGCATGGGGTCAGGTTAGGAAAGAAAAGAACACGATTCTGGAGAAAGGCTATTCTTGCAATCTGGTGGTCTGTTTGGGAGGAAAGAAACGGGAGATGCTTCAGGAATACCTCGAACTCGGTGGAGCCAGTTTCTTCTAAGGCAAAGGGTCTCCTTATTGAATGGGCTGTTAATGTAACTTTTCTGAAGGATTACGACCTTCGCTTTTTAGGAGCATAGCTGAGTCTGCTTTCTCAGCAGAGACTCCCTCCTTTTTTGTTCCTGTTCCTAGCTTTTCCTTTAATACATCTATCGTTATCTTTCAAAAAAAAAAAAAAATCAGCTACATAGGTATTCGAATCAGTGCATTGTTTGGTTTACCGTCCATGTTGGAGCTCACAATTTGGACAGTTTGAGTTCAATTCACATGCCACGTGCACAATTTCCTTGTGCCTGAATATCAAACGTTATACTCTGCCAGAGTATCATATTCTGCTTCTTCTCAAGACTCCACAGAGAACCAGCGACTGAGGAGCTCATAACAGGCCAAGACTTAGCTAGTTCAAGCTTGCATTCATTGACTACATCCATTGATGTCCCTCCTATGGCCATTCATCGACTCCGACACCACCATAAGTAGCTCTGTCAATGCTTCCTCATCCTCCACTCCTTTTAACCCCTTAAAATAAAAATAAAAATAAAAAATAAAATCAATTTGGCTCCCTAAATCATATCAGCATCAAATCCTTTAACCTGATTGATCAACCTAGTTTAATACATTCCAACAAATTAGAGCAATTCGAACTGCAAATTTGTCCACACAAACCAGTTCACAGTTCGAGTTATGATTAGTAAAATTAGGTAAGTATGATCCGCTTGTTCCACCATTTAAAGGGGCTGATCTGTATCCTATTCAGATCCAATACCTTTGTCATATCAGATCAAAACAGGTAGTTGAGGGTATTTTGTAGGGTACAGATGCCGGAGATGCAATATGTCAGCATGGAGCTTGTTTTTGCAATTCTAAAATGCCTAACCATCTCTCCTCGGCATCTAATCCCTTGAAATAATTGACGTTAATAGCAAAAAGATTAATATCAGTAAAACAGAAAGGGGGATCTAAGATAACGGCAAGCATGCAGGGATCGAGTTTGTGAACAGATAGAAAATTGTTCCTCTTCATGGGGCAGAATTCAGATGGATAAGCGGCAATAACGTTATCATGCTGGACAGATTTCTTTTTAAAGGTAGGTGGGAGAAGCTGTTCCTAGAAGCTAACCTCAGAGCTCTGCCAAAGCCTGTATCTGACGATTGCCCGATTTTGCTGTCTTCTAATCTAGAGAGTTGGAGCCCTCATCCTTTTTGGTTCAAATATGTAGTTGGATCACCAAAATTTGTTCATAAGGTAAAGACCGGTTGCAGTTCAACAGAATAGTCTGAGCAAACAAGAGATTCAGCCCCACATTGAAATGTCTCAAATCAAAACTTAACAAGCTTCGAATTTGGCAATATTAGGAAGAAAAAGGATGAAATCCTTACTGAAAAACTTCAAGACCCTCCAAGACGATGTGTTGAATTTTCTGTCTGCATTTCATGGTAACGGCAGAATATCCAAGAGCTTTGGTGCATCTTTCATTGCTCTCATCCCAAAAGCACCGGGAGCTGCTTCCTTGAAAGAATTCAGGCCGATCAGTTTGTTGGGCAGCCCTTACAAAATCCTAGCTAAAGTCCTTGCATCCCGATTAAGTCGAGTGATAGGGAGGATCATTTCTGGTAATCAATGTGCGTTTATTGCCGGTAGACAGATAGTGGATGCAGCCCGCATAGCGAACGAATGTTTGGATTCAGCCTCATCTTCAGGGAAGCAACCTATGATATGTAAGCTTGACATTGAAAAGGCGTATGATCACGTGGATTGGGATTTTCTGCTCTATCTAATGAAGAGGATGGGGCTCGGGTCGAAGTGGCGACATTGGATTAAGGAGTGCATCAGATCCGCCTCTTTCTCCGTTCTCATGGCTCTCCTAAGGGCTTCTTTCAAAGTTCGAGGGGGCTTAGGCAAGGAGACCCCCTCTCCCCCTTCTTGTTTCTCATCGTCATGGAGCCCCTTGCCAGAATGCTCCACAAGGGTCAGCTGGAAGGAGTCTTAAGAGGGATCAACATTAAAGGGCTGAGGAACCTGATCTTGATAATCCAATATGCAGACGATTCCCTGCTTTTCTCAGAAACCGAAGTGGAAAAGGTTGAAAATCTGCACACCGCCGTCTGTTGTTTCGAGGCAGTTTCGGGGTTAAAAGTCAATCTAGCTAAATCCAATCTGTATGGCATTAACATGGATAGGGTTGAGCTAGCAGCTCTGCCGAGCATTTATGGGTGTTCCACAGCTTCGTTTCCCTGTTCTTTCGTCGGTCTCCCCCTTTGTATCGGCAGGCCGCCCAAAAGAATGTGGGTGAAAGTTACCTCCAGGTTTGAGAAGCTTCTTACGAGATGGAAGAGTCGATATTTATCTCTAGGCAGTCAACTTACTCTCATTAAAGCTTCCCTCTCCAATCTCCCTATTTATTTCATTTCTCTCCTCAAATGTCCCAGCACAGTTTTGGCGTCGCTTGAAAAGTGCAGACACGACTTTCTCTGGCACAGTAAATGACATCAGGAAAAAATTTCATCTGATGAAATGGAAGGATGTGTGTAGGTATAAGGCAGATGGAGGGGCCGGGCTAAGGGATCTCAAGACCATGAACCAAGCTTTGCTTGGTAAGTAGACCTGGAGATTGGGGACAGAAAACGGCAGTTTTTGGAATGATGTTATCAAGCACAAATACGAGAAAGCGATCAGGGGTTGGTGGACTAAAGTGTCTTCCAATTATAGGGCGTCAGCTATCTGGAAGGACATTCGAGAATCAAAAAGGGAGGTTCTCAGTGGTATCAGTTTTCAGCTCGGGACGGGGCAAACATTCAGTTTTGGGAAGATATCTGGGTGGGGGACAGCCCTCTGAAAGACAGATTTCTGCAGATTTTCGCTCTCGCTCCAGTCAAATCAGTTTCTGTGGCGGACTGCTATGAGATAGATGGCTGTAACACTGTGTGGAATATCATTTGCAGGCGTAATCTGCAAGACTGGGAAGTGTCGGAATTCACCGAGTTACTGGAATGCATTTCCATGTTCTCCCCTTCCAAATCGACCCCTGACAGACTGGTATGGAAGTATTGTAAGTCAGGCTGTTTTTCGGTTTCCTCTATGTACAGATTCATCTCTTCCATCAGAAATCAAAATCAGCCCCGAGGAGAGGTTTCTCTATGGAAGTATGCTGCTCCTCCCAGAATTGTGGCCTTTGGTTGGCTGGTGGGGAAAAGAAAGATACTGACTATCGACAATTTACAGAAAAGAGGGATGATCCTTCCAAACATGTGTTTGTGCTGTATGCGCCAGGAGGAATCAGTGGATCACTTATTGGTGCAGTGTTCTTATATATATCACATTTGGGCCCATTTCCCGTGCTGTTTCAATATCAGCTTATGTTTTCCTTCGAGGGTGGATTCCTTTCTTCAAGAGTAGCATGGTGTCCGTATGGGTAAAGTGAGAACCAAGCTATGGAGGATGGTGATGCTGGCCATCTGGTGGTTTGTTTGGGAAGAATGCAACAACAGATGCTTCAGGGATGAGGCCCACTCCGCTCAGTATGTATCCTCGAAGGCGAAGAAGGCCCTGATTGAGTGGGCCACGCAGGTCGACGCACTAAAGCATGAGGATTTGATGTTCTTAGGGATGTGAGCTGTTGTTTCAGATCAGCTATCTCAGTGGATCGTTCCTTTTCAGTTTTTTTCTGCTTGTAGCCTTTTTCTGGTTTCTGTTTTTTCTGTTTTCTAGCTTCCTTTGTTTTTCAGTGTTCCGTTTTCTTTCGTTTAATGCAATCTTCTTCATCTTTCAAAAAAAAAAGACTCTGAGACCCACATCTTTCGGCTTTAATGTGCCGAGTCCTGGATAACATAGTGCCTAGTTAGGCCCAAATTCGACATAGATATAATGCCTAACTTGTGACTGTGGACTTATCATAGCCAGGCACATCTAAGGTGGAACACGAAATAACCTACATGGTTGAGAACAGTATGGTGGTTATACTTATACATGCTTTGAGCAATTTTCCAACCATACATACTTTGAGCAATTTTCTAACAGTACATGCTTTCAGCAACTTTCCACAGACAAGGAGTCAAGGACATGGGTGACAGTGCATGACATGTTAGCAAGTCAGTTTCAGCAAGCCAAGAAGAAAAGAATTACGCTAGTAGAATTGGCTAGCCTTGTTCCATAGACAACCTCCTACTTGATCTTCGAGGCCTTGGGTGTCAGATTCGCCAAAACATACCGTGTACAATCACTTCATACTGGGTTCACCAAAGTACCTAGTAACCATGCAGCCTCCTCGCAATCAAGAAGGTCAGTTGCCTAAACTGTTTCAAGCATTTTGACTAACTTCAATACAAGAAAAAGAGTTTTGGACCAAGAAAAAAAAAAGGATAAAGGGGCAACATCTTGCATAGTATAATAAAGATGAATTTAGGCCATGCATATGATTATTTCACGTTGATGAAAACAATAATTTCCCTAATGAGATTGCTTATGTTGTATTATCTGATAAGCAGTACTGATCACAGAAACTCTTTTGGAACCAACTAACGTTTTATAATATGCTTAGCATGAGCAAAAACTAATTCCGAGTTCTGCTGAAGCCTGACATTAAAGGCCCAGAAACATATAGATACAAAACAAGAGAACAAATTAAGAAAACTAAGACATCATAACTCAGGAAACTGCGAAGGATCAAATTGAAATTCACATCCACTGAAAGACCACTGCACAAGAGAAACTCAATGAAATTCTTCTATGAGCATACACATAATCTACTGCATCATGAAATAAACTTAAAGTATAACAAGTGAAAATCATACCAACATCAATCAAACAATACAAAGCCACACAAATTAGAGTATGAGGCTGTAAGTATCACACAATTTCACAACTTCCACGGAACCATGACAAAAAATGCAACGTGGACAGAAAACAACAGACGGTCATCATTAAATACTTTCGTGATTGATATGAATGTTACAACGGCAGAAGATTCAACTCCAACAGGAAATTACATTCTAACAAAAAGATATCCATTAAGTTGGAAAATAATTAGCTCTCACCTCTAAGCAATCAATCACGGCCAGCTGATGTTCTTCAGCAATGTCTGGATTTATCTTTATCAGTCTCCCAAGAGCATCAATGCCCATATACTTTAGGTTATGGCTTTCACTCTGTTCATGGTAGACAATGCATGAAGGCTATGAGTTACACATTAGGAGAAATAAGTGAAGAATCAAGTGAAGAGAGACTCATATAAAAAAGATGAAAATAATATACTTTTTATGAAATCTCAATGCGAACAATTATGCATAAAGAAAGAGAGGCTGTGGCAAGCAAACCTTGAGAAATCTGGAAGTCACTTCAGCAGCTGCATCTAATAACTGAGGATTGGGGTATATGGACGAAACACAACATATGCACTCATACAAAACGGCATTTCCTATGTTGCTTGATGACTCACATTTCCTAAAAATGTTACTGAGAACAGTATACATGTTTCCACTTGCTTGCTTGTCACCACTGCCTAGCAATGCCAGAATTTTTAGTAATCTGATCTGCACATATGAAGAAAGAGAGTTAAATAAACTAAAACAGAAGAAATGCATAACTAGTCTCTAGTTGGAAGATACAGCCCGCCACAAAGCTATGACAAGAAAGAAAAGCATCAGAAGCAACTCAAAGTATTAACAGTGATAATATTAAAATTCACAAGTTTGTTCCCAATTTCCAAAGTACTGAATTTTCCACTTCTGGTTTATGATGCCTTCAGCACCTCCATACAAGATTGCAGCTGATAAATGCTGGATATATAGCACTTATTGAATTAACAGAAAACTACACTCCTTTATAATTGTTCACTTAATCAACTTATTAAACATAACAGTTCACAGTACACAAAAATAAAACTAGTGAGAAAGCTAGTAAACCAGTTGCAACAAGGACAAGATACTCCAAATGAATAACAGTTCACAGTACACAAAAATAAAACTAGTGAGAAAGCTAGTAAACCAGTCACAACAAGGACAAGATATTCCAAATTAAGTAGCCTTTAACCTCAAAATGGAAGGAATAAAAAGAAAAAAATATATATTGCACCTTACGGTTATTCATCTGGCCTAATACCAAGAGCATCAATGCACAAATAGTTTAAGTTGTATCAGCCAATACATATCAAATTTCTCTAAAATTATTTCAGTGGGTCAACACACATTATCATATTATTTTTTGAAAAAATTTGATAGATAATTAACCGATATGATATATTCAGCCAATTTTTTAACCATGGTTACAGCATTCAAAAATACTAGGGCAGGTGTGGCACGTGCCAAAATATATACATATTATATCAGCACAAGCGCACATGATCCCATACATGTAGGACATTGTTTGGTGAGGTGAAAGACGTGCCTCATTTATGTACTGGAGGGAATTTCAAAAGCACATGCAAGGACCACCTGATGATTGGACCTAAGTGATTTTTAGGACAGGACATGTTCATCTTGAGTGTTGGTTCATGGGCTGGATATTGCACGAGTGTGCCATGTTGCCATGAATCACCTCTTTACTCCCTACCTATGTGAATAGCGATGGTACCTCTCAATTTTTTAGTATGCGACACCTATATGTTTTGCTATATCTTAGTTGTCCAGCACTATAACCCTACCATCGATGGAGAATGCACCAAAAATCACAAAGGTCTATTAGTCATATCCGTTAAATTGGAAGACTTTTCATTTTTGCTGCTCAATGTCTAAGGAGATGGCAACATGGGAGGCTTTTATCATTTTCTGACCATCCATTTGGATTAAATGGTTAGTAATCTTTTTCTTTTCTTTTCTTTGAAAGATTATATGGTTAGTAATCATTTATTATCAGATTCATTTAAGTTGTAAGCCACTTCCCATTGCAAGTAATAGGTCTTATAATTTAGACAGTTTGGATTGACACACAGATCTACCACACATAATGGGTACACATTGAAGATGCTTGAGAGTATGGTATAATTCCTCGTGACTAAAATACTGTTTAAATTGACCAACTGCACAACTTCACCACCCATAGCGCACCATGAAGCCCATGACTACGAAGAGGAGTGCTACTTTCAGTTGTGAATCAGTAGAGGTGCACAGGATCCATTCCTTCCATTTAGGTGGGCCCCATCATGGACTCTACCTCTACAAAAAAATCATGCCAGTCCACTCATAAGGTGGACGGAACATGCGATTTGAATGCAGGCAGTTTGTAACCAATTTTACAACCAAGTTTTTTTTTCCCTAATGAGTGCACCTGATCTTTTGGCTATAACACGTTATCCATGGTCCCGCATAAAGAATGGCCGGGTAAATGAACAGGGACAGCATAGGCCATAGCATGTCATTGGCATCTAAGATGTGGGCCCATCAGATGGACATCTTGAATGGCATGGGTTTACCAACACATGTTAGGCAACTCATCTATGGACTTCCACATGTAGTAGCTGCGGGTGGGTCCCACTAATCACAGGCACTATGCGCTGGGAGTCCAATGACAAAATGGGGCTTAGACAGCTATACGTAAAATATTGGCCCTGTCTAAAATCATGTTGATCAAGCAATTCTAACTATCCGAAAAGTGGTAAATGGCTCACATTTCGGGGCAAAAGTAGGTGGTAAAGGTCATCTGTAAGGTACTTTTTACGCCTGTAATCCATCCACAGGTTGGGCCAGCAATTTGATCAATTCGGATCCCATGAAACTATTCCATGCGTCGGAAATAAAACCAGGGCAATTTGAATGTGGAAAGTGACCTTCTCATGGCTGCCTTTCCTCTCAAAAACATTTTGACAATCATGCCAAGCATGTACAAGGCATGCACCCAAGTACTGGACCCAATGCATGCCACAAATTGAAATTTAACCATCCAGACTCCAGATTGTGGATCCCATATTTTTCTTTTTTTCCTTCTTTTTTTTTTCGGAGAGATTGTCCAGACTCCAGACTGTGGGTCGCAGATTGGTCTATCATAAACCAAAATTATGCTTCTCTGATAATCCAACTGTCCAATTGGTCGACATTTGCTGATGGTTTTTCATCATCATCGTCCAAGCCTTATCCCAATTAATTGGGAACTCTTGATGGTTAAGAATGAAAGTATCCCATGGTACTATTTCAGAAAACAAGTGTCCATAAATCAATGGCTGGGATTTTTTAACCAATACTCTGACTTATTGGAAGTCTGATCCCACAATTGCAACAGTTTATTTTTTGAGTTAATGTGCACCAAGGTGCACAATCTCTAAATAGCTGGAATAGCAAACTGCATACACAGCCAGTGTATCAAATACTCTGTTTGACCACAAGCCTTTCATCATCTCTATCTCATAGAAAGAATTGATACTTTGGCGGAGCAGAAAGAATAATATATATGCACTAAAAATTAAGGAAATCAACATATACAGTCAAACTTGTGGTTTGGTGTTTTGAAGTGGTCATCAACCAAAAATTACACCAATTTGATTATCTCAACGTAAGGTTGGTGGGAATCTAGTGATGGTTTAAATTGAAAATATCCAATGGCCTTATTGCAGCAGACAAATGTCCAAAAATAGGAGCTTAGGATCATCCAACCAATCTTAGTTTATAACCATGGCTTACCAACTGCGGACCACACAAGTTGGACTGTTTAAATTGATTGAAAATGCATAGCTGTTAAGAGCCAGAGTATCAAAGTCACACGCGACCACCATATCAAATCCTCCCTCTCTTCTTATTCTCCACTCTTAACTCTCTTTCTTTTTTAAGAGTGCACTCGCAGGACATGGTGGAATTTGACCCTAAAGAGCAACAATGCTCTTTTTATGTAGTATATATACTCATTTACAAGAATGGCGTGGTGGAAGTCATCAGTTCGAGCCTAATTATATCCCTAAACCCAATGTGAGGTTTTTATTTTGACTTTCTCCCCCACCGTCATCAAATGAGAATAAATAAGAGGCTCGTGGAATTGATGTGAGAGGGTAGGGATGGCTATATTGCTGGGCACAGGCTATGGATCAATAGCTCAGTCAGGGGATAGGTAAGAAGGGTAATAATCCACATTTGTACCAGTATATGTACTATCCGTACCAATTGATATAGCAATGCAAGAAATTGTGTACTAAAATATTCAGTACAGCAGAATTTATACGCAATTATATTATATTCTTAGATCAATATAGTCTGGAACAAAATAACTAATAATTACTGTATATTATATAAAATTAAATGATTGTCCATTGCTGCAAAACAGCAACACCTTAAGATCAGGCATATAACTCTTAGAAATTAGGTACAACAATTAAAACCTTCCTCTGTCTTTATATGTCTTGGTTTTATCCTTCTTTGGTTTGATAAAATCAGCCTTGTAGCAATGAGCCAGTAGGCCAAAAGCCCCCATGAAAGAGGGTTGAAGTCAGGCGTGCAGCTGGTCACGGAACTTTTGTCAAGCAATCATGAAAGGTCACACCAAATAGCAAGGACAAGTCCAGCATGATGATGATAATATTTACTAACCTTTATGTATGGCTCTCAGGCCTACAAGGCTACATCATATCAGGGTCTGGAAGCTAAATTATGACCCCGTTTTGCTTGTTTTATTGACTCGTGAATAAAGCTCAAGGCAAGAAGTGGAGACTCTAGGGTGTTTAGTACCAATCCACTGGCATTCCTTGATATGGAGGCAAGAAAAACAGCTCACCATCATCATATAGGCCTTATCCCAATTAATTGGGGTCAGCTACATGAATCTTGTCCGGCCATAAGGTCTAGGAACTGTTCAGTAGAGAACCGCCAAATCCACTTGCCAACAAAGCCTCCTAATCGCATTAGCGATGGATCATCGAGAGGCTCGAGTAGATCGTGCAAGAAAGTGAGCGGAACCTGCCCTGCCTAGGCCAGCTATACCCATTACTCCTCTGGTTTCGAGGGTTCCTTCGAGCAGTGTGCTATAAACACGTGTCATGCTGCACCCCATTCTGAGCCAGAGATTGTTAAAGATATTTTCAGCCACTGCTATTCTGGCAAGAGATTGGCTTCCTGGTCGATGGAGGGCCAAGATTTGCTGCCAGTTCTGGACATGTGTCCCTTCGTGATGGAAAAGGTTGTATCCGAGGCGCCAGCTATTTCTCTCTAATGGCGGGAGTTTTGCTCTTGACGGTCAAGGCTCATTCATTACCCCCATCAAAACCAATGCTACATGTCAACCATTGGGTTGAAGCCTGGGATACGGAGGATTATACACCTTCGATTGAGGACGGATGCCAAAAGTCACCTCCGCACTCCATTAGCTCCTTGCCGTCTCAAAGAATATCGAACGACAGGGATGCTTTGAGGGAGGATTGGGTTCCGTAGATTTTAGACGTATTCCCCTCTAGTTTCGGATGAAAAGAGTGGAGAAGATATTGGTTTCTTTGTAGGTGACTCTCTGACTTCAGATGCCTTCCCACCTCTTAAAACCCGTCTTCCATCAAAGACTTCTCTCTGGGGCAAGATTGTAGCTTCTTTATAGGATGCTCTTCCCTCCATCTCAGAGAATATCAGACAACAGGGATGCTTCGAGGGAGGATCGGGTTCCATAGATTTCAGACGTGTTCCCCCTTAGTTTCAAATGAAGAGAATGAAGAAGATATTGGTTTCTCTGTAGGTGACTCTCTGACTTCAGATACCTCCCTACCTCTTACAACCCGTCTTCCGTTGAAGACTTCTCTCTGGGGCAAGATCGTAGCTTTCTTCATAGGATGCTTTTCCCTCCATCCCAACCCTGGTTCCCTCCCCTTCCCCTCTCCCTGTTCTAGACAATTTTGTTACTCCCCCCTCATCTCATGTGTTTGTAAGATCTCTTTTGTCTATCCCTATTATCATTCGTTCCCCTAAGGTATTTTTACCAATAGGGTTGAGTCGATGGCAATCATTGTTCTTCCCCCAATGTGTTCATCTTCCACCCTCTCTCTTCTTCTCCGTTGGGGTCACCTTCTCTAGGGTTGAGTGGTCTAGCTCAAGGCTCCCCAGGGAACGCACTAGATGTGCCTCCCTTGCAAGCCTCTTTTAGTTTGGATGATTTTAGGTCTCAAACGGGATCACATCCCTCTTCTGTCATTCCTTGTGAGTTGCTGGAGAGTCTAGTAGAAACAGTGAAAAACAAAAGGTGGGTTAGAGAATGAGGTTTTTTATCTCAGAGAATCCCAAATGCCTTTTGTTCTTGGCAAGATCCGGCCCTGGAGTTATGACCACCTTTCAGAAGCAGAAACTACTGCTCGTGTTAAGCTCTCCCAACAATATTGCTCTTTCCTTTGAGGAGGAAGAGATTAAATGACGTCAACGTTCCCAAACAATTTGGCTAAAAGGATATTAGAAAGCTGTTTTTTCATAGTATAGCCAATGCTCGGGCGAGAGTAAGGTGTACTGTTGTGGTAACGGCGCCCACTACTACGGATACGGTTACAGGTTGTACGGGCCATTACGGCCCCATAATGGCCGACACGCCCCTGTAACAGTTAGAAATTTTTTTGTTCTTAAAAAATCCAAAAACAAAATATCCATTAAATCCAAAAAATTCTAAATATTCCAAATATGCATTCATTTATAATTTTGAACGTGTTTATGGCAGTGTAACAGTCCACTCTTTGGGAAAGATGTATCGGATGGTTTGATGAAAACCCAATAGCCTGGAATCAGTGTTCGAATTATCTCCGATATTATTGAAATATCTCCGATATTATCTTTATCTCCACCTCAACGATACTGATAACACTGGTAGCGATACTGATAACACTGGTAGTATCAGATATTCCAGGTATTAGCGATGTATCGCTAAGTATCGCCAACTATCAATATCGCTAATGTAATCGTCAATATTTTCAACTATGTAAATTCTAGGTGTCAATTGTATTGCCAATGCATCAATATCTCCAATATTTTCGACTATGTAAATTCTAGGTAATGCTTATTTCATAAGTGTATCGACAATATTTCAATAATATCACCAACATATTGATATCATCATAATTTTGTTTATTAGAAAAAAATTTATTTCAATTTTTTTCATAGGCACGTGGTTGTATATAGTGTTCAATTTTTCATTAATAATATTAATAATATCTCAATATTATCAATATCGCGACATGCGCGATATTGAGACTACAATCTTTCATTTACTTTCCAATTGTTGATGATTTCTTGGTGAAATATCATGTGTTGTTGATATTTTGCAATATTGATGAATGTTTAGATGAAAGGTTAGATGATTAAATAGGTTGGATGCGATGGATGGACTGATTTCTTACAACAACACATGCTTTTAAGGCCCCACTAAATGGAAACTTGTTATGTATGCATTCTTTTTGTATTTTTTTAATTTCTAAATATGTAAATATGTACATTTTAACATCTCCTAAAGTTTTGTTGAAAATTCAACCGTTTCACTCATGTTTCCCCGCATTTCTGGTTATCAGCGATATCGATATTGATTTTGTATCCCTGGCCAGCGAAACTTGTAGTGATACCGATACTTCGAACACTGCTTGGAATTGACTACAAAACTAATAGATTTAATTTTCTAACTATTTAATACCGATGATATATATACACACACACACTATAATGAATTTAATATCAAAATATCTCATATGTGTAGGTGCTTGCTAATTTTTAAAAATTGATGAAAATAGTCCTAAAATTTTTAAATATATATATACAAAAATAAAAAATAAAAAATAAAAAATAAAAAAATCAGTTGCATAATCTGTAAAATGCACATTCATATGTTCTAATTTGAATAACACATCATATTCAACCATAACAATAGAAATTTTATTTTTTTTTTAAAAAAAAAAAGAAGGTATAAATACCTATTTTTGGAGATTTTTCAGAAAATGGCCCACGGAGCTTCGATTCAACAAAATCCCATGGGGCACATAACAGCCATTACGGCCTTGATAACGGCCCGTTTGAGCCAAAAATTGGGGGGTCACCATTTCAACCCCCATATCACGTAACAGACTCGGCCGTTACGTAACTGATTTCGTGCACCTTGAGTGAGAGTTAATTGCATCTCCTCCCTTATTGTGGATGGTATTATAGTTACCGAGAAAGATCATATTTGTGATTCCATTGTCAATTTCTACTCGAAGTTGTTGTCAACTGAAGGTATCCATCACCCCTCTATCGACAGCCTTCAATTTCAACGTATCTCCGATGAGGAGGCTGTCGCTCTAGAAAAACCTCTCCTTCCGAAGGAAAATTAAATCTTTGTTTCTGATTTAGGGTAAGATAAAGCTCTTGGTCCTTATGGTGATCCCCTTCCTTTTTATCAATTTTTTTGGGATTTTGATCCAGGATGACATGTGCGGATTCATGGATGACTTCTTTAAGTTTAATCGCCTGCCTTCTAAAATGGGAAGCACCTTTTTATTGCTCTCATCCCTAAACTCAAGTGTGCCGAAACCCTGAAAGATTTCCATCCTATTAGCCCAATCAACGTTCCAGATAAAATTTTAGCAAGGTTTTGAGTCAACAGTTAAGATTGATCCCAAAATTATCTCCCCTTTTCAAAGTACCTTCATCTTTGGGAGGCAAACCCTTGATGTTGTATTGATTGCTCATGAATGCCTAGACTCATGTTCCAGATCAGGTAGTTCAAGCATTGCGTAAATTTGGTTTGGAAAAGGCATATGGCCATGTAAAATGGTCCTTTCCAGATAATATGCTACTCCATATGGGTTTCGAGGACAAATGGCTATATTGGATCAAAATGTGTCCTCTGCAAAATTCTCGGTGTTAATTAATGCGTCTCCCTTTGGTTTTCTCATAGCCTCTCGTGGTCTTGGACAAAGTTACCCTTATCACTTTCCTATTCGTCATGGTTTCGAAAGTGCTTAATCAAATGCTTATTGGGGGCCAAGAGGTGGGTTTATTCCAGGGTTTCAAAGTGGAAAACTATCCTTAGTACATTTGTCACCTTCAATTTACCGATGATACTCTGCTCTTTTGTGACGCAAAGGACTTCATGGTTGATTTCTTGAGCATGACCATCTGTTGGTTCCAAGTCATTTCAAGGTTACATGTTAACATTTCTAAAAGCCAATTCTTCAGGATCAATTTGTTCAGTGAAGATACGCCCAACCTAGCTAAGTCTTTTGGATGAGGTGTTGGTACTCTTCCCACAACTTATTTGGGTCTCTCTTTGTATAGGGAAACTGCCCTTATTTGTGGGATAGTATCATTGAACATATGGAAAGAAAACTTTCCCCTGGAAAAACAAATTCATGTCCTTGGGAGCAGTGTTTAAATTATCGGCGATATTATCAAATTATCACCAATAATTTCATTTTTTCGTTTTTCTTCCTAATATCGCCGATTTTTTGACAATTTTATCGATTTTTTGCAAAAAGTCCAATTGTCAACGAGAAATCGTTGTATCTACTTACCCTGTCACGGGATAACCGTAGCAAACAACCCATTTTCAACGATAAAAGAACCGATAACATCGGAGCGTTGCATAAATACGCAAAATATCCAAAAAAATGAGAAAATGGCGAAACTTGCGGATTTTCGTACCTGTAGAAGAGGAGGGCCAATCGTAGAAGAGGATCGGTGAACAGAAATTGCGATGGGCCAATTGATTGATCGGTGTGCCGTAAGTGTCATCTAATCTCTACTTTCCACTTTTTTTCTTCGAATACGTCAAAAATTTCAAATCTAAAGATGATTTCGGCGAAGAATCTGCTGAAGAGTAAGGATTTGGAGAGATTTGCTTTCGAAAATTTAGGGTTTTGAGGGTTCCCTTCCAAAACCCTCTTCTATTTCGAAAACGGCCTCACGATGGGTTTTTACGGAGAAATAGGATTGCGTACTGAGTTACTCAGTACGCTCTTATAGTACTGATTCAAAACTTCCACCGTTGAAACATTTCTTGGGCCCACAGTGATGTTTATTTCTCATCCAACCTGTTCATAAGATCACACAAACATGAATGAAGGGAAAACACAAATACAAGCTTGATCCAAAACTTTTGTGGCCCCAAAGAAATTTTCAACGGTAGATGTTCAATTCACACTATTTCCCATTGTGTGTTCCACTTCAGGTTTGGATATACTTCATTTTTAGGCTCAAGCCCAAAAATTATCTATTAAAATGGATGGACGAAGTGGATAAAATACATAAATCACGTTGGACCCCACAGAGTTTACTCAGTACGCAATCCGCTTCCTTTTACGGGAGTAGATTTGAGTGGTGTGCGGGTGCGAACGTCAGTGGCGTGTGGACATCACCAAGTTCTGTGGACCCCACCATGATGTATGTGTTATATCCACATGGTCCATCCAATTAGCGAGATCATTTTAGGTAGTGAACCCAAAAATGAGGCAGATCCAAAGCTAAGGTGGACCACACCACCAAGGCAATGGGGACAATGATTCCTACCGTTGAAACCTTCCTAGGCGCTATGGCCCACAGTGGTGTTTATTCGTCATCCAAGTTGTTCATAAGATCACACGGAGATAGATGAAGGTAAAATACAAAAATGACATGGATCCAAAACTTTTGTGGCCACTAATGATTTTTCAACGGCAGGCATGTTTAATTCACATTGTTACTTGTTGTGTGGTCCATTTGAGCATTGGATATGCTTCATCTTTGGGATCAAGCCTTAAAATTATCTTGTAAAATGGATGGATAGGGTGGATAAAATACGTAAATCACAATGGGCCCCACACGGTTGACTCAATACGATAAGCGTACTGATTTATACAGAGCGCATGTGTCACTTGTTTGTATCCGATGGGTCGATGTTCTGTGGAGCCATCATAATGATAAATATTTTATCAATGTTGTCCATTTATTTTGATAGATAATTTTAAGGCATGAGTCCAAAATGAGACAGATCTGCATCTCAAGTGGACCACACTAAGGGAAACAGTGGTGATTAAATGCCCACTATTAAAAACTTCATGGGGCAATTGTAATGGGTTTTTTTTTTTTTTTGCCATCCAACCTCTTGATTAGGTCACACAGATCTTGACGAAGCGAAAACACGGTTTAGATTATGTTAGAATTTGCCACATGAACCATTTTCAAATGCTAGGTATCAAGTGTCATACACAGCCAGAGTAGCAAATACCTTCCTTTTGTGAAACAGAAGCCAATTAGTTGATACCAGGTAACAACTTACTAGGTGTTACCCTTACCGTGTGGGCCCACCTTGATGAATGTTTTCCACATCCATGTTGCCCATCCATTTTTTCAGCTCATTCAAGGACCTTATCCAAAAAATTGAGCAGATCCAAATCTATGGTGGACCACACCATTGGAAAAAGTAGCAAATGACAAATAAAAGTTTTTTGTAGGCCACAAAAGTTTTGGATCAAGCTAATATTTGTATATTCCTTTCATCCAGTTCTGATTGAGCTTATCAATGGGTTAGATGGCAAAAAAGCATTACAGATCTGCTTTACATTGGGCCTTGGGAAGTTTTTAATGGTTACACTTCAATCATCACTCTTTCTTGTAGTGTGGTTCACATGCAGTTTGTATATACTTAATTTTTGGATCCATGTCCTAAAATGGGCTATAAAAATGAATGGACAAAATGGATATACAATATATATAATCAAGGTGGGCCTTACAGTAAGGGTAACACCCACTAAGTTGTTGCCTGGGTAACACCTAATCCACGCCCTTATGAAACTGGGTGCAAATTGCATGTAACCCCTGTGTGGGACCATAGAGATGTACGTCACAAATCCACTCCGTCCATCTGTTTTGAAAGATCAAATTAAGACAAAATTCTAAAAATTAGGCAGTTCCAAAGCCCTAGGGGGCCATACCACACGAACATGGGGATTGAACATCTGGCAGTGACAAAAGTTTTCTATCAGGAGGGTATTTGTTCCTACAATTTGTGTGACTGGTAATAATTGTACTAACGGTTTGGATGGCATATACACATCATATGGTTAGCTACTGCCTACAGGAAAATTTCAACGCATAGTTGTTCCCACCGTTTTGTTGATATGGCCCACCACCAGAGTTTTGGATCTGCCTAACTTATAGAACATTGTCCTATTGTGACCTTCAAAACAGATGGTAGGAGTGGATTTGTGACGTACATCTCTATCATGCAAAAACCACACTGATTGGATAATCTAATCCATCCTTGATTTGGCATCTTTGAGTTCATTTACTTTTACATGTCTTAATTATTGTATGTCAGCTACATTTGTAATATATAAACTCATTTTGGTTGCTACTAAAGTAATTTTTTATGGCATTACATGCTTTTTGGGTCCCATTAAATGAAAACTTATTATGTAATGTATTCTTTTCGCAATTTTTTATTCCTAAATATGTAAATATGTGTATTTAGGCATGTCTTGAAGTTTCATTGAAAAATTCCATCGTTTTCCCCATGTTTCCCTCTTTTTCCCCACATTTATGGTTATCAGCGATAACGATATTATATCTCTATCTCTGGCCAGCGAAACTCGTAGCGATATTGACAACTCGAACGCTGCTTGGGAGGAAGAATCACCCTTATCAAGGCCTCTCTTTCCAACCTCCGGCAATATTATATGTCATTGTTTCCTTACCCTAAGTCGGTTATCACTCGCATTAACAAGCTCAGGAGAGATTTCTTATGGCAATGGGGTTCTTCTAAATTGGAAAGAGGTTTGCACCCCCTACGTGGATGGTGGGGCAGCCATTAGGTGCCTTGATTCGATCAATAAGGCCTTCTAGGGAAAATGGGTCTGGCGGTTTGCCTCTGAGAATTCTAGTCTATGGAGGTTGATCCTAGCAGCTACGTATGGCCTTGCCCAGTCAGGCTGGTAGACTAAACCGTCCTCCATTCATTGTTTGTCATTCCTTTGGAAAGAGATTGCCAAAGTGGCGTCAAATGCCTTCTCAAATGTGACGTTTGCTTTAGGGAATGGAGTGTGGATCATATTCCGAAAGGATCTCTAGTGTGGGGATTCCTCCCTTACGTATGCCTTCCCTACATTAGCAGCACTCAGTATTGTTGAAAACATTTCGGTTGCGGGCTTTTCCTAACAAGGGGAGGGTGAGTTTTGGCTTCCTTCATTGAGGAGAAACCTCTCGGATGAGAAAGCATAGGACCTAATGGCTCTTCCCTCTCAGTTGCAAGCAAGGTGTTCCATATTCGTTACGAAACACCCATAAAGGCCGAAACATATAGGTAACGGCCATGACCGTTGCGCAATATGGGGGTGAAACGGGAAGGTTGGTTTTTGGGGACCAAATCGGCCATAAAGGCTATTACGGGACATAATGACCATTACCCCCATAACGGTCGAAAAACCACTTTTTTCTTTTTAAATCCACTTTTCCCCTCATTTTTTCACTTTTCTCATTCCAAAAACGCTCCTAGATCATTTTATAATAGAGTTCGACCACTCTTACTTTAGTTTTTTAGATTAAAACCGTGGATTGAAGTGATTTGAGCAAATAGAAGTGGCCTTTTTTTCAAAAAATTGAAAAAGTAGTATTTAAGCCTAATGCTTGATTATGATGTGTAAACATTAGAAACATATAAGCATGCTTACAAATTCACTAGATGGCACGATACAACTCTCACCAAAGAGTGGACTTTTACACTACCATAAACATGTTCAAAAAAAATTAAAAATTAAAAATAAAAAAAAAATTTGAATACATATTTGGAATATTTACATTATTCTATATTTTCTAGATATCTTTTCAGAATTTTTCAGGCAAAAAAAATTTTCAAACTGTTACGGGGTTCGTAACGGTCGTTATGCCCCGTATCGATTGTTACGGCCAATACCCGTATTGGTAATAGTTCACCAAATGGCTCTCTCCCACCAAATGGCTCTCTCTCTCTCTCTCTCTCTCTCTCTCTCTCTCTCTCTCTCTCTCTCTCTCTCTCTCTCTCTCTCTCTCTCTCTCTCAATATGGTTTGTATGGAAGAAGTCATTAGTGCATTTTCCCTTCCTTTTGTGAGATCTATTGATCATTAAGAGTGAGTGAGTCCTCTCGTATTTGGGTGAGTGAGTCCTCAACCTTAAGTGAGTGAATCCTCAAGCCATATGTAGTGTGTTGTCAACTTCGTTCCGAATCAAAGCAATCCATCTTCCTTTTTTTTCTCTCCATTTCTTGCTCGTGTCCATTTTTTTTTCCTTTCTTGTGTGTTGGACCGGCATCATTTTGACAGTGGACAACCTCAGAAAAACAGGTCTAATCCTCCCAATTGCTTGTCTGCCATGCATCCAAGATGTGGAATCAATTGATCACCTATTTCTTCAACGCACATTTTCCCTGAGATCTGGTATCGAGTTTGGGAGATGGTCAGGGTTTGCTGGGTGATTCCAGCCTCCATCGATAATCTCTTATGTCCGTAGCATGCGAGTAACGGGGGGCAGTTGGGAAGAAGGAAATGGCGGATATTCTCCTTTTAGCAGTTATTTGGGCCATCTGGTCAAAAAGGAATAATCGTTGCTTTCGTAGTTTGAGGGCCTCTTCAGCAGCAGTTTTCTCTGGAGTCTTGAGTTTGTTCAGGGATTAGGCACCTTGATGTTGTGTGGGGTTTCTCCCAGCCGTGGGGCTGGTGTGTTGCATTTTTTTTGTTAGTCTGTTTTCCTTTTTCTTGTTTAGTTGTTGGTGTTGTTGTGCTTTCTGTTTTCATTTTCTTTTTCCTCTTTTATTTCTGTCTTTCTTGGCTTTCTTCAATAAAATCCTTCATCTTTCCAAAAGAAGGGGGGGGGGGGGGGGGGGTGGGGAGGAATAAACTAGGGACACAAATGTACAGCCAAATTTATGCAAATACAGGAACATGAAGAGAGATTTTTCGTGCAGTTACTAATCCCTTGAGGATAGCCCATGCTTAACAGAAGATAAGCAACTAAAACATTCACTATTATAAGCATATCACTCCATAACAACAACATGAGAAAACTCTTACTAGTGTGGAAATTAAATTGACAGAAGCTACTTCCTGAAATTTCAATTCAAGCTGAAAGGCAATCCACATCTCATAAGAATTGCATGTACCTGGATGAATGGAGCTGGCATCTGATGATAATCATAACTCTTTGGCAATCTGTGTTCTGCTACTTGTTTAAGAATGTTAACAAAGCTGACAACCAAATCTTTGTAGGAATTCACGTCTACTGAAACAAGATCAAAAAGAGGACAAAGTGTTGCACCCATTACTCCAGGATCATTATCACAAAGCCTCTGCAACAAAAGGAAATAAGAGCAATGAAACTATTAGTTGGTAATGCACAGAACACGTTTCTTCTGAAACAAACAACCAGTTAATAAACTTGAAATCTAGAAGACATCAAATGGCACCTCTGCCTTCAACCAGTAGTGCAAACTGCAAAATTTTGCAGCTAAAAAAAAAAAAAAAAAAAAATCTGGATGTAATGATAGGACAAAATAGCATGAAGGGATGAAATACTTTCAGAACAAGGTGTATATCAAGGAAATTCGATAAATTCATCACTCATAGTCACTGTTTTTATAAGTGGCAGAAACCAGGATTACATGTCCTAGATAACTCTCTTTCCAAATCGCATTTGTAGAAGAAAATGTTACAGCATTAAGATTAAAAGAAAACTAAGAACTCTGAGGATCACAGGAACTTCATATTACAAATATGAAAGTTGTGAGTTTATGGAGTTCTGGATCAGAGCCATCCACTTCTCACATTAGAGTAAGAGAAGAGGCTATGCATGATGTGTGTGTGTGAGTGTGTGGATATATCTATATATATGTATATACATATAATATATATACAATGTTTTCAGTATATACCGAAACATTGATGACTAAGAGGAATTTTTTACAGTTGCTTTGTCATGTGTGCCCCTAACTAGAACAAATCACACCATTTCAAGTCAGACTGGATTTTACACATTCACAATAGGACTTATAGGAGTCAAACCCTCAGAGATCAGAACCTTCTGTACTTTCCCTCAAAAAGGACTTCAGAAAAATAAATCCGTTGCCTTTAAAGATATTAATCCCCACCTCAACACCGTGATAGCAGTGCATGACCCTGAGAGGAAAGACTCAGGAATAAGAGAGTGCTAGGTCATCATCTACCAGAATACCTTTAGGCTGCTTTTGACTCTTTTATCCAAATTTTATAATTCCAAGTAGGAAGGCCATAGACTTCCTTCTAGAAAACGCCTGGCCTGTGGACACTGCATGGCTTCTTGTGACCCACTAGTTTTAGAAATTCTTACACTGAGGGGGCATAAAGAATTGGAAGATGACCAAGTCATCCAGCCACTCAGTGCAACAATAGGCTTTACAACAGGGCCTTTGATAAAATATTGGGTCTTTAATAAGAGATGCAAAGCATAATCATTCCCCATTCCAAATATCCCAACTTGGTAAGAGAGTCAAGTGGATCTTCAATCATATCCTTCTTCGAGAAGATCTTGAGATTTGCCCCTTTCATCTCTTACAATATCAGAAGGGTGCCCAGGAGCTATTGGCCTCACTACTCGATCGGAGAAGGTATCTGTTGGCTTCACTACTCAATCATCTGTTGGCCTCCCTATGGATGGGCCACGATGCTAAACTGTATCATTTTTCATCACAAAGAATCTTTGATGCAAAAGATGATTCTTCATCATCATTATCATCATTTTAACCTTTCCCAAGGCAATCTGGATTGGCTGTAAATGGTAGATTTGCAAAGTCTGCAATTAGCTGCCCGTCAGATATTACCCTTCCTATACCTTCCTCTTTTACTCGGGCTCCAAAACCAGCCATGGCAGAGGCTCACATCAAGAACAGACGCATGAAAGGAGGGTGATTGAAGGACTGTTTACAGACAGGTCTCTGAGCACGAGGGTGATTGAGGCACAGTTTCCAGACATTTCTCTGAGCACAAACCACATACACACACTCACACCTCATATCAGGTAAGAAACATAGGCACAAGTCAGCACCAAGGCACACACATTAACCTTTAAAAAAATATTTTAGAAGCTGGAACTATCCAACAGCTGATGGCTTTGATTTGGATGCCATGAAAAAATAAATTCTATTCACAACTGAATTGTAATTTCTTTCCCCAACATCCATATGGAGGGTTTGTGCCACAGCCCAACTTGCCATTGCTAAGGGCTTACTTCCTCATTATGAGTACTAAGAAGCATCATTAAGTTTTGGCATTTCTTGGTGATTAAACTAAACATTTGCCAGTTTCTTTCGAGGTTCATCATTATTAAGGGCCTGTTTGTTTTACCCTTTACCGCCGTAAATGCTGGTAAATGGGTAATTATTATTTACCATCGTAAATTCATGCAAGCAACCTTGTGACGTTGACAGCTGCACTAAAACCAAGGAGGAGAACAAGCTACCAAAAATCTGTGGGGGCCACTGTGATTTGTCTGATCCACGCCGTCCATCCGTTCAGCCAGCTCATTTTAGGGCATGAGCCCAAAAATGACACAGATCCAAAGCTCATGTGGACCCCGCCACAGGAAACAGTGGGAATTGAACACCTACTGTTGAAAATTTCTTGGTGGCCACAAAAGTTTTGGATCAAGCTGATATTTGTGTTTTTGGTTCATATATGTCTTTCTGACCTTATGAACTGGTTGGATGACAAATACACATCACTGTGTGCCCCACACAAA
The DNA here is from genome assembly GCA_037074715.1 of Magnolia kwangsiensis. Classification (NCBI taxonomy): domain Eukaryota; kingdom Viridiplantae; phylum Streptophyta; class Magnoliopsida; order Magnoliales; family Magnoliaceae; genus Magnolia; species Magnolia kwangsiensis. The sequence continues at coordinate 150,680,123 of CM073574.1, read as the reverse complement.
TTTTAGGTTTTGATGGTGGACGCCATTATCCGTTCCCTCCTGTTTCCTGTGGTGTGGTCCACTTGAGCTTACAATTTGCCTCATCTTTTGGCTCATGGCCTAAAATCAGCTGATGAAATGGATGAACAGAGTGGATCGGACATATATGATACAGTGGGACCCACAGATTTTGCGTAAGCAATCCCAACAGATGGAATCACGATTCTCGAGGCATAATTACTCTACATTTTCCTTCTCTTCCAAATGGCTATGAAAAAGTAATCATTATCCATTTACCACAATTTACTATGGTAAATAGTAAAACAAACAGGTCCTAAGTTTTCTTGGGTAGTTCCTCAATTCACTTTTGCATCCAAAACACAGCTAGTTTATTTCGAGGATCATCATCATCATTCACACCAATTCGGACTGGCTTTCAAACAGTAGAATTGCCAACGTTCTACAATCAACTGCCCATCAGATATCACGCTTCCTCTTTTAGTCGGTCCCTGTAACCAACCATGAGGGTGGCTCACAACGACAACACATGCATGCCAACATGGTCCCACACAGCACTAACCCCAAAAGCCCAACTAAGACATGCACAGCCTGAAAATGCAAGCAAGCAATGGAAGGTCATTGATAGACAGTTTCCTGTCATAGTGCTGAACACAAGGCGCAAAGACATGGAATTACCTCACATTACGTATTAAACATAGGCCCCCCAGTTTGGCACCAAAAAGCACACACATTAACCATAAGAAGATATTTTCAAAACTGGAACTATCGAACAACAGCCAATGGCTTTCACTTGGATGCCATGAAAAGAAAAATTTTGTTCACAACTGAATTGCAATTCCTTCTCCAACATTAAGATTGAGGGTGCATGCTGCAAATTGTGATTGTATTAATTCAAAGTTGGGCTGAAAGGAATGCAACTGCAATGTGAGGGGTTACTTCCTCAATATGAGTACTAGGAAACATAATTAAGTTTTAAGTTTTAACATTTCCTGCTTGATTAAACTAAACATTCCCAGTTCAATCCACTCGCGTATCCAAACACAGCCATACTGTTCCAAGGTTCTCAATTTGTTTCCTTTTTTTTTTGCATTGTTTGAGAATCATAATTGAAATGTAAATCGAAAGAACCAGAAAATGGAAAGAAAACATAGGCACCCAAATTCCGCACCTTCCTAAAATTGGAAACCAGATGGGCGACAGAAGACGGAGCCCGCTGGTAGAACCTGTGCAGTGCCATGATCGCCTTCTTCCTCACAGCCTCCTTCGGGTGCCCGAGCAGCTCCACGACCTGTGGGAGCACCGCTGGGATTGTCTCCTCATTGATCAGCTTACAGACGGCCGTGAGCGCAGCGCAGACAACCAGATAATTATCCGACCTCAAGTCCTTCTGGATCGTGTTGACAATCAAGATGATGAGATCATGGTCCTCATTCAAGAACAGGGTAACGGCCAAATACCCAGTACGCTTCAAGAGCAGAGAATCATCATGGGTCATCTTGACAGCGTGGATGTACCCGAACGATGCATCGTGGCCGAGCATCTCGACGTAGAGGAGTCTGATGATATACTCCTTCATCTTGCGCTTGGGAACGTCGGGATCGGCAATACGCCGCTTCAGGGTCTCGATCTCGTGGAGGACGATGCGGTCCTCCTCGGCTTTGGAGCGGGCCTCGCCAATCGACTTGACGAGATCGAGGAAATCCTTGGATTGGTTCCATCCAGCTTGGGAGCCCATGGCGAGCTCCCTGCCGATGGATTTCAACTGCTCCAGATTGGATGGTGATGATGACGACGAACAACGATGGTGACCTCTAGGGTTTTGATGATTATTGTATTGGATGGTTGAGATCCGTCATTTCAATTTAGACAAGATCTGGATCTGTGGTTTAAATAGATGATCGGAAATGCAGATGAGATGAAAGAGGGGGATATTTGGTTTTGAGAAGAACGAGAAGAAAAGCAGAGATGAGGATGCCACTCGGCGCTTGAGATTGTCGGAAAGTCGCGCTGCTGAGCGGCAGGTTGCACTCTATGCGTCGATCGTTGGCGATAGTTCGTCGTGTATATAAATATAATTGCAGCTTTTCGCTGAGCAAGGAGTAAAGGGCAAGGCGAGGATATATCCAGCGAGTTTTAATTCCAGACGCCTTTTACTCGTGCGCTAACTAAAGACGCACCACACGTGGCAGGCGGCACGTGTGTTCGGGTTACAGGAAGTTCACTCATCGAGTTGTCCCAGGCTGTATGTTGAAGATGATCGCCAAGTCCATTTCTCAGATGGGGCATCTTTTTTACGAAGCAAACCCATGCTCTGTGGTGTCAACGTTGCTGACAATGTAAAATCCACGCCGTCCATCAAGCTCTGTACATGATTCTAGGCTCGGAAAACCAATCATTCATATCCACAGTTCCTGTGGGCCACACCATGTGTAAAAATGGATATTTGATGTAAACCGTATGTCTTTGTGCTCCCACATAGCGTATATCTTTAATTGAACTCGTTTATAACGTGGAAGGCGTTAGAATGAATGGGACTCATTCAAAACTCAAGCAAGCTACACCGTAGGTTCCATTATCCATGTGAACTTTTTTAAGTACGGTTCAAGTAAAAGTTTCCACCTAATGGACGGTAGATTTACACACAGCGAAAACCTTTGGAGCTTCCGTCTTTACAGTCTATTGTAAATCAGGTGTCACAGTGGATACCAATGCGTGACCAATGGACCACTGCTGGAAGTGCATGCGTTGCGTAGCTGATAAGTGGTCCACCCCTTCATGCAAGGCATTGTATAGACATTCCATATCCTGAGCAAGTTGCCGTTGTCTTAAGTCGAAGGCAATTGAATTCCTAGATATAAGTCCTTTTAATGTAAGATTTCCACGGCCAATGATCATTGATATTTGAATTTGACCGTTAGATTATTAAGATTGAGAATGCAGGTGGGCTCATGATCAATACATAATGGGTGTCATGAATGCACGTATTTTAACTCAACATTGTTCATGTTCATATGTAAAGACTTTTGAAATGGTTGTTAAAGGATTAAGCTTTTCCTATATATATATATATATATATATATATATATATATATATATATATATATATATATGTGTGTGTGTGTGTGTGAGAAATGGTACTATGCGCTCGACTTCATGAGTTCGTCCCATAAGGTCGAGCTGTGTGGGCCCCACCGTGATGTGTTTCGAACATCTACCCCATTAGTCAGATGCACCATTCCATTGGGGGCCTAGGTCTCAAAAATCAAGTCAATCCATGACTTTTGTGGGCCACACCACATACAGAAGTGGAGAGGGGCCATGTACCATTAAAACATTCATAATCATTTTTTGGGCCCATCGAGATGTGATTTGCAAATCCAGCCCATCCATTATGTGTGTCCCACTAGGATGAGGGGTCATACAAAGTTTTAGCAGCATTAAAAACTTAAGTAGACCCCACCAAGTGCTTTTATATGTTTCAACGATGTCTTCATATGATTTTAGATGGTATAGCCCACCTGAGTTCCGTATACGGCTGATTTTTGGGATATCCCATAATTTAAAGGGGACCCATCAAATGCACAGTGTTAATGGTCGACACGCCTCATGGTGGGGCCCACACAGCTCGACCTCACAGGAGCTTATCATGAGGTCGAGTGCATAGTACCTTCTCCCTATACACACGCGCGGGCGCGCCTTGGTCTCTCACGAATATTTTTAGAAAATTTAGGTTACATTATAGAGTTGTTAGGAAATTGTTTTATATGCGGAAGATTTAAGAAATTAACCATCTTTGTTCTCAAAGACTAGCTTTCTACTTGGTATGTATTTCTAGTTAAATTACTTAATTATTTATTATTGATATATATTGTGATTCTTTATTCTACAAATTTTAAGCTAACAATTGATATTAGAGAGGCATGTTCATTAATCATAATAGATTTGATATAGTATAATTTATTAATATGTTAGGTGGGCCCACGAGATTATAAGGCTTGTTCCATTAACTCATTGCAATAAGAATAAGAAGACAACCCACCATGACATGTATTTCACGGCTCACATGAGTTTTCAATTCTTAAAAGTGAGCCCATGATATTTGTGGTCAAAGTTATTTGTATGTTCAATTTCTCATTAGTTGAACTTGCATAGTTTTTCCAATAAGACAATTCTAATCATTTGATTTACAGGTTATAGATGAGTGATTTAGAATACGAAAATAACAAAATCTTTTAATACAAAGAATTGGTGCAGTGACCATATTCAGTGTCAATAGATCAACTATATATAATGTAGACGCCACTTATTGAAATTAAAAAGTGTGTACTTCAAAAAAAAAATGAAAAAAATTTGGTACTTTCAATCTACAAGTTGGCCTACCCGATTAGCAATTTAGATTACCTAAAAGTAGGCCCTACTTGTTCAAATTTAAAGCATAATATTAAAATTACATGCATACAAATTCTACTAAGTTATGTTTATTATATTGCACAAATAAGATACTTTTCATTTGCATGTTTTATAATATGTGATTATCTTTGCCATATTTTTTTGAGTTATAAAATTTTATAAGTGTCTTGCATAGCTACATTACTTGTATCTATTAACCCTACTTGGGGTCTGTCTTCTCCGTGACTCAAATGCCTCACACAATTGTTATGCATAATCGTGAAAAATAACTCTAACCTTAATTGGATTTGTGCCCATTATCAAAATCTCTAAATTCATGTGCTAAATGAGTCACTTAATGACTTTAAGATATAGGGCTCACCCCTAGCATGATAAATATTAAGCCTCACAACCACCAAACTGCATGATCAATATATGGGGGCTAAAAATGATAGGTGTGATGGTCAGCAAGTTACAGTCTTTTTTTTTTCAAAATATGATCTCTTTTTAAAGATCTAATTCATTATATTTATGCTTTTCATCAAGAGCTTCAAAACACTTTATGGTAATTAAGATTATGTAACTATTCGATGGGTAAGATCAATCATTAATTGAATGGGCCTTATCTTATAATTCATTCGTAAGAATAAGAAAAAAAAAATTAGTATAAGTGATGTATTTCACACACTTTTTGATATTTTCTGATCAGATTAGATAGTAACTGCCTAGATCTAGCCTAATTGATTATGAATTCTTATGGATTGTTTTGAATAGATATTATTCATTTCATTTCATATTGGATTGAAATTTTGCTTCCTAACCCATTTAGCATACTATAAAAACATCGGTTACTTTAGATTGACTAAAATATCGCTCAATCATAAAGATCTAAATGATTTATTACACGTATAATAACCGTAATCATTAAAAGAGCATTTACACTTAGGGTTATTAGTTTTTGTACAAGTGGAGCTTGTGTATGACACACCCATGTGTATATATACAACCATTGGTAAGTCTCACTGGATAGTTGGTCCTAATATTTTAGTAGTTAATAATATTATAAAATTAAGTTCTAATTAAGCTCAAAATATGGTGATTACCCATACTTAAAAATATAATATTAACAGTTGATTTTAAAAGAAAAATTTAACCATTAATTTTAGTGATGATACTTTTCAACATATTAATGGTCAACATCAACTATATCCCAAGCCAAATTAGACATCCTTAAGATAGTCCATTGATGGTGTGATCATAAAGTAATACTTAAGTTTATAATTTGAAGATTGAAACTGATTATGATAGTCACCAAGGTATCCTTAATTAATACAAATCATTAATTTTAAATTTGTGTGTATAAATTGTGATAATTTTCATCATGAGATTGCATTTGTTTCCATGAAAGTTAATGATTAGAATAAGAAAATATCATTATTTTGACAGGATATGAGCATTAGGAGATAATTGATGTTGGTAATATAAGTTTAACAAATCTATCTTGCCTAAAGTTTATAGGTTGTTTTAAGTTTATGTCATTATTATTAATTCTCTTTATATTTAATAGAGAGCACTCATGTGTGTCATGATTATCACCCAAAGAATAAGTCATGGTGATATGTCAATCTCTCATCATAATTAATAAAATAAGCCTATCACCATTATTGACAATTTGATTAAATGCTTCAATTAATTGAATATTTTGTAGTGTTTGAACTTTCCTTCAAAGCTTATTATTTAGTTTGTGTTCATATATTATTAGATACATTATGTTTATTAATTTGTGTGAGTATGTGTGTTTCTATATCCATTTATGAACACTGCCAATGTTCCAACTCAATACAATGTTATGTCATCCTTAATTGAATCTTAAGTATCCCAGATAAAAATAATTTATTGAGATTGTCTTCAGTTTCATAAACTTAGATATTGCTCCAGAAAATGAAAAACTTATAAGTTATGTGACCTCAGTTAAGAATCAAATATTGTCCATTATAAAGCTTGGGCCATGTTTAATAAAATGTGTCATAAAATCATGAAACATTGATTTTTGAAACAACGAAAGATTTCATGCTTGACATTAAGAAGGCCAATAAATTATTAATCAATATAAAAAATTATTTTCAAAAGTTAAATAAAGCTGAAACCAGTTCACTTATGCACAAACTGACTCATATAACCCATAACAACCATGAAAATATCTGAGAGTATATCGTATCGTTATCTGATGCCGTTTAAAAAATCTGTATATTAGACGTAAAGATGAAAGATGAACTCCTAATCTTCTTACTTTTAAACATCCTTCATTCTTAATTTGATTCATTCTAAATCATCAACAATACTCAAAAGGAGAAATGAAAATTGAACGAGCTTATCTGACGTGGTTTCAAAATTATATGCGTTATGCCTAAAAATAGAAGATGAACTCCTAGTCTTCTTGATTGTGAATTACTTCTATTTACAATTTGATTTATTCTAAACCATCTACAATACTTCAAAGGAGAATCGTAGATATTAAAGAAATTGATTTCATAATGTATTCAAGAGGAAGAGAGATATAAAAAGGTTAAGAAAGACACATAATGCACACTTGGTAACCTCTAGACAATGATATAATGAGAATAGAAAATGTATAAAAATACAAGTAAACATCCTTCGAGTTTTGACTGATTGTCAATCTCAACCTAACGAACAATTAGAGAAAAAGTGAGCTAAGATGAATAATCGCTTCTTCTACAAGAATGATAACTATTTTTTATATAAGAAGTGAGATCATTAAAATAATAAATTCACTAAGTTTAAGGAATAGCTGGTTAAGCAGGATAAAGACCTCATTTTGATTTCTTTTAAATGTAATCTAGTTGATGTATCAGTTGATATTTCTAATAGATAGATTTCAGTGCTACTATTCACACACATAATTCTATAAATGATATGTTATAAACTTAGTTACCAATTGACCACTAAAGATCATTTTATATGGGCAATAACATAAGGACATATGTACAAGTAATTGGAGTTTATAAGCCTAGATTAGTGTTTGGTTATAAAGGCTAATAGTGACATATGAATATTACATGAAGTTAAGAAATTTATACTTCTAAAGTTTGAGATGAAAAACCTTACGATATCTCATTATCATTAATATTGAAATACATCATGATAGATTACATGGAGTACTTGACTTGTCATAAAGAGCATATATTGATGGGATTCTGAAAAGGTTTGACATGTAAAATCGTGCATATTGTAAATGATGATAAGTTGGTTAAATCCAAACTCTCATGAATAATGTAGAAAATAATCAAATAAAAGACATTCATTATGCGTCAGTAGTAGGGATTGTTGCGCAGCACGCCAACAACGCAGTGGGCCGAGATCCAATCTCAGGCCTCACCCACAAACGATAAACAGAAAGGAATATAAACTAGAAATAGATCAAAGCAATCTAAACAAACCACAAGACAAGATATACGTGGAAAAACTCCAAACTAGGGTAAAAAACCACGGATGCAAACTTCCACTATGAAGAAGAACAAAGATTACAAGGCAATATACTAACCTCTCCTTGGAAGAACATATAAAACCCTTAGTCCACACCTTAGAATTATTTTTTTCTCTTTCTTATCTACCTAGAAAAGCTCTAGGAACCCCTATTTATAGTTTAGATAACTTTCCTTCCGCATCCCAGTTGCGAAAGGACTCAAATCCGCAGTTTCGCACAAAATCGCGGAACGAACTGTGTAACCTACGACCGGTCCTATCTCCCCTACGACCGGTCCTAGCTCCCCTACGACCGGTCTTAGCTCTCCTACGACTGGTCCTAAGCCCCTAAGACTGGTCCTGAAAATTTCAGGACTGGTAGTAGACGGAAAAAAAAATAGCACAACTCGCTGGACTTCGAGTCGTGCTAGGGCTTGAACCTATGACCGGTCGAAGACATCCTACGACCGGTCGAAGGCGGCCCAATATGGCTCCACATTCTCAACAATCTCCCACTTGGAGACACATTGCCATAAACCTTCGTCTTCTTCATCTGGAGTGCACCACCTCCTCGTCTTCAAGCTTGAATACCAATCAAAGCTGAACAGAGCTTCAGCTTCTCCCTTGTGACCACCTTGGTCAGCATATCTGCAGGATTCTCACTTGTATGAATCTTCTCCAGAACAATCGATCCATCTTCCAGTAATGAATGTATGAAGTGATATTTGATGGCAATATGCTTGGTCCTTGAATGAAAGGCTGAATTCTTAGCCAAGTGTATTGCACTCTGACTGTCACTGTACAGCTTGCAATCTACTTGCTTCTTACCCAAATCTTCCATAAAACCTTGCATCCACACCATCTCCTTGCATGCTTCTGTAGCCCTAACATATTCTGCTTCTATCGTACTGATAGATACTATCTTCTGTAACCGAGACCCAATTGACAGCAGCACTACTCAGAGTAAACATATAACCTGTAGTACTTTTTCTACTGTCGATATCTCCTGCCAAATCTGAATCCACGTAGCCTTGTAGCTTGATTTCCGATCCACCATAACACAGCCCTGCATTCTTAGTACCCACCAGGTATCTGAGGATCCACTTCACAGCTTCCCAATATTCCTTTCTAGGGTTGTTCATGAACCTGCTAACAACTCCCACTGCTTGAGCAATATCTGGCTTATGCTTACCATAGCATACATGAGACTCCCAATCGCTGACGCATATGAGACTTTGGCCATGTAGTCTCGTTCCTCCTGCGTCTTTGCACCTTTCTCCTTAGATAGCTTGAAGTGGTTGGCTAATGGAGTGCTAACCGGCTTAGCACCTCCTATATTGAATCGATCAAGTACCTTGGCTATATACTCTGCCTGTGACAAAATCAGTTTCTTATTTTTCCTGTCACACTTTATCCTCATGCATAGGATTTGTTTTGCAGCTCCTAAATCCTTTATGGCAAATTCTCTAGATAGTTGTCTTTTGAGATCTGAGGTGTCCTTCATGCTTAAACCGGCAACAAGCATATCATCAACATACAGAAGAAGGATGATGTATGACGTATCAAACATCTTTAAGTAATAACAGTGGTTTGCATGACATCTCCTAAAACTATTTTTCGACATGAAACTATCGAACTTCTTGTACCACTGTCTTGGGGCCTGCTTCAGGCCATATAGACTTTTCTTTAGTCTGCACACCTTGTTCTCATTACCTGGTGCCACGTATCCTGTCGGCTGATGCATATATATTTCTTCTTCAAGATCCCTATAAAGAAAGGTTGTCTTAATATCTAGCTGCTCTAGATGTAAGTTCTCTGTAGCCACTATACTCAAAACCATGCGAATCGTAGACATTTTCACTACTGGTGAAAATATTTCAGTGAAATCGATACCTGCCTTCTGTTGAAACCATTTTACAACCAGTCTCACCTTGTACCGTTTCGAACCATCATGCTCCTCTTTCAGTCTGTAAACCCACTTGTTTTGAAGAGCTTTCTTACCCTTGGGTAGAGTGACTAGTTCCCATGTACGATTAGACTCAAGAGAGTCCATCTCCTCATCCATGGCCTGCTCCCACTTAACCCGTGTATCTGACTGTAATGCCTCTTCAAAACACTCTGGCTCACCATTATCTGTCAGCAGTAGATAATGTAAGGAGGGTGAGTATCGGACCGTGGGTCTCCTCTCCCGAGTAGACCTCCTCACAACCGGTGTCTGTGGCTCTGCCTTATAATGCTCTCATGCACGATCATCCTGTGACGCTGTAACACCCATATCCGGTAACTCTTCCAACTCTACGAATTCTTTTTTCTCAGCCTTATTTTCCTGCACACTGTCCTTATGCATCACTTTTTCGTTGAAGACTACGTCCTTGCTTCTGATGATTTTCTTATTTTCTACATCCCAAAACCTATAGCCAAAATCATCCTACCAGTAGCATATAAACGTGCACTTCCTGGACTTCGCATCCAGTTTCTGTGCTCCGCATCAATGTGAACATATGAAGTGCAACCGAACACTCTGAGATGTGTAAGGTTCACTTCTTTCCCAGTCCACGTTTCTTCTGGTAGCCCACCATCCAATGGTGCTGAGGGACTTCTATTGATAAGATATACGGCAGTATTTACAGTATCTACCCAAAAGGTCTTGGACAACCCTGCATGTAAACCTCATGCTCCTGGCGCACTCAAGGATGGTCCTGTTAATGCGCTCGGCCACACCATTCTGCTGTGGTGTCCCTGGAATCATTTTTTGATGTTTGATTCTACTTGCTGCACACTACTCCTTAAACCTCTTATCACAATACTCTCCCCCATTATCAGATTTGAGACACTTTACTTTTTTACCTGTCTCGTTTTCTACCATAACTTTTCACTTCTTAAACGCATCAAATACATCAGATTTATGTTTTAAGAAATAAACCTACAGTTTTCTACTAGCATCATCAATAAAGGAAACAAAATAACGTGAGCCACCAAGAGATGATACCTGTGTCGGTCCCCACACGTTAGTGTGTACAAGCTCCAATAGATGCGTCTTTGGAGCGCGTCCTGTCTTCTTGAAGCTTACCCTCTTCTGCTTGCCATATACGCAGTCCTCGTAGAATTCCAAGTCAAGAGACTTCAGCCCTGGTAGCTTCCCTTTTGACAATAGCACTTTCATCCCTTTCTCACTCATATGTCCCAACCTCTGATGCCAAACTGCCCATTCACTCCAGTTGATGTGACTGCGAGTGAACTATACGATCCTGAAGTCACGTACAAAGTGTCTTCCTTTTTACCTCGAGATATCACCAAGGCACTTTTTGTGATCTTTAAGGAATCACTTGTGAATGTCGTCACATAACCGGTATCGGCCAACTGCCCCACTGAGATTAGATTCCTTCTCAAACTCGGTACATGCCTGACATCCTTCAGTTTCAAAATCGTTCCGTCTTTCTGATTGACCTGAACATCACCCTTTTCAACAATACTGCATGGCTCATCATCACCCAGGTAGACTCTCCCAAAGTCACCTGACACATAATCATGCAGAACTTCCTTACATGAAGTGACCTGAAATGAAGCACCCGAGTCTATAACCCATGACTCATTCCTTGCATCAAGAGATAAGATCAACGCCTCTGTGTCTCTCTCCTCAGACAGATTCACTGAATCCTTCCTGCCTTGAGAGTTTCCTTCTTGTTTCTTGAGCACCCTACAATCACGTTTCATGTGCCCCTTCTTGCCGCAATGCCAACACCCGTTTTTGTCTTTCGGTCCCTTGGACTTCATCCTCCACTTAGAACGCCCGTGTTTATTGCCTGCTCTGTTCTGCGATCTTTCTCTTCCTTCAACGTTTAGAGGATCAATAACGCCCTAAACTCATCATAAAAAATGATGCCAACGGATTCCAACTGGCTCGTGACTGTATTGAACTCGTTTAGATGTTCAGCCACGCTCCCACCATCTGACATCTTTATGTTGAATAGCTGTTTCAAAAGATGAACCTTGTTGGATGCTGAGGATTTTTCATACATGGTGGCTAGGGCTTCCATTAATTCTTTTGTCATTTTCACCTTAGATATATTAAAGGCGACGCTCTTAGATAAAAAGAGTTGGATCGTTCCTAAAGCCTTCCTATACAGTAAAAACCATTCATCATCTGTTATCTTTTCTGGTTTCTTCTCTTTTCCTTCTAGAGGAATGGAGAGGTCATTCTGATACAGATAATCTTCCATCTGCATCTTTCAGAAGGTAAAGTTTGAACCATCAAACTTCTCAATTTTAGTTTTTCCATCTTCTGCCATTGCTCCCAATAGAACTAAACCAATAGCTCTGATACCAGTTGTTACACAGCAAGCCAACAACGCAGTGGGCCGAGATCCAATCTCAGGCCTCACCCACAAACGATAAAAAGAAAGAAATATAAACTAGAAACAGATCAAAGCAATCAAAACAAACCACAAGATAAGATATACGTGGAAAAACTCCAAACTAGGGTAAAAAATCACAGATGCAAACTTTCACTATGAAGAAGAACAAAGATTACAAGGCAATGTACTAACCTCTCCCTTAGAAGAACATAGAAAACCCTTAGCCCACACCTTAGAATTACTTTTTTCTATTTCTCATCTGCCTAGAAAAGCCCTAGGAACCCCTATTTATAGTTTAGGTAACTTCCCTTCCGCATCCCAGTTGCGAAAGGACTCAAATCCGCAGTTTCACACAAAATCGCGGAACAAACTACGTAACCTACGACCGGTCCTAGCTCCCCTACGACCGGTCGTAGACCCCTACGACCAGTCCTAGCTCTCCTACGACTGGTCCGAAAAATTTCAGGACTGGTCTTAGACGGAAAAAAAAAATAGCACAACTCGCTGGACTTCGAGTCGTGCTAGGGCTCGAACATACGATCGGTTAAAGACGTCCTACGACCGGTCAAAGGCGGCCCAATGTGGCTCCACATTCTCAACAGGGATATCATATATGCCTAAGTCTGCACATGTCTAAATATTACTTTGATGTTTAATATTAGGCATGTACCTTTACAATTTGTAGATGAATCATTGGATAGTAAAAAAAAAAGTCTTATATTATCTACAACAGATAAAAGACTTTGTATTCACCATCTTTATTTAGTTGGATATACCTATGCGGATTTTATTAGTTGATTCGACAAAAAGAAATCCACACTTGTTTACACTTTTGTGATATTTGTTAGAGTTGTGTCATGAAAAAGTTTTAATTACGACCTTATCTGCTATAAAAATTGGATATGTAACTTGTCATGAAATCACGAAACAAGTGATATTGCTTTAAAGTTTTTCTCTAATTTATGTGTTATGAAGATAATTCATGCACCATTAAAAAATTCATGTAATAGTCAAATATAATTAACTTCTCTAATAACAACAAACACCTATCTTGATCAAAATACATTAATACAAAGTATCTTATTATAAAAGAAAATGTACAAAATCATCAAATATCTATAAAACTCATTGACATGAAGTAAGTGATAACAGATCCACTTAATAAAAGCCTTTCAATCATTCATTTTATTCAAATGACATGTGACATTTGTAAGAGTTAATCATCTCAGAGATGTATTTGATTAGTGAGAATATAGTTTGATTTGATGTATGTACAGACATTTAGAGATCTCATTTACCTATTGATGATTATGTTATTTAGTATATTTTGTGCTTTATTTCAGTGTACACATATATTTTAAGTGAAATTTATTGTGTTTCATTAAGGATATTTAAAGTTCTTAACACAAACAATTAAATTATTTGAAAATAGGCTAGTATCATCACATTAGACGTGCAATTCTTATACCACGTTTTCATATTTTTTTATCTATATCATTGAGATTAATAGTAATTGTGATTGTGGTTAATCTTACTTTAAAAAAAGATTAACTATTATCATGACTACTGTAACTGCAAGGTGGGTCAAAGTGGGCCTCACCCACTAAGAGAGATAAAGAGATAGAATATGACAGTTATAGGGTAACCGATTACCTATTACTCTGACAGCTTAAGAACTGCATGAACAATTTTTTCCTATAGTTTGATAATTTCCCTGGCTGCTTTTATATATATAATGAGCCAAAGACTCATGACAAGAATGTAAGAGAGAAAAATTGATAAATTTCGAGCACCAATTCAAGTTACAAAGAAATCAACTGTAAAGGAGAATTAGTCTGATTAGTCAGATTCCATCATTGTCACACGATTTATAGTGTGAATCTTGCATGAAGAAGGGTGTTCCTTTAGACCTCTTCTTACATTAATGAAAGTAGCATAATCTACTTTTAACGATGCAAGACGCATCCAGAAATATCAAACATCAAAGACTTCACCTTCCGCTGCCATTGGATCTAATAAATCGATTCAAAGTAGATGACTTTCTAATATTGGTATTAGAGCATCAAAGAGGTACTACACGTTCGTCACTTTCCTTTTAATTCTTATAACATATGGATTCAATATTTCTCTCAATTTTTACTTATATCGAGGATCAATCAAGAAGGGATTGAAATCCCTAGCTGGATGTGTAAATTCAGCGTTTATCATCGTAAACTACGACAACGGATATGGTTGTCGAATGTCGTTATGACCGAAAGATGGCAGTAGATATAAAAAGAAAGATTTAAGAGAAAAATAAAAATGTAATTTGGAAGTAATTGTAATCTTTACCTCTCATTTTCTCTATTTGCAGTTATAATTTTTTTATGGTTATAGATGTAACCTCTGAAATGAAATTTTTTTTATATGAGATATCTGATTGCCTCATGTAAGGCCGAGACATGAATGAACCCAGTTATAGATTCCTACTGAAAAATATGGCAAATCAGAACATGGATTGTTGAAAATTTACAGAAGCTTTATCGAGTCATGATAGAGAGTAATGATGTTTATCTAAACACCTTGTTTGAACCCATTTGACATATGTTTGAAAGAGATAATTTTGACCAACATGATTGATTTTGACCAAAGTAGGTGATTTCGACCAAAATGGTCATTTTCAACCAAGGTTGCCATTTATGACAAATTTTGACTAAAATGCCTTATTTTGACTAGTATTGTTGATTTTATTTAAATTGGCTAATTTTCAACCAAACTAATTTGCTCGATTATAAAATCATAGTATTTGTGGACAAATAAGATAACTGTAAAACATAGGGGACAACAGAACTGTAATATAAAATTTGAACAATGATTGGACGTTGCCCCTCCAAACCTATTCAGAGGGGGGGCACACCCCCTATCATTAGAGTAGATTTTTCTAATTAGCCTATTTTCATCGAACTAGTGGAAGTTGAACAGAAGCTTTAAGGATTCGTATTATAAGCTCACAAAATTGAGAATGAGGAAACCTTAATCCTAACTATGTCTAAGGAGTGATTACGGGATTTTGTCCTGTCTTTTGATTCAAAGATGCACTATAGATAAATGTAACATCATCTTGTGATATTGCGAGCCATGAATGTGGGGTGCTTAGATTTTTAATGTCATGAATTACATCTTTGAATGTAATGATTATGGCATCCAAGAACATCGTAACCGACTTGAATAAGGGTGAGAAACTAGATGAAAATAACTATTAATATCTGACACCATAAAATCCAGAATCTCTTCGATGAGCAATGGATTTTGAAAACCCTAAGTCCTAACTACGACCATAGACTTGCTCGAATAGGGCAATACTTCTCATCACCAGCACCATCATGAAGAATTCCAAAATTGGCTAAAGTGATATTGGTCCTCATGCTTTACTATGCTAAGCAGCATGCAAAATGACTTTATTGACAATTTTAAGAGATATTCCAATGTCCACGAAATGTGAATGCCTTGACTCTTTATATATTGGCACCATCGCATCTAGATTGAGAGCTTAAACTCTCAAATTTGACACATACAAGATGTCTCATAATGTTTCAATGGTTGAGCATCTTAGTTGGATGTTGGTAATGATTCGTGACCTGAAAGCAGCAAGAAATATATTTACAGATGAGTAACAAATCCTAGCAGTATTGCGCTATCTTCCAGATTCCTGAGAATAAATGAAGCTCATTATGACGCATAATAATGGTATAAAAACCTTCAGCCAATTGTTGCATCATTTACAGTTGGAAGATGAACACCAATCTACGTGTAAACATGACATTGCATTCTTAAAAAATCCCAATAAGCATGGGGTAAAAGACTCCAGCGTAAACTCAAGGGTTATAACTCCTAAGGAAATTGAAAGTAAAGAGATGCGGAGATTTTCTATGTATTTGAGACAACCCAATGGGGTTGAATATATAGAGATTACAACCATCTATACAAGGAAAGAAATAAACGCAAAATCTCCTACCTATAGAAAATAAGATATACAAGGTAAGAAGATATACAAGGTAATGTGAGGTGTCTAACATCCCCCCTCAAACTAATGTTGGTCATCGACAAGTAATTATTTGCCAACAAGAAACGAATGGCGTGTAGACATGAGGGACTTGGTGAGAATGTCAGCAATCCGATCATGGGATGCCACATGTGGAAGAGAAATGAGCCCAGACTGAAATTTCTCGTGAATAAAGTGACAGTCAACTTCAATATGCTTCGTCCGTTCATGAAAAATTGGGTTAGAGGCAATCTGAATGGCACTGAGATTATCGACATGGAGTGGAGTAGGATTCTGTAGAGGAATGCCCAACTCTGAAAGAAGTCCACGTAACCAGACAAACTCACTACACGCAGCGGACATCGCCCGATACTCGGCTTCTGTAATCGATTTGGAAACAGTGGTCTGCTTCTTACACTTCCAAGAGATGAGAGAAGTGCCGAGAAAAATACAGTAGCCAGTGGTAGATCTTTGCGTAAGAGCGCATCCGACCCAATCAGCATCCGAATAAGCACGAAGGTCTAAAGTCGTCGTGGAGGAGAAGAACAGAGATCGATCTAGAGTTCCATGAAGGTACCGTATGATGCGCAACACTGCAATCATATGAAGAGTCCGAGGAGCAGAAATAAACTGACTGACGACTTGGACAGCGTAGACAATATTAAGGCGAGTCATAGTTAAGTAAACCAGACTCCCAACCAGATGGTGGTATAAATCGGGTTGTGCAAGTAGATCACCATCATCACGGCCATAGTGAATGTTAAGTTCTAAATGAGTCTGAACCGTCTTCTGATCCATCAATGATGTTAAGGCGAGAAGATCCTTGGTATATTTACGCTGGCTGACCAAAATCTCACAGTTGGAACGTGAAAATTCAAGTCCAAGAAAGTATGTTATATGGCCGAGGTCTTTTATCTTGAAGGATGATTGCAGAACTTCCTTTAAAGCCGAAATGCCAGTAGCATCGCTACCGGTTAGTAGGAGGTCATCAACATATACTAGAACAATAACAATGCCATGAGGAGTGGTGCGTAAAAATAAGGATGGGTCATGACCACTTTGAGTAAAGCCAGCACCCGTAACCACATTATGAAAGCGTTAGAACCATGCCCGCGGTGCCTGTTTGAGGCCGTACAGGGCTTTCTTTAGGTGACATACCTTATTGTTAGGAATTAAAGAGCCAGGAGGAGGTTTCAAATATACAGTTTCTTGGAGGTCTCCATGAAGAAAGACATTTTTCACATCCATCTGAGAGAGTGGCCATGAGCGAACAGAAGATATAGCCAGAATAGTACGAACATTTTTCATCTTGGCCACAGGAGCGAAAATCTCATCGTAATCAATTCCGTATTCCTGTTTATATCCCTGAGTGACAAGTCGAGCCTTGTATCGATCCAATGATCCAACAGACTTGAGCTTGACAAAATAAATCCATTTGCTACCAATTAGCCGTTGGTCAGCAGGTCGAGGGACAATGTCTCATGTATGGTTATCATCCAGTGCCGCAAGTTCTTCTGCCATAGCCTTCTTCCAACAATCATGAGTGGCTGCCTGAGAATATAAAGTAGGAATAGAAATAGTATCCAGAGTAGCATTCATAGCAGACATAGAGCATATCAAGCGATCAGGCGCTCGATGTTCACGAGCAGAACGACGTATCGAGGTAGGTTCGGGATCTGCAACAGGTCCAGTAGGTTCGGGTTGAGTAATAGGTGGTGGATCTGTACGTGGTCGACGTGAGTAAACCTACAATAGATGAGGGAGAGTACTCGAGGCAAACGGAATTTCAGGAAAGGTAGTTTAACTAGAAGAGTTTGAAGTATGCGGAGGAGGAAAAGATGAATGAAAGATAATATGTTAAAAAAAAACAACATGTTATGAAATCCGAACACGACGAGAAACATGATTATAACATTGAAAACCCTTTTGAGTTTTCTCAAATCCCAAGTATATACATTTGACTGATTTTAGAGATAGTTTATTACATTCACGTGAAGCCAGGTGAACATAACAAATACAACCAAACACACGAAGTGTAGAATATGCAGGAGGTAAGCCGGTGAGAATAAAGTAGGGAGATTTACCATTCAGAACTTTGGTTGGCATCCGGTTAATCAAGTAGACTGAATGTAACATGGCTTCCACCCAGAAAGAATGAAGAACACTCATAGCTGTCATTAGGGTGTTGGCAGTTTCAACAATATGATGATTTTTTCGTTTAGCCACCCCGTTCTGTTGTGGAGTATCAGAACAGGTGGTCTGATGAATAATCCCATGATCTTGAAGAAATGTATGAAATTCGGTTGAGAGATATTCCCCCCCTGAGTCAGAGCGAAGAGTTTGAACTGGAACTCAAAACTGAGTCTCTACCATAGAGTGAAATAACTTGAAATTTTTAAAAATTCGTGACTTTGATTGCAGAAAGTAAATCCAAGTGTACCATGTGAAATCATCAATGAATATAATATAGTATCGTAATCCAGAGAGAGACATAATTGGTGATGGACCCCAGACATTCGTATGTTCAAACACAGAAGATGATTTTGTAGTACTTAAAGAAAAGGGAATACAGTTACTTTTTGAAAGACAACATGAAGAACAAGAATAATCCAAATCATTTTTATTAAGAGAAATATTCCCTAACATGCCAGATGAAATTAACTGAAGTAACCAATCTGAATGTGGATGACCCAGGCGAAAGTGCCACAGTTTCCACAATTTATTTGCTAAAGTAATATCTGATGAAGATGGAGAAAAGAAACAACGGGCCGGAGTGACAGATGGATCAAAGTCCAGCACGTACAAACGACCATGCCGCCTACCCTTCCCAAGTACCTTCCCCGTTGCCAGATCCTGCACAAAAAAACTGTTGGGAAGAAATATGACTAAGTAGTGATTGGATGTGAGTTGACCAACTGAAATTAAATTGGAGGAAAGGTTAGAGACATGAAACACATCAGGAAGAGTGAACTGACGATGAGCAGAAGGAGAGAAAGTCAAGGATCCAACAGACTGAATAGGTAGTCTAGTGTTATCCGCAGTAGAAATAGCCTGATTGCCGGTATAGGGACGAATGTGGCGAAGATGAGATACATCACTGGTCATATGATTGGAAGCACCCGAATCGAAGAACCATATAGAAGATGGGGATATACATGACATACCGGCGGCAGAAAGGGCCTGAACAATTTGTTGAAGCATCGCAGGAGTCAACGGAGATGAAAGACCTTCAGTAGTAGATGCAGAATCACTAACAGATGGCTTAGAAGAAATAGTGGCAGTCGTAGCAGAAAGAGCACGACCACGGCCATGACCACAACCACCACGTCTACTGTCACGCCCCAAACCCAGAAATCGGATTCACAGGAATCCTGATCGCCGAATCCAGTGCCGACAGCCTCTGTAGTACCCCATTCTCGGCTCCTAACATTCATATGCCAGATTTTCGATCTTGGGATCCTATAAGGAGGATTTTTTTTTGTACATTTAACTAGTAATAAGCATAACCACAAGTTTACCCAAATCATAAAGGCAACATCATCATCACATATCCACTAATATAATCATTTGAATACAATGCTGAAAGGAAAATATATATGTCAAAATCAAAGCTCCAGAAAGCAGCTGCATGCTCCAAGCTCAATGCTG
Organism: Magnolia kwangsiensis; assembly: GCA_037074715.1. Taxonomy (NCBI): domain Eukaryota; kingdom Viridiplantae; phylum Streptophyta; class Magnoliopsida; order Magnoliales; family Magnoliaceae; genus Magnolia; species Magnolia kwangsiensis. Next base: position 150,660,227 of record CM073574.1, on the reverse strand, counting down.
CTACAACCTAACATCACGTGCACGCATCTATCTTGCATAAGCTTATAGAAGCTTAGAGGGTAGTGTAAGTGTGTGCACGAGATAAGTGCCAAGTATTCAATACAATATCATAATCATACAATATCGGAAAGCTATTAATCCATAAACCATACAATGACTAAATAAGTAGAAGTATGAACAAGTCCATAAGTTAATCAATATCAAAATACGCAATATAGGACAGCTATGCAAATGATGAGTCATAGATAATCAAATGTCGAATGATAAGGATATAATGTAATACACAATTCGAAAGAGCTAACAAATATCATCACTCTCAGCTAAGTCACAGGAATACAGAAATATAACAACCCACAATGCCACACGTCAAAGATGTAATGGTATATGCAGTATATGGTGCTAATGGAATGACCATGCTGGAGTGTGATGTAGGGATGATAGTACATAGTATCGCAGGCTACGGGGTCCACCACAAGGAACCTCTATCCAAACCAGTCCCATACCTAAATTTGGATAGTCTGACTCAACGTGGTAAACTCCTGATCTCAAGTTAGTCGCGCGCCCAACCAAAATCCTTGCCATAACGAAGATACACAACAATTAGTTACACACCACCAGCCCGAGTAGATAGTGAATAGATGAATGAATGAGTATGCAACTCCTACTAAGTATCCTGTCAACACAGTAGCCTGCTAACCGCTGGTAGCTCGCCCAGTGTGGTAGCTCACCCAGGCCTCAGCCTTGCCCACATCACACCATCCCACATCAACGTCCGCCCATGTGCGCCTGCCCACATGCACAACAGTGACGGGGTGTCATAATATCATGTCAGTCCTCATATCAGTACGGTTCCTCTTTGGAGAAATCACCGGGGTCTATTACACTTTACACCACCTGCCGCTCCAATCAAGCGCACAACTGGATAAGTGGAAAAGACCTCACTATCCGCCTGTCAGTAGTCTGCCAATACCTACCCGGCTCACCGATAGCGGACCCATTCCTCAAGCTAGTCAAACTCAGCCTAGCCATGCCTACTCCCTCGGGCGAGTAAGGCCGCACCCCCTTCCAACCGACCACGACATAGTGGAGAGTGCAGCCATCTGGTAATCGGTACTCAACACTCATCTACCCACTCGGTTTAGACGTTGGAGCATCCTCTGGAACCAAGAGGGTGTTTAGAAAATTTCAACCAGGGTCATCTATGGCGGCCCGATGCTCGAACAAATTTTTGGTGTCCCATCTGGCCATCCACGATATGCCTGTGGAGGCTACGACCCTGATGTCACTAGGGCACATAGTAATCACAACACAATGCAAGATGCATGAGTCATACAATCCAACCATACATCAATCTTGCGCATGTCATGCGCTCATGTGAGATAATCTCCACCTATCAGGGAGTCACATCATCCTGCCAAATGACATATGCAATGGTCAATCACATCTCATAACAAACATGCAGATGATGCGAATGGGCATGTATCATGATGTTATGATGTCACATACTCATAAACGGTATCAATAACCGGCGTCGACAATGTGGACTTTTAACCAACATTGCCCCTAAGGAATGGCCCACAGAATCAAATATATAATGGGCACATGGCCTCACACAAGGGCCAAATATACGAAACAGGTGGGCCCTGGTCATGGGCCTAACACATATCAGAATGGGCCTTGCCCATAGGCCTCAAATACATCTGGATGGGTCGCACCCATGGGCCTCAGATATATCACAATGAGCCTCAAATATACTTCACAGGTGAGTCACATACCTGGGTCTAATACACATCAGTATGGGCTACATCACATAGGCCTAATATACATCACTATGGCCACAACCCATGGGCTTTAAATACACAGTAGGTGGGCCCTACACATGGGCCTCAAATATATACCACGAGTAAGCCTCAATGGACGGGTCACCAATACAACAAGATGGGCCTAATGACATGGACCCCATAAATATATCGAATAGGTCGCACCAATTGGGCCTTACAAACATTACAATGGGCCATGACCCATGGGCCTTACATACATCATAATGGGCCTTGCAACATGGGCCTCATACACATCAAGGTGGGCCTCAACAACGGGCCTCATACACATCAAGGTGGGCCTCAACAACGGGCCTCATATATGGCCTTAGCAACAGGCCACAAATATATCAAGATGGGCCTAATCAATCATATGGGCTAAATTAATCAAATGGCCGATACGAGCAGGCCGATCAAATGGACCGATACAAATGGATTGTGCGTCATAGAGTTATACTAAGCATGTTATAAAGTAATGCCTTATCTTTACAACGCAGCTGGCCTAGACGGCTTGCATACAATAAGTACGGGCCTACCAATGGGCCTTAGGGAGAGTCGCAATGCAAAAATTTAACCAACATTATACTCACAATGTGGACGTCAAACCAACATTGCTCCCAAGGTATAGCCCGTAGTGAATAACATTACGTAAACCAGGTTGGGATCACACATTGCAATGGACCTTAGGTACACCCCATTGGGCCTTAAATACATCAAATGGGCCATGTCATATGGGCCTTTTACTCATCAAATGGGCCACATCAATGGGCCGCACCAATGGGCCTTATGTACATTACAATGGGTCATAACCCGTGGGCCTTAGATTGCATCAAATGGTTCTCGACCCATGGGCCATATACATATCAAATGGGCCTAATCCCATGGGCCATATACATATCAAATGGGCCTAATCCCATGGGCTTTAAATTACATCAAATGGGTCCAATCCCATGGACCTTGGAACACATCAAATGGGTCCACTCTATGGGCCTTAAATTACATCAAATGGGCCTAATCCCATGGGCTTTAAAATACATCAAATGGGTCCAATCCTATGGACCTTGGAACACATCAAATGGGTCCACTCTATGGGCCTTAAATAGTTCAACAACTAGCTACATTCATGGACCCAATTAAATTCAACTGTGGTGAGCCTCAAAAGTGCATTCATTAAGCCCAACATTTAAGGAACTAAATGTATAAATCATTTCCTCTAAGATCTTTATAATATGGTGGGCCCCACTCCTCAAAATTTCAGCCCAAGGCCAGCATAATTATAACATGTTGCTGTCCTAAATTTGGGCACTCCATTGGAGTGGGTCCAAGGCCTCTAAAACTTTAAAAATTGAGGATCAAGGTCCCTCATCATGCATACAATGAGAGAAAACCCAAAAAGGTGGCTCACCATCAGAATAAATATTTTTGAACTATGGTTTTTTATCAAGGCATATTGCTGGACTGCACAGCAGAAAAAATCTGGGAGTCCAACCATCTTGGCCCTTTCTTTTGGATACCCAAACGGGGTCACTTGATGCTGAAATTTCACAGAGTAATAATTTCATAGGTGGGCCACACCCCTAAAAAATTTCATAATTTTTACATATCTCTAAGTATTTTAATTAATTTAAACAAAACAGACTGTCCAGAAAAATCAGACAGACCTTGACTTCCCAATGTGGTGGGCCAGTCCGGCCCTCACCACGGTGTGTACAGGGGTCCATTGGCCTTGAAATTTTGTAAGTGGGTTCTAACATAAGTGGACCACACTTCTAAAAAATTTTAAAATTTTTGGACATCTGTAAATATTTAAATTTATTTACATAAATCAATCTGTCTTGAAAATCAGACTGATCTGGACACCATAATATTATGGGCCGGTCCCGCCATCACCATGGTATGTACAGGCTTCCATTGACTCCAAAATTTTGTAGGTGGGTCCTACCATAAGTAGGCCACCCCCTTGAAAATTTTTATAATTTTTAAACATCCATAGGTATTTTAATAAATTTTAAAAATCCAACTATCCATGGTGGAATGTTGCTGAAACAGTGTAGAAAATTCAGACTGTCCACCTCACTTGGACCACACCTTTGGGGCCCAATGAAGGTCAGTTGGGGCTAAAATTTTGAGGACATTAAGATGAGATCCCCACCTTTTAGAAAAGTATATTTAATAGGTATGAATAGTCCCCCAAACAGTCCCAAAATCTGGTCCAAAAATAACCAGAAACTCTCCAGAAAATTCTGGATAGCAACATGTACTTAGATAAAATTTATTATATAAGTTAAATAAAAAGGAAAATACATTAATGGGCCACACACATCATGAAATAAAATGAGAAAAAAGAGAGATAGAAGGACAATCCGGCCATAGGGAAAGGGGCTCCACTACTATTGAGCCCTCCCAAGATCAATCACACCTGCACATCATACCTAGATTTATATTTACAACATGGATCTTGCACATGCATGACCTATAATTAAAATGCATGGTGATGATGCCATCCCCACCTTAGTTATAAGGTCTAGATGACCCAAACATAATATGATATGAAATAAAACTACCATGATGGGGCCCATAAAGAAAGGCCCCATGCATGGATCATGCATGTATAAGGTAGGTCATTAGGCCACAACCATGGGATTGTGTGGGATCTCCACCATTGATTGGTGGGTCCTATACTTCCCTCATGAAAGAAAGAAAACATCTAGGCTATAGAAATCAGATTTTTTTACATCAAGAGGAGCACCCACCGTTCGATCTTCTTGCTCCTATGAGTTCCTTAACACCTTAGCTTTGATTCTAATGAAGGAGATGAGGAATGGATGGTTAGGATGAGAGATCATGGGGTAGGAAAGTAGGCCATACTTGAAGTTTTGAAAGAGAGGGAGAGGCTTGGAGAATTCTCATACGTATGGGATTTCTCTCCTTAGATTTTTTTGAGTTTGAAAGAGAGAGAGAGAGAGAGTTGTAAAGGGAGAGAGAGATGGGTGATGGATGTGGTGAGTGATGGGTGTAAGAAAATCTTGACTTTTGTGGCCATTTGTGTAAGAAAAGTATGAGTGGTGTAAGAACTTTTTAACTTTGAGGGCTTTTGGTGTAAGAGAGATATAGGCTTATAAGAGATTCTTGACTTTTGTAGTTGCTTGGGAATGGGTGAAAGGTGATGTGTACTTGACATGTACTTGACATGTGATGGATTGATGGATTGATGGGATTGATGTGACACCTCGTAGAGATTCTCTTGAATTTCGTAACGTGCGGCGTTTTCTTCTCACCGAACGTTGGCCCACATCTCTTGACCAGGGTATCGCCTCGGCGCGCAAGTCGCGGCATCGGAACCGCAGTGATGGCGCGGTCGCTATGGTAAAGGTCTTGGGTTGAGTCGATACGGGTTGACGGCATACGAATCAGGGTCGCACGTAAATATTGGTTAAGGGTCGAAGGTTGTCGAAATTCGACCGGTAAGACCGCGGAAGTCTATGGAACGGTACGGTATAGGATACGGGGCTTACATCTACAGTCGAAAGAAGATGCATAAGCTCGTGTACAGCAGTCCTGAATACCATGACCAATCCATCGACAATAAGTGCACCATTCCTTACATTGAGCGACAACATGACCCACCTTTTTGCACCCACGACAAGTCAAAGGAGAGGAACCAGAACCATGTGTCGGTGGAGTTGTGGACACAGTAAGCACCATATCAGATGAGCCCGGGGTTGAGAGAACTTTCAGTCGTTGTTCCTCAACCAATAAATCATTAATAACCGAATTCAATGAAGGAGTAGGACTATGGTTCAAGAGAGCAGTCCGACAATGCTTAAATTCAGGACGTAGCTTCATAAGGAATTGACGAACTTGCGCACTCTCGTGCATAGTTTGGAATATTTTAAAATCATGAGAAAATGTTGGATCCATCATAGTCATCTCTGTCCAAATTGTGACAATTTTGGAGTAAAATGATTGAATACTGTCGTTACACTGAGTAAGGTTAACAAGATCTTGTTCCAGGCTGTATAACCGGGCCGCATTACTCTGTTGATAAATCGTCTAGAGATGTTCCCACATCACCTTAGCAGTGCGATGAGGTGTGAGGCCAACAACAATGGACCAATCGACTAAATCGAGAATCCAAGTAATAATCCGTCCATTGTTCATTTCTCATTCAACTAAGTTGGTGGCATCTATGGGGATAGTAACAGATCCATCCAGTAGTCCCCACAAACCACGACCCTTGAGGAAGTTTTTAAAATGGATGACCCATAGAGAATAGTTGGTACCATCAAAACTACAATGTGGGGCTTCTGTACGTGATGTGTCCTTATCCATTGATTGATCTGAAGTAATAGAAAACACAGAAGAAAGTTTTAGATGTACCGTACAGTAGGGGATCGGAACAGAGAGTGCTGAATCCAGATCTGAAATAGTGGGTTGTTGGATCTAGATCTGAATTTGGATCGGACGAGCAGAGGTTGGATCTGAATGAGCAGGATCTAGACGAGCAGAGTGCACCGGATCTGAATCTGGATCTGGACGAGCAGAGGTCGAGCAGGGGCTAACCGGACGCAGCAGGGATGACCGGACGATGCAGCAGGGGTGGTCGGACGGCACAGGAGGGTCGGCTGGACGAGCAGGGGCACTTGTCAGACGCAGTAGAGGTGATGACCGAACAACGAAGGGACGGTTTCGGATCAACCTCGCTCTAATACCATGAAAGTAAAGAGATGCAGAAGATTTTCTGTGTATTTGAGACAACCCAATGGGGTTGAATATATAGAGATTACAACCATCTATACAAGGAAAGAAATAAACGCAAAATCCCCTACCTATAGAAAATAAGATATACAAGGTAATGTGAGGTGTCTAACAGAAATAACCAAGAAGGAGATGAGCATGCATATGGTGGCAAATGTAAGAAAGGAAAAATACAATTATAGGCATCTTGGTCACTTTGCTCGAGAATGAGCCGAATAAGGTACGAACCGATGTTAATACTTTCACTCATACTTTTGTATGCACTGAGGTTTCAATTGCTCATACATCTAAACATAACTAGGTTATGGATTTAAGAGCAACTTAACACATAACTTAGGATTGAAAAGGGTTTGTGGAATACTGGAAGTGCTTAGTTGGTAGCTGAATAATTTACATGGAAAATAGTTTCTCTAAGGATGTACTAGGAGTTAGGTCATTCCAACTTCACTTGCGAACCAAACGCACTATACTCCATGATGTACTCCATATACCTGGTGTTAGGTGCAATTTACTTTCTATGCTTTCATTAGTTGCATTTAATTTTTCTTTTACTTTTTGTTTAGATGCGGTGGACATATTCTTAAACTTTTCTTATTATGGATGTAGTTATGTTTATGATGGTTTATTTGTACTGGGTTCTGATGATTATGTTGTAGATATCTTTTTTACTTCAATAGACAATGACTATAACAACCTCGATTTTTGTGACCCACTTAAGACTCTAACTAAAAAATTAATAATTTGAATTTTCTTTTATTAAGAACACTAAGCACTTAATTAGTAAAGGCACTCTCTCGCCATAGTTTGAAACAAACGCGATAGAAGTATGTTAACATGATTCAATACATACCAAGTTGCAATGCCAGGATGCATGAATTTATTAATAATGTAATAAGGATAATAAGGATAATGTTACGATGTATGAATCATCCAATATATATAATCAAGGGAACCCCCAATCGAATATCTCACCAATGCATGTAATACAAGTCATCACTGAAATGATCCTCCAGGGAACCCCACTTAAAATATCTCATTAATGCATGTAATACAAGTTAAGGGAACCCCAACTCGAATATCTCACTGTAACAAATCATCATTACCATGTAGACAAGGAAATCATCAATTAAATATCCCACTACAAATCATCATTATCATGTAAATCAAGGGAATCCCCGCTTGAATATTTCATCATCCTTCCTATGTAAACAAGGAAACCCTTGCTCCAATATCTTACCAATGCAAATAAAATGAACTTAATGAATTCCATGATGAGGCATGCAATTAAATAATCAAGTATTCCATGATTTTAATGCAATTAAGCAATATAAGTAATCATGTTTCAAGCACTCACAATCATGATGTATTCAGACTCAATTATGACTTTCAATACGAAATAATAATGTAAGTGAATGATACACTTGTTAGAATACACCTATGAGTTAAGAAAGTACATACGGTGTATATGTGCAAGATAAATTTAAGAAAATAACACATCACAAATCAATATTCGAAGAGATACAAAATAACTATCATCAATGGAACTCAATGTAAGAAATATGTCAACTTGAAGAAATTAAGTACGTTAAAGTAAGGAAAAAGTCTCTGAGTCAAAAGGGAAGAAAAATGCTATTCCCAACTCTAAAATGGTTAGGTTTAAAGTGAAGAGGGCTAGACCTGATGCAAAAAAGCTAGGCCCAAAATAATCAATTTTTATTATAAATATGAATAGAAACGTTTAGAGTTAATAATAAAGATTTCTTACTTAAGAACTTATATCACATAATAAAGAAAGAGAAAAAAAATTAAAGAACTAGGGTGGATAAGAGAATTCAAACTTTAAGGAGGATTACTCATCTATGACATTGTTGACCCAAATTTGACTTAGATTCAACAAACTAAGCCCTAACTCTCTTTCTCTTTCTTGTTTTTCACCTTTCTCTCTCTCCTCTGCTCTCTCTCTCTTAGCTTTGCTTAACTCACTGATTTGGCCTGACTATCCTCTCTTTTCCTCTTATTTTCTCTTTATCTTCTTTAGATTTCTCTCTCATTTAAATGTTTTTCTCCATCGCTAAAAAGATTTATAAAGCATTCTCAGCTCTTTGACAATGTTCGAGAGTCATATTCGAGAAAGGAGTTTCAAATATTTAATGATTCGAATATGTTGAGAAATTCTAATGATTTTTTCCTCGCTGATTGGTTTGTGGAATTCCGTGATCGATTCTAATATGATCTTGGTAAGATATTGGGTTTTGATAGTGATCGGATGACCCATCTAATGATAGGAATAAATCTTAAATTGATGACTAGAATAAAACTACTATTGTGGGTTTATGGTGGAGAATATGAGTGGTTTTAATGACAGATCCGCATGTGATAGGTTATTTTACTTTAGTGCACATGGACTGCTTGGATTGTTCATACGGTGCTTATGGATGAAGCTTCGAGGCTATTTGCCTAGTGGTTCAATAGTCGAAACTCTCGACTGTTGCATGTAAGATTCTGAGCAAACCAAAGAATCCAGCATTCAAATCCGATTTCTTCGATCGCTTGACATTGCTGAAGATGACAGAAGGACCTACAGACTTAATCGATTGAATTTCTTAAAAATTTGTAGCTATAATATGTTTCTCGTAGCCGAATGTATTAAAGAAAAAAAAAAACTGTTCAACATGCATTGCTATGTCCTTAATGGGTCAGACACATGACATGTGGGAAAGTTTGGACTTTTTGGATTATAACAAAGTGATTGTAAGATCATGTTGCAGTTGCATTTGACTTCCAAGGTTTGAGGGGATACGAAGGAGTTGGGTTTGATCTCAATCTTTTCAGTCAAAGACTCGTGTTGGTGGAAGCAAGTTATTGTTGAGGGTCAAATATTGCATATTAGACCCCAATTATTACTTGCTTTTAGGAACAAGATACTGTTTAATGCCATATTTTAATCGTGGTTGTGTTGCAAGGTAGATTTACGAGCGTGGACTGAAAAAGGGTACTAAAAGCATGAATTCGACACTCTGAAATCACCAAGGCAAGGGATGGACCACAAGAGACTGAGATCAAAGAAAGTACATGCCAGAAATCTGAGAAAATCAGGCACTCACGTTAAATGGGCTCGAAAATTATCCAGAATGCAAGATCATAGGGTTCTCACCATGTGTTTGGCTTAAAACTTCATACATGGCCTGAGGACCATAAATTAATCGTACATGTCGAATTTTATCTATTAAATCCTTGTGGAAGTGGGCCAACAGGCATATCAGCCCATGAATCTCTAATTTAGGGCCCACCTGATATCTGGATATGCCTCAATTTTAATCTCAACTGTTTAAATGAGATGAGAAAAGAGATGGATGGAGAGGATTTTTCACACGCATCACAGTGGACCCCACATGTACATGTGAGAGTGCACAAGTAGTACACTCTAGCGCCACACCAGACCGCTGAGATCGATCAGCGGGCACTGACCCGATCCAATTTTTGCATACGCAACGTCCGAAAGGTACGGATGCTGATTTGAGTTGTGGGTCCCATTCATCATCTGATATGATGATCCAAACCGTTCATTCACTCCAGAGGGTGGGCGTGACCATCGCCTAGGTGACCGAATCCCAGAAGACAAGGGAGATCAGTTTTTAACTTTACAAGCGAAAAAAGACGATGCAAGAGAAACTCTATGGGCCACAGCGAATCCGATCCAAAACTGACCATGTCATATTGGTTTTTCGAGGTGAATCCAATGGATGTACTGGATTTCATCGTTGACACTGATCATGGGCCTAACGACCTTCACACCATAAGGAATGGCGTCAGTCCTGTTTTCGTGCTGGACGCTGGCCATTTTTTTGGTCGTTGCACGATCATGGCATTGATCGGATGGCCGATCTAGACCGTCCATCATGTAGGCCACCTAGAAATGTCCTAGGGGACGTTGTTCCTTTGGAAAGAAAGCAAGGATAGTGGGAAAGTTCTTCCCATTTTCTTGGTTGCAGAAATAGGTTCTGCGCAAACTGTAAAAATTCTGAATTTCCTAAACTGCCTGTTGCTGCATAAGGAAAACTTTCGCATGAAGTTTCACCTCTCCAGCCACCGACTCCATCATCCCATAAAAGAAGAGAAGAGAGAGAGCTAATGACATTCAAGCATTGGGACGTCAGTGAGAGAGAGAAAGAGAGAGAGAGAGAGTTTGAGAATTTTGTTTGTTTTTCTGCTTTTCTTATGAGTTTTGTTGAGATTTAGCCCACTCATGTTAGGCTAAATCTCTTAGTTAGGGTTAAGAGGTGTAGCTTGTGGCGTGATGGGTAGTACTCTACAACTTTGATTCATGTTATGAACTGATTTTGATTTTGGTTTGATTATAGGAATACTTTTAGTTTTTAATGGTTTGTTGTGACTGAAATTACAATAAGTTTGTGATAGCTTTGAATATTTCATTTCCATTATTTGATTGTGAAGTTAGGAAGCTCTGTTGTTCATCATTGCCTCTTGGATATAGTTGGATGATGGAATCCTTCCTAACATTTATACATCTTTCTGATTGTTTGTGGATTTGTTTAATTTTGTTGTTTACTTTGTCTCATGGGCATGACTTTGTGATGGAATCAACCTTAATTCTTATACCTTTCATCTCTTTGAAAACTAGATCGAAAGAAGTTTAGATTGAGTTTTGGTGTCATATCTTCCAACTGGATGAAGATGGGACTCGAAGTCCAGTTGAGTTCATGAATCAAGCATAGATATCCCTGATATCTACAAGTGGATCCTCTGAATCCCTAGTTTCCTACCTTTGAATTTTACAAGTTTTAGATTGATATTTCACCATTATTTCCTCATATTCCTCTAATTTAGATTACATTTTCATCTAGTTCTATTTCTGGTCACTTTCAGATTTTGTATAAGGTTTAGTCCCTGTGGATTCGACCTCTGTCTTACTGAGATTATTACTACATCACAATCCTATACTTGGGGTGTGAACAAGTTTTTGGTGCCGCTGATGGGGGTGAGTACGCCCTCATGCATGGTTTTTCTTGAGAATGTAGGACACATGGATATCAAGCTAGGGTGATCCAACTCATTTAGAAATTTTATGGGCTTGAGTAAGAAAATCCATATTTGAAAGAGTTTGATAAGATCATAACTACTTTATACTTTCCTAACGTGTCTGATGACACGGTCAGGTTGAAACTCTTTCCCTTTTCTTTAAAAGAGAGAGCTAAGATGTAGTTACATTCACTACGTCCTCGATCTATTGGCAGATGGAATGACGTGATAATGAAGTTCGTAAAGAAAATTTTTCCATACCATAAGACGAACACCCTTAGAAAGTCGATCATAAACTTCGCCCAAAGGGAAGATGAAACATTTTTCTAATGTTGGGAGCGGTTCAACAATCTTGTTAGTTCATGCCCACAACATGGTTTTGAAACGTGGCGCATTACGAACTTTTTCTATGATGGACTGACATCTCCCATACGCCAATTAGTTGAGACAATGTGTAATGAGGAGTTTATGAATAAAGGTGTCAATGAGGTGTGAGACTACTTTGATAAGCTTGCTGAGAACACATAACCATGAGACATCTCCCCTAGACCAAGTACTACGTCTAGGCTGACTCATTCCAAGGAAAGGGGTGTAATGTATCTCCTGAAAGAGGATGATGATATCAATGCTAAAATGACTTATCTCACCAGAAAACTAGAGGCCATAGAATTAAAGAAGTATAAGGCTAAGGAAATTGTTTGCGGTATTTGTGGTTGTAACATTCACACTACTGAAAATTACCCAACTATATCTGCCTTTTAAGAGGTACTGAATGAGCAATCTAATGCTGTAAGAAAATACCAAAGACCTTTCAGTGGGCCCACCTTTAACACATAATCCTGGTTGAAGAAATCATCCAAACTTCAGTTGGAGGAATGGACAAACTGCTACACCATAAGGTTTTCTAAATTAAATTCTAATTTAAGAGAAACCTCAAGAGAATTCAGTTCTAAAACACTTCCAAAAGCAAGAGCTTTTCAATCAGGGTATGCTACAAGCCTTTCAAGACCTTACAAAAATGATATAAGGACTTAAGGCTGAAAATACGATTGGGAACAAGTGGAGTTTCCCAACTTAACCTCTTCCCAATCCTAAACTGCATTATGAAGTTAGCGACCTAAGCTCTTCAAATTAGATGGAGCAAGCTAAATCCATCACCACTCTTAGGAGTAGGAAGATCATTGACAAAACCATTCCGGTTAGGGCTGAAAAGCCTAAGGACCCGGAAGTGGACAAAGCAGATGGATCTTGCCATGCCCCACTAGAGTTAAAACCAGAACCTCAAGGAAAGCCGGTTGGTCCATTTTCCCAATGGTTGGTTGCACCAAAACCTCTCTTTAACTCTCAGGATATTCTAGAGGTGTTGAAACAAGTTAAGGTCAACATTCCTCTACTTAATGCCGTGAAACAAATACCTTCATATGCCAAATTCTTGAAAGACTTATGCACGAGTAAAAGACGACAAAATATTTTAAAGAAAATCTTTCTAATTGAGAAAGTGAGTGCCATCCTAAAGCAAGATGTGCCGTAGAAATTCAAAAATTTCGGTAACCCAACCATATCATGTGTAATCGGGGACTATCAAATTGAGCATGCACTTCTTAACTTAGGAGTGAGCGCTAATCTGATTCCTTACTCGGTATACAAACAGTTAGGTTTGGGTGAATTAAAATCCACCCTAACCATACTACAACTTACTTATCATTTTGTTCGTGTACCAAGAGAGATAATTGAGGATGTATTGGTCCATGTTAACCTATTTTACTACCTTGTAGATTTTATCATCCTGGATACTGAACCCATTGGTAATATGAGCACTCATATTCCCGTCATTCTTGGTCGCCTATTCCTTGCCACCTCAAACGAAATTATCAATTACAGGAATGGTGTCATGAGTATATCTTTCAAAAATATGACATTAGAAATGAATATCTTTTTCAACACAGGCAGACAGTTAGAGGATGATGATGATTTCTACGACATTAACATGATTGACACTTTCGTGAAAGATAAGACACCCTTTACCTTATCCTTTGACCCTCTAGAGACGTGCCTGGCCCACTCCCATGATTTTGATAATGACATGATTAGGGAGACACGTGTCATGCTTAATGTTGCGCCGGTATTTGTAGTTAACCGGTGGAGGTCACAATTTAAAGAGTTGCCCCAAACTGATGAAGTGCCTCTACCGTCTAACCTCAAGCCACTGAAGCTTGACCTAAAACCTTTGCCCTCTGATTTGAAATACGCATATTTAGGTCAAGATGAGACATACTCGGTGGTGATTTATGCCCACCTTGAGAAAGAACAAGAGAGTATGCTCATATCCACTCTTATTGAGCATAAGGGAGCCCTTAGATGGTCAATTAAGGACCTCAAGGGAATTGACCCCTCGATTTGTACTTGTCACATTTATCTTGAGGATAATGCGAAGACCGCTCGATAATTACAACGTAGACTAAATCCAAACATGAAGGAAGTGGTTAAAGCCGAGGTTCTTAAACTATTGGATGTGGGTATCATATATGTCACGCCCCAAACTCAAAAAACGGGCTCACAAAATTTTCAATCGCTGAATCCAGTGCCGACAGCCTCCTTAGTACCCCATTCATGGATCCCGGGACTCACATACCAGATTCGATCCTGGGATCCTGGGAGCCCTTAGATGGTCAATTGTGGACTTCAGGGGAATTGATCCCTCGATTTATACTCGTCACATTTATCTTGAGGATAATGCGAAGACCACTCGATAATCACAACGTAGACTAAATCTAAACATGAAGGAAGTGGTTAAGGTCGAGGTTCTTAAACTATTGGATGTGGGTATCATATATGTCACACCCCAAACTCGAAAAATAGGCTCACGAAATTTTTGATCGCCAAATCCAACGCCGACAGCCTCCATAATACCCCATTCACGGATCCCGACACTCACATACTAGATTTCGATCCTGGGATCCTAAAAGGAGGATTTTCTATATGATTTTTTTTTTTTGTAATGGAGCATAACCAAGTCACAAAACAACATCACCACATATCCACTAAATCAAAAACTTTAAGTATAATGTAGAAAGGGAAATACAGGATGATCAAAAAGCTTCAAAATAGTCTGATGTGCGCTCCTGCCTCAGCTCTGCTGTGATCCAATGCCATCTGCATGCAACAGTATGCATCAGCTTATAAAAGCTTAGAGGGTGGTGTAAGTGTGTGCGCACGGTAAGCGTCAAGTGTACAATATCAGAGTAATGCAGAAATATGATGGTAAGTCCATGAATACAGTCAGCCGTACCAAGGTTATGTGATGCAAGGCATGAATTCTATCGGCCATACTAACACCATGCGATGCGAGGCCTATGGAGCCAAATGTCATATGCAAGATGCAAAGCAAGCATGCCAGTACTCATCAAGTACATATATCAGAACAGTTACTCTCTGGGATATCATCGGAGTTTAGTACACTCCACATTGACTGCCGCCTCCCTAGCTGTACAACTAAGCGAGCGGAATAGACCTCACTGTTCACCTGACCAGTAGTCTGCCAATACCTACCCAGCTCATCGATAGCGGACTCATTTGCGAACTTGTCAAACTCAGCCTAACTTATAACCCCCTCACTTGGACGGATAAGGCCACACCCCCTTCCAACCAACCACGACACAGTGAGAGACGTGACCTACTAGTATTCGACACTCGGACACTCATGTATCCACTCGGTCTAGACCTTGGAGCAGCTCCTAGTACCAAAAAGGTTCTGGGACTTTCACCCAAGGACATCCTAAGTGCCCAAGTGTTAGAACCAAGTATTTCTAGTATCCGATACGGCCATCCACGATGTACCTGTGGAGCCATATCCCTGATGTTGCTAAAGCTTACAATGATTAAGTCACATATATGCGAGATGCATGAATCACACCATATAGTCATGCAATAATCCTGCGCGTACCACTCAATCATGTGGGGCACTCCGTCTCATAAGGAGTCCCGTAAATGTCTCAGCCCAGCGGCTTATACTATGATTAAACATTCCTCATATCAAGCATACATATAATACGTATGGCATGAGGCATGAAATTATACTAAGCATGTTATAAAGTGATGAACTATCCTCACAACGAAGATGGGCCTAGATGGCTTACACGTAGCAAGTATGAGCTTATCAGCGGGTCCTAGGGAGAGTTATAATGTGGACATTTAACCAACATTTATCTTACAATATGGACGTCAAACCAACATTGCTCCCAAGGCATGGCCCGCTATAAAACATCATTACACAAATCATAAAGGAATCACACATTGCAATGGACCCTAAGGACATCCTGTTGGGCCTCGACCCATGGGCCTTAGATACATCAAATGGGCCCCATCACATGGGCCTTATATTGATCAAGTGGACCACACCAATGGGCCTTATGTACATTGCAATGGGCCATAAACCATGGGCCTCCAATACATCACAATGGGCCTTATAACATGAGCCTTACATTCATATCAAAGTGGGCCTCAACAACGGCCTCATACACATCAAGGTGGGCCTCCACAACGGGTTATAAATATGACAAGTGGGCCACATCACATGGGCCATATGCATATCAAATGGGCTACGCCAATGGGCCCCATGCATATCAAATGGATCACACCCAAATATAAGTAGTGAAAATGATTTCCACCATTAAAATTCTCAAGGCCCACCTTAACATTTATTTTCTATCCAATCTGATCATAAGGTCTCATAGACCTGGATTAAGAGGAAAACAAATTTCCTAATGATTCAAAACCTCTATGACAACAACGTTTCAATGGCAGACACTCAATCCCCACTGATTTTTGCCGTGTGGTCCACTTGATATTGGATCTATCTCATTCTTTAGCTCATGTCATAAAATGAGCTTTCAAAATGGTGGGATAGATTGGATGCAACACATGCATCATGGTGGTGTCCACTAGCCATCCAGCAGCCCAACAAAATGGCTGGACGACATGGTAAAACACATACATTTTGGTGGGTTCCACCGTCCACCTGGACGGTGTGGAGAGAACACATACATCGTACGTGGGTTCCACGTGGAGCCCACCATAACGTTTGCTTTCCATCCAATCTGTTGATAAGGTCACACGGACCTGGATGAATAGGAACAACAAATTTCATATTAATCCAAAACTTTTGTGTCACCCAAAAAGGGTTTCAATGGCAGCCGTTCAACCCCACTGTTTCTTAGGACATGGGCCACCTGAGCTTTAGATGTGGCTGATTTTTGGAGTGAGGCCCACTGCACTAAGGGGCCATCAAATGCATAGCATGGATGTACGACACACATCATGGTGGGGTCCACATATGGGACCCACGTCCTTGCCTTTGACATCCATGGTGCAGCAGCTTCCTGTGCTGCTGACGCAGCAGCAGCAGGCGCTGCTGCCTATATAATTTTTTTATTTTTATTTTTGAAAACTTTTTTTTCTGAGGTTTTTCGTACGTGCGGCCTGCATCAGGTGAATCCAGCTCAACCATTGGATTCTATGGCTCCATACAGTCTAAATGAGCCCAATATTCAATATGTTTTGGCTCAAGGTGGGTCATAGTCGATTTTAATAGTAAAAATCAATATTTTCTATGCTATGGCCCGCCAGAAAATCAGATTAGGTTCAAGTTTCGGCTCAACACCTAAAATGGGCTAAGGAATGGAATGAATGGCATGGATTGGATTGATACATCAAGGTAAGGTCTATATAAGTGGTCCACCTAAGGTTTGAATCAAACTAATATATATATATATATATATATATATATATATATATATATATATATATATATATATATATATATGATAGACGGTTCAGATCTGCCATATGATTAAAGATGGTGGGCCAAAACCGCCTAGAAAAGTCAGTTTTTGCGGATGTACGAAACCTTTCGCACCATTTTGCTGTTGTGATCAGTGGGCCCCATAGAAACATTTTCTGAAAAATTCATCTCGTCCATTGGATTCAGAACGAAATTTCAGTTAAGAATGGGTGGTTTTGAACGTCCATTGACGTGCCCTAAAAAAGAAATCACAAAAGGATCAGTTTTGAATGTTGCAGGGCAACCCTTTTGTGGCCCATATATCGTACACATGTGCGCGCATGGATGCAAAAGGTCAGCATGGTTTTGAAGCTCTCGAGCCCGTCTCAAGATGGACGGTACGGATTGGCCGTACGGGGCATGTGTGGGGCCTACAGTCGACCGCAAAACGGCCAGCGGCCGTGCGTTACGCAGCCGAAAACGGAAGCTTCCCTTTTCTTTTTCTTTTTCGGTCAGAGACGGTCAACCGTCTCTGCCGTTTGCCATGCACGTGTAGTGCACTTGTGCACTATGCACACTCTATTCATGTGGGGTCCACTGTGATGATTTTTAGAAATCTTTACCATCTATATTATTTCTCATCTCATTTAAACCGTCAATAATAATTTTGAGGCAGTTCCAGATATCGGGTGGGCCCAGAATCAACGGTTTATGGGCTAATCTGTCAGTTGGGGTACTTCCATAGTGATCCAATGGATGAAATTTTACGTGTACGGTTAATTTATGGCCCTCATCCCATGTATGAAGTTTCAGGTCAATCAGATGGTGGGAACCCTGTGATCTTGCATTTTGGACCATTTTCGGGCCTTTTTAACGGTGAATGGCTTTATTTTCTTGGATCCATGGCATGTAAATCCGTTGATCTTGGTCCTATGGAGTGCGTCC
Organism: Magnolia kwangsiensis; assembly: GCA_037074715.1. NCBI lineage: Eukaryota > Viridiplantae > Streptophyta > Magnoliopsida > Magnoliales > Magnoliaceae > Magnolia > Magnolia kwangsiensis. Next base: position 150,641,888 of record CM073574.1, on the reverse strand, counting down.
CTTGCTCTGGTGACTTTGTAACGTCAAATGCACGGTGTTAATATCACTTTTTAATCTACGCTCTTGATTTCCTCCTGTAATCAAAATATAATTAAAATATGGCATTAAACATTATCTTGTAAGTAAAATTTGGCAATAATCAGTGTCTGATATGAAATATTTGACCCACATCATAATGCCCCTGCCACCTTTCAGCGATGTATGATGAGTATCTTTTCTGACATAGTTGGGCAATATCTAGAGGTCTTCATCGACGATTTCTCTGTCTTCGGTCCATCTTTCAACGAGTGCTTAAAAAGTCTTAAATGTGTGCTGAAAAGATGTGAAGAAAAGAACTTGGTACTTAATTTGGAGAAGTGTCATTCATGGTTCATAAGGGAATTGTCCTTGGACATATTATCTCGTCCAAAGGAATCGATGCGGATAAGACAAAAATCGATCTTATCTTTAACCTACCTCTACTCAAAAACGTACGGGACATGTGATCCTTCTTAGGACACGTCGAATTTTACAGAAGATTCATAAAGGACTTTAGTCTCATCTCTCATCCTCTATATAATCTACTTCAAAAGGAAGCATCATACGAGTGGACTGAGCCATGTCAAGAAGCTTTCACTAAGTTAAAGGTATGTTGACCAGTGCACCTATTATACAGCTACCCGATTGGAGCATTCCTTTTGAACTTATGTGCGATGGGTCTAATTATGCTCTTGGGGTGGTTCTAGGCCAGAGAAAAGATAGGAAACCCTACGTTATTTATTATGCGAGTAAGGCTCTAAATCCTGCTTAAGTGAACTACTCGACTATGGAAAATGAACTCTTGGTCGTAGTGATCGCTTTGGATAAACTTAGATCCTAATTAATCGGATCCAAGATCATTATCTACACAGATTACGTGGTGCTCAAGTATCTTCTGTGTAAGAATGATGCTAAGCCCCTCCTAATAAGATGGATCCTCCTACTCTAAGAATTCGATTTAGAAATTAAAGATAAAAAGAGAGTAGAGAACGTAATGGCTGATCACCTTTCCCGCCTTAATCCTTTTAATTCCCCTAAGATGACACATATCAATGACATGTGCCCTGACGAACAGTTGTTCAGTCTCCCATTCACCTTGGTTCGCTGATATTGCTAATTATCTTGCCACATGTGTTATACCGACACATTGGACTGCGCAAGATAAGAAGAAATTTTTTACCGATGTGCGTAACTTTTTTGGGACGATCCATATTTGTTTAAATATTGGCCCAACCAAATCTTAAGGAGATGTGTGCCATACAATGAGCATCAGAGTGTTATCTCCTTCTATTACTCACATGCCCGTGTTGGTCACTTTTTCTCTAAAAAGACCACGGTTAAGATTTTGCAGTGTGGCTTTTACTGGCTCACTATGTTTAGGGACACTCATGAGTTTTACAAAGCTTGTGAGGGTTGTCAGAAATTGAGAGTGTTATCTCGTCGAAATATAATGCCCTTGAATCCCATTATTATCATAGAGGCATTTCATTATTGGGGCATCGATTTCATGGGACCATTCCCCCAATCTTTTGAAAATCTATAGATTTTGCTTACCGTAGACTATGTCACTAAATGGGTCAAAGCGATTCCATGTCGGAATAATGACCATCGCACGATCATTATATTCCTAAAAGAGAACATCCTTTTCCTATTCGGAATGCCTCGAGCCATCATTAATGATGAGGGCTCACACTTTTGTAATATACCATTCAAAAGTTTAATGAAGAAATATGGTATCTCTCATAATGTGAGCACCCCATACCACCCACAAACAAATAGGCAAGCTGAGATTTTCAATAGGGAAGTCAAACATATCTTGGAAAAGACAGTTAACTGTAACGCCCTGAAAATCGAGGGTCGAGCAAGAGCCCAACTCCCGAGTTCCAACACATCACTTATGCAACATAGTTAATGATGATTAAATATTGTTTGTATTAGTGTATTAAACATGAATGAGATTATATGAAATCAACAAATCATACTCCAGAGATGGTTAAATTGCGCGAGTGGAAGACTATGATAGATATATAAAATATAACAACTATTGTAAGTCTCCAGAGTATGAACATGTTACTAGGTTAAATATACACATGTCTATTCCTAAAATAACAAAATGATAAAATGTAATGTCTGCTAATCCATATCCATGTAGCCTCGTCGGCGCAACTCCAGGTCTACATAGACCCGTCAGAGAGTTGTATGTAAGAGAACTCCTCATCATCATAAAAGTTAGGCTCCACTTCGTAAGCATTGCTGCCATCTGCAGCTAAAACAGAGTCTGGTTGGTGATTTTAAAACACCGTCCTATAATGTAGGAGTGAGTGATTAACTCAGTGGAGCTATGAAGCAAAGGTTAACATGTTATCAATTCAGTCAAGCAGTAATGATAAGGCAATACAGCAAGCATTCTTAGGTACTTTGGTTAATGCAAGGATGATATGTTATAATGATGCATGCCCTCGCCTACACTCCCTCTGCGACATTATCTCACGATTGCAGCATGCACCCCTTCCTCAGTGCTCAACTCTAACGCCAAAGGCACATGCAATGCGGTGCATGTGCGTGATTAGCCAAGTTCTTAATTAGACATAGTCATACAACAGGATTGGGAAGTTAAGGTACCTTCCTTTATATCATTGACCCAAACATTGATCCATCTAGGGTCGTCAATCTTAGTAATTACATACGAGGAACAGTTCTAAATCACTATGGAATGACTCGTTATCTCAATGCAGGCCTAGTTTATACTCGAGGTCACTACGGAAAGGCTTGTCACCTTAACGTAGTCCTAATGTATACTCGTGGTCACTACGGGCTAGTCACACGATCGTAGGCCGACAGCTCAAATACAGTGTCCCATACACTACCATATTCGGCTCATGAGTTTGGGTTGCTCACTGGTCATTATAGGAAGACTCGTCACCCTAGTGTAGGTTGACAGCTCGACCAGGGTGTCCCATACACCACCATGTCCGGCTCATGAGTCTTAGCAGATCGAGGTACCAAGGTTAAACGGAATTTTCACTGGTAAGTTGGTACCTTAGATTCAAGCAGTAGTGTCCATACATGGTGAACATACATTAAGCTAATCGGGTTGCTTGACAAGCTCGACTGGTGTGAGCGTACGTCGAGTTGATCGACATGGAGTGCGTAAGCACTTCGCGTAGCCTAACCACTGTTGACAAGGAGCGTATGACTCAGATTCCTTGAACTTATCCATCATGGCCAAAATAATTCAACCACCGATAGTAAACCATTACTGATCGCCTGGACTACATCGTAGCCCCAAATGCACTCCAAACAATAGTACTCACATGCGATAATCAAGACAGCATGTGACAACCAATTTCAATGTCGAACTCATTTAAGCATTTTAACAAATACGCAGTACACATGTTATCATACATAGGCATTTCATCCACAAATCACATAGTAATAGGATAGATTACATGAAGGAAACTTATAACTATAAGTAAGGTAGTTGAGAATTCTATCTCAACAGCCTCATTAACACATTTCAACAAGTATTTTCCCATTCAGGCATATTATCAAACACTTAGACTACACATCACATTCATGTAATAAAGTAGTTATAACAGGTATTATAGCAAATCCCCTTTCCAAGGATTCACCATACGTACAACAATCATGTATTCTCAGTCAATAAACATGGCAAATAAAAATCATAATTCCATACTCATTCACACATTTCAACAAACACATGGAATGCATTAAAATTAATGTAGTTTACATATATATATGAAATATACAGAAATCATTAAACTAGGCACACGTGACAGTAATTAAGTCAGTCAAAAATTATTACTGATATTAAAAGCCTTGAAAACCATAACCTAAACATTTATAGTCCGCACCTTTCACCGGTAGACTCATAACGAGCTCAGTTATCTTTGTCTACTGCACAACGACAACTTATAGCATGCAATAGGTTAGCTATTTCATCCTCTATCCTATTTCAATCCCTAAAACAAATTAGGGTTAGGATTTCTTATCCAAGTATGGAGTCAAAATCACTGGAATAGCGATACAGACAGGCCGATTCAGCAAGTGGAGCGATGAGATCGAATCCCAGAAACTCTCTCCTGCTTTCTCTCTCACTTTCTCTCTCTTTCCTTCTCTCTTTGCTCTCTTCTCTCTCCTAGGGTTTGTAATTCGTATGAAATAAGAGGGGTGGGTAAAGGACCTTATGTAGGCCCAAAACTGATGGAAATGGCCCCAAGGCCATGGTATACTTAGGTTATAGCCAAGGAGTGGCTGTTTCGGTCCAACGGAGCACATCCGGAGGCCTGTTTTCTGCATACGGTCCGGAGTAAGCTCCCTGACATTAGATCTACGCCAGGTTAAGATCTCGATCCGATCAGATTAGTGGATCGGCTGAGGGGACTAGTTTCAGTTCAACGGTCACTGGTACTCGATCAGGGCCACAAGTACACTGACATGTGTTGAAAATTTTTCTTGATCCAAGGATGCAATGATGTCAGAATCTGATATTCTGAATCCTTAGATTCGGCCTGCAAGCGAATGACTCAATTCACTTAAGTGTTGGGGATTTACATCTCTTGGATTTAGCTATCTGATAGATTCCACAGTTGAGTTCAAATTATCAATTCATGATTAGAACTTTTAAACACTAATTGAATCATGATTTCACATGTCATATCTCGCTTACACATTGAGGTTTCAGTTCGATATTGAAGGATTAACTTGGTAATCACTAAGCATGAAAGGAACTAACCTGAGAAATTTTACCGTCAACTTATAAAGGAGAATTAAAAGGATTGGTCGAATAATCTTCACCATAGGTTTGCTCCCTATAGGTGCAGGTTTGATTCCCCAAGGTTAACATTCGGAAAGGGTTGGGCGAATAATTTCACTATAGGTTTGATGCTCTAAAATTACCAAGGCAAGGGATGGACCCCAGGGGATCGAGATCAAAGAAACTACATGTCAGAAATTCGAAAAAATCAGGCTACTCATGTTAAACAGGCTAAAAAATCATCCAAAATGCAAGATCACAGGGTTCGCACCATCTGTTTGGCTTAAAACTTCATATATGGCCTGAGGACCATAAATTAACCGTGCACGTCGAATTTTACCTATTAGATCCTTGTGGAAGTGGGCCAACAGACAGATCAACCCATGAATCTCTGATTTGGGGCCCACCTGATATCTGGATATGCCTCAATTTTAGTCCCAACTGTTTAAATGAGAACTGAAAAGAGATAGACGGAGCGAATTTCTCACACGCATCATAGTAGACCCCACATGTACATGTGGGAGTGCACAGGCGGTGCACTCCAGCGCCACACCAGACCGTTGAGATCAGTCAGCGAGCGTTGACTTGATCCGATTTTCGCATACGCAGTGTCCGAAAGGTGTGAACGCTGATTTGAGTTATGGGTCCCACTCATCATCCGATCTGATGATCCGAACTGTTCATTCACTTCAGAGGGTGGGCGTGACTATCACCTAGGTGATGGAATCCCGAAAGATAATGGAGATCAGTTTTCAACTATCCAAGCGAAAAACTGATGGTGCAAGAGAAACTCTATGGGCCACACCGAATTCGATCCAAAAATGACTATGTTCGATTGGTTTTTCGAGGTGAATCCAATGGACGGACTGGATTTCACTGTTGACACTGATCATGGGCCCACCGACCTTCACAGTGCAAGGAACGGTGCCAACCTTGTTTTTGCGTCGGACACTGGCTATTTTTTTCGGTCGTTGCATGATCATGGCATTGATCGAATGGCTGATCTAGACCGTCCATCATGTAGGCCACCTCGAAACGTCCCAGGGGACGTTGTTCCTTTGGAAAGAAAGCAAGGATAGTGGGAAAGTTCTTCCCATTTTCTTGGCTGCAGAAACAGGTTCTGCACAAACTGTAAAAATTTCAAAGTTCCTAAACTGCTTGTTGCTGCGTAAGGAAGACTTCTGCATGAAGTTTTACCTCTCTAGACACCGACTCCATCAGCCTATAAAAGAGGAGAAGAGAGAGAGCTAATGACATTTAAGTATTGGGACGTCAGTGAGAGAGAGAGAGAGAGAGAGAGAGAGAGAGAGAGAGAGAGAGAGAGAATTTTATTTGTTTTTACTACTTTTCTTATGAGTTTTGTTGAGATTTAGCCCGCTCATCTCAGGCTAAACCTCTTAGATAGGGCTAGGAGGTGAAGCTTGTGGCATGATGGGTAGTACTTTATAGCTTTGATTCATGTTATGAACTGATTTTGATTCTGGTTTGATTATAGGAATACTTCTAGTTTTTAATGGTTTGTTGTGACTGAAATTGCAATAAGCCTGTGATAGCTTTGAGTATTTCCTTTTCATTATTTGATTGTGAAGTTAGGAAGCTCTGTTGTTTCTCATTGCCCCTTAGACATGGTTGGATGATGGAATCCTTTCTAACATTCATACATCTTTCTGATTGGTTGTGGATTTGTTTAATTCTGTTGTTTACTTTATCTTATGGGCATGGTTTTGTGATGGAATCAACCCTAATTCTTATTCCTTTCATCTCCTTGAAAACTAGATCGAAGGAAGTTCATATTGAGTTTTAGTGACATATCTTTCAACTGGATGAATATGGGACTCGAAGTCCAGTTGAGTTCATGAATCAAGCGTAGATCTCCCTGATCTCTACAAGTGGATCCTCTGAATCCCTAGTTTCCTACCTTTGAATTTTACAAGTTTTAGATTGATATTTCACCATTATTTCCTCATATTCCTCTGATTTAGATTATATCTTCGTCTGGTTCTATTTCTGGTTACTTTCAGATTTCGTACAAGGTTCAGTCCTTGTGGATTCGACCTTGGTCTTACCAAGATTATTATTACATTGCAACCCTATACTTGGGGTGTGAACAGTTGTGGGGCCTCTACTCTGAACGGTTGAAATCTACCTAAGTTGTTCTCTCTCTCGGATAGTATCCAAGTTTAGTGGAGAATGAGAGAAAAGTTTGAATAGAGGATTTAGAAGAAAATGTTGTGATCTCATGTGGTATTTAGTTCGAGTATATGCATGCACACATAGATGAGCTGGAGTCTCGTGTGAGGTTACCAATGTGAATAACCAGAGGTGGGCTGAGTGTTGATCACAAAGCACGGTGTGTTATGGTTCACCTAACAAGTTGTTTGGATTGCCAAAAGAGGATTTTAGAATTTGTTTCCTACATTGGATGGAATTAAAATGTTATATTTAAAATCAATAGATTATCTTTAAAATCACAATCAATGGGTCTACGAGGTTTTTTAAGGTGTCTAGGTGTAGATGTACGGTCAATTTTTCAGATCAACAATCAGATCGTGTTCTTTTAGGTGGAGATATACAATACAGGGTATATGTGTAATTACAAAAAAAATTTCAATCTTAGATTGATTAAACATTGGTTTAATTTTTTTATTTTTTTTTTGATCGGATTCTGGTAAATGGGTTTTCTAGAGAATTGTGTTGGGTAGGAATATGAACACTGTAGAAAACTTTAGGTGATTAATGACACACTTGTAACAATTGAATTTGGATTTTAACGATGTAAGATGGTCATTAGTGCACTAGGATTAGGATGAAAGGTTTAGAATTGTGAATAATTATATATTAATGGCTCAAATGGGTTCTTTTTCTATTTAATTATTGTATTAGGGTTCAAATTGAAATCAAATGGTTGGATATCATAATTTATCCATAAAATGTCTGCTTTATTGTTTGGATCAATGATTGATTAATCATATAATGATATGTGTAAGCTCGGGATGTTTAGAAGTATGTATATACATATGTACACGAGAGCAGGATTCTCAAATCATGATTTTAATGGTAGATTAAGCATATACATGGGTAACGAATGAAATGAATTGATCAGAATCTCATATCAGGGTTTGTATGGATAGATTTGATTATCTTGTAGTTGGTTTAGTATGATTGGGTGGTCCAGTTGGATAGATCTAGCCAATGATAATGTGTTGTTTCAATGATTGGTTTGATGAACGATCAACTATATTGAGGTATATGAGGGTTCGAAAATTATTATAATGTGTATGTAAAAATAAATATGCACACATACGCACACATCAATGTAACTTAAAAAATTCTATTGGCTAAAGTACATGTGTGAAAGGGCACTCATGTACCTACTCGTGTATGAAAATTGTTGGGGTGTTACAGTTAGGTAGCTTTGTTTGTTGTTCTTGACATTCGTTGGATATCACTTAAGGGCCAAATCATTGTAGTTAGGTTGTTTTGCTGGTGCTCAAATGATTATGATAACAATGCTCACATTTAGTTGCATGACAAAGTTATTTGTGTATGATTATAATTATTTTGAACTTTAATTCTCTAACCAATCTTTCCATTTAATTGAGCTATATCCTAAATTTTGTGGATGTTATCATACACGATGAGTAACATTGGAGAATTTCTACATGTTATAGATAGTGTTGCTTGATGTAGTATCTTTTATTTGATTTAAAATAAATTTGGACTGTATTAAGCAATTCTGCTCCTATTTGTAGCTAGGAAAGTACTTGAGTCCACTATTAGTTTTGTTGAATAGGGCCATTTCTCTTTATGGTATTTTGAAAGTAATTGATGGTTCTGATAGTTTATAAAGAATTTATATCTATAGATGTATATATATTGAAAGTGTTTATAATTTCCTGGTTAACATCAACCGAGATATTGGGCTTGAAATGTGTGCCACGTATGTCTTTCTAATCAAGTCAAGAATGGTGAAATTATTGGGGATTGGGCTGCAGAATCACATAGAGATAGATCTAGGATAGCAATCCAAGAGCACCAAACAAACACAAGAGAACACAAAGATTTAATGTGAAAAATCCTTAAAAAAAAAAACTACGGCATAAAACGACAGAAATTCGCTATAAAAGCATAAATTACAAAGAGAAAGGACTTACTCGATTCGAACAACCTCGAATCTCACCCTTTGCTATCCCTTTTAAAACCTTAGAACCCCTTCTAGAAACCCTTTGAAATACTTTAAGAAGCCTTAGCATGTTTTAGAATGGCCCCTAGGAACTCCTATTTATAGATTAGGAAACTCGACTTTCGCATCGATTTAGAATAGTCCAAAATTTGCTTCAAATTTACGCAGTCCACGTACAATGTGCATAACGTTTGATTAGTCGAACCAGAGCTCGGGCTAGTCGAAGCACAAAACCTGCGTAACCTCCGACTAGTCGAACCTGACCTTTGACTGGTCGAATTTCTCGGAGGTTCTAAAATACATTGTTGTTGGACTTTCAGTCGAACTTTCTCGGGCTATTCGAATTTCCTCAGATTTAAGATATTTCTTAACAACAATCTCCGCTACGTCTTCAATCTTCAAACGTATAGTTTCTTGCACTCTTCTCTTATATTTGCATCACATCATAACTTTAATCAATGCTTCTCGTGCACACTCAGTCTTCTTTTTGCGCTATCGCTAAGCCCAGAGAAGTTGCATAGAACTTGAACTTCTTTATAGGAACGACCTTGGTGAGCATGTCTGCCAGATTCACGTTGGTGTGAATCTTCTCCAGAGTTATGCATTCTTCCTTAAGCACCTGTCGGATAAAGTGGTGATGAACATCAATGTGTTTAGTATGTGAGTGATAAACAAAATTTTAGCCAAATTGATAGCGGTCTCGCTGTTACAATTAACTGGCAGGGCCTCATGTTGAAGCCCCAACTGATTTATCATGCCTCTTAACTGAACATTTTCCTTAAATGTTCTCCTCACTGCCATATACTCAGCTTCGGTCATGGAAAGAACCACCACGGATTGAAACTTCAACATCCAACTAATTACTCCACCAGCTAGTATAAATAAGTAAACTGAAGTCGACTTTCTGAAATCCACACTGCCTGCGTAATTTGAATCTACATACCCAACCAACTTTTCTCTTGTCTTCTCAAAAGTTAAGATGTAGTCTTCTGTACCTCAAATATATCGAAGTAACCATCTTACCGCCTCCTAATGTTGCTTGCCGTGGTATTTGCTCACAACATGGATTGCTTGTGAAATATTCGGTCTCATACAGACCATGACATACATTAAACTGTCAACCGCATTCGAATAAGACACATGAGACATAACCTGCTTTTCTTCATTTGATTTAAGACATTATTTTGAGAAAAGCTTGAAGTGAGCCGTGTGGGGAATGCTCACTAATTTTTCCTGGTACATTCCATACTTGATCAGCACCTTTTTAAGGTATTCTGCCTGTGATAACTAAAATATGCTCTTCTTCCTATCTCTATAACTATCTATGTTGAGACCATCTTTGCAGCCCTTATATCCTTCATCTCGAATTTCGTACTTAATCGAGTCTACAGTACATTGATTTCAGATATGTCATGATTGGTGATCTACATGTCATCAACTTACAATTTTAGGATGATGAACGTGCCATCACTCTGTGTCTTGCAATAAACATAGTGATCGTATTCACTCCTAGAAAATTTTTGACTTACCATAAAGGAATCAAATTTCTTATACTACTGCCTAGGTGACAGATCATACAACGACCTCCTGTAAACATTGTTCTCTGCCCCTTTAAACTTTAAACTGCTCTGGTTGCTTCATGAAGAACAACTCTTCCAATTTTTCATGCAGAAGTGCATTCTCCACATCCATCCGTTCTAGCTCGAGATCACATTGGGCAACCAGTGCCAATACGAATCTAATAGACACCTGCTATACTGCTAGCGTGAATATTTCTGAGAAGTTGATCCCTTCTCTCTGAGTATGACCATTCGCTACCAGCCTCGCTCTGTATATATACTGTATTCTTTTGAAGATCCACTTGCATCCAATCACTTTCCTGCCTACTGGAAGCTCCACCAGCTCCTATGTATCGATCTGGTACAACGAGTCCATCACATCGTCCATAATGACCTTCCACTTCTCAGCACCATGCTTACTTAGAGCCGTCTGAATAGTAGACGGATCTCCCTCGTCTCTAACGCGAGCATATGCGATATTGGAGTTGTCCATGTACCTTGTGATTTTGCGGTATGATTCTTCTCATAGCTGGCTGTTCCACCTGCTCCGTATATCTGTTTGCACGTCTCAGCCTTTATGCCCTGCCTGCTCATGTGGTTATGCCCCCTGCCTGCTCATGTGGTTATGCCCATCACACTACACACGTGTAGATGTGGAATCAGCTACAACCATTGCAACTCCACTTATTGAAGTGCTCCTGATCAACCTATAAATGTTACCGACTCGTTGTGCTTTCATGATTACAAGTGCTCCCTTAGATACTTTAAGGGTACCATTAAATCTGGTGGACTTGCACCCTATTGCCTCAAGTGCATCGAGAGAAACTAGACTTTTCTTCATATCAGGAATGTGCCTCACCTCAGTCAGGGTACACTCTATCCCATTAAACATCTTGATGCGCACCATACCAACAACCACAACTTTATAGGCAATATCATTGTCCATAAACACCTGTCTACCATTGTGCTCTCTGTAGCTGGTGAACCAGCTCTGATGAGGAGTCATGTGAAAAGACGACCCTGTGTTTAGAATCCACTCGTCCCTATGATCATTGTATAAGTGTCCGATCATAGACCCAGACAAAATATTACCTTCACATCCACTCGTACATTCATCAGATGTGGCAATGTTGGCCTCCCTGGATGAAGCCTCAGAGTCTTCTCTCTTCGATTTAGGATTTGTACAATCCCTCTTCATATGTCATGTCATCTCATAATTTCAGCACTTTAACTTACTTTTCTCTTTACCCAAAGACTTAGATCTTGACCATGAAGATGTTGTACCTTGTTCAAAACTTCTACCTCTTGTAAACAATACATCAGAAGATGTCTCTACGCCACCCTTTATCTTTCTCATAGCCTTGAAGGATTGAGATAATGGTGTCCACACTTAGGGATTTAGTTGTTGTGCACAATGAGTCCCTGAATGACTCATACAATGATGATAGAGTATTCAACAATATACATGCCTGATCTTCATCTTTGATCACTTCCTCCATGTCTAGCAATTTAAAAATCATTTTATTAAAATTACTGATGTAAGCCTCCACATCTCTACCCTTTGCCAATCGGAAGGTGAACAATTATAGCTCAAAGTGTAGGTGATTCTCAGTGGATTTTTTAGCATAAATATCCTCTAACTTCGCCCATAAACCAGTTGCAGTTATCTCCCTCAAGACATTGTAGAAAACCTCATCCATAAGACACAAACGAAGTGAGGATAAGGCTTTCTTATCAAGAGTATTCTAATCATCATTAGTCATAGTCGGATTTTTCTCCTCAAGAGCACTATTTTCACCTTACTTGGTTAAAGAATTGATCATCATGATCTTCTATAACTCAAAGTTATTTTTACCTGAGTATTTCTCAATATCATACCTAGTGCTTCCCATTGATGCTAATCTTGCAGATTCAAATTTGTATCCCAATAATTGTTTTGATACCACTTGTTAGGGATTGGGCCATGGAATCACACAGAGATAGATCTAGAATAGCAATCCAAAAGTAATAAGCAAACACAAGAGAACACAAGGATTTAATGTGGAAAATCCTTTTGAAAAAAATCACGACACAAACCGACAAAAATCCACTATAAAAGCATAAATTACAAAGAGAAAAGACTTACCCGATTCGAACAACCTCGAATCTCACCCTTTGCTATCCCCTTTGAAACCCTAGAACCCCTTTTAGAAACCCTTTGGAATACTTTAAAAAGCCTTAACATGTTTTACGATGGCCCTAAGAACTCCTATTTATAGATTAAGAAATCCTACTTTCGTATCGACTTGAAATAATCCAGAATCCGCCTCAAATTTACGTAGTCTGCACACAATGTGCGTAACCTTTGACTAGTTGAACCAGAGATTGAGCTAGTTGAAGCGCAAAATCTATGTAACCTTCAACTAGTCGAACTTGACCTTCGACTGGTTAATTTTTTCAGAAGTTCCAAAATATATTGTTGCTGGACTTTCAACCGAACTTTGTCAGACTAGTTGAATTTCCTTAGATTTAAGACATCTGTTAACAACAGAAACATAGTCGACCATTGATTTTAGCAAACAGATTAATAATTTGATTGTATTTTTGCGTGTTCAAATGTAGGCTTAAACATCATTTTTTGTTAGGTGTGAAGATTTATCATATATATATATATATATATATATATATATAATTGAACTGTCGTATCAAATGTACAACAATAATAATACAACATCTTCACAAATACTACAAGTAAAGCTCGAATTACTGACACAAGTAAACATGTAATATAAATTGTAATCATGAACTATTTGTAATATATTATTGTTGTAAAGCTCGAAACAAACATGCCTTTAAGGATCTCTTAAATTAAAAATTCCTAACCACCGGTCTTTGGCCATTTTCTAGTTGAATATGTATTGTTTTTGTATCTTTCTATTATGTCAGTTTTAAAGATTTATATTTTATTGCTTCAATGAATTTTGGGGTGACTAATGAATAGTTAGAGCATTGAACTATGAGCCCTGACTTCTACAAGCAAGAAAACCCAGGTGTGGTGTGTAACTTGATTTATTTATTTATTTATTTTTTATTTATTTATTTTTTATTATTTTTTTAAGTTATAATATGTTTGGTGACATGCCAATGAAATAAACCTGACTTTTGAGTCCTTAACTTTTACATTGTTGTCCAAAACTAAAGAGTTATTTATAATTATGTAAAATAACATCAATCCATATATGCATTTAGGTATCTACCATTGAAAATAACTATAAATCTGCACTTTTTAATGAAGATTGAAAGACAAAGTTCTACCATTGCCAAGTTTTATCCCCTTTTATGATAAATACATGTTGGGGATTTTGACCTGCGGAATCACACAGATTTAGATCTAGGATGGTAATCCAATGGCACCAAGCACACAAGAGAACACGCAGATTTAACGTGGAAAACCCTTGTGGGAAAAAATCACGGCACAAAGCGATAGATCTCCACTATGAAAACATCAATTACAAAGAGAAAGGACTTACCCAATTCGAACAACCTCGAATCTCACCCTTGCTACACCCTTTAGAAACCCCAGAACCCCTTTAAAAAGCTTTTTATCATACATAGAAAAAGCCCTAGTAACACCTATTTATAGTTTATGCAACTTTCCTTTCGCATCCCGGTTGCGAAAGGACTCAAATCCGCAGTTTCGTACAAAATCATGGAACAAACTGCGTAACCTACGACCGGTCATAGCTATCCTACGACTGGTCGTAGACCCCTACGACCAGTCCTAGCTTTCTTACGACCAGTCCTAGACCCCGAAAAAAAACATCACAACTCATTGGACTTCAAGTCGTGTCAGGGCTCGAACCTACGACCGGTCGAGCACCTCCCACGACCGGTCGTGGCTCCCCCACGACTGGTCGAGCAACATGAAAACTTGAAGATTGAAGGCTTCTCCTCAACAATCTCCACCAAGTCTTCATTCTTCAACCGTGTAGCTCCTTGACCTCTTCTCTTATTTCTACATCTCATCATAGCTCAAGATCACATTGGCCAATCAGCGCCAATCAAAGATCTAATAGATACCTGTTATACCGTCGGTGCGAATATCTCTAAGAAGCCGATCCCTTCTCTCTGAGCATAACCCTTCGTACCAACCTTGCCCTGTATCTATGTTGTATCCTCCTGAAGATCCACCTGCATCCAACCGCTCTCTGGTCCACTGGAAGCTCCACCCACTCCCAGATGTCGGTCTTGTACAACGAATCCATCACATCACCCACAGTCACCTTTCACTTTTCAGCAACAGGCTCACCTAAAGCCATCCGAATAGAAGATGAATATCCTGCAATATTGGAGTCGTCCATGTACCTCGCCGATGTCCTGCGATCATGCCGTGTGATTCTTCACACAGGTGGCTGCTCCACCTGCTCCGTATCCCTGTCCGCACGGTTCACCCTTCCTACCCTACCCGCTCATGTAGCCATGCTCAACATGACACACACGTGCAGAGGTAGAATCCGCTACATCCACTGTAGCTCCACCTTTTGAAGTGCTTTCCATTCGTGAGACATAAACGGATCGATGAAAAAGCTTTCTATCAAGAGTATTCCATTCATCATCATTCATAGTAGACTTTCGCTCCTCAAGAGCACCATCTTCGCCTTGCTTGGTTAATAGGCTAATCATCTTAACCTTCCATAACTCAAAAATTATTTTTTTCTCCTGAGTACTTCTCAATCTCATACTTAGTGCTCGCCATTATTACTAATCCCTCAGATTCAGATCTGTGCCCCAACGATAGCTCTGATACCACTTGTTGGGAATTTTGACCTGCGTAATCACACAGATCTAGATCTAGGATGGTAATTCAATGACACCAAGCACACAAGAGAACACACAGATTTAACGTGGAAAACCCTTGCGGAAAAAAACCACGGCACAAAGCGATAGATCTCCACTATGAAAGCATCAATTACAAAGAGAAAAGACTTATCCGATTCGAACAACCTCGAATCTCACCCTTGCTACACCCTTTAGAAACCCTAGAACCCCTTTAGAAAGCTTTTTGTCATACATTGAAAAAGCCCTAGAAACACTTATTTATAGTTTAGGCAACTTCCCTTTCGCATCCCGGTTGCAAAAGGACTCAAATCCACAGTTTCGCGTAAAATCGCGGAACAAACTGCGTAACCTACGACCGGTCCTAGCTATCCTACGACTGGTCGTAGACCCCTACGACCAGTCCTAGCTTTCCTAGGACCAGTCCTAGACCTCGGAAAAAAACAGCACAACTCGCTAGACTTCGAGTCGTGCCAGGGCTCGAACCTGGCTCCCCCACAACCGGTCGAGCAACATGAAAACTTGAAGATTGAAGGCTTCTCCTCAACAATACAATCAATATGTGTGGAGCTTCTATTATATGTTTGAGGAAGCTTTCAAGAAATATAAACATTATTGGCTTTATATAGTACTAAATTTTATTTATACACTTATGTCATATTTTCAATTAGTTTTCCTTGTTATAGAGGATTTCTTTAGAAAAATTATATAAGGACTTTGCCACTTATAGCATATTGCCACTACATCCACAAGTAACACCGAAAGTATACTTACCTAATCATATAAGGACTTTGACCAAGTCAATTGCACTCGCACTGCCTTATATTATTATATGCGCATCCTTTCATGTATTGCCTTAAAGCTCGTTGCCCTTGGCCCCACTATATCCCACGATCATGATCAATCATAAAAAAATCAAGACCATTAATTTTGCAAAATAATATATACCATAATTTTGAAATTAATTATTTAATTAAAATAATTTATAAAAGCAAGTTTAATTGGCTATGTTGATCAATCATTTTGAATTTTGATATAAGGTTAAATTCATAAGGGCCATAAATTCTTTGTTAAAACTTTTAGTCACAATAGAAAACACAATCGACCACTCAACTTTCAATTGTTCACTTAAAATGCTTACATATTAGTATACCAAAATAATTAATCAAATCCTTACTGAGACTTAAGATCATCTTAAGTATAATGATGAGTGTAACAAGTATATGAAATACAAGCAAACATTAGGTATAAAAATACAATTTAATTTTTAAAATCTAGTTAACGTGTATATATGCACATACCTACACATGTGTAGGGGATAATGTTCCATGGTAGCTATTCATCATATGCCCAATAGTCGCATCATGTATAATAGCACATAGATTAAGCTATCTTAACTTATCTGCTAGCTCTAACAATTATATATGTATAAAGGCCTAGACAAGTTAGGCCTTACAATGTATTTTACATTGAACTCATTGTATTTTACTCTTTAAAATTAGTATAAAAAAGTTTTAAAATTATTATAATAAAGTCCATTCTTAGTTATATTAATTCTATATATGCACAATAAAAAATTATTAATGGTGAAAATATATAATTTATTGGATAAAATGACATATATTTTTAACATTAACAAGAAATAGACTACCACCACAAAACACATCTACAACAAAAGAAAGTGCAACAACTAATTAATGGGAAGGCCAACACAATAATGGACGTTAAGAGTTAGCTATTGCAAAATATAGAAAAACACATAACCATTAATTTGTGATAAGACTTGCATGATAAGTGGCATAATGTGAAAATGAGAAACTATCGCAGAACACAGACCCAGTAGAGAAAACATAAATCTATTTGTCCACTATTCAATTTGGAAGGGCACTACGGCAAAGACAAAAACATAAATCATTTCTCACAAGTAAATCAAAGTATTAGGCATATGGGTACATAATATAGAGAGGGAAAGAAGTATTAAGTCCAACAGGTTGGACCAGAAGGTATATTTCACATTCATGAGAACTTACAACCAATTAAGTGCATGTGATATCCTACTTTTGTAGCAGATTGGCCCTATTATGATGATCATTTAATGCAAAACTTAGCCATATCGACTCGTCAAGTAGGCTGTAATATGGAAAAAGATCGTAACTTATGGTCTAATTGGTTGGACTTAAGACATTTTCATGTGTATGTGTGTGTGTGTGTGTGTGTGTGTGAGAGAGAGAGAGAGAGAGAGAGAGAGAGAGATCATATAAGCCTTATTCCAATTAATTGGGCTACTTGAATCCTATTATGCATTCCACTCTATCAAGAGTCAGACCTTCAGTTAGACCATATGCCATTAAGTATTTACTTGCTACCTCCATATGTCATTTTAGGCCATACCCTTGCCCTTTTAAAGATTTCAACTTGTACCAACTCACTCTTTTTAACTAGAATGTTTCGTTATCTCCATTAGATATGACTAAACCATCTAAATTGACTTTTCCTCCTTTTATTACCCATTGATACTACTCCTAAGTTCCCTCAAATGCATTCATTTCTAAGTCTATCCTTTCTCATCTTGCTACTTTTCATCTCAACATCCTCATTTCAACTACATTCATCATGTGAATAAGTTGTTCTCTAATTGCCCAATATTTTATCCCATAAAGCATGGTTGGTCTTATAGTCATATATAGAATCTTTCTTTCAGTTTAAGAGGTAAACAATGATCATATAAAACTCCAAAAGCACATATCCTTTTCTTCCACGCAGCTTGAATTCTATGGGCAACATCATTTTCAATCTTTTCATGCTCTTGAATCATTGTTCCAAGTTATCAAAAGTGGTCATTTTAGGTTACTTCTTGCTTATCAATCTTAAAAAAATTTTCATTTTCACTCATATTACTAAAATGGTATTCCATAAACTTTGTTTTAGTCGACTTAGTTTCAATCTTTTAGATTCTAAAGCACCCCTCTAAAATCTAACTTACTATTTACGCCTTCCATCATCTTGTCAATCAAAATTATGTTATTTAAAACAACATACACAATGGAATATCTTCCTATAAATTTCTTATTGACTTGTCCGTAACCAAGGCAAAAAGCTACAAAGTTACTACTGACCCTTAATGCAAGCCTACAATAATTAGGAATTCACTTGCCTTTTCAATAATGGTCCTCACATTTATTACCGCTCTCACATATATATCCTTCATGTATCCTCTTGAGACTTTTTTTTTTTTCCAACACCCACTATATTAACTCTTTAGGGACCTTATCATATAGTTTCTTGAAGTTAATGAAGACCATGTGGAGATTATTTTCTTTTTATATTTCTCCATCAATTGTTTAAGTAGACAAATAATTTTAGTAGTAGACTACTAAGACATGAAACCAAACTAATTTTTTGATACATTTATCTCATGTCTTAATATTTGTTCAAATACTCTCTTTAAAAGTTTCATACTATGGCTTATAAGTTTAATCCCCATGATAGTTAGTGTAGCTTTATGTATCTCTTTCGTTCTTATAAATATGTATTACGGTACTTTTCCTTCATTTATATGACATTTTCTTCGATTTTACAATATTACTAAATAACTTTGTTAACAAAAAAAAAAAAACAAAAAGAAGAAGAAAAAAAAGAATCAGTATCTCCTATTTACTTCCAATCCCCTATAGGTATATCATTTGATCCAAGAATCTTTCCTTCTTTCATCTTTCTCTAGGCTTCTTTCACACACAAACACATGGGACATTAGCAATGT